>CM042834.1:202256035-202856035 GCA_023653725.1 Bungarus multicinctus
TATACACACACATATACAGAGAGAAAGAGTTTGTATAATTTATAAATAAATTATTTGTATTTTGTATTATACCATGTTTATACTAGTTCATAGTATATAAAATAAAATATACAAAGTAACATTCATAGAGGTCAATTATATCTCTTGAATACCTATGTAAAAGCAATATAAAATTATAAAACATTTTTCAAACATATAAACTATCCATGCATTCAGATATTTTAAAATACCTGTTATATTATGCTAGGTAACAAGAGCTCATTTCCACGCACTGCCATAAACTATGAAGATATGCCGGTGGGAATGGTGTAGATTGGTAGCCTGTGTGACATCTCATTCATACCACATAATTCTTAGAATTAATTTCCCATTAAAGGGACTTCCCCTATTTTTAAGGAAACAATTTAAAACTTCCTGTTCAGGAGTGACATTTTACTTGGTGGTGTTTGGGTGAAGGGCTTTTTTCCTTGATCACTGATCTACTTTTATATAGTCCATTTTTGTTCTATTTTTGAACATTTTATTAATGGTGTCGCATTTTATGTGTATTCTGATTTGAGACTTACAATTTTTGCAAAACAACTTGAAAATATCCAGTAATGTAAACCTCATGAGCCACGGTGGTGCAGTGGTTAGAGTGCAGTACTTCAGGCTACTTGTAATGACTGCTGGCTGCCAGCAGTTTGGCAGTTCAAATGTCACCAGGCTCAAGGTTGGCTCGGTCTTCCATCCTTCTGAGGTGGGTAAAATGAAGACCCAGATTATTGAGGGCAATATCCTGACTCTGTAAACTGCTTAGAGAGGGCTGTAAAGCACTGTAAGTGGTAGATAAGTCTAGGTGCTATTATTATTGCTATTTTCCAAGGTGGCATGCTTTGGATTGATAAATGTGGAAGACCAAACATAACATAGTTCTTCCACTGTGACTTCTAAGTGAGCTTTTTAAGATATATAATACAAAATTTCTGATTTACATTGTTTTGTAAGACATGAAATCAGCTAAATCTTATCAGACCTTCAAAATAAATTATGTCTCTTTCATATAAAATGTCCTTATAGGAGACATGCATGTTGCAGCTGTTGCTGCTGTTGTTATTTTCATGTGCATAGAAATGCTAGATAGGCTTCTGGACAGCCAAATAATTACTGTTGGACATAATTTCTCAGAAAAATGACATCCAATGTTAGAAATCACAAGAGCAACGCTTTCAATAAAACCTGCCATTCTTTCCAACTTTGTGAGTTTGAAAGTGACTTTACAGAATCACTGCAGTGAGCTACAAATGATGTATGAAATGAAAAAATTCCTGCCCATGGCATAGAGAAAATCTATAGATCTCTGCAATGTTCGTGTGTTGCTTGCTGCAAGGCTAAACTTGGTCATAACATTAAAATATTAGCAAAGACATTTAATTCTTTTTCTCAGTACTGTTTTGGCGGTCTTATACTTTTGTTGATGTATTTATATTACATCTCACAGATACGCTATTTGCAACTTGGCAATTATTTTTCTAGTAACTTTATTAAAGATTACAATTTACGACAATAAAAACTAATACAAACGAAAAGAAAAGACTAAAAAGACAAACTATAAATAACACTAGGGAAAATAAAAAAAAACTGTATAGTAAAGAAAAAGAAATATGTAAAGAAACCTCTCCATTACAAAAAAATAAATGATTTTACTCACTTATTGAATCTTCTTAAAATACAGATGATCTCTTCTTCCCATATCCCATCTCTTTTTTAAAAAATCAATATTATCTAGAGTTTGATAAAAGATGGCCAGCAGTATAAATGTTTTAAATAAATAAAACCCCATCATTTCAATCTTGATGTCAGCAAAAATCCATTAAAGGTTTTCAGAGATAGCAACACATGTATACCTTTGTTCAAATAAATCAACTTTATATTCCTTTCTTAACTTCTAACAATATTGATCTTTAGTCCTTTCAAATAATGTCTTAGAACTTGATTTCTTTTCATTTTTTTCTTTGTCCCTTCTTACAACGTTTTTCAAAGCTTTAACACACCTCTTTTGTAAACCCTATAGGAAAATTATCCAGGTATCCCTCTTGGTTTATTATTTGCAAATCCATCTTTAATTATTAAAGCATTAGTTGGTTTCTTTCATATGTCAAAATTTCAAAAGTATCTTTTTCCATGTCATCCTTGTAGCATGTCATTTTTAAATCTACTTTCAAATCAATCCATCTTAAGTTAGTAACACAGTTGTTAAGTGAATTTGGCTTCTCCATTGACTTTGCTTGTCAGAAAGTTGCAAAAAAGGCATCACATGATCCCAGGACAGTGCAACTGTCATAAATACATGCCAGTTGCCAAGCATCTGAATTTTGATCAAACGACTACAGGGATGCTACAATAGTCATAAGTATGAAAAATGGTCATAATTCACTTTTTTTCAGTGCTATTGTGACTTTGATTGGTCACTAAACGAATGCTGTAAGCTGAGGCCTACCTGCAGAGCAGGGCCAGGTCTCTAGAGTGCTTAAAATAGGGGTTAATCCTTTTCTCCTCGTTGTCTCAAAAAATGATTTACTACTTGCCTTAGGAGGAAGAATATTTCTCCTATAGTGAATACCAATTTTGGAGGAGATTTCTGACAAGGTAGCACTGGGCAAAGAAAAATGTTGATTTTTCACATGCTGAATTTCTAGTCCTGCTCAGCCGTTTTTTTCCCCCTCCCTGAAAAGGGGAAAAACAAAATTAAATGCGACCATGCATTTAATGTTTTGTTTGCTTTAGCCATAAGTGTTACTTTGCTGTATTTTGGTAGAGCAAGAGGAAGCACTTCAATAGCCAGCAGCAAACTCTGCCCAAACAGAAATACTGGCCTATCATCAGGAGGTGCCCTCTGAGTTAATAGGGTCAATGATTGCATGGAAAATTTGATAATACCAGCACAGCTTCTTGCAAACTGCTTAGTGCTTTTGGATTTTGTGTGTGTATGTGTGTGTATTAAGAAAATTGGCCTCATTGATTATTTGTTAGCTGAATGAGAGGTTTTTTTTGCACAAAATTTGTCAACTGGTCAGCTTCTTTCAGGAACTTACCAATTAATCAAATATTTATTTTGTATATCAAGCTCTTTTCCCGTATCAGACAGGCAGATTTTATTTGAAATGTAAAATTTTGTTTCCTGAGAAGAAATAAAACAACCAATGACTTTTTTTTTCTTCTTCATGCATATGCTAGACTCAGTCCACAAAATCCTCAGGTACCACTGGACCTGTAGCCCATCAAACCTGGGGTGCTCCTTGACAGAGATACTGAAGTACAGAGATATAAACTCTTAATTTTCATTTATACTCCCCAAATAGCCCTCAGTTTCTGTTCCTTGATATCTTCATGAAAAATAATTCAGAATGACCTGTTGTTTTATATTACTGAGCCATGCTGGTTCATTATCACGGATGCTCTTGAAGTTACCATTATTCCATCAATCATATTCCTGGATAGGAAAAACAAACAAACAAACAAAAAATTATAGTTTGACGTTACGTGGAGTTCTAAGTGAGTTTTCTTTGTGACAGTGACCTTAAGTGAAGGACTTGGAAATTTTATTGTGAAGAAAATGGTATTAGCACCCTTTTGAAAGTAGTACTTCATCAAATATAAGTGATCTTGGAAAGCTAAGCAGAGTCAGTCCTGGTTTACAGTAATGTTCTTTCATGCAATCACAATGATACAAGTGACTATGCAACAACTACAGCCATATACTCAAGCACGTGGAGCATACTGGAACACACTAAATCAGAAGTCTCCAACCCCCAAGACACGGCCTACTACCGGTCCATGGACCATTCAGAACCAGGCTGTGGAAGTGGGGAATGAGCATGTGTGTGAAGCTCCACTTATGGGTGTTGTCTGCCCACCACTTGCGCAAATGGACCTGCCTGGGCGTGTACTTGTCCTCCACTTACGCAGAACCATCCCCTCTTCGCCCCTCAACGGTTCCTCAAAGTCAGAAAGGTTGGGGACTGTTCTACTAAATAGATAAGAGGGTAGCAGCCTCCACAAAGTACAGGTAGTCCTCAACTTACCACCATTCATTTAGAGACCATTCAAAGTTACAATAGTACTTTAAAAAGTGACTTACAACCAGTATTCTCACTTATAACTGTCATAGCATCCCACAGTCACATGATCCCATTATCATGATCGCCATTATCAGGCGTTTGATAACTGGTATGTATTTACAATGGTTGCAACATCCTGGGATCATGTGATCACCATTGGCAGCCTTCCCAGCCAACTTCCAACAAGCAAGGTAGGGGGAGAGTCAGATTTGCTTAATGGTCACAGGATTCACTTAACAGTCACAATGATTCATTTAACAACCATGGCAAAAAGGTCATAAAGTTAGGCATGACTCACTTAGCACCCATCTTGCTTAAAAAGAGATATTCTAGACCCAATTGTGGTTGTAAGTCGAGGACTACTGGTACTTTCAATTGCATCATTGACATGACAATAATGTAGTTGCCAGCATTTTCTGAGTGAATTCACTGGATTGCTGTCTACTCTCTCCCCCGCTCTCAAATATACAGCAGGTAGCTTTATAGTAGTGAATGTCTTTTTGTGAAGTGATCAGATGTGTCATGGATGTTCAGTATTAGCATTCTACACTGAGAAAATGCCTATAAAAATTCTTTATGAACCTCCATAGTCCCTTTTGCTTCTTACTCTCAGTGGAAAAGTCACTACAGGATTTTGGAGGAAAAAAAATTCTTCTGCAAAGGAAAAAGCTTTAAATAGAAACTAGGCTCAGCGGCTAAGATGCTGAGCTTGTTGATCAAAGGTCGGCAGTTCGTCAGTTCGAATCCCTAGTGCCGTGTAACGGAATGAGCTCCCGTTACTTGTCCCAGCTTCTGTCAACGTAGTAGCTCGAAAGCATGTAAAAATACAAGTAGAAAAATAGGGACTACTTTGGTGGGAAGGTAACAGCATTTTGTGCGCCTTAGGCGTTTAGTCATGCCGGCCATATGACCATGGAGACATCTTTGGACAGTGCTGGCTCTTTGGCTTTATAATGGAGATGAGCACTGCCCCCTAGAGCCAAAAACTATTAGCACGTATGTGTGAGGAGAACCTTTATCTTTAGGCTGCTTTATCATTTGAAGTAAGTGATATAATCCACATTATCACTCACACATTTTTTCCTCAGAGATGGGAGTTTAAGTTTCAAATGACCAAATTGCCCTGCTGTCTTCTCCTGGGTCTCAAAACCCCCCTTTTTTATGTCCATCCTCAACCCGATGGGTTTCCTAGGGCTTTTTGCTGAATATTTGGCACTTCAACACAGTAATGCTGACAGTGTTCATTCTTTCTTCTCTGTGTGAACTTCTTAAGAAGTAAAGCATGTTTCTCTTAGATTCTCAACACACATCAAACTATGCAGGCTCTTTTTGTTCCGTTTCTGCTCTCTTTGCTGACTTGGCCTGAAGCGGCATGTGAGATTCATCAGCCCAGACCTGACCACCCTGGGTTTACTATCCTGGAAGACCAGGTGACTGTGAGCATGCAAATATTCTAAACTCTGCCTGAAGGAAGAATAGTTTCTAAACATAGGAAGATTTTTATTTTTATTTTTTTGCTATTCCACAATCAACAGCAGGGAAGAACAATTTCTTACCCAGATGTACCAAGCAACTGTTTGTGGTCCACAACTTCTAATTTTTGTGTTTGGATTGTTCATGTCTAAATCTTATATAAAAATGAATAGTGCTATCAACCATCTGCATCTGCCAAGCACCAGATCCTAGGAAGTGCTAAGCAAATGTGTCCAAACATCTCGGATATAAATATGGTTATTTTTGTCTCAGTGCACTGAATGAAAATTGCCTTCTTTGTATCACGCTCAACGAAATTAAAATGTCCTCTTAACAGCATGAGAAAGACGTTGCTAATAAGCCACTTTCATGGAACAGTATGGGAGCACTGCCTTATTATAAGCTAATCATTAAAGAAAGTAATTAGGTTGGCAAAAATCATTCCTTGTAGATGTTGCCAGGGTGCGACAGAGGTGACTGGGTCATGGGCTGCCATTTGAAAATGACGATGCAGAATTAGGAAGCTTAGTTCCTGAGATGGATAGGCAAATAAACCAATCAGCTTAGTGGCCAGCAGGCAAGGAAAGGACAGCCTGTCCGATTTTCATAGTTGTGAGTTGTTTGTAGTAAAGTGATAAACTCTTAACAGGATTATATTCCTTGGTAGGACCGAGTAGGATGTAATCAGTGGTGCGATTCAAATTTTGTTGCTACCAATTCTGCGGGCGTGGCAAGAGAAGGATATTGCAAAATCCCCATTCCCTCCCTACTCCTGGGGAAAGGTTACTGCAAAATCCCATTCCTTCCCCACTCCACTAACCTGCTTTCCAGCTCTGTTCTCCTGTGCAGGGCAACAAAAGAAGATACGCCCGATCAGCTGTGACTTGGGAGGCAGAGAATAGATGGGGGAGGAGTCAATCAGAGGTGGTATTTGCTGGTTCTCCGAACTTATCAAAATTTCCGCTACTGGTTCTCCAGAACTGCTCAGAACCTGCTGAATGCCACCTCTGGATGTAATACTTCCAAGCCTGCTTCTTGTCCTTTTTGCATCCAGTAGTCTGTGAGGATGCAGAGGAGATCTTTGTTCAGGCTTCACAGCTGAAACAAAGAAACGGAAGCTTAAAATTAAATTTGAGAAACAGAAACTTAAAATTTAATTTGAGACACAGAAGCTTAAAATTAAATTATCCAACTTGGAGCCTCTTCATAGTTGGTATTGTTTTTCATGCCAAACAACCAAATTCTATAATAGTTTTGTCCTTGTGTTAAATTACTAAGCAAATTGTCAACATCATAAGTAGCTTCAGTTATAAATTGGTAAAAGGATTACATCTTGCAAATTGTCTTCCAGTTGTTAATAGTTTCCTTTGTCTACTACTATAAGAGGAAGAGAAGGAATGAAGGTCCTTCATGGATTAGACGCTACTGCCATTGAATAGCTGGAAAATCTAGAGTTAGGGCATTTCAAACTGTACAAGCCACATTTATTTAAGTTAGTATTTATCAGTCCAGAGGTGGTTTTGTTATTAGGGCACAATATCAGGGTTATTAGGTGTTATGTTTTCAGTGCACAAGAAATAGATCAGCTGAAGGGAATGGTGTTGATATAATTTCATTGAAATAGCAGGAAAATGGAGGCCCTGGGACATTTAATGAACAGGCAGACTGCAATAGAGCTAGGTAGAGAAAAACCTAATGGACAGAGCCACCATCTTTGGAAGCCTGTGGAAGCTGCTAATGTCATGCTAGAATGAAGTAGATAAACATGGAGCATAGTGATTCAATCAGACTAGAACAGTGATGGCAAACCTATGACTTGCATGTCAAAAATCACATGCATAATGTTGAGGGTGACACATCAGCATTCACCAATACCAAACAACTATTTGTGAAAGCAATGCCCCATTTTTGTGCAATTTTGGGTGATTGCAGAGGCCATACAAGAAAGGCATCTGCTCTTGTATGACCTTCATAGCCTCTAAAAATCACACGAGAATGTGATATTCCTTCTAACAATTTCCAGAGCTTTCTCCAAAGCCACTGGAAGGATAAAGGTTTCATACAATCCAGAGCAGCTTCAGGTAGGCTGCAGGTTCCTATCAATAGACAAAGGAGACTGCCTGAAGGTAAGCAGTATGTAGCAAATCCTGGACAGCACTGTGGGCCATTGGAGCAACTGCACTGTTCTTCAAAGCTTGTTGTGAATGGGACATGGTGGCCCTTTTGGGTGGCAGTGATGGCACCAGAACTGAAGTCAAGCAGGTTAGGTGCTGCTGTTCAAGTTGGCCTAAATGTGAGGAGATAGATAATTGTTTCTCTTTTGTTTAGGGTGTGTGGTATGGGACATGCCAGCAGAGTTATTTTAGGTATTTTCCTAATTTTAACACACCGAGCATAAAAAACTTACTATCATTGGACTAGAGCTACATCAGGAGTGAGAAAACAGAATGGAGCTTGTGCCTGGGTGAGAATCTAGAGACCAAGGAGAATGTATGTTGTAGTGGGTTTTTGCATTGTTGACTGTCTATCTGCCACATGGTTAACAGAGAATGCAATAGTATTTGGAGGATTTTTGTGCTATGGGGCATGAATTTCCATGCCTTAGGATCAGGTAGTGCTCTGCTGGTGTGGGTATTTGTGGCTTTTCCCAGGTAATTTCAGACTTTACTCACAAATGTAGATATACCCTGGATCTGCCCTTCACCTCAAAGCAGATAATACCCAATTTGAAATTGTACCTGTTTTGCATTTTTAAAACGATGCGCTGTTGTGAAGCAGTGTAAACCTGGCTCTGGAAATAGGGAATGGGGAAGGAATGAGACAATCGATTAGAGTGATTACAGGTAGCCCTCAACCTATGACAATTGAGACCGAATTTTTTGTTGCTAAGTTGTTAAGTGAATTTGTCCCATTTCACAATTTTTTCTTGCCACAGTTGTTAAGTGAATCACTGCAATTGTAAAATTAGTAGACCAGTTGTTAAGTGGATCTGGGTTTCCTATGGACTTTGCTTAGGTTGCAAAAAGTGACCCCGGAATACTGAAATCATCATAAATAGGAATCAATTGCCAAACATCCAAATTTTGATCATGTGACCATGGGCATGCTGCAGCAGCTGTAAGTGTGGAAAAGAAGTCATAAATCACTTCTTTTCAGTGCCATTGTAGCTTTGAATAGTCACTAAATGAACTATTGTAAGTCAAGTACTTCCGGTACTCAATTCTGAACTTCCTGTATTCAGTCATGAGAAACAGAAGGACATGAGAAAGACACTCAAAATAATCCTGCTTTGATTTTGTTGGTATAAGACAGGACACAGAAAAACTCTGGCAGTCTTTCAGGAATCTGTTATTCTGCACTACAACAATAAAAAAAACATTTCTAGAATCTATGCCATATATTCATTCTAGAGATCCCTGCCCTCCCAAGAGGTCTTTTAAAATTAAAAAATAAACTTTCAATGGATGATCAAATGATCTATTTTTTTCCCAGCCAAATTTGTTTGTGCTCATAATTCAATTTGTTTTATTTATTTTTTTTGTTTGCCAAAAATGATTTTTAAAATGTATGAAATATACACTTTCTTGAAAGACCTTTTCATACATTTTATATTTAAAATTCACATTTTAGCTTATATTTTTTAAAACATAAATATATTTGTGTATGTTTCGGTACATGTTTAAAAATGAAAACCACGCTATAAATGCAGAATACAACAACAACAACAACAACAACAACAACAATAACCACGACAAATAAATGTACCTCAGGATCTTCTTTTGAGAGTTGTGAATCAGTTGATTCCATGGTGATTATCTTTAATTTGCATCTATACCTGCAAGTGGATGGACTACAAGGCATACTAGCAATCTGTTCAAACTGCACGAGATGTCTGTCTTTAGCTATTATCAATATTTACATTGCAGAATTTATCCATGCAGCTCCCTTCCTCAGGTTTAAGATATCTATGTTATTTCAAATTTCAAGATAGCCACCTTATCTAAGCTAACAAGTCCCTTGCAGCAAGAGTTTCTGGGTTTGACCCTTGTCTAGTGCAGCTGGTTTTGAATGAGAGGGAAAAATAAAAGGACCTGAATGGAAACTACCTTTTTTTTTTCATTGCTTGTATAAAGGAAGCTATTACATGTTTATGGCATTGCTTTAAACTATTAACTATTGCTACTGATTGAAATTCTTAGTGCTAATGAAATGGCATGAGAAAATGAGATCTAAAATGTCAACTTTCTTTTTTTTAAATTATCCCTAATTAGCATTTTAAAAACAGTATTTATATTAAATTACTTATCAGAAAATTCCTACCTGCTGGGTCAGGAAAGATCTGTAGGCAAACCAACCCCTGAATCCCAAGTTCTATCAAGTTAACTTCATTTCTAATAGAAATTCTATGTCCTCCCCTCTCCAGTTTCAGTGGGAAGAAATTAATTGGTTTGCTCCTCAACACTGGCATAAATGTGCTATTAGTGCTATTAGAACATCCCTAGTGGGATGAAAAGATAGCATTTTCCTTATTATTTCGTTGATTTTTAATTGCAGTTGATATCATGGAAGTAGAGAGGGATATTTCTATGAATTTCATTTCATGCTGCCTTTGCCACATGACTCTGTAAGTGGGACAGGAATAGCTCAAGGTGTAGATAGGAAAAATCAGAGGTCATGAAGGGATCTTGGAAGTCTTCTACCTTGCCCAAGACAGGAGCCCTTATACCATACTGAACAAATGGTTGTCCTTTTTTTTTCTTGAAAGCCTCCAATAATGGAGCACCACAACTCTGGGAGACAAGCTGCTCCACTGATTAATCCAGAAGTTTCTCCTTATTTCCAGGTTGAATCTATCCTGATGAACTTCCACTCATTGAGTCTTGTTCTGTCTTTTCTGACCTAGGCTTCACAAAATCACAAAACAGACTCCTTGTCCCAAAAAAAACCCCTTTTTATTAGGCTATCATTCACATCCAGCAAACTCCTGGTAAACAGTCTTTCAAGGGTGAATTAACAACCACAGGCCTTATCAGGCTTGGAGAGTTGCCAGGCTGATAGCTTCCAAGCACAATGCTGTTCAAGAAAATACTTGGCAAGGAGTGTCTGAGAGTCATGAATCTTCATACTAATTGTCTCCTGCAAACACCCCTCCCCTTTCACTCCTCTTTATTCCCTATGGGAAGGGCCATTTACCATCCACCTGTGCCTTTACACCCAAGTCAACCCTTCTTTCTTAACTGTTCCCTTCTCCTGGCAGCTTTGTGCATGTGCACATAAGGAATAGGCTCCAGCTGTTCTTCTGCCTCACTGATCTCCGATTCAGAAGGCAGCTGATAACTGTTGAATGGCCCTGGCCCCACCTCTGCTTCTGACACAGACCACTCATCAGAGCTTTCCCCTGACACCAGGACTGGCCCATGTTCGTCCCCAACCTCCTCACTGTCTGAGTCTGCTGCCACTCTGCTGGCCACTGGTGGGCCACAACACTGCCCTCAGCCACCACGAAGAATAAATCTGCTCCCTTTATTCTGTGACAGCCCTTCAAAATATTAGAAGCCTGCTATCATTTTCCCTTAAGCCTTCTGTTTGTTAGGCTAAATATATCTAGTTTCTTTAGCTGTTCATCATACGATTTAGTCTCCAGGTCCTTAATCATCTTTGTTGTTCTTCTCTGCACTCTTTCTAGGGCTTCAACATCCTTTTTGTTCTTGGTGGTCAGAACTGGACAAAAATGCGGCCTCCCTAGGGCAGTTGTGTTAAAACCAAGCAGAATAGGAGGACCAATCCCTGGATATGCTTGCTCCTCTTACATCTTCTTTACTCTTATGTTTTTTTTTGTACAAGTGAGAGAACAAGAATTAGATGCTTTATCAGATTGCTTGTTCTGGACAAAGATGCAACACTCAGTGCTGAGGGGTGTATGGAAATTAGCAAGAGAAGAAGCAAGCAAAGAAGCAACTCACTAAAATATTGTTCCTCTGTACTTCGTGACTATGCACCATGCTACAGCAGCCACAGCAATGGATTTGAGACCAAACGCCTTATTAGCTTCAGCAATCTTTTGACCAACAGAGTATTCCAAATTACTGATGTTACTGTGTATTATCCTTTCATAATTTTAGATTGTGAAATTAGATTTAACATTTGCTTGGGCTCTTCATTAATTTGTTTTGAGCATACTGATACTTTGAGGTATTGATATATTGAGGAAAGAGTAGCTAGTCTTGTTTAATCAGGGGTATTTAAATTAATAAAACACTGCATTAAGCCAAAATGAGCTTATATGCATGAAGAAGGCAGTGCCTACAGGGCTGTCTTTCGCTTCCTAAAATGATGCTCTTCCTTTTGAAAAGAATGAAGCAATACTTCAATGAAATTAACATTTAAGAATATGTAATTTTGTAGCATGAAGCCGACATTGCAGTTTATGCTCATAATTGATGTATATGTGTTGGTAACACAAGGTAATTCTTAACTAGTGACTAGTGTCCTGCATAGCCATACAACAGGAGGTCACAAGGTCCAGTAGCTGCTAAGAGAAGCAATGGTCTAAAGAGCTATTAACCCAGAACAAATTTTGAGAGAATGACATACTCAAGGAAGTGTACTCCATCAGAATACAAGATAAGATATGTGAGTTCAGACATGTAAGATAAACAGGAGAGCAACAGTTGTGGGATTACAGAAGGTTGGAGGTTGAAGAACATTTTTGGCTTGTTTCTAGTTTGTTCCTTTTTTGTAAATGACCATGAAGAGCAAATGACATTGTCAGACACAAAGAATCAGAACAATTCCATGAATAGGATAGAGTGGTTTCTTTATTGTTGAGCACCTATTTTACAAATATTTTACCAGTCTGACTTCATTCCCTTGGGAACCAGTAGATTGTAGTACCAATGCTATTTTATTATGTGGACCTTCCATTCAAAGCACTGGCTGTAGTGTTGTTGTTTTTTTAAACAAATCCAGATACGTTGCATTCAAAATAAATGTTAAATATTTTGGATATTTTTAGGTTGTCGTATTTAAAAATATTATTTTAAACAAGTCAAGCTTCAAACAGGCTCCATTTCTATGATCTCTGGCACATTCCTTTAACTACATGGCAAGTTTCTGACAACAAACCAATGCCATAGTATAACTTAATGTATCAGTTCTCAATTACTCGGCAATCGGTACAAAGTGCCTTAGAAGCGGTTTTATCTGCATTTTTGCCTAGCGAACAGTCTCAGTATTTTGCAGTGATGATTGTTTTGCTAATATTATTCAAGTTGTTGAAACTATTTTCAGTTCTAATATTTTCAGCTTAAATCCCCACAGCGCTGTGCTCAGCAATTCCATCTATAATCTGTTCGGTTTCTTTTCTGAAGAGCAGTTTTAGGAATTCAGAGACATCAGTATAAAGATTCATGCATAAGGATATTTTCACAGATAAAATTAGAATATCTTTTAGAAGGAGTGTTTCATTGTAGTGAAGAGTGGATTGACAGCAACAGAGAACTTTTGAAAAACCAAATACACATGCTAACCAAGATAAAATTTACACTTCAGTTACAGAGATTAGATATCCAAAAATCCAAGAACTGGTATAACAAGTTGGTTATATGCTAATCAAGAATAAATAAATAAATCATTTTTGGACACTTGAGAGGCAATTTGTAGTAGAATTTACAAACTTTGGTTTTTCACTTATTAACCTTCCTACTCACTGCCCCTTCCAAAGATGGATAATTGGGAAAAAAATCCATTAGAAATCAAGCTATAATAATATAATAATATATAATAATATATATTTCAAAGAATAATATACCTTCCCAAAAAATTATAAATGAATTATATCTATCTATGAACATCTTTATTGTTGTCATTAACCAGCATGAGGAAATCAATATGCAAAAATCCAAAACAACTTCAGGCTAGTTTAGGAGTGGGATTCAAAATTTTTTAACAACTGGTTCTGAGGGCATGGCTTAGGTGATGGGTGTGTCTTGGTGGTCATGTGATTGGGTGGGCATGGCTTAGTGGTCATGTTATTGGCTGGATGTGGCCAACTCAATATCACTCACTTCGAGGCACATATCTCCTCACCTGGCCTCTCATGACTGTGGGGATGCTGCAACAGTCATAAGTGTGAAAAATGTCATAAGTCACTTTTTTCAGTGTTATTATAACTTTAAATGGTCACTCCACACAAGCAAAATACCAGCAAAGGAGGGCAAAAAAACCTCCAGAGAAGTTCCAGAGACAGGAGTCCTGCCAAGAATGTAATAAGGGTTAACGGAGAGGCAGTTTCTCTAAGCAACACCGGAATGTTTCCTTCCTGCCTTCCTTACAGGATTAGGCCAGTAATTTCTTCTAACAACGGGTTCTCCGAACTGCTTAGAATGTTAACAAGCAGTTCTAGCGAATAGGTGCGAACTGGTAGAATCCCACCTCTGGGCTAGTTAGGAGAAATAAAGAATTTTGGCTAAAAGCAATATTAAAAATAGAGAGTTCTAGATGCTTGCTCAGGCTATACATGTACAATCAAAGAGAAAAGACATTAAAATTAGCAAGCTAGGCAGTATAAAATTTAAAATGGTAGCATAATATACAAAGAGCCTTTAGAACTATACATCCACATTGGAAATCCATATGGTTGCAGCTGATTGTAAATTATATTTATTTCATTACTAACTTGAGTTAGGAAGAGTATGGGATAGCAAATACTGACCCAAATTCAAACAGAGTAAATCATTATTTGACTTATTTGGTTTTCATTTAATAACCTATATTTTTTATTGCAATTTGATACATTGTTTATTGTGATTTGATACATTTGCTAGATAAAGCAATACATTTATCCAGAAGAAATTTCAAGAATGTAAACTTCTCTTATAGATCTCTGTCAAACCTGAGAAGAATATAGTAACGTATCTGACATGCCACTGACACACTTATGCATAAATACCCTCTAGATACTGAAAAGTAACCAAAGAGTGATTCTGAGCCTGAACCTTTTCTAGCTATCCATATTCAGGTGGTTTCAGTGACTATCAGTTATCCTTTGTCTGATTTGTATATTGCCATACAAAATCTGTCTGTCTTTTGTGTTGTTTCAGGATTAATGTTAGAAAGTAGAAACTGGTTTTAGTGTTGATTGGCAAATCTTGTTTTGGTGTGTCAGGAGCATTTTGAGGTTCAACATAAAAATGGCAGTACATGATGTTCAATAGTTTTGATTGTCCTAGTCACAGGAGCATACACGTATGGTCATAGTCCCATTGGAGGAGGGAGGGGAGAAGGAACTGGACCAACCGATAGGGATGGCACATCTCCCTTGGTATGTTTGGAAAAGCCAGGCGCTGAGGATGATAGTATTGCAGGCCCCTCAGGCATTGGGGGAGGTGGTCGACTGGACAGAGAACTGCCTGCCCTTATAGACACGGAGGAAGATCAGTTGCAGGTAATGGTGCTGAGAGGCAACAGATCCCCTCTGATGAGGAATAGCTGCGTCCCCCACTCAATCCAAGAGCATGGAGAGTAGAGTGGAGGCAAGCTCAAAGGAGGTCTGTGAGATCGCTCAGAAGAAGGTTGCCCCACTCCTCTTCACAAGGAACACCTGCCTTGGGTTGACTTAAGCAGAAGCCAGAATAGTTTGTCTTTGTCAGGTACAATTGTTTACTTTGGCATACACGCCTTGACTCATGTTTCTGCCCTATGGATTTTCCTTTTGCATCATGGACCTACCTGGCCCTGTGGACCTTGCCCCATGAGCTTGCACCTTGTTTTAGACTTCCTCTCTGCCTCTGAAAATTGATTTTGGTGATTAAGTGGCTTTTGTTTATTGGACTGTGGGTGGCTGCCTTCAGGGAAGTGTGGGGTGGAGCCTTATCAGCCATTGTAGGGAGTCTTCGTTGTGGAATTTAACAGAGCAATAAAGGACTCTATCATAGCCTGTCTCTACCTGGGTCACAACACATATAGGTAGTCGTCAGTTAACAACCATAATTGGAATAGGCAACTCCATTCCTAAGGGATGTAGCCATAAAGTAACAATTAATGTGACCATACAAATGGTGGCAGTTCCAGCAGTTCAAGTTGCAGTCATTAATCAAATCACATGCAGCCAGTAAGCTTGACTACAAGTTATGATTTCTTGCTAGCTTCTCCATTGACTTTCTTTGTTAGAAATTGGCAGTGAAGATTGCAAATAACAATCACATGACTGTGGGACACTGCAACCGTCTAATTGCATACTGATTGCCAAGCATCTAAATCAAGCCCACATGACAATGGGGATGCTGCAACAGCTACACTTTGAGGGTTGGTTATAGTCTCCTTGTTCAGTACTGTTGTAACTTCAAATGATTACTGAACAAGTGGTCATTAGGCAAGACCTACTTGTAATGGATATGTTAACTTTTTATATCTTCCAGCCAGTAGTGCTGAAGGAAAAACATATAAAAACATATAAAAGACATATAAAACTAAGGAGAAGGCCCTTCTCTGATTTAAGATGTTAAACTCTACGTAGTTGGTGCCATGGGAAACTAACATTAGCAACATCCATTTGTTGGTCTATGTTGACCAAATGTGCTTTGAGTATGGCCCTTGCTTGCTCATAGTCCAGAGATAGCAAGTGGGAGAAAATCCTAGGGGAGAGAACTTGTAAACTGTTTGTTTCTATCCAAATCCGTCCAGTAATGTTAGTGGAACTAAGCCTCTAGGGCTGGGGTGTCAAGCTGGCAGCCCATGGGCCCTATGTGTGACGCACAGGCCATGCCCATGCCAGCTCCGTGAAGGGGAAAACATTGTGAAATGTCACATGATAGCAATGTGATGTGACAAGGGTGTCAACCCTTGCTCTAGGATAAAGTATCGACTACATCCAGCACTGCTCCCTGACATGTTCTGATCTCCACTCTCACCATTCCAGCTTCCATGGGCACTAAGGCATTGTGACACAATAAGAAATAGGAAACATTGCTCTTAAAAAAGTAGATCGAACAATTTCCAGGAATGCAAGGTTGGGAGTTAGTCCAAGTTGTGTGCCATGCAGTAATTATGCTAGAAATTCATCCTCAAAGAATTTAGTGGCTACAGATATGTATTGACGTCTGGACTGATGAAATCTTAAAAGAGCAGCTCCATTATGCATTTTGTGAAGCATAATTAAATCAATTTGGCCTCCCGGATTTGACTGTGGAGATTCTCAGTTGCCCAAGTCATAGTTTTCTCAAAGGTGCTTTTTCTAAACGCAACTAGGCTATTTTTTCCTTGAGGAACAGGAGAAAAAGAAGATGTTTCGTTTCTTCATTGGTTGAAACTTCTTGTATGAGAAATGAAACTTCTTCTTCTTCCTCCTCAAAAAAAATCAGTCCAGTTGCCTTTAGAAAAAGCTCCTTTAAGACCTCCCCAGGTTTGATTTTTTTGGATTTAAGTGAACAAATCAGAAATAAGCAATCAAAACAAAACCTATTCTCTTTCATTTAATCTATAAAAGATTTTGGGGGAATTGGGCTTTTCTTTTCCTTGACAATTTTTTACCCCCCTTCTAACTGAATTACCTTTTTTTTACATCCTGAATCTTCTAATTACTTGGGTAACTGAACTGCATGCCATAATATGCTATTGCTTATCAATTGTTGCATTAATGATTCTCAACATTCAATAAAATATTAAGGTGATATAACTATCCAAAACAAAGAATGTAATATAATAATTTATGTCTTTCAGCATGAATAACTAAAAATCAGCATTCCAATTAATATTCTTTCCCTATTCTCTTACATTGTCAGTCTAGAAAGAGGATCCCTTGGTGAGAAGCCCCAGGTTTAAAAGATATGAAAACAGACTTTCCTAGAAGGAGCAAACAAAAAAAGAACAAATTTCTTTTTATACTTTATACAAGAAATAGCTGGACTCCAAAGCCAGTAAAATCTGAAAAAACAAAGGGAAACAATGAATTGGAAATGGAAACTCTACAAATTGCAATTTGGTAGATAAAATATTATGCTGTGTCTACAAATCATCCTGCCCGGTTTAATAAAGTTCCCAGAGGTCCTTTGTTAAAGCAAATGATTTGAGAGTTGCAGCTTAAATTAACTAGAAGATTATCTTTTAGACAGTTTATTCAAAAACAGAAGTGGGAGAATTGCCTCTGGTTTAGCTGGGCCATATCATTGCTGATTATCACAGGTTGAGTGTGTACTGATTAATTCATTCCTGATGATACCCAAAGGCAGATATACTGCTGTGAGATACAAGGTTGTCATAGTTTGTTATTTTATTATGTGCCTAACCAATTGATCTATGCATGTGTTAAATAAGAGATGAAGATGTTCCCTGTGAAATTTTTAAGTTTTTTTTAAATCACCATGTAAACATTTTGATTTTATATTTTGTTATCTTTGCATTGGTGATGGGACTCTGATTCACCAAACTTCAGAAAGTTTGGATATAACTTTTTCTCTTCATTCATTTCTGCACACCAGGAAAATCCCAGGCATTCATGAAAGCGTCATGTTCCATTGTATTTATATTGCTTTCAAACATGAATTTTGTTTTTCTGTTGTTATATTCTTTGCTAAGCATTTTTTTGTGAAAGCTGTATTACTTTTCATAAACATCTCTATTGTATATTAGTATTATTTCTTTGAATTATTGGATTATTTCATAGATTTAGGATTAAGAGCCAGTGTAGCATAATGGTTTAGATATTAGATCAGGTTAGGGAAATGCTAGTTTTCCCTTACCCATAGAATCTCACCTGGTGGATTTGAGGCTAGTATCAGTCCAGCCTGTTTTGCAGGATAGTTTTGAGAGGATAAAGTAAAGGGACACTATCCTTACAGTAAATCATCTTGAGTGCTTAGAAGAAAAGCGGGGTGTACGTTGAATATATAAATAATTATTATATCAGGGATGGGGAATTTTATGACTTGTGGACTTCAGTTCCCAGAATTCCAGCTATGCTATGCTGGTTCAGGAATTCTGGGAATTGAAGTCCATAAATCATAAAGGGGCCATCATTCCTCACCTCTGTATTACATAATTACAGTCAATTGATAGTTAATTACAATCAATTGATAGTTGATTTTCTCTTGTGTTTCCATGGGAATTTTTTTAAAAATATGGAGCAGCATGAATGCTACCCCATAAGTAACTCCTGAAAAATGACTTGTAATACCAGGGTTTGACAGAGATGATAAGTAATGGAGACTAATGGTGCTAGCTGTAGGAGTTATCCAACAATCCTTTTTGGTTTCCTCTCTGACAAATCCAGCTTCTGGAGTACAAAATAAATCTTGATTTTATAAACTAACTGGGTGGAAAGTATATACATTAAATCCAGTGTATGTACAATTATAATTTACATCAATGCTGGAATTAACTGTCAAAAGTACATCATTTTTTGTAAATTTGTGTCATTTGGAAAACATAAATGATAAATTTGGCAAATGTAATCACTTGATTTACTTAATCACATAAATGATATAAATTACATCAATTGTTTGGATTCCATTGAAAGAAATGGACGTTAACTGTTATTTAGGGATGATGTCTAAACTAAAATTTTGTCCATTGCAATAAGGATATTCTGAGAAACAGCTGGCATTTGATAAGGAATTTATCAAATAAGCCACCGTTAATATTCATGAAACTGAATCAAATAAGTCTCAGTTAATAACTTAGTAGAATATAACACCACATTCAACTCATTGAGAAAAAACTGAATGGATTTGGTTACAATAACAATGAATGTGTCTCTGAGAGATTTAAAAGATTAAATAGAAGATAGGTCATTTTACAGAGAATCTATTTACGTATTGCTAAGAGCAATTGAACAATCACTTCTGTAAGGCCAAGCAATCAGCAATACAAATGTAAAGAGTTGAAGGTATATTTGCCCAATATTAGTTTGAAAATGTAATCTTAGTATTTATACCTTATTGCTATTAGAACTGCTAATAAACCCAGAGGATCATGGAAAGGCTAGTGAGGGCACCGTACGTTATTTAATCAAGGTTTCCAACATTTAAGAGTTCATCATCATAAGATGTGTGTTATTTTATAGAGGTTTCCTGCTTTGTCAATAGTGATGAGAGTAAAATTGTAATCATGTGGTGTTTTGCATCAGTCTGTAAGTTAATAGCAATAGCACTTAGACTTATATACCATTTTATAGTGCTTTACAGCCTTCTCTTAAGCAGTTTTACAGAGTCAGCATTTTGCCCCCAACAATCTGGGTCCTCATTTTATCCACCTTGAAGGATGGAAGGCTGAGTCAACTTTGAGCCTGGTGAGATTCGATCTGCCAAATTGCAGGCAGCTGGCAGGCAGCAGAAGTGGCCTGCACTACTGGACTCTAACTATCGTGCCACTGATGATGCTCAGAGAAGTTAAGAATCATAGAAGTGGAGTTTTTAAATGCTTTAGTAACTTAGCGAGTCAGTAACCTTGAAGAGTTTCTGAGAATTAGGAAATAGTAGGAATATCTGCAGCTATTTGATTATTCTTTTTCTCCTGCTTACTTTCTCATTAGATTTCAACAATTATCAAGCAAAATAATAATCTCTATGGATATACCAATATATAATATCAATTTTATTTTCACTTTGGCTTAAAAAATATTCACATCACTGGTTTTGTTTAACTAAGCAAAAAATTAAAATTAAATTAAAACTGATCATTTTAATTTTATCCTGTCAGTATTTTTAAATAGGAAACAAAGTTTTGTATTGTTTTAAAAACAATTACATTCCAATTATTAGCTACCCATTGATTTAAAAAAAAAACCTTAATTTTATAAAAAAATAATTTTTGCAACATTTAAATTTTCTGGTACCAAGAGATTTAATCAACACATCAGCTAGCACTGATGGACTTTTAGGAATTAAAAGAAACTTTCCAACATTCAATAAATGGAATATAATAGAGCACTAACAACTTCAATGTAATTGTTAATGTTGAATCTTTGAATTAGTAATTTTTCCCTTCCTTTTACTATTTTTGTAAAAACTAATTTTTGAGAACTTATGCTTAAGTATTTGTTTTAAATTGAAATAAAACAATGCCCAGTTATTTGGATCAATATTACGAAGATGTATACACTTTTAACCAAAACTCTGTTACTTTAGGTTGTCTGCCTTTTCTTAATGGCATTGCAAATTATTATTATAGTTGTAACCTAATGAGACTTATGTGATAGAAATAACGTGAATGCTATATTCCTGTCTGAGCCAGAGGAGGGTAGTTTCCAAGAAATGTTTTTGTGATGTGATTCCTACTATAGTTGAATCACAGTTTAGTATCTGATTAAGAATAATGGTGGAGTTACTCTATGGTTTAGAACAACAAAATAGAATCTCTGGTTTATAGTCAATCTCTCTCCCTCCTTCCCTCTCTGTTATAGATGGCAATAAGGAGTGAGAATATTTCCTTGACAACTCATGAGACTTTGAGTGCTCTAGGCATGTATCCAATTAATATCCTAACATTTTTACGGGTAAAATCACATTACTCTAGACTTTTTGCACCTAAGTGATAACATGAGGAATGATGCACAGGAAAATATAATTTAAGTTCACAGGCTCAATCTCTGAGAGATATGCTTCCCAGTACATTCTTATGGCAATCAAATATATGAAATCCTCATACAGAACTAGTTTGAACTTTAGCTCTGACCTGAAAAGACATCTGCTGTGGTTTACTTGGAATGTTTTTATGTTAACAACTCTTGAGAATTTCTTTCCCTTCCTGAAAATAAATCCTCCAATTGACAAACTGTGACTAATATATAATTTCCACCTGCAACTTCTTTAATCTGGAATTATAGAGCTGGGTTTCTGCCTCACAAAAGGTGTTGTGTTAGAATGCAGTGGAGAAAATTTAAAGTTTAAATTTCCATTTGGCTAATATTAGGGTTTTTTTTTTTCATTGTCATTGCATTTAGTTAACATTTCTTCAATAATAGAGAATGAGCATGTGAGATAATTGTTCAACGCAAATAATTTATCAAATTTATACAAACTTATTCTGTCTATTGGCTTGCAGCAGTAGGATTCTACTGGTTTGGCCTGGTTTGGCCAAACAGGTAGCTCTGAACATCATCTGGGAGTGAACCGGATCGCTCTGACGATCTGCTGTTGGGCCCACCCACCTGCCCAGGATCCCATACTGACTTTATTTTTTGTTTTTGAAGCACAGCTGCTTTGCGTGGCACAACAGATTGCTGCACATCAGCTGTTCAAGACACAGGGGAGTGCAGGATTGCAGGGGAGTAGGAAAGCCTCTGCGCATGTGCAAACCATGTGTTTGGTGCACACACAAAGTGCACCCACCAAGCCACATCCACCGAACCAGTGGTAAACCACTTTGAAACCCACCACTGCTTGTGTGGAGAGGTTCCCGAAATCCAAAGCAGGGTTGGTTACAAAAAGTGCAAATTGCCACCGATGTAGTATTGAAATTGATTCCATCTGAACAGGCTAATTGGAAATAACCCAAATATTTAGGGGGGTTATAAGAACTCATATAGCATAGAACTGATTATGCATTCTTGAAGGGAACATATGCATCTAACATGGAGAACTGATTTCAGGGTCCCTTTGGGCATTCAGATAAGGAAAACAATAAATATTTGCATATACTGAAATATAAAAAAGGGTTTAAGTTGGTTAATTGTAGAGCAAGCCACTTATAAGATTGTTTTTCAGAAATTGACATGGCTTTTGCTTGTATTCACAATTATGTGGTGTGAAACCATTAAGTATGCCACACGAGAAACAAATTCTTGGATATTCTGTAGATCTCAATGTCAATAATTTGGTGGTTAGATAACCTGACTTTGTCTCCACAGTTGCCATCCTGACCATGTAAAGTTAGTACCAGCCTAAAAAAACCCTGTTGTTTCTTAGTTTGCTTTATTGGTTGTACGTATTATTATAGCTATGCATTGAGACTATTTACAGTTACAATAAAGTTAGCTATTGTATAAAATATAATAAGTGATTAACACATGCATCAAATTCTGGATCTCAAAATTACTAAGAGAAACACTCCAGTTGCTCAATTTACACTTTCAGCATTCTCATTTTTACTTAGAAGGCTTTCTCACTGTTCCTACTGAATGCTAAATTTTGCATAGTATTATGGTAATAAGAATACCCATTTTCGGTATATTAATAAAAAATAATATACTGTTCAAGTATACTTTATGCATCAGTATCTTTCCATTGGAAACTTAGCTTTAGGGACTCATTCATTCCTTTATGTTTCTTAATCAATTTTTCACCTGTCCTTAATCTTTTGTGTACAGTATGAATCCTTTGGCAGTTAAAAGAAAAGATTCTAACGATTTTCATTTCCTATTATTTTGATCACACTTCCTGTTTTTATTTTGGCTCTTATATTAAAGAAACTGAAGAGAGGAAGAAAATACACCAAAAAGTTTAATCACACAAAAAAAATTATATGAAGATTCAAGGCTGATTAAGTTGAATCATTGTTTGTTAGGTTTCAATTGAATATGGAGCACAATATTGTACAAACTGAATGGACACTAAAAGTTGTAAATCCTCCTTGAATTTAAAGACTGATCATATTAGATGGCAATATGAGAATCCTAATGATCTAGTTTTGTAAAGCAGAGCATGAATTTTTGTTAAAGGTATGCATATAGACTACAGCCAGTTTGATTTAGTGGTTAAGGTACCAGACCAGAGAGCAGGAGACTGTGGGTTCCTGCCTTAGCCATGAAAGCTAGCTTGGTGACTTTGGGCCAGTCACACTTTCTCAGCTCAACCCATCTCACATGGTTGTTATTGTGGAGAAAATAGGAGGAAGATGTGTTGGATATGTCCACTGCCTTGGAATGTTTGTAAAAATAATAAACACGGGATTCAAATAAATAGAATATATTGTATATCATTATGTATTTTAAAAATATAGAAGTGTGTGAGCATGAATATTTTTGCAGAGGATTCATGGGACCAAAAAGACCACTGGAACTCTGACTTACAGTATCTTTGACACCCACCTATTGTGAAACTGCGTATCAATGATATTCTTCATTGCCAGCCCTGCAGAGAATTCAGGAATTGATACATGATGTCATCATATTTCAAATCAGCTCACATAACCAATAACAACTTTTTCAATTCAAGCTCTGCTTGTGCAGCAGTCAGAAAGGTAGTGACTGGCATTTAACTCCAAATTTGTCATCATGCTGTATTAAATCCCTTGAAAGATCTATTTTTTTTAAATAAAGGCGTATGTTATACACCTGTGATGATTTTATACACCATGATTATGCTATACATTTTCATAGTAACTGAAAACAACATTGCTTTTAAGAAAAACAGCAAGTCATTTTCTTACTTCTCTGGAATATTATTAAGCATCAAATTTGTTCTACAAGGAGCAGTGGCAGAAGTTGTATTAGCAAAACAATTTATTTTTCAGATGCTTCATTTACTTGGCACTATTGTATACAATGTATAACCGTATCCATCTTTGTTTGCAAACTATTTATGACTTTTGAATGATTTTTTTTCTTTAGATTTTTGAATTTTCTTATAATCTACATATCTATCTTTACTTTTTATGAGTTTAAAGTTAAAAAGAAGAGAAATTCAAAGTATACATCAAGACATTGATAGTTATGTTTTCTACACACACACACACACACACACACACACGTATATGTATAATGTTTCCGTAGATTTTCATGGGTACAGGAATTCAAGTCTTGGTGTGTTCGGGTCTTTTCCTGTGTAAGATCTCGTCGAAACGTTGCCCAGATAGTCTCAATCTTACACGGGAAAAGACCCAAACACACCAAGACCTGCATATGTATGTATGTGTGTGTGTGTGTGTGTGTGTGTATGTGTGTTAGGTTTTTTTGAGCTGATAAATAATTAAATAAGGGAAACTAGGATAGATCTATTTCGAGCTGGTTTGCTCTCTTCAGCTAGCCATACCCTTACTGGGATTTGAACCAGGGAAGTATTACATGTGAGACAGTTGTAATTGCCATTAAACCACTGGTTCTAGCCTGTTCAGCTGTTTTTGTTGTAACACAAAGTGTGTGTATGTGTGTAGGTTTTTGAGCTGATAAATAATTAAACAAGGGAGACTAGTATAGATCTATTTCGAGCTATTTAGTTCTCGTCAGCCAGCCATACCCTTACTGGGATTCGAACCTGGGAAGTATTACATGTGAGGCAGTTGTAATTGCCATTAGGCCACAGGTTCTCATCCAGATCAGCGATACAGGGAATGAGTATATATACTTGTGTTACAACACCCTGGTAAGCCCCAATCAAGGGAGGAAGCATATTGCTGTCCTTTTCTGTCTTTCAGCTCATTACCAGAGACCATCCAGACAGAAAGCTATTTGTTTTGTTGTATATATAATTATATACATAATTATATATATATCTCCGAAAAAACACACACACACACACACACACACACACACACACACACACACACACACACACACACACACACACACACACACACACACACACACACACACACACACACACACATATATATATAGTTCTTTGGTAATTCGGGTTTTCTCAAAATTTTTCAATTTTACACAGGAGAAAACCCGAATTACCAAAGAACCACATAGAAATACCCGCAAAAACCTCAGAAAACATATATATATATATATATATATACTTTGTGTGTGTGTGTGTATATATATATATATATATATATATATATATATATATATATATATATTTATATTTTTTTGGTAATTCGGGTTTTCTCCCGTGTAAAATTGGAAGTGTCTAGGCGACGTTTCGATGAAGTCTCATTCATCATCTTCAGGCCTGTGTCTTTGGCTTTGTGCTTCTCAAGAAACTTCTTGAGACTTCATTGAAATGTCGCCTAGATTTTACGCGGGAGAAAACCCGAATTACCAAAGAACCACATACAAATACCCGCGAAAACCTCCGAAAACATACATATACATATATATATATAATTACTTATGCAATCTTACCGTGTTTCTCCAACAATACGCCCCCCCCAATAGGAAGACCCAGCATGTTTTCTAGGCATAAAATGAAATTAAGCCCCTCTCCCAAATTTAGGCCTAGTTTAAAATATGTGAAATTTGGGGGGGAGACAGAGGAGGAGACTAGCGCCCTGCAGGAAGCTACACCTCACATCAGCCGCTCCTAATGGCCAATCATGGCAGAGTGTGGAGGGCTCCCTACCCCTGCCAAGCGCCTTTGTTGCAGACCCGGGTCAGCGGGTGGGCGTCGTCAGTGTGGATGTCTGTCGGCAGCGTTTCAGCTGCTTCTCGGACCTCCGTAACTTCCACGGTTCCTGCCGATGCTAGCGCCTCTCTCGTTAGAGCCATCTCCAACAACAGCGTCTGAGTCGCTCCCGCTTTTCCCCCGTCCCCGCAACAGGAAAAAAAACATTTTGAGGTACCTGGGAGCACCGAGTGCTGCGTTTTGGTTTAATCCCAAGTGGCTGGTTGGGCATGAGAAGAGCCGAGCGAGCGTCTCTGCTGCTGCTACCCTTGGTGCTCCAGCCTCGGGCTCTGCAAGTTTCCAAAAGTTACGGAGGCGGCTCCCCTGCCCAAGAAGCAGCTGAAATGCTTCCACGGTTCCCGCCACTGCTGCCACTGTTGTTGGAGAAGGTGCTGGCATGAGAGGGACACCTGCAGCTCAGCGCTTGGAATGCAGGAACGGGCTGCGCACCGGGAATTTTGGAAACTTGCGGAGCCTGAAGCTGGAGCACCAAGGGTAGCAGCAGCAGAGACGCTCGCTCAGCTCTTCTCATGTCCAACCAGCCACTTGGGATTAAACCAAAACACAGCATACCGAGCTCCCAGGTACCTCCAAAAATTTTTTTCCTGTTGTTGCAGAGAGGGGGACGGGGGAAAAGTGGAAGTGACACAGATGCTATTGTTGGAGACAGTGGTGGTGAGAGAGCCACCAGCACCAGCAGGAACCGTGGAAGCTACGGAGGCCTGAGAAGCGGCTGAAATGCTGCCAGTGGACATCCACGCCGCCACCGCCACCCACTGACCCGGGTCTGCAGCAAAGGCGCTTGGCGGGGTACGGAGCCCTCCATGCTCCGCCATGATTGGCCATTAGGAGTGGCTGGTGGCAAGGCGTGGCTGCCCCTGCGGGGCGCCCTAGGCGACAGTGCGCAAGGGGGGGAAAGAAATTAAGTCACTCCTGAAAAGACGTCCTAGCCATTTTTTCGGGGCTCAAAAAAAAAATAAGACCCTGCCTTATTATATAAGAAACACGGTACTATCCCTTAAATATGATACCAATTTCACATATTTTATTGAAACACATTTCCACTTAATCATATTAAACATCAATTCAAAGGTGGTTACAGCTGTTTCTTGTACAAGCTGATCTGGGAGCAAAACCTACTGAACACAGTGATTTATTTGTGAGTAAATGTGTACAGATTCTGCTCTGTGCAATGGTATAGCTGAAGACATACAATCTAATGCTAATAGAGCTTAAGGTATGGCTGGTTTTCTTTCATTTTAACCTCATTTTTTACTCTATGATGTGCAGTCATTACTATCGCTTTCTGTGATCTAGGCATTTTAATGCAATACCTGTAGAGAGAGATTAGCTTATTTCTCTTTAGAAATTTCACCAATAAATAAATGGTAGAGGACTTTTTTAGGATTTAAGAAGTGACAAACATCTGTAGATAGAAATAAGATGTTTCAACCAGCTGCTTTTCAGAGAATAAACAAATAGTTAACAGGTAGGAAAAAATGTATATATAAATGCTTGAGTCATCACAGGCTATTGGTTTCCTAGACTTCTTCCTCTTTCAGTTCAAGTACACCATTGCATCTTGGGGCCAATGGGTTGGGAATCTTGAGCTCTTTGAAATGTATTTCTAGGAAGAACAAAGAAAGCATATGACAGCAAATTTTGCTGTTAATGCTTCAAATTGATAAAGGTATGTGTGGGGGAATTTAATAAATAGCAGGAAAGAGTGGAAGGAACAGCTCATTGAAAACTTATTTATTTCATCAAGCCGGTCTGGCCTAGGGTTTTATGGGGTTTTAAATTTGGTTTTAATTGGTTTTAGTCCTTATTTTTTAAACCCTTGTCTCGTTTTTATTATTCAGCCACCTAATTTAATCTTTTTAATTGTTTTTAATTATTGTGTTATTATTGTATTTTTTAATGGCTGTACACCGCCCCGAGTCCCGCGGAGAGAGGGGGGGCAGTATATAAATCTTGCAAATAAATAAATAAATAAACAAACAAACAAACAGTCACTGTCCCATGGATATCTTATCGGCATAATTGGGTCATCAGTGAAAAACCATACAAATACAGCAAGGCCTATTGTTAAGAAGATATTTATAGAACATTTGTATATTGTTCAAAGCATATTTATTTTTAAATAATATACTATTTAATTTATAAAGGATAATATATTATTCTTCTCCTTTCTTATTACCTACTTCTAGTGATATCTTAAGACCATCACTTTGTTGGTTGAATCTTATGATTATGATTGTATCTTATGATTGATTACTTTATAGCTTGTATATATACTGAGAGCTTATGCATCAGAGCCAAATTTGTTGTTTGGCCAAAAAGAATATTCTATTCTATTCTATTCTATTCTATTCTATTCTATTCTATTCTATAGCATAGTGTGATATGTTGTTAGGGATGTGATAGTCTTACAATCAGGTATTTTGTTTCTTCAAAGTTTTGTCATAGTATTATAAAAGTACAGCCCTTTGGCTTATTTTTACAACCCCGACACTTCTACCCAACAATAAATGACCAGGCATTTAAAAATCCACATTTTTCGGGAACAAATATTAAAATAAATCACAGCGCATAAATAAGTTAGGTGTGCAATACGCAAGCCTAAAGTTTCATCGCATTCAACGAAGAGCAACAGTCGCTTTCTTTGGTCAGCCCTGTTATTAAAAGCAACCAGATGTAGTTAGTTCACCCCCCTCCCAAAAAAAAGACGGAATTAGCTTCGGCTGGACGCTAAAAGCGGATGGTGGTTTGAGATATGAGGGCAGCTGTAGCGAATCATATTCGGATTTTGCAAATTCACCAGAGGGATGGTGGTGGTGGATCGGGCAATAAATAAGGCAGACACGTTCAACCAGGCACCTCGCCGGCTTCTTTTCCAAGCGTGGCTTCTCCGAAAGGAAAACGCGGACGCCTTGTCTCTCTCAGCCCTGTAAAATCTCCGCGTGAGATAAAAGGGGAGTGGGAGGTCCCTTCCGAGCTCGTCCAGCTGGAGAGCAGGGGGGGTGACGTCACCAGGCCCCCAGAACCGTTTCCACACACACACATACACACGCACCCGCCTCCTTGGGCTCGGCGCGCTCCAGCCTGGGCGTGCGCGTGCTTCGCGCGGTTCTTCCTTCTCGGTCGATGGTCCCGGCGGCCGGGTTGAGAGAAGGGAGCGCGAGCGCTGGCTCGCGGGGTGGTTCTCCGGTTCCCCTCCCTTTCCCCCCCCCCGCCCACTTCGCGCTTCCCCCCCACCCCTCTCCTCTTCTCTTTCCCCTTCGCCTCAAACAGCCAACTCTGCAACCGACTGCCCCGAGTAGGACTCGGGGCTACATAAATCCTGTGATCCGCACAGCGTTATAAGAGGATTTAAAGAATCCCTCTCTCGCGCACAAACCCAAAGCGAGGCAGGTTTCCCAAGCCGGAGAAAGAGAGAGAGAGAGGGAAAGAAGGAGAGAGAAGCATCTTTCCGACTTTCTCCCTCAGCGAGCACAAGCACGCCACAGCCGCCGCTTCTTCCCGGCAAAAATCTCCCCCCCTCCATGGGTTTTGGATGTCTTGCCGTTTCTGCCTCCATCTCCAAGTTTATCTCTTTGGGCTGACCAGGCACTTGAAGGGCTTCGTAGAGGGGGAGAAAGAGAGAAAGGTGTACGGAGGGAAGCACAAAAATTGTGGAGGCGAGTAGCAGACCCAGTTTTTTTTTCCCCCGTTTATAGCACAAAGAAATAGACTATATTAAGAGGGGCTACCCGGCGGGGGGGAGAAGAGGGAGGAGGGAGTGAAAGGAGGAGGAGGAGGGAGAAGCAAGAAGAGCGCCCGGGAAGCAGGAGCAGCAAGAAGAACAGAACGGAGAAGAGCCAAGAAGAGGAGGAGGAACAGGAGCAAGAGAGGAAACAGGGAATCCCGTCTGCCTGTGGACTTGAGCCGGCTCCTTGATCTTTGGATGCCGTCGGCTCTCCTGCCGACACTCCTCAGAGACAACCCGCCACTTTTGCGCGTTGGGCCGTCGGGGGAGCGGAGGGATCCCCGCCTAGAGCCCCCGCCGGCAGAAGTCGGCTTGCGGACCTCGCTCGCCTTTGGATTAAATCGGCCGCCCGAAAGACGCGCCACAGCGGCGTGGGGAGGAAGAGCCAGAAGAAGTAGCGGCGGCAGCAGCAGCAGCAGCCGCGGCAATAGTTACAGTAGTAACATCAAGACGAGGAAGAGGAGGAGGAAGAAGAAGGAGCAAGGCGAAAGCGGAGCGCCCGCGGTCGTAACGGGCGGGAAGGCGGGCTTGGGCGGCGGCGCTGCTGCTGCTCGGGGGGACTGAAGGGGAGCCAGGATGAGCAGGTAAATCCTTGCGCTGCTGCTCCCGCTGACCCATTTCACCCGCTCTTTCTCTCCCTTCGCGGCACGTAGATCTACATTTGTCACTGACTGTCGTCGTCCCCCTCCCCAGTTCCCCCAGCCACCCACCTTCTTCCCCAGCGACCCACCACAGCAGCCCCACGGGCTCTCATTTCCAGTCGGGAGAACTAAAAATAAGATTTTGGCGATGGCAGGGAAGAGGTTTGACTCCCGCGTCTTGGACGGGGTGGCGAAGGGAAAATAAATAAGTCACCCCTGGGTACTGGATGCGTACGGGGTGGGCCAAAGGCGAGGGCACACGAAATGCCCGAAGGACCGCTAATGGTCGAGTTAGCATGTGCCCCAAGCGATGGTTATCACGGCTGGGAAGAAAAGGCACCAGGAGGCAAAAGTAGCCAGTCCTACACTGCTTGGATTGTGGATGTGTTTTTTTATTCAACCCCCCGCCCCAATATTTCCCCCCCTTCAGTATTTTAAAACGGAGAAATATTTGTCATTATGACTATCATCATTATTTGAAACACTAAGGCAACGATTCCTGTAGGATTTACAAGAGGGGTCCCTTGTTGGCAAACTTATTGATCAGGGTTCTCTTAAAAGAGGTGGCACTCTGGTAGCTTTTCAGACTGCTTGGATTTGCAAGTTGCCCTTTCTGCTAATGCCCCCCCCCACACACACACATACCCCAGGATAAGTTGCAAGTTGCACTGTGTAACCTTTCCTCCACTCTTCTGCTCTGCTGACCTTAGTTTTGTTCTTCTGCGGGTTATTTTATGGGAGTGTAGGGCTTGCTAATATTCATTTTTTTCAGGTGCTTTTCAAAATAATTTTCATGCCACATGGGAAGCGCATTATTGTCACGTTCGTCTGTACACACACAAAATCTGAATGAATGTTTTAGATTTGGTTTGAGAGGAGTGCTCAATAGTGTGCACGATTAAGATTTAATATTCAGTTTCAGTGTGTGGCAGCGCAATACTTCAGTTCAGTTGCTCAGATAGATATGGTTTTGTTTTGATAGTTTTTTCTTTAGGGCTTGTGATTTTATTTAATTTTGGAGGTAAAATACTAAAAGGTATTTCATAACAGGGGAGTATTTCTGTCAGTTGCTTAAATCCTTCCTGAGTGGACAAAATTATGTTTTTAAAGGAATTATTCCTCCTTTTTAACCATATAGTTTATGTTACAAATATTAAAGTGAACAGAAAGGTTACTTTTGGATGCATGGTTAAAAAAAAGCTTAGAATATTGCTTCTGCAAATTCAACATGAAATTTGGTTTTCAAAGCCATTGCTGTGAGGAAAAAAACAGAAAAATTCAGAAACTCAACAAAAATCAAAGAAAGATCTTTTTTTAAAAAAAAAAATCAATGCTAGATGACTGCTTTTAAGTAAAGATGCTGCTGGATTATCACTTTCCTTAAACAAAGTGTTGTAAGATGAACTGTTTTATTGATGGTGTCTAAATGTTTAATTAATAGCCTCTTTAATGGCATCAGTTTACCTGTCAAATTTTATCTTACTGGATTGATGCAAATATACATTATGAAAAGTGTGTTTGAAGAACTCTAGTTTTCCAAAGGGCAGTAAGATAATAATGATCTGAAGGCAGCATATTAGATTGATACATACTGTACTTTCAATCTGGAATGATACATGTTTGTATACAATCTTTTCAATTACTGAGATTTCAGAAAAGACCTCTATTTTTAAGTTGACATTAAAATATGTATAGTAGTAGATTTGTGTGATTTTTCAAGAATGGTGCTTGATAAGGGATACACATCTTTGAGATTCCAAATATCAGGAAATAGTGCTTTCAGAGTTAGTGTTTCATTTGTATAATGCATTTCTGTTCTGTTACTAATAGTGCTACAAGTTAAAACATGCCTGTAATGAGACATAGGTATTAGATTCAGACAGTTCCATGGCATTATTTAATTTTTGTGTAAGGTTTGAAAATAACTCAGTTTTTAAATTTACAATTTAAGCTATATTCCTATTTTTAAGGGTTATCATTTTTTTAAAAAATAGAATGCTGTTTACATACTGGAACTAACATGCTAAAAAGTAGGGGTATCACCCCTTTGTCTGCTGCTATGAGTGCTAAACCACTAGGGGCCTGTATAAACTGCATTTAAACAGCAAATACCAGAATTTACAGAATTTGCTCATGATTTCACTGTAAAGACATATTTGTACTTACACTCAGTTCCATAAAAGTTAGGTTCATTTGTTTATTTTGGATGTATTGTGAGTTGTATTTTTTAATGTGTTGGAATTAAATTTATTTAGTTTTCTATAGGAAAAGTATGTGAAGCTTGGAAATTATCCTTGCTCCTTTCATAGTTTGGGAATTATGCTCTCGGAAAGATGATCACCTTGAGAAAATAGAGGTCTGTGGTATATATATAATTCGTAACATGATGTTTAACATAACCAGACAGATGTTTAAGAAGTGTTAGTGTAGAAAAATGAGCTGAAAAATGTAAGTGTAGAAATGGGTCTATTCTTCTAAGACAAGAATAAGCTTAAAAGAAAGCTGAAGAGAATTTCCTAAAAAAAAAAAAAGATGTATGTAAATTGTTCCCTATAGATACTGATATTTGAAAGTTTGTCTTGCAACTCTTAAAGATTCTGGCATATTAATGTCCAATAGATTTTTTAATTATTTCATGGATTTTAGAATGAACAGCTATGGCATTCCTAATAGAAATTAAGCAATAAAATCAAGTATTATTCCTTTGCTGATTTTTAGTTTTTCAAATTGATAGAATGCCATTTGAACTGGAGAACAGCTGAAACATTTGCATATGGAATTTCCTTCAAATTGATCATGATTTATTAAAGTAACAGATTTTGATCTATGGATCAATCAAAAAAATGTAGGGTGACACAAAAAAGAATTCTTGTTTATGATGCATGGATAGATTATTTTCAGAACAGTCCTTTAAATTATTAAGAAGAAGCAGATGATCAGCTGTCTTGGGAATTTTGGTATTGCATCCAGTGGTAATGTTAAATACAGGCTTAAGTAAAGAAAAATTGTAAAACAATGGTACTATTTGATAGTAATATTTCTAAAATATATATTCTTTATAATGGTAAATATACTAACACCAACTTCCTATGAATGTGTCTTTGAAAACTCAAAAATCAGATAATAATACTTTCATTTAGAAATTTCTGTGCAGTTTAATTTTACATATCTATTCATGACAGATGCACCTTATTAGACTTTGTGTAATGAGAGTTTAACAACATTAGTAATCTTTAGGATGGCAGATTAGGTTAGATTTTGAATGCCAGTGTATTCCACTATGCAAAATTATGCAAAATTGGGTTTGTGTTCACAATATGTAACTTGCTTTATAATCAGGTATTCAGTCCTATTTCTACATATGTTGGATGTGGGTTAGCTTTTTAATTTATTTGGAATAAATATTATACAAATCTTTTAATAGATGTGTAATAATAACTAAAAAGCAAAAAGAAATCCAGTGCGTAAACCCTCCATCATAAATATGATACGCTAAGTGAAAGATGAATTTTCTCAGTGATCTTCTATGGTTTTCTATATCTCATATCTACAGAGGAAATTTAATGATAGAGAAGATTGCTTGAGAGAGCTTTTCTCTTAAAATCTTTTCTAACATATTTCATTTTTGTTTATGTTTTAGTTCATTAACAGGACTCTGTGTCTTCCACAGCACAGATATAATGGAATAAACATTTATCCAAACCATAATGTTTCCCCTATTACTTATTTATTATTGTAATATCATTCAATTATGATTGAACAGTGACATGTTATCAGTTACATTAATCCTAACAGTTGAATGCATAGAAATGAAATTTATTACTACTGATTTTTTTTCCTGTTAATCATTTGGTATTTATAAAAAGAAACCATACATGTAAATTGATCTCTGGTATATCCAAAATTAGAAGAATCACTATTGGTCATCTGGTCAAAATGGTGCGCTAAGACAGAATATTTTTTATTTAATGCATCCCCGCCAGATGTTTTTTTTTTTTAATCTTTACTTAGATTCTTTATTCAAGTAAAAGATTTTACAACTTTTTATATATAAATGTTTCATATTGAATTTGAGGAAAATACATATCATGTTTTGTCTGCCAGATTTAAAAAATCTAATATTTCACTAGTAAAATAAACAAAAAATGAATTAAAATGGGTGCAAATTTGAATATTAAAAATGACAGCCCAATATTAGATTGATTCATGCATTTTACAAAAAATTGCTTATATTAGTTCACATGCATTTTCTTATACATGCGAGATGTACGTTACTCATATATCAATTCATTAAAATTGTGGTCTGATCTTTGCAATAACATAAAATAGTTTGATGAAGACATTATTGTGTTTAATTTTTTTGAGCTTTTCCTTACTAAATTGGGTGTTTTTATTTGGGTACTTCAAGCTCTGTGGTTCTGGGAAGAGCAAATGATAATGACAGACTTTGAAAGTGCTTAGTTTTATACAGCAGCCAATACTAGTTAAATTCAATTGATGTATATTTTTACTAGAAATAATGTATTATATGTATTATATATGTTTCATATGTATTATATGAAATAGCCCAATAAAATCTACCAATATCCAATTTCTACTATGTAAAAAATAATTATTTGGGAAGCATTTTTCAAAATTCAGTAAGATACATGTGTGTGTATGTGCGTGTGCGTGTGTGTGTGTGCGTTTGCATGTTTGCACTCGTGCTTGAAAATGGTCAAAGCTACTTGCTTCTCAAATTAACTTATGATTAAATGTCATGATAATGACATTTCACAGATAAGCAAGGAATTAATTTCCAAAGTTATGGGAATTTTTTTTCACGTATTGTTTACTGTTTGGCTTGCTGTTTAAAATTAGTAATTAATTGTTGATGTACTCCTATTCTTTACTGTTTGATCACATAGGTAACAGAAATGTTCCTTAATCTCAGAAGATTACAAAATGTAAAGAAAGTAGTCTCAGACCAGTAAAATCAATAACATTGCTTTGTAATCTGTTCTAATGCTTACTTTGAAATATATCACTATTGCAACATGAGTTCACTTTTTAAACTTAGATGTAAAATAGTTTCAGTCTTAATGTATTCAGATGATGAATGCTAATAAATACAATCAGGACTAAGCTTATAAACTAAAATGGGGATTTGTGTTTCTTTTTTATTGCTCAGAATTTAGAAAGCTGCTTAACTGTTGTCCAGTGCAGCTGTCCTTCCCCAAATGATTAGGTTTCAGAAGCAATGATGGATGTTGAATGCCTGTAGCCAGTTGTGGGGTTTGCTCTGAGGTCAGTAGTACTTGATAGAAGATAGGAATTTATAGCCTTCTGTCTCAATGCCAACTCAACCTGTAGTGTTTCTTAAAGGGGAAAAAATCAGAGACATTAGGCTATGGCTGTCTGGTTCAGAAAGCCTTTCAGATTATTTTCAGAAAGAATGCATAATGGTGAGCCCTAGACTAACTATTCACTAAAATTGTTGATTCTTACTTCCAGCGATATCTGTAATTCACAGACATTTTATGGTACAATATTGGCAATGTGCTTGCTTTTGAGTTTCTTAAAATTACTTTGAAGCAGTAGTTTTCAAATAAAATGGAACTGAAATCAGCTTTAGAGAAAGGAAAAGTCTTTGAGGACTGTTGACCAACGAGGGGAAGTATGACAGGCAGACTTGGGCTGAAGTTGTGGTGTGGGCAATATTTTAGAATATCTATGTTTCAGTTTGTTTTGCTGAACAGTTACTGTAAATGCTGAATATAATTTTGTGTATAAAGATGGGGGGTAGGTCATCTTTAAAATCAGAATTAGCTGAATTTAAATAGCATGAATGTTTTTTAAAAAGTCTCATCAACAGTTTCTTATAAAACAGTATTTTTGAAGTTGGGAAGCACCTGCAACTGTGTGTCATTGAGAGATGGCATGTATCTGTATGGCATAGATATATAGCAAACAGAACTGAACATCTGATATTAAGTCTCTGCCATACTGCAAAATTTAAATTTATTTTACAGTAACTGAGAACAGCATATTATTATGATGTTTTGTGGCAGAATATTTGGAACTGTAGGAATCCTCAAGCCAGAATGTATGATTGCTCTATTACTATCCTCTAAAGTAGGGATGTCAAACTGGTGACTCACGGGCTGGATGGATCACGTGCAAGACACACCCACCCTGGCTCCATCAGCTATGTCACATGACGCGATCGAGTTTGACACCTGTGCTCTAAAATAACAGATCAAAAAGGCATTTTACTGAAACGCTGCAAATGTGTTTTAATGTGGAAAACTAGTGTTCTATATGGGTGTTCTATAAAGGTTGTGCTCTCCTGCAGTTTATCTCTTAATGTTGTCTAACTCCTAAGTAGAACAATATATAAGCTGTTTATGCAGCCATTCATATTTTTCACCCTTCCACGACAGTGATTGGCCAGTGGCCAAAGTCCCCAATATCTAGAGAAAGGAATAAATGCTTTAGATCAGAGGTCCCCAACCTTTATGGCTTGGCCGCCCAGCAGGAAGGGAGAGGAACTGGGCCGTGCAAACAGTGGGGTTGTTTTTGCGTGCATGCACAGGCAGGCCCCTGCTACCTGCATGGTCCATTTCCAAACCAGACACGGCCCAGTAGTGGCTACAGCCCAGGATGAGGACCTATGCGTTAAGATAGTTTCACAATCCTATTTAATTAAGGTTATACAAAATTAAAAGATGAAATATGGTATCTTTATACTATATTACTATTTGCTAAAAGACAAATAACATTGCCAAACCATTTAATACTGATTCTAAACATTTAATTTTTGTATAACACTTTTGTATAAAAGGTGTATAACTGCATTTTTCCTATTAAATGTCATTGTTATGTATTTCTCTAACCTAATCCAGAGATTTTGAATTTAGGTATTATCTTTCTCAGCCAATGTTGTGTTCCTTGCAGATTTGATAAGCATTGCTTCCATCTTCTCATACATATAATTAATCAATATGTTAATATGTATAGGTCCTAGAACTAAACTGACAATGTTGTGAATATTGCCATGCCATATTCAGTCCACACTTATATAGCTTGCTATTTCGGCTTTTATAGCATACTTTGTGAAATGCAATTTTGCAAGATGTATTATGTCAGATAGCTTTCCTATAGTTTACTAAGGAATTACCAAATGAAAAAGTGAATTAAAATGTTAGTGTAGCAAGACTTGTTCCCAACAAACAACTCTATATTAATGTCTGATGATCAGCACATTGTTTTCAAAGTGCTTATAGCCTAGAAATTATAGGCGTTTCAATTTGCTTCAGTAAATGTCTATGGAGATTCGCAGTCATCCAGGTCATGGTTCCCCCACCATCCAATCAGAGCTGAAGAAGCTTCTTAGATGAGAAGCAAAACGTCTTCAAAAACTTGGAATTTATTTCAGTAATTTTCTAGCTATTAATAGTAGGAGTAGTATTCTCCTTTCATCTTTTTTGTAAGACAGGAATAATCTTTGCCATCTTCCAGGCAATTAGTAACTCCTTTTATTCTTATAAATTTATTCAGAGTAAAGAGAAATAATTGAATATTTGAATTGAAATAAAAATTCAGTTGAGCACTTTTTCTTACTACAGACCCGATTTACTATGCACGAAACCTACCAGTATTCCTAAGAACTTCAGACTTCATTTTTCTTCTGGATCACATTGATTCAGCTGTTTTAGGGATCATTCATCAGTTTACTGGATAATTGGAATGTGTGGGAATCAATGGACCATTGCTTGGAATAGTCAGGTTAGTATGTTCTGAGATTTTTCAGAATATTCCAAAATTTCTTGAAAATTTCAAAACAGCCTGACAGCCTCCAAACAGTTGCAATGTCAGAATAGAAATTTAATATTTTAATTTTTTCCCTTTATTTCAAATATATTTCAAGAAGTCCTCTGTCTTGCCAACTTTACCTTATTCTGAGATTTATAGTTTATGAAAATATCTCTGTAATTGTAGGTTACCTCTGTAAACTCATTCTTGGTGATCTTTCTATCTCCTACATATGTCTACTTTGCATTCTTCTGCTACGCTGTACTTTTTTCTTCCTTAAAATTCTTCATTCCTGTCCTTCTCTTTCTCCTTTTCACGATCTTCACCATCGCAATCTCTTTCTTTATTAGCTTATCATATCATGAAATTGGCTTAATATTACTTTGACTTTCTCTGTAGAAAAGCATAGTGCAAGGGTGGATCATCAAATCATAATATAAATATCTTTTTTCATCATAGAGTAAAATCCCAGTTTACGATCAAGTGAATTCTTATTTATCTTTTATTTTTAATTTCTTCTAGGAATTATTTATTCTGTTTCTACTAACTTGCAGTATACTCTAGGGACTATTTCTCAGAAAGTAGAAAAACTCCTAATCATAAATTTTGTGATAAAATTTGGAGACATATATTTTTCATCTACTGTCCCCCTCCATAAAAGGATAATATTTTGAGGTCCAGTATTACATCAGAGACTTATGAATGGTTCTAAAAATATCTGAGTCTAGGTTGACTCAAAGTTTTCTGGCTGAAAAGAGAGAATGCATAACATTCAGGCTTCCAGAAGAACATATCTATGATAGGAATGTGTGTATGAAAAGGGTAATACATTATGGAGCATCTAGTCATATCATAATCTCTTGTAAATCCAGGGATGTTATCCTATGGGGTCTCAGCTGATTAGTGATTTGCAAGGATTGAAGCCGACAAGCCAGGAATTAGCAGTTCCCAGGGTAGAGATGTCTGCTATGTAAATAGCACAACCATAGGATTTCAAAGCCTGCACCATGTATAATGGTGGAGAGGAAGAAGTTCAACTTTAAACCTTTACAAATATATAAATGTCTGAAATTCTTGGGGCAGCAATGGGTAACTGCTGTCCATGGGTTAATTCTTATCTGCAAAGAGATTCTGATCTAGCTGAGCTGTGCTTGTGAGTTTTCTGCCAAGTCAAGCTGCAAGTTCAAACTAAGCTGTGAAGTGTAGGAGAGTTGTAATTTACTGCTGAGTTCTGGTTGGGGAAGCCTGACACCAACACAGTTCCAGGTCTGACTGGCCCTCAACAAAATTCCTTTCCTCTTGGTAATCTCCATAGGCAAACTGACATGTAACTCAGAAGACAGTAATTTGTGTAGGACAATCACAAACTTTCCGCTATTTTAATAACTCATAATGCTCCTAGTATAGCATCATCCTGGTGTATTATGGGTAATTACATGGCTTTTAGGGGTAATTAAAATATATTCTAATTTAATTTTCCACAGAGCTCCAAAGTAATGCTGTTTAAGGTTTTGATGAATTAGAACAGTAACCTAGGATTGCACAATCAGGGTAGATACACTGATTGTGCCGGTAGTACACTAACATGCTGGGGCTCTGGCTTATGGCCAAGGATGCCTAGTGTGGATTCTAACCTTAAGCCTGTCTTCGCTATATTGCAAGAGCATAACATTTTATATTTTTATTAATTGGAGTTAACTACAATTTATTTATTTATTTATTTATTTTAGGTTTTATATACCGCCCTTCTCCCGAAGGACTCAGGGCGGTGAACAGCCAACTAAAATACATGTATACAAATATAAATAGTTAAAAAAGAATTAAACCCTAGGCTGTCCCTATAAAAATCTAAAAACCCCAATTAAAATAAATTAAAACTTTGTGCACCCATCCCAACTAATCTAAAAACCCCATTTAAAATCCCATTTGAGTCAGCTCAGGCCGGCCTGCTCGAAGAGCCAGGTCTTCAGGTCACGTCTGAAGGCCCTCAGGTCACTGGTCGTTCGTAATCCAGGGGGCATCCCATTCCAAAGGGCGGGTGCCCCCACAGAGAAGGCCCTATTCCTCAGGGTCACCAGACGACACATAGAAGGCGTCGGGACCCGGAGGAGACCCTCTCTGTGGGAGCGCACCGGTCGGTGGGAGACTACTGGCAGAATGCGGTCTTGTAAGTATCCTGGTCCGATGCCATGGAGCGCTTTAAAGACCAAAATCAGTACTTTAAAGCGAACCCGGAAGGCCACTGGCAACCAATGCAGCTCGCGCAGGAGGGGCGTCACGTGGGAGTATCTCGACGCCCCCATAACCACCCGCGCGGCTGCATTCTGTACCAGTTGAAGCCTCCGAGTGCTCCCCGCAGGGAGCCCCATGTAGAGGGCATTACAGTAGTCCAGACGGGAGGTGACCAGGGCATGAGTGACTGTGCGTAAGGCGTCCCGATCAAGAAAGGGCCGCATCTGGCGTATCAGGCGAACCTGATAAAAAGCCCCCCTGGAGACGGCCGTAATATGCTCTTCCAAAGACAGCCGTACATCCAGGAGGACACCAAGATTGCGTGCCCCTTCTGTGGGGGTCAAGATCTCATCCCCAATAGCCAGCTGATGGAGTCAGCTGACTATATCGGGCCGCCGGAAACCACAGCCACTCGGTCTTGGAAGGGTTGAGTCGAAGCCTGTTCTCGCCCATCCAGTTCCGCACAGCCTCCAGGCAACGGGCCATAACCTCCACAGCATCGTTGGGGTGGCTTGGGGTGGAGATGTAAAGCTGAGTGTCATCAGCATACAGATGGCATTTCACCCCAAAACCACGGATGATCTCTCCCAGCGGCTTCACATAGATGTTGAACAGAAGAGGGGAGAGGACCGACCCCTGAGGCACCCCACACATGAGGGGCCTAGGGGTGGACTCTCCCCCCCCGTCAACACCAATTGCGAGCGGTCCGAGAAGGACGAGAACCACGCAAGACGGTGCCCCAATTCCCAACCCCTCCAACCGCGCAATAGGATACTATGGTCGATAGTATCAAAAGCCGCCGACAGATCTAAGAGGACCGGACGAGGAAACCCTGTCATGGGCCCCAGAGTCATTACCAAGCGACCAATGCTTTCATATGGGAAGCCCATTGGAACGGATTAATGGATCTCCTCCAGTACTGAGGGGCGACGCCACCACACCACACTTTTGAGCAGGACGATGTATCAAGAGCGGTCCGGGAAGGCTTCTGCGAGGGGCGCCACCGCATTTCAGGGCGGTCAAGCCCTCTCCGTCAAGAAGCGTGACAATCCCCTGGAGCCAGCCTCGTGTCACCTCTCTGGAGGTAGAAACCAACCAGAGGGCACGGGTCCAATAAACATGTGGTGGCATTCAGGGCCTCCCCAGAGTCTGTGCACCACCTCGGCGGGTCACAGGATCGAACCTCTTCCCAGATAACCGTCTCAAGACCTGCCCCGGACACTTCCCCCGGGACCACCCAACTGGAGTCCAGCCCATCCCGAATCTGGGCGATTTTATCATGCAGAAATCGGGAAAACTCTTCTGCTTTACCCTGCAAGAGGTCCTCCCGCGCTCTCGGCTCAAGCAGGGAGCGGGTCACTCTAAACAGGGCAGCAGGCCGATTTTCTGCAGACGCAATAAGGGCGGAGAAGTGTGAACGCCTCGCCGCCCTTATCGCCACTAGGTAGGTCCTAATATAGGACCTCACCTGTGTCCGATCAGACTCAGCACGACTGGCCCTCCAGATGTTTATTGGATGGAAAGTAATGAATAAATCCAGCTTTTATTGTAGTGAGGTCTACTTTTTGGTTCTCTCAAATTCTTAGCCCTTTTTGAAATCTGCTTCTTGATCCTTGCATAGTGCCTAAAATTGCTGAGTTCTAGGTTCTGTATGTATATAAATAGTGCCACTTTTGTAACATGCATATTTTGTATATAGAAAAAGTGTGCACTGCCCAATTACTAATTGATGAAATGGGTGAGGGGCTATATGCATTTGATAAACAAACAAATAAATAAAAGTACCACCTTTTTGCCCTATAATACATTAAAGCAAAAGACATGCCATAAGATACAATCAGAGCAATGTACATAGAATATGTACATAAAATATCTTCTGTACTATCAGGTTTATCCAAATATGTTTTTTCAAAATCGATATTACAGAGTCAACTATGCCTATGAAATACGCTACATATGAACAATTTCAAATCAGTTTTGATTAAATGCACAGAGCAGTAAAGAGCATAGAATCACTTTGGAGTTGGAGGAAGCAAAGTCCCTTCCATGGAAAATGTGGACGCATTGAATCAATTAATTCTAGCATTAACATATTTACTTTGAATATTTATATATTGTCCTTGTTTTTTTTAATAAGAAGACTTTATTTTCATTTCAGAGATTAGAATAAGTCTTAATCTGGAAGCAAAACTGAGATGGACCGGCATATAAAGCTATTGTCATAAAGTAACATTTCCTCTTGTCACTACAGTCATTCTGTCATTAAATGACAACCATATTCTAGTATAAATAACAAAGTGTTTTTTCTTGTGGAAATAAACTTATTTTACCTATGTTGCATTTAATTCTTAACAAATTTCCAGATGAATCTGATATTTCTATATATTAATATCAATATTTGTTTTGGATAAATATTTTTCCATTTATTAAATAATAAAGGAAGTTCTTTTTATCTTGAAAACATACTTTAGAGATACAAGTCTGTTCAATAATTATGCTTGCTAATAGTTTCAATACATTTATAGGTGCTTTTCTTGAAAAAATGTAGGGGAAATAGAGAATAATAACTGAAGTTGCATAATGATAATAGTTGAAAAAGAACTTACAAAAGTGTTGTCAAGAGCTAATATCAAAACCAATTGTAATTTTACCATAATTTTGTTTTATTTCCATCATGGAAATAATTTCTAATTGTAGTCCTCTATGTATTCAAGTTTGAAACTTAAACCAATTGAAGTGATTGATACTTGTTCCCATGTATAAATAAATATTTACTGGTTGGTACCAAAAAATAGTAAAAACTTGCATGTAGAACTAGTCTTACACTAACTATCATGTACAGGCAAGAAGAAAAGAATAGACTATGGACATTAAAAATAGAATTTAGGGAAAGGAAATGCTTGGTTAAATTAATACAAATACTTTGGCTCAACTTTAAATAGAGTGATAGCTGGGGAAACATTCATGTTGATACGTTATTTGTAGCAAATGTTTGATATGTATATCTGTAGAAGCATTTGTTTAACCATCTGCATCTATGCATCTGGGAAATCTGATTGGTTCATAATTCCAGATTTTGTAGGAGTGTGCAAATCATATCAATTTCAATACTTCAAGATGAATCAGTATCTTTTTACAACATTGAATTATCAACGTTATTTAATATCTCTTTATACACACCAAGGAAATAGAACAGTGTACAGCTTTTTATATTATAATAGGATGGGTGAAGTTAACATTGTAGTACAGGTAATCCTCAATTTACAACCATTTGTTTAGCGACTGCTCAAAGTTAAAACAGCACTGAAAAAAGTGAGTTATTACTGGTCCTCACACGTATGATGGTCATAGCATCCCCACATTCAGCTGATCAAAATTTGGATGCTTGAAGCTGGCATGTATTTAAGATGATTGCAGCATCCTGGGGTCATGTGATTTCCATTTACAAACTTCCAGCCAATTTCTCACAAGCAAAGTCAATAGGGGAAGCCAGCTTTGTTTGATGATTGTGTGATTCACTTAACAATTGCAGTGATATGCTTAGCAATCATGGCAAAAAGGTTATAAAATAAGCATAACTAACAATGACTTCCTTAGCAATGGAAATTTTGATTGCAATTATCATTGTAAGTTGAGGACTACCTGTAATATATTTAAGACTAACATTATAGTACAATCTCACTTGCAGCCATACTGAAGCCAATCATCATGCATTGCTTGAGCACTGTACAGTAGACAATTGTACTGTAGATATTTCAAAATGAAAGGAGCACTTCTTTGTCATTTCTTCCATAAAATGTAAATATCAGCATTTAAAGTTGAACAATAATGTTTTAGTTGAATGAAAAAACAGAATACTGAAGCTGAATAGTTTTATTTTTGACAAGAATATATCATTTCAATAGCGCTCTCATTTATAAGGACATTCTCTGTAAAATAAGGTAGAGATAATAGAATTAAAAACAAAATTCATTTTTACCAATCATAGACTCAGTACCTATTAAATCTTTATATTATGGAATACAAATAATGTTGATGTTTGTACACTTCTGATATTGTTAACTGTTTATAATTTTGTAATGTTTTTGTTTGAAGAGAAATGGTGTGTAAAATTTCTTTTGGAGAAAAAGTTTCATATCAGTTCTAAATAACTCATTTTAAAATGCGATATTGATGTGTAAAATACATGTATACAAAATTTAAAGGATTTTATACAATTTTGTAGATTGTCTTTTTTCATTTTATCATATTCATTACATACTTTAAAAATTTTGTTTTATGCAAAACAGAGTTGCAATCAATGTTTTTTAAAAATACTAACATTCAGCAAAAAGCTTTCCATGTCTAGCAAATTAACAAAAAAGAACATATGCCATAGAATCTAGACATGTTCTAAAACAGACTGTATGCCACCTGTTCAATTTGTACAAGGTGCTGTTTCGAATTGTTTGATCTAGAATGTGTGGTCTAACAAGTTACTTGTCTACCACAATTGCTGCATAAGGGTGAACAGTAATTTAAAGAACATTTCCATTGATAATATTCTTACTGGAGATATTCAGATGATCTTTCTGGGAATCCTATTGCTCCCTTTTACACTGAAAGTACATTTAATATTATTCTTAATTAATTACAACAGTACATTCTCTGTTGGCTTAATTTTTCTATGTGCAGATTTCAGTGATCTGAAAAAAGTGATATTATCATTTGACACTATTTATTTATATGATAAATAAAATAAGAATTTAAATATGGTGATAATGAAAGTTAAGCTATCTTATTTTTAAAAAACTTCAGGCTCTACATTGTTTCATTGATTTTCAGGCAATATTGAGAGTTGCTTCTTTTACAATACACATATATTATGATATATATCTAAAACACTGGTAAGATTTAAAAAAAAAAACAAATTGAATAGTATAGCTGCAGATCCCACATTGCCTCTTTCCTTTTTAAAAAAATTAAACTTCCCCCCCCACACCTGTCATTGTTACGAACTCATTTCTTTGATACATTTGATGAATATGAAACACGAAATGATTAGAAGCTTAAAACTGCTTATTGCTGAAATCTCCATGCATAACAAACATAAAAAAAGATATTTAGAAATAGGGTGCTTCATTTACATTGTTTTAAAATCGTTAATCTATTTTTCTTCTAAATCCATAGGGAAAGAGTCATTTAATTCTAGGATATGTAAAACATTTTGAATTTGAAATATTTGAAACCTTCCAATCTTAAACTACAGTGTTTTGAATAACTTGGCTGTTTCAAGGAACATCTAAAATTCAAGTTTTCTGTCTATCCCAAGCACTAATTGGGCTGCTTTGTTGATTATTTAACCTTTTTTTCATTTTCCCCCAGCCTAGCCAAGAACATATACCTCTGTTGCTGTTAGTTTAGTCTGGTTGGGATAATGTGGGATTGGAGCTTGAAGGGGAAAGCGGCAGATAAACATACAACCAAAAGGAAGATTTCTGTAGCTGAATGGCTGCTAGCTTCACTGGTAAATTATTCCATTTTAAAACAACAATTTTGTTATGAATAAATTAAACTGTGCTTGATATTTGACTTGCTTTATTTTGCAGACAGGTAATGCAAAAGATTGTCTGTACTATAACACTGAAATTATATAAATATATTATGAACTTATATAAATGCAAAGAACTTTCAAGACAGTATTGGTTTGATTGATACAAAGCTTTTGTATAGTTTGTGCAGTGTGCTCTATTGTCTCATGATGTGCTGCTACTGAGTTTCTGATTACAGCACAAAATACAAGATTCTTGGGTTGGACTAGTATTTGAGCTTTATATTTTGTACTCTCTGTGTCACATTGTAATATTGGTATTGATCATGCAGTTCAAAAGCAGAGCTGCCTTTATGTACAAACTAAAACCTAAGTAAAGAATAACAAATTTATTTTGCCTGCTAGGTAGGTTGCACACACACCTTTGCAAATAGGGATATAAATTTTCTTGATCTTGATAAGTTGGAGTGATAATGCTTAATGAAAGTTGAGAAAGGTGAATCTTGTTGTTGTAACCTATCAGAATATCAACAAAACCTTATAAGAATAGAAGAAAATGAGTTTTCTTCTAATTTTCAGGCTAGTGCTGTTCATTTTTAGTCCAGGAGATTGGACTAATTGGAAGGATGTTAAAGCTTTTTTGTAGTTTGTAGTTTGTTCTTTGAGGAGACCCCAGGGGGGTTATTTAAAGAAACTGAATATATAAAGGGTCAGCATTTTTCTGATACCAGTTTTTAATACAAACTAAACTTATTTTTCAGTGGTAAATATAGAGTTTTTTCTATAGTTCTTTATACTGTAGTCAGTTATTTTGATATTTCAAAACTCTGTTTAAAAATCCAATCTGTCTTTATTTTGAGTAGTCAGTTTTCCTCCATATTGATTGATTGATTATGTGACATCAAATCAGTGCTGACTCTTAACAAGCATATAGATATATTTTCTTAATTAGGATTGGTCCCTACTTGGTTTATCAGCTCTTCCAATAGTGTACCCGTCATCACTATAAATAAGTCTGTCTATCTTGCTGTTGATCACCTTCTTCCTCCCTTTTCTTCCACCTTTCCCAGCAGTAGATCCTTCTCCAAAGACTTGGTCTTTGCCTAATATGTTGAAGGTCCTCAGTATACCTTCCATTGAATTTTTGATGCTTGTTTGATGTTAGTTTGTTTCACTCTGAGTTTAAAACAGGACAGGGTTTTCAATTTGTGTGCTTCCCTATTCATGTTTTAAAAAACCCAGTTTCATATTCTGCAGATATCGAATACTATCACTGCATCTTTTTACTCTGAAATTTTTTAGCTTTATTTCAGTTTGGCAAACATTGGTTTTTACAGCTTTTAAGCTGTAAAAGATATGAAATAATATTTTTAAAATGATTACCAACAGTCATCGTGTAATTCTACCATGTTATACAACTTACGATTTAAGCTGTTTTGGAGAAATACTTGAGTTTCCTGGTTGAGCAGGTTAGAGGACTGGGCACATCAGAGGTTGGGACTGCTTCTGTTGTCCTGTTTGTGGTCTCAGCTGTTTGTGTGTCTGTAGTCTTAAAAGCTTCTAGCTTTCTATACCATCTGCCTTTGTGGATTCAGCAGTTTTTTGTTTCACTCTTGCTCTGTTGTTGGACATGGAGTTATGGACAGATGAAGGGAGTTGTGGTGGAGTGGTAGGTTGGTGTGATCCCCTTTTACTATAGAGACCTATTGCCTCCTCTTCAATAATCTGAATGCTTGACTGTGGATCACTTTGTACTGAGGACTGCTTTTTTCCTATGGGTGAGAGCCAGAAGACAATTTGGCAGGGTTGAAAGAGAAGAGAGTCCTCTGCTGAGACCATCAGGGAATAGGTTCCTGTAAACATTAGTACTGGTATGAATGGTTGTAATAGAGTATGGAGTTTGTTGCTGGGTGCGTCGAGGGCACTGAGAGCTAGTAAAGCTAAATTGTTCCTGGTCTTGGAAATTGGGAGCCTGGACTTTGGGATGAAGTTCCTGTTAAGTGGTGACAGGCATAGAAAGATATAGTGAGGGGCAGGAAGCAGGCCCTTCTCAGGAAATGTGGGAATTTTGTCTTACAGAATTTTGTGTTTCAGATCCCTGGTCTCAGGATTCACCACCATCACTAAATGCCAAACAAGTCTGTAATAAGGCCTGCCTCATTAGTGATTTAAATGATGAGAGGGCCAACCTGGCATGTATTTTCGAGATGTGACTGGGTTTGGAAGGAGAGTAGCCCTTTTAGAGATGGGTTTTGGGTGTAATATCAACTAAGACCCCAAGGCAGGGCAGGAAATGTTGGGATTGTAATCCAGGTAATCTATTATGGTTTCCAGGGATGCTTAATCACAGGTCATTGTTGTGAAACAGGATCCTATTCATTAAGTTGGGCCCTAAGGATCATTTGGGATTGCTGCCCTGCTCCACCACAACCTGCCTACCTGATCTCCTTGATTCCATTTCTAGGGTGGAAATAGATTTCCCCAGACTTATTGTCCCAAATATCCATAGCAGACAGCAGTCATGTTTAGGAGAGTCTTTGCACAGCTTCGTAGAATGTGCATGCCTTCCTAGATTAGGGGTCCGTGTTTACACTCACCCATTGGCTGTCACTCCCCAAGTACCTTGAGGTAAGATGGGTGGCAAATAAATAAATAAATAAATAAATGAATACATACATACACACATATACACAAACACACACATACATATTAGTGTCATGTACTTTTCATAGAGTATCTGGAAACTTCACTTGGTGCAGAATGCAATAGCATAGACAGTTATGTGTGTTCCTAGAACAGCACACATTCTGCTCCATGAGTTGTATTAGTTGTCAATTTACTTCTAGGTCCAATTCAAGGAGCTGGTCTTAATGTAAATCCTTCATGCTGGACAGCGTTATCTGAGGGATTGCCTTTTCTTAACCTTATCTGCCTGTCCCATCATATCTGGCAGAGAAGGCATGTTTTCAGGATGTCTTGTAGAGAATTACTCTTCATGGGTCCCAGGAGGTGGACTTTCTCTGCCATGGTGCCCACTTTATGAACATTCCCCCTTGTAGTAAGATTAGTTCCATCCCTAATAATGTTCCAGAAGTTCCCAAAGACCTGGCTTTGTCATCAGGCCTGAGGATCCCAGGGTATTGGGGAAATCCTGAGATGTCTCCATCATATCCACTCCATAATTTTCACTCTGTCTTGTTTCTTGCTTTTTTATATATATCTTTTAATAATAATAATTTTTAAACATAAATTTATTGATTTAATTGTATACCCTCACTTTTTGTTAGATGGATGCTATATACCAGGGGTGTCAAACTCATGTTGTCACGGAATTGTCATGTGATGTGTCATCACGGCATTGTCACATGATTCTGACTTTTTTCCTCTTTGCTAAATCAGGTTTGGGCATGGCCAGCACATGATGCACCCACCTGTGGGCCGTGAGTTTAACAGCCCTGCTATATACTGTAAATTTGATAGAGAAATAAATATTTTTTTAACTTATAATAACAGTTTAATGCTTAAAAATGAAATTACTGGTTCCAAAATGTCTGCATTCATTCTAGCCTCTATTTTTGTAAATGGACAATTCTACAGAATTATTTGAATGGAGAATTATTTGAATGGAGACATCATGGAAATATGATGATTTCATGGAAATATGATGATGTCTAGACTTGTATATGAAATATTTATAACTACAAAAATGTATTGTTCTTTCTAATAAAATATTTTGTAAAACACTTTTCTATATTTAGTGTAATATTGGCTTGCTTTCCAGGGTTATTGTAAGGATTATTGAGCTAACATGTATGAAACCTCTGAATGATTGTAATGTTATTTCATTTATTATACCAAACCAAATGGCTGGACAATTGAAAATAAAAGAAGTACTGAATAAAAATAATACATTTTTAAATACAATTCTTTAATATTCCTTTAAGGGGCAGTTAATGTGCCAAAAGGAAATTATTTCTTTTATCTGTCTTTTATTACACAATTAGCCTGAGACATTATAGAATTACATATTGTTCCATGGAGACAACTCCAGTAATGGAAAAAGGTTATATTAATAGATTGTGTTTAGCATTCCAATAAGGATTTAAAAATAATTCCTGGTAATTCTCAGAACAAGTAAAAGCTATGAATCCTGGTTGCATTTTTTCATCTAAACAGGGAGGTCAAACTCACAGCATGCAGGCTGAATGCGTCATGAACTGGCCACACCCACCCAGATTAGTGAAGGGGGAAAAAGTTGCAATAGATCACGTGATGACATGTCATCACAAGTTTGACACCCTTGATCTAAAATAATAATATAATATTAGAATATTCTCACAATAATTAATAACATTTTATAAAGTAAGATTAGGATTGTGTGCTTTTTATATAAAAGTCATGTCACTGATATAAGTGTAGAACCTGGGCTACAAATGGGCACAAAAGCTTAATTTGATTAAAAATATTTGAGTAATGATCTGATGAGGCTGTCCATAAAGCGTCAGCAAGTGAAAATCTTAACTTTGTAAAAAAACATTTTTCTTACTGACAGTTTAAAATATGTGAAAATAAGCCCTTAAGTCAAGGCATAAAAATAGCAGAGATTCTGAAAAATAAAGCATGTTATTTTTTTTAATTTTTTTGATTTCCTAATACAAATGAGGCAAGGAAGCTTATTTTCTGTAGGGTCCACAGCAGTTTGCATTCAAAGGCAAAAAGTTGCTTTGAAGCATGCAGAGAAAAACAGCATGTTTTACAATTTCTTCAACTAACTGCATACCTTTCCTGCGAACAAACTGCAGCTGCTGAGAATTTCTGGACAGTCCCAAGAAAATGTTTAGTTACTTAAAGACAGATGACATTATACTGACCCACTCTAAAGTACTTTTCTATATATCTAAAGCAAGACATGGCCCTATTTTTCCATTCTTCTGTTGTTTATTCTATATTTATATGAGAGGAAGAATGTAAGGTTATTTCTTATCCAAAAAAGATCCAGATCCTTTTAGTCTTCCAAAAGGTCAAAACAATGTGGCTTTTTTCATCAGGGCCACTATAATAGTGGAATTTGATTGTGTGTGTTTGGTATTAATCAGATTTTTGAATGTTCCTTGATTATTGTATTATGATTATTTTAAATTGTACTTTTTATAGTAATTTATAAAATGGATTCTTCTCTACTGTTTGTCAGTGGTCCAGGGTTTCTTGTTTTAGATGGGTGGCAGTATAAATAAATAAATAAAAAATAAATAAATGGAAAGTAGGCAAAAATAAACAACAATAAAAACAGAGACAAAAATCCAGTATAGTTTCTATCCATCTTGGAATAAAACACTTATTTCAGGCTTTCAGGATGGCTAAATTGACATAAGGTTTGAATTAGGGGTAGATTCTGGTCTATAACTGAAAGGGTGACACATAGTATGGAAATTCCTTCTTATCTTAAGTTTGAATGTCTTTCTTAAACCTTCCTCCATTGAGAATAAAAAGATAGGAAAAGATGGTTAGGCAGATACAGCACGAATGGCAGGCATATTATCAATCCACAAAAGCAATGTCTTAAAAACTTATTGTGCTTGATGAGACTGTGAGATTTCCTGAAACCTTTTCATGAATAATAGTTCAGGAATCTCTCATTTGAATGTGCAGTTAAGTTTTTCCAAAATGATTATTTTGAGTGTCTTGAAAGGATGAAGTACTGTGATATTTACTTTGTCTTTGTTTTGACTGCTGGTATCAGATTTTATTGATTAGTACTTTTCCACAATGTTTGGCCAGTTATATTTAATCCAAAAGAGAATTGCTAGCAAATGATGACATAGATCACATTAGAGGAAGAGAATATGAAGGTGCCTCTAAATTTGGTGTGTTTACTTGTAGGGTCTGTGATAAGGCTGTTGATACAAATGTGGTGGCAAAGTAGGCATCTGGATTTGTTGCTAGGTCTGACTCCTAGATTAGCATCATTGGTTTTTGTTAAAATCTGTTTAGGTTGGATTATTGTTTGTATGCAAGCATCTGCTCATAAGCCAGTACTAAGAAACGTCATTGTCCAGTATGGGCTATAGTTTGTGTGTGCTTTAATGGTTTGAACTTTGAGGTGTAAACTATATGGTAAATGGCAACTGTAGAACTGTAAATGTATTCTGTAGATCTGTTTCACTGATCAAACTTTTTAATAGGTACCTGGAAATTGATTTGATTCTAGATAATAAATTAGGATAAATCGATCTAGATTTATTCACTATAAAAGCTGGGAACTGTAAGTATGCATGATGATCTGTAGTTTTCCTGAACAATGTAGCTTTTATGTAATACATTGTGTAGCTTCACCACAACACCAAAGAAATTGTTCTCTAGATAGGATGAGACTGTGGTTCATGATAGGGTGGAAGATTAAGACTAGTGAAATTTTATAAGAGACCCATTTCCAGAATCTAGATGATGAAAATGTCATCAATGAATCTCAAGTAAAAAGAGGTTTCAAAGTTAAGAAACGTTGTATTAGGTCAGCCATGAAGACAATGGCGTATTGGACACCAGGTATATTTCTATAGCTGTGCCATTGATATACTGTATATTACTGCCAAAAGTAAATTAGTAGTATGAGCTATTGCTGTACTTACATATATGAGATTACAGGCTGTTTCAGAAGATCCCTCAAAATAGACCTATTATTGTTAATTGGTAAGGTACTAATAATCTTATTTAAAAGCTATATCTACATAAATCACCTTCTCTCCCCCAGCCTCACCATAATTTAAATTCTGCTTCAGTTTAATCACTCCATGTATTTGAAGAAGTGACTATAATTTTATGCACTTTAATAAAACTGATTAATCTGAAAAAGTGCTACCAGATTCCTTCTGATTTTTGGCATGTCATATCAACCTGGCTATCTTCTTACTGTGGCAGTCTTGTTCTGGTTTTTCTAAAAGCATTTCTCAATATTGAGTTGTTATTTAAGAGATCGCCTCTCCCCTGTTACATTTACATGTCTGATTAAGATCCGACTGAAGCAGCATGTTACAAGCTGCATGTTACAAGTTCCTTCTGATGAGACCCAGGAAAATAGCCTTTCCTGCTGTGGCAGCTGCCTTCTGTCATAACTCCCCATGGCCCAACCTTGAAGGTCTTTAAAAAGTCCCTGAAAATATGACTATACCATCATCTCTGGAGGTCCTTTTGGAGTGAGGATGTTGCAAGATGGTTGCACTGTACTGTCTGTGAGAGGGGTGTCAAACTCGTGGCTCACAGGCCGGATGTGTCATGCCCTGGCCATTCCCACTCCCAGATTAGCAAAGGGAAAAAAAGTTGCAATATGTCAGTGATGACAATGTAATGCCACGAGCTTGGCACCCCTGGTCTATGAGCAGTAGACTGCTACTTTCTCATGCTTTTACATTTCTGATTATTTGTTTAATTGTTTAAATGTTTTATGCAAATTTGTGCTGTTTAATTTGTGTTCGGTGTCACATAGGTAAGATGGGTGGCTATGTAAATCAAAATAAATAAATAAATAAAGTTAGGTAAAGCGTTCTGTTCAATAAGATCCTCTTGAACTTTGTCTTCTAAGGCAGTGGTCGCCAACTGGTGGGCTGGGGACCACTGGTGGTTTGCGAGAAAATGCTGGTGATCCACAGAGAAATGTCCCCCCGAAAGCACTCCCCTCAAAGCAATTAATCCAGGCTGTGCAGGAACACAAGGCTGCACTGCCCACATGGCCTACCCATCCACTGGCCCACACCCTTCAACCAAGTGCAAACCTTACCTTGAGTAGAGCCATGCGAGCTGGAACTGGAAGGTAAGACCAATGACGGGCAAGGAAAATCCACCTCGGGGTGGCTTGCTGACATTGGTGGGAAAGTCGGTCCCATATTCCAGAGCTTCAGTAGTCACAAGACTGGCCCTTTGGTCATCCCAGAGCAGCTCCTCCAGTCCATGGCAGGCCAGTGCACCCATGTGAAGGAACAGCTGCTCTGGGATGACCAAAGGGCCAGTCCTGTGACTACTGCAGTCCTGGAATATGGGACTGACTTTCCCACCAATGTCAGCAAGCCACCGTCAGTCAAAATTCATATTAGTGGTCCACATGGTTTAAAATTATGAGTTTAGTGGTCCCTGAGGTCCAAAAGGTTGGCAACGCCTGTTCTAAGGTGTTAGCAGATCACTCTAACCCCAACCTTGTGTTGTCTGCAAACCTGAAGAGAATTCTTTCTATCCCTCCCTTTACTTTGATACAGAACCAACTGCAAATCTGTTTGATAGTGAAATCATATCCCACATTTTTTACATTTTTATCCACTTGATCAAAAGCCTTACGGAAGTCTGTGTAAGGCTAGATTTGTTTGTTTGTTTGTTTGCTTGTTTGTTTATTGTATGTGAGTGTCTGTGTCCCATGCATGAGTGAGGTTGATATTTTTTTTCTTTTGTATTTATACGGAGAGTGGGGGAGGATTTGGGAGCAATGGATAAATAATAGTGGGGGTTAATTGTTTTATCTTTTGCTCTGCCACCGTAATATATTTTTGGAAAAACAGAGAGACAGTCATACATTCCTACATACGTTTCCAGTTACCACATCTCAGTTTAAAGATGTACCCAATAACTAATAATACATATAAATAAATATGTTGGTCTATAAATGTGTAGCATTATGTCTAAGTTGGATAGGAATAGCCTGGGAAGAGTTTCAGATGCATTTTGATCATTTCATTGTATCCTTTTACACTTGTGTATTTTAAAGATGTGTGAGAAAGTAAATAATAATTCAGATTATTTATATTCATACTTGACATGCTTTGGAGAGTTTTTGAAAATTTGAGTATTCCTTGTTGCCCCTTAAAGTAATGCTTGAAATAGAAGCCTGATTGAAATTTGAGCTATGAAGCATTAACCCTTACCCCATGATACTTTGCACCAAAAATATACACACATTTCCTGGCATTTAAAACTTTTTTGGGGAAAGGCTTTCCCAGGAGTAAATTACATTGTCCATGAGATGTGGGCTCATAAAAATCTGACAAATTCAAGCTGCCCTTTATATCTGGATTATTTTCAGTTACATACTTTGCAATTCTAGTTCAACTGTTTCCATCATGTCATATGATAAATAAAATAGTTTTTATATAGTTGTAAAACAAAGACATCGTATATGAGTCTACCAGCTATTTATAGTGGAGCAAGTAACAAACTTCATTTTCCTCACAAGCTGTATTTTTGTAGTGTAAATCAAGAAAGGCTTCAAGCCACTCCATAGAGGTGGTGAAGAAGGGGGAGCCGTCAACGGGGTTGAGGAGTGCCGCATCTCTCCTCCTTGGCTGGCCATTATTCCCTTTCCCAAGGGTGGTTGCAGCGGTGGTCAGAAATCGCCACCTCAAAGAAGAACCCGACCAGACAAGATTGTGCAGGAGGAAGTTTAAAGGAGAAAGTTTGACTGACTGGGTTGAATGGAGAACATCTATTTAAGGCACCTGGAACCTGAATTTTAAAGAATAATACTATTCCTAAAAAATATTTTAAGTGGTGAAAGAGAAAGGGAAAGGAAATGGAACTGGCTTTTTTTCCTCTCACACTGACAGTTTTAATTGAATTGGAATGTTAAGAAGAAGAGATTCGAATAAGAAATTGATACTAATCCACTTTGACATTAATAGGCTATTTCTAGCTGAAAATAAAGTGTCAAAGGGATAAAGATTCTTGGATAATTTAAAAATTTTCTTTAAAAAAAAAGAAAGAAAGCAGAGGAGGGAAAAAGGAAAAAAGATATGGATTAGAATGTATAAGATAAATATGTATTGAGCTTATGTCTGTATGGAGAAGTGATAACCCGGGGGCACGCTGTTCTCAAAAAAAGATATTTTATTTGTATTTGTATTTTGTGAAAACTTAAATAAAACTTTTATTTAAAAAAAAGGAAAGGCTTCAAGCAAATCGATTGATCAGATCATTCAAGAATAGACTGCTTCTCCATTTAATTGTTAACAATTCTTATACAGATACTCCTCACCTTATAACCATTCATTTAGTGACTATTCAAAGTGACAACTGCCCTGAAATCAGTCACTGATTATGACTGATTCTCACACTTAAAACCATTCCAAATCCACCTTGCATTTTGCAATCAAAATTTGGATGCTTGGCAACCGGCAATTGTTTACAACAGTTGCGCTGTCCCAAGGTACCATGATCACCTTCTGATAGCTTCCCATAAGCAGATCTCACTTCTCCATTGATTTTGTTTAACAATCAGATGATTCACTTAACAACTTCCATAATTTGCTTAAGAACTGTGGCAAAAAAAGGTAAAATTGGGCATGATTCATTTTATAACGACCACTTTGGTTTGCAATAGAAATTTTGATCCCATTATTGTCAAGGTCCCAAAGACCTTTCCTTAAGCCAGAGGATCTCACAGTCACTTATCTGTGAGTTAGAGCCTAAAAGTCCTCAAAGACAACATATCTCCTTGACCTCTCCTGAGGTCCCAGCTAGTGCCAAATCTGAAATTCAGGTGAACATATTTTAGGTGGAGGAAATAATCTCCCCAAGCCTTACTCATTCATGTCTGGTCAGTACCTTTATCTACAACGAGATCATAAATATATAATTTTTTCAGTTTATGTGTTTCATAGTTGAATTTATTTCAAATTGTTTACATAAATATATATATGTGTTATTTTAAGTTTTTATGCTACCCATCTGTTGGTGCTGGGAGTCTACAAGAAATATAAATAAATAATAAATAAAATAAAATTAGCTGATGATTGCTGGATATGTTTTTCCTTTGGGATATACTTGCCATTAGCCAAGCCAAATAGGTACATTTTAAAGTTTGTTTTCAAATTTATTACTTTAATACAATAACCCAATCAAAGAAATAATGTATAACATAGATATTATTAAAAATGTACATAGTATTAAAAATGTAAGTCAAAACAGACATTGATCCAGAATCATATGTAGCAATCTTGTTGAATGTAGTTATATGTAAGAACATGCGTGTTTAATTAACTTCCATATGCAAATATGCCCATATGCACATATACAACTAATTTATCAGAAGGAACATGAATCAGATCGGTTGGATAGGATAGTTTGTGATTCTTGTGACTGCTGTGAAAAACCAGGATCTATTTTCTTTTTTTGATAAAAAATTTTTCCTAAAGCAAGATAAATAGACTTGGGTTTTGGACCAAGATAGACTTCTGGCATTGTGATAGATGATCTATCCTATAATTTCATAGTTTGTCTGCTTGTTGTCTCAGCATCCTCCAATACTAGGCACTGTGATTTCTTTTGGAATACGTTTACTGGAATGGGGCCTGGACTATTACTTGTTTTTTAGTGTTATAATACTACAATTAGTTTTAAAGTCATTTCAGTTCTTTCTTGAAAACCACTCTCTTCTTTCAGAAGATTCTCCTCTGAGGAGTCCTTCTCAACTTTTTCATCATTGTGTTGTGGGATTCTTTAGCATTCTATTCCATTGTTCTATTTTACCCTAAAACTAGATAAATAGACCCTAGTTAAAAATCTGCATAAAAACATTAATAACTGTTCATTAATTTGTTGAGGAAACAGATTCCAGACTACATGTTTCTGTATGGCAAAAGAAAATGAAAATCTAGAATTATAAGTTCATTTGAAGGTATGCAAATTGTTGTTATGCAAATGGAGCACAGAGAAACTGGGGAAGAATGCATGGTTGGGATACACCAATCCCAGCTATTGTCATCCTTCCCTGCTGGCTTCTCCATTGATTTTCTAGGGAAGTCTGCAGATAAGGTTCCAAATGTCAATCATGGGGCACTTGGTAGCCAGTTGTAAGTGGGAATAGGTTTCCGAATACCCAAAAAAGTCTGTTACACATTTATCTTTTTGAAGCATCATATTTCTACCATGTCACAATTCTAGTGTGGATTATTTGGATTAATTTATTTGACTAGCTGAAAAGGTCAAACTGGGGTTCATAGATTTGAGTCAGGTTTTTGGAATTTGGTGATTTTCAATTTTTGCATCACTTCTGGTTTTATTGAGAATTATAATTGGATGCAAGATTACATAACAATTCAGCAATTCTCTCCATATTGAGTATCTTGGTTATTGAGTAAAATTAGAACGATGACCTCTAAAGCGTAGAAATTTCAGCAACTTTTTAATGGCGACATTTATTGTGGCAGATACTAGATAAAGCAATTATTACAGTAATCAAGTTGCAAAGTTTTCAGTCGTATTTATTTTATTTGTATGCTACCTATTTGTAGCATATAATAGTAAAAGAGAAACTAATTAAATGAAATATCTGATCTACTATTTTTCTGTATGCACAGATTTTCAAATCCTGACCAAATTGCTTTTCAGCTGTATAGATGATACAAAATAGGTAAATTAGCCTATTGATATTAACATTATTATTCTTGTTATTATAACTTTATCCAGCCTGATTTTGGGTGAGTACTCAACATTATGAAACTATAGAATTTTGCACCCCAGTGTAATTTCAGGTCTATTATTTTAAAATGGATCCTTTCAAGTTAATTTAGCCATGGTTTAATTGAGTTAGCTATGCGTTTAGTTCAGTATTGCATTCCAAATAAACTACAGTGAATGAGTAACTCCCAAAAGGAAGTTGTTTATAAAATATACTTGATAAATATGATTAATACAAGCACTAATTTTAGATATAATTGCTTGGAATAAGCACACAAGATATTTCTTTTTGTTTGAAAGGTTCTTTTCTTATCTAGCAGGCATGTGAATCTTGCTCTTTAATTCCAAATCAGTTGCTGGCAAAATATTATTGTGCAGGATTTAATCTTGGGTGAATGTGCCGAGATGGCAAGTATTATGAAGACTTTGCTGAGATAAAAAGGAGAAATGTAATCTTCCCATGTCTGCCTCACAGGTTTACTCCCCAGGAGTTTGTATGGCCGTGTCTGTGGGAGTAGAGTCTCATTGAGCAGAAGCTGCATCTGACAGTCTGCCAATTTGGACTGTTTGCTAATACAATATGGTCAGTCCAGTTTAGGCATACTATTAGTGTACCATCTATCCTGTTGTATAGCAATTTCTCTTCCTGGATTAGCCAAGAGATATCTGATCTGGAGAATTTAAGTGACTATGCTGAAATTGCTCAATTTTTGTAATTTCATCTCTGCCATGACAACCATGGATCTATCTCAAGTAGCTCCATACATAAAGCATTGGATCTGGTAGTTGTTTCAGCTGATATTAGTGATCTAGAAAGGAGATTTCTGTAACCTAGTTATCATGGTTAGTTTTAACCATGGTTAGTTTTAGAGTAGCAATTAACACTAACCTTTGTAGGAGTGATTGATGGGTTAAGATGTTTTTCAGGTTGCATCGTGGATAATTCACATCTCATTTGTCATTGATATTATTGAAACTCTGACTGTTCTGTGGAATCTGGAAAAAGCATAAGATGGTTCACCATATTGTTTGTTCTCCATAGGAGTGGAAGTTATAAAGTGATCTTCTTTTCATCTGTTGCTCTTCCTGTGAGAGTCAGTTTGTGTAGTGATTAAGGTTCTGGCCTAGAAATCAGGAGACTGAGAGTTTTAGTACTGCCTTAGGCATGAAAGCTGGCTAGGTGACTCTGGCTAATCTCTCTCAGTCTAGCTATCTCACAGGGTTGTTATTATTGGGGGGGAATTGTAGTATTAGATATGTTTGCTGCCTTGAGCTGACATGCATATGTATACACACACATGGGAGAGTGCAGGATAAAGATATAATAATCATTGCATATGCAGGAATTGCTGTTCTGTCTAGCACCTTCACTATCAGTAGAGAAAAAGAGGTAGAATCATTGGAAACCATGATCAATCTTCTTACCATTCTCTGCCTACAAAATTGACCATATTTGTCTCAGCTCCAGAATTAGTTGATATTATAGGGATGAAACCTATTAATATCTTGTCACATTCATATATATTTCTTCAAGCTTGTATATCTTAAGTATATGAGATGAATGTGTGTAGAAATGAGGTTAATTGATAGTATTTAATTGTTGGATAGGGTGCATCATTTTCTCACACAAAACAAAATACAATAGGTTGATTTAAAAGTTTGTCTCCTTGATATATTGGTAATATCTTCTGTTGATGGTTCAGTTTTGTAATTCAGGATTCTTCAAATTGAAGGAAATTTGCTTTTTATTATTTCCATGCTTTTGGGTAATCACAAACAGAAAAAAATAATTTTCAGATTCTTCATCTTAAAATTATGTCATCAGAAGAACATTTGAATATAAGTAATATAATTTCAAGAGGAATCAAACTACTAAGACTTGCATAAAAAGTAGAAATGAAGGAGTAAGGGAGAATGTAATTGTTTAAAACATAAGTTGTAATATACTTTTCAGTAATAAAGAATAAAGAAAACATTGCTTTCTTGGAAATTTTTTTTTCAAAACTTTTTATTTTATTCTAAATAGTAAAAAAGTAAAAATGTAAAACTCCTAACAATTTAAAAAACAAACACAAAACAAACAAAATGTTGAAAAAAATGCATTAAAAAAGAAAAAACCAACTGCATATACACATCTGTCCTAGTTGAATGCTAATTAGTAGATTACTACAATATTAGTTTTCCACCCTTGTGAAACAGACCCAGGAAAAAATGTAAACTACTAAATATATTTGCAGATTATTGACATCGTCTATCCATCCATCCATTCATCCATCCATCCATCCATCTATCTATCTGGTCCATATACTACAATATATAGATCCATATATTAATGGTGACATAGTTAACAGGAAGAACAATAACAAAAAAGACAAGGTTAAAGCATTAAAATCTTTTGTGAACAAACTTATTATTGTAAGCAATTTGTAGAAAATTTACCATCTTGTCTATCCCAAATTGTCCCAGGAGATAAGAATAATTCATCCTGGATCAAATATCCACGTTTGATTATTAATACAATCTCTTATAAATTGTTGTCTAATTGAGACTGGAAGTGACATCGTGGCAACGTCAGCAGCAACGAAACGGAGCTCTCCATCCCTATGCTGGCTTTCTGTGTGTTCATGGACTCCAGAGAGGGCCAAAATCACCCTGGAGGGGTGGTGAAGCAAAGGAGAGGTGCCTTATGAGGTTCCAGGGGAGAATGCAACTTGTAGAGCCCCAAGGCTATTGCTATCTAAGCCACGGTACAAAGAAGAGGTGGCCAAAATGGCTACCACACAGCCAGAGACAGCTTCAACTTAAGAAGAATGCAGGAGCGATAGTGTGGGACTGGGTGAGAACTATCCTTTTTAATTTAAAATATAACCCTGAGAAGAATATTCAGAAAAGTGGACTCATAAATATATTAAATGGCTGCGTTCTAGCTATTGGAGTAAAAAAATTAATATCTTAAAATACAGAAAACCGGACTTAAAGATTGGAATAAAGTGAAAATTTATTTAAGAGCACCACCTACTGTCAAAAGAAAAAACGAGATCCCCAAAGTTTGGAAAAGACCTAGTGTTATGACAATTAAAAGTGAGAATTTTATTATTGAAAGACCCCTGAAAGTTACAATATCAACTGGTAGAGGGATGTATGAAGATTTCACCCTTGGAATCTGGCTGGGCCACACCCACCCCTGCCAACAGCCATAGTTACAGTAGGCCCCATAGCCTTTCACTATTTTTTTGAATGGCCTTGGGTGTTTGTGAGAGGTCTGTCTTTAGGAGGGTGCTTTAGCTCCCTCAGGGCTTGATTGTACTTAGTGACACACAAGAGGGTGAATCCATCTACCAGTATCGCTACCTCACAGGCCATGGATAGCTCTCAGGCAGAGAGCAGGAAGCCTAGGGAATTCAAATGGGCTGCCTCAAAGTCTTGAAGGTCAGCCAAGGAAGCTGTAGCCAATATTAGGGCCAAGGCTATCTCGACAAAGAGGGCCTCCAAGGCAGAGGAGGAAGCTGAACGTAGACTTCAAAAGGCCTTGGAGAAGCAGATAGCTAAGGGGGGGGGCAGAGAAGCAGAGAGGCTGAGGCGGCTTAGCCCCTTAAGGGAGGAAAACACTGCTTCAGTTTCTCCTTTGGGTTAACCTTTAGATCTTTCCACTATGGTGGTTCAGAGGGGCAGTTCAGGGACCCAAGGCTGGCCACCAGAGCACAGAGGAGCTAGCCTTTCAGGTAGTGGCCCTTGGACATATGATGGGTCCCATCAGACTGGCTCAATTTCTGTCACCATTTCATCAGGGGAGTTTGGCCTGCAAGAGAACAGTGCCTCCTCCAAAGGGTACTTTTACTCCCACCACAGCGGAGCTCCGCCAAGCGAGAGAGTATGACCCAGAGATGCCTCACAAGGTGCAAAGATGGATCTCAGAGGCAGTCAAGCAAGGTTTTGTGGCTGGCATACAGCAGAACCGTCAACAGTATCAAAGTTGCCTGAGTCTCCTACCCAGAGCCGTGTCTAGCAAGCCAGGCCCAACAGACCTTTCAGTTCTCCAAGGCTCTTACCAATATCTTTGGAGCAGAGTCACTTGGTGAGCTCAGAGGAGGAAGGCCAGATTGACCAGGACTGTCCGAGGATGATGGGAGGGCCCCTGAAAAACACATTTTCAAGGATTTGTTTCAACCTCATATATTTAAGTTGCTATTTTTTAAAGCCAAGGTGACCCAAATGGATAGGGACACAACCTTACCAGACTCTTCTCTGGGTATGACCAAACCCAGCAATCTACTTTTCACTGAGCCAACCAAGGAGGCAGGTGTGATACTATCCCCCAAACTTTTTTTAAATATGGTTCAGCACCAGTTGGATTCATCAGGGGCTTACCCAAATCCTACATCCTTTGACAAGAAATTCTACATGGTGGCCACACCTCTCACAGACACACTACAGATCCCTGAGGTGGACGAGCTGGTGACTGCATTCTCATTGTCTTCGACTACACTTAATGATGCTGAGTACGTACTTAAGGTGGACGACAGAAAGACGGAATTGACACCGCACAGTGAGAACTGTACAGTGAGAACAATCAACCAATGGAATACCTTGCCCTCGGAAGTTGTGGGAGCGCCATCACTTGAGACTTTCAAGAAAAGATTGGACTGCCATTTGTCAGAAATGGTGTAGGGTCTCCCACTTGGGCGGGGGGTTGGACTAGATAACCTACAAGGTCCCTTCCAACTCTGATTATCTGTTATCTGTTATCTGTACAAGGCACACCAGGCCACTGCTTGGGCGGTTAAGACTTCTACAGCTGCATCGTTGCTGCATCAGGGGCCTCCCTGATCTGGCTTTGGCAGATGCAGGAACATATGCCTGCCAGTGATGTCTGGGCACAGTAAGATTTCAACAAGGTGATAGCTGCCGCAGAGTACACCATGGACACCACTCTTAATTCTGTGAATTTCGCTTCCCGGGCTATTGCATCTGCAGTGTCTTCTCGGCGCCTCCTATGGCTCCAGAACTGGCAGGCTGACACCAAATGGTGATGGAAGCTAGTGTCAGCTGCTTATAAAGAGGAAAAGCTGTGTGGAGCCCCTCTGGAGCCAGTCCTAGTGGAAGCCAGATACAAGTGGAAAGTTCTGCCTTCCCTTTCCAGGAGATTTGACACTAGGCTTTTGCCATCCTTTCGCAGATCCTCCTTTCATATATCATACTCTCAGAGTTCGTTCAGCCCAAGGCAGGAATTTCAGCTGGCTCAGAACTTCTGGGAGAGGAATAAGTCCTAATCACAGAACAAGCGACCCTTGTTCTGGCAACTGGTCCTTCCACCATCCTAAATGACTGCAAGGATAAGGCTCCCATTGGTGTCCGGATAAGCCTATTTGCTGACCAATGGGAGGAGACAACAATCGATGCTTGGGTCTTAGAGACAATAAGATCCGGTCTCTCACTGGAATTTCAATCCACACCCCCGAGGTTCTTTATCCATTGCCCATTTCACAGGACGCTACCAGGCGAGGCCTCATGGAGACTGCTATCCAATATCTGTTGGCTATTTAAGCCATAGAGGCAGTTCCAGAGACCCAGCAGGTGCATAGATTTTATTCCATACTGTTCGTGATTCCAAAGGCCTCGGGGGTGGGTGGGTGGAGAGCAATTCTCAATCTCAAAGGACTGAATGCTTACTTGATATCCTGGAGGTTCCAAATGCCCTCTCAACAGTCCATTCTAGAGAGTGTCAGAGAGTATGACTACTTGATCTCCATCGAACTCATGCTTTGATTCGACCAACTCACCAGTGGTTCCTGAGGTTCTGTTATATGGGCAGACATCTGCAATACTGGGCCCTTCCATTCGGCCTAGCGTCAGTGCCCAGAACTTTCACCAAGCTTCTAGCATCATTGACAGCTCACCTCAGGTCCATACCCGTCCAGATCCAGTGTTATTTGAACAATATTCTAATCCAGTCCTCATCACACAGTCGGGTGGAGGAGTATCTGCAGATCACCATTCAGGCCCTGCAGACACACGGCTTCTCTATGAATGCAGCAAGAACCACCTGACCCCGACCACTCATCTATTGCACCTGGGTGCACTTATAGACAGCACAGTGGGCGTGGTTTTCCTTTTGCCAGACCACGTGGCTGACATCAAGACCTTTGCGAGTCAAATACAGGGAGACAGAGTAGTATCCCTAGCACTGCTCTCTCAGCTCTGAGCAAGATGATCTCTTGCATTGTGATCATTCCTTGGGCGGGTCTACACGCAAGGGCCTTGCAGTGGTTTCTGCTCCCATACCAGAGATCAGGCTGGAGCAATTCCAATGCAAGGGTTCGGGTCCCACTGCAGGTGCTCAGATCTCTCCTTTAGTGGACGTCCCGGGCGATGTCCATTGGGTATTTTTTTAGAGAGCAGGTAACCAATTAGTCAAGTTCACAAGAAACCAATAATTCCTGATAAACAATTAATTATTGACAAAAGATTAAGTCATAATAAAAGCATTTAAAGAGCTGCTGTGTTTCAGGAGCATACTCAACTTCCTTTTCTCATTCCTGTTCTACTTAATTTAACAGCCAGTCCTTTTTTTGTTTAGGAGATTAAACTACCAATTGTCCTTTTTTTTGCTTTTTACAAGGACTAGATATCCTATATTTTTTGCAGAGTATTCTAACTATCTTTCTAAAGAAATAATATTAGTAATAATATTTAATAGTATTAAAGTGAATATAGGCAGCCCTTGAGGTATGGCAGGCTATATAATAATCATTCTGTATTAACAGTCCCCTCCAACATAAAGCCCAATTTCAAAGTTATAATGCCTAGGCAATGCCACCACAGTCATTTGCCCTTATGACAGACTGCAGTGATGCTGCAGTATGCCCACGCACCTATTTTTCCCCCATCCTGCCCTTCCAGGTCCTTACAAGCTCTAGGCCTGCTTTGACACCCCAGAGGGTTCCACACACTCCTTCCCAGTCCTGGTCAATGTTCACTTTTGAAGATATCCAGAACTCAGGAAGTTAGGGATACGGAAGGCCACTGTGGGCTGGACAGTCCCTGGGCCACATGGCCCAATTGAAAAACCCTTCTGGTTTTGCTTTCATTGTTAGTTACATTTATGCTAACCTTGCTAAAACTGGGGAGCTAGCGTTAGCTCCCCCAACATTAGCAATTCTAGCTTTACCTCCCCAGGGGAGCTAAGACTAGTGATGAAAACAAAACTGGCAGGATTTTGATTTCCTTGCTAGCACTAGTGTTAGCTCTCTCAGCATTAGCAATACTAGCATAAAGCTAGTGCAGCTAACCCTGGGGGAGATAACACTGTAAAGCGATGAAAACAAAATTGGCAGTATATGTTTTCTTGATTGTGCTACATGACCTAGCAACAGAGCAGCTTGTCTTCCTTCCCTGTCCTAACCTCCTAAACTCCAAGGATCATTGTGATGGATGGGATAGAGAGAAGGCCTCTAGGGCTGTGAAGAACCCAAGGGACAGGGATTGGAGTATGAGGATCTCAGGATGGGAGTAGGCCTTGGAGGCCCGATGCAGCTGGGCTTGCACTTGCACTAAACCTCCCAAGGTCTTCACCACTCCCAAGTCACCCCATGCTTTACTTAACAATCAGTGAATTCATTGAATGAATATATTGGGGAGAGCAAGGATGAGAGAATCATTAATGAGGCAGTTCATTTAATGCTTATCTTGATTTCTGGCAGTAATGGGTTCATTGCTGTCATAAGTCAAGGACTGCCTGTAGTTGGTATATTTTCAAAATGGTATGTGATAATATCGGCAAATGTTATGGTTAGAAGTTACATTAAAACATGGCAAATTTTCATACCATATTTCTTATTTTGATCCTAATGTTTAACAAGATTAGATACGGTATCTACTTTTCTCTCTTATTCAGTACTATATTCTTTATAAGTAAAATGGATATATTTTTTTAAAAAAATAGTATCCGATCCCATTTCTTGCATTCATGAGAGGGTCTTTTTTGTAATTTGTTTACCTGAATATGAAGTGTAATTTTTTTTCAAGAGTAGGTATTTAATATTTGCAGATTACTAATATTTTTGTACAATGGTGTTTATTATTTTTAAATCTAAAAAAAGGAAATATATTCATTATGAAATAGATTTTTGTAAAAATGTAAAATTGGCCACATTCTTATGAAAGTCAGATTGCTAGTGCATTTATTAATTTGTATGTATAATGCAGATTGAAAATAATGTACATAAAAGCTATGAGTCGTACTTGGTATAATATGCTTGATGGAGGAATAGAATATTGAATTGTTCCAATTTACAAACATTTCTAAAATATAGGTCAAGTAGGGATAAGCCTTAGTTTACAGATTTGCTGGAGATTTTATTGCAAAGGATTAAGGAATATATGATCACACTGTTAGAGAAATTCATATATTTTGTCATAATTAAATGTAATTTTTTTAGACATTTTCTAAAGATAAGCTAATGTTGATATTGAAACAATAAAATTAAAATAACAAAAAAAGACAAGAGATACCCTTTTAGTTGTTTGGTATTTAAAGTAATGGCAATGTGTTGGGTGGCATCACTTTATTAAATAATTAAGATAATATTTATCTGATTTCTTATCTGTTGATGGAATGACTTTAAGATTGGGATTGGAGAATTTATGTTAGCAACGGCTGCTATGTGACCTTGTATCTTTTACATCTGATGTATACGTAAATAATGCAGCCATCTTTCAGTAATCTCTCATGTTTATGTAGCAATTACTTACAAAATACAAGAACAACATGTCTCTTTGTTCATTTGTCTGAAAAGAATAGGATTCTTTTTTAGAAATAATCATTGCATGATTAAAAAATACCTGTTCAAGGTACCAGAACATACTGACAACCTGAAATTGTTTCTGTTTGCCTAGTTCTAGCTGACCCCCCTCTAAATATTGGAAAGCATCTAAAGGGAAAATCATTAATGTGTGGACTATAGCTTCCATCTCTTACTTTCTAACTGTAATTGTAGTTAGAAAGTAGAAAGTAGCTAGAAAGTTTGTCTAAGTTAAATAAATCCAGGTGATTTTTAAAAGAAGTATAGTAGTTTCTTATTATAATGGAAAAAGACTAATGATAAATATAAAAGGTAAATAAAATGTATCAAAAGTATTGAAGATAGTAATTAAAGTAATTTAATATAGAAAAAGGTATATGCACCATTTAGTAAATAAATGGTGGACTATATGTACACATCATTTAATATTAGCATATATATAGTATGGTGAGCAACTGTTTAGTTCTGGATATTGTCGCTTGAAATTTTCTTGCCTATGTAAAAGTGTGAATTTTTGTAACAAAGGTATGAACCTTTACCTAACTTAATAGTTTAATGATCATAGTGATAATTTCATTTTGAGTTATGTTTTTAATGCATGTTAGTTTGCTAACAGAATGTGACATAAAAGCCTTTTTGGGGAAGCTAGATTGGTTCCGTTACCATAGTAACATGGATGAATGTAAGAATGATTTCCTTTCGGAACTCTTCCAACAAGCTGTTTTGTACTTTATAACAATATCTTAGATTGCTGTCCCTTGAGAGGAGTGAACAGAGATCACATCAAGGGTCAACTTTGTTCCTTGTGTTTATAGATTATCCCCAGCAGTCCAGAGACTGTAATGTTCATCCTTTTTTTTTATGCACAGCTGAGCCGTTACTACTGTTCAATATATATGAATAAGGATTTTTGCAGCACTTTTTGCTTTTGTTGTCATTTTTAAATTCACGAAGAATATCCAAGAATTCACAGTTTTTAAATGAATGTATACCTTTAATTAGTATTTTTTTTCAGTTGCAGATTTCTCTTAAATGAGATGCTCACTTAACAACTAATACTGCCAGGATTGCCCTCACTAAGTAATGCGGTTATCATGCTTTGTGACCGTAAGATTATGTTTAACGACAGAAATTCCAGTCCCAATTGTTACTGTATTATATTTGCATCATTAAAAAGTTGAAACCAGCAGATTGGATACTGTTTAGAAGTCTAATCAATACACATATACAATTCCCATAAATATCTGTTTATGATTTGATATATTAAAGTGATACAAAATGCATTTAGCATACTTCTTAAATTAAGGACATTAATTTAAGAGATGTGTTAACTCTATTTTCCAGAGTTCTTGCAACTGTACAAACTATAGGATTAGATTCTTCAAATATGCTTTCCAACAATAAAAGTAATTTCAGAATTTCAACAACTATCGGTGGGTCAGATCTAAATTTGAAATTTAAAAATGTTTTACTATGCCAAGGTAATTGAATGGATGTCTCTGTGAAAGTCAGTAAAAGTCAAGCTGGTCTCAACAACTACTTTTCATAAAGTAGATTCATTTGGATACTAGATACTGCTGTGCAGTATTTTATCATGTATATAAAGGGAAACTCATCAAATTTGCAGATGACACTAAACTGGCAGTAATAGCAACACCTCAGAAAACAAGCTCAAGATCTCCAAAATATCTTGACTTGAACGAACGGCCTTATTCAACAAAATAGAGAAAAGCAAAGTTTTACATTTAGGCAGGAAAAAATCAAAGGTATAAGTACAGATTAGGTGAAACCTGGCTCAAAAACGTAACTGTGAGAGGGACTTTGGAGTCCTAGTAGATGATCACTTGAATATGAGCCAGCAGTATATAACCACTACACCGCTGGCTCAGCTAATACAATCTTATGTTGTATAACAGAGGCATTGAATCAAAGATCACATGAAATATTAGTCCCGCTTTATAAAACCCTTGTATAGGGGTGTCAAACTGGCGGCCCGCGGCCCGGATACATCACATGAAGGCCATGCTCATATCACCTCTGTGAATGGGAAAATGTCACAAAACATCATGTGACAGCAATGTCACATCATGATTTTGACATTTTTGCCCTAGTAGAATCACACCTGGATTACTGCAACCAATTTTGGTCACCATACTACAAAAAAGATATTGAAACTTTGGTAAAAGTTCAGAGAACAGCAAGTAAGTCCTGGTGACTAAAACATGAAGAATAGCTGCAGGATTTGGGTTTGGCTAGTGAAATGATATCTGAAATGGTATTGGTTCTCCTGCTTGATCAGGGGCTTGACTAGAAGACCTCCAAGGTCTCTTCCAGATCATTCATTCTAAATGAAATTACCATTTTTTGATAATATATTTATTGTGTTTTATCCATAAGAATAAAATGCAAAATACATTTATTACTAAAAGATTCACCCCAGCTAGATGCAGAAAAGAAAAAAAAAAGATAAATTTTCTTCTCCTTACATAAGCTATCTCATCCTTATTTAACAAGAATATTATATTACATAAACAAATATTAGAGATGAGGCAACTTCTATCTAATAACCACATTGACCCAACATCTAATCATTATATATATTGTAGTGTAACCCTTGGACTAACCTGTTGACTGTCCCCCCCCCCCAATATATACATTGAAAAAGAAATATAATCAATATATGAATCAATATATGAATTAATATATAAACAATATATATATATATATTTGATTTTTACACATACACACACAAACATACATATACATATATATTTGGGTTAACCTGTGGTATCCACCAACTTTCATAGTTAAGAACTGTGTGTGAATTCAGATAATTGTGACTTACTGAACCATCCATTGCATAAGGTGATATATTAATTAATTGGTCACCTTGAATCCTTGAGGTTACATTTTCAAAATCATTGTGTATATGTTCAAGGTTATGGTTGGAATTGTTACATTCATATACATCATAGCTATATAAATTTAGAAAGTTTTTTTCTTATGGCATTTTGATCAAAAGGTGTTCTTACAATTTATAATAACTACCTTCAATGTTTTCTATAGATTGTATCCAATATCAGGTGCCCTTGATTCATTCCTTTTTAGAACCTGCTTCAATAGTCTTCCGCTAAAAATGATTCATTATTCTCAGATGTGCTGATTTCAATTTGTTCAAAGATTTGATCCTACAGGGGTTCAAACTGATGGCTTGCAGGCAGGATTCATCACGTGCAGACGACACCCACCTCAGCTCCACGAAGCGAAAAAAAAAATGCAAAATGTCATGTGACGGCATCATGATGCCACAAGTTTAATACCTGTGATCTTCTACAGCATTAATCCTGAAATTGTGCTGTACATAGTTGTTGTGCATGACTGATTTAATATTTAATTCACACAGTTATCTCTGTAACTGTCAGTCCTTTGAAGTTGTCCAGAAGATGAAAATGATTCCAGAGTATTAGAATTATATTTTACTGAAATAAACAAAATTGAATTTGTGTGTGTATTTAAAAAGAGGATTATACTTTATTGAGAGAGGCTATTGTAACAGAATTTGTCAAGCCTTATATCAAAGGGAATCAGGGAGAAGCCATTCTGAATCTCTTCCAAATATTTTTCATGTTTCCTAGACTCAGTGTTTGGATACCTGTTGTTAAAAAAGTTTCTGAATTGTTAATCCAAAAACATTTCCATGCATTTCTGCATTATACCACAGTTTACACTACATATTCATTTTTGACAGAAATGATTGGATATGTTTTTCCCTGTGTTTCCCCCTCACACACACACTCTAATATTGCTGAATGTGAGCTCACTGAATTATTGGCAGCAATCTGTATGCAATTGAATTTTGAACAGATTTTTTCCCTATTATGATTCTCTGTGAGTGAATTTCAGAGCAATACTTGCTAAAAAGTAAAATGGTGAGTTTCTCACCATTTTAAAGATGAGAAAGCAAACAAAAAGTAGATTGTGAGGATTACATTTTCTTAAGAGTCATCATCTCATACTTCATACAGGCCTTTTGAGTTTGATCTAATTTTAACTATTTTGACCTAGATTTTAAGCATTTTGATCAAATCTTGATTATATTTTAATTCAAATAAATCACTCTATTGCCTATGGACATAACAATAAAATATACATAAAATAAAATAATATTGAACGTCTTAACACAATTTTAAAAACCACCAAACTCCTGCTTGATTGAAAAAATGCTTGAGTTGTTGGTGATGGAATCCTTACCCTGAAATCATCAAAATATGCTTCCAGTTACCATAAAGATTGCAAAATATTACCTCCTTAAAAGCCATGATACAGTTGAATTCTATTTGTTCTTTTCTGTTAGTTTTAAGTGTTTATGGTAATAGGTAATACTACCTTTGTTTCATGGATTCTATTTAGAAATCTGCATGTTTTCTGTAAATAACTCATGAAATTGTATTTGTTCCTTTCATAAAGTAATAATGGCTGTAATTGCAAAAACAGTAACCCCTTATTCCTCCTTTGCTACTTCCACCACTGCTATCATATCTAAAATCATTTATTAAAAACTGATATTTTTGTGACTGGATTTACAACATGGTAATCCATGGTGTGTAGAGAGATACAATTCATTCTTGTAACATATGAAGTCCTAAATTGTAACATCTGACTTTAGGCAATATACTAACCTAAAATAATAAAAAGACATTCACTCTGAAATTATGTTTTAAATCTGAGTTATGAGCAGAAGGCCAGGTCTTCCTGGTCAATTTTCAAATTTTTATTTTTCTTTAGAGTCATCATTACTACTGAAAGGAAAGTTTGGCAGCATATACAAGCAGAAATCACCATATGCATATTTTCCTAACTCCTGTTTCAGGCTGAATAAACACACCAGAGTTAGTTACGAGTAATTCACTGGTATTTAAGGCAGTTACAAAATCATGTTGATTGCTGATTAGACAAGCACAAACTCTGGGAGATAGACAGGAAAGTCTATCCTAAAATCTGGGTGCAGATTGAGAAACCAGTGTTGAATCTAGGGGCAGATTTAAGGATGTAGGGCAAGGCTTTTAAAGAGAGGCAAACAGGCTCTACCAGAATCCAGGAGTCAGATGCCCAAAATTTCTGATAGGTGTCAAAGATTCTACCCTTTTAACATGAAGGAATAATAACCCAGAGGATTGATAATTTCATAAACAAACAGTAATAAATCTTTAACATGAAACAAAGAGGCATATATATGTCTGTAATTTGGAATGTACATTAGGCACATATAAATCATCTGTATTGTTTTGCGGCACAGCTGTCACTTCAGCACTGATAGCAGGTGATACTTTTACAAGTATGTTAAATCTAGGCTTATCTGTTTTGACATCTGTTGATGGAATCCCCTTTTCTGTTTGATCTAGACAATGACCTTGATATTCCTTAAGAACAGTCATGGGCCACAATTGTTTTAAAAAGAAGTTTGTGCCTTGCACCTGTCATATGATATTATCAGTCAGCAACTGGTAATTCAACTAACATTGGCACATTTGAAGTTTATCTTCTGTCAGCATTAAACTGCACATGTGCCTTTTGAAGCTGTTCTTTGCTACCATTGTTAGAATTCATTCAGATAAAATAATCAATTGCCAGGTTTCTGATAGATGGCATATTTGTCCAGAAGTAAAAGTTCAACAATAAATATCTATCTTAAAAATAAAATCTATCAAAAAATAGTTTAAAGACTGCCAAGAAGGTTAAATAAAAGAATCAGGAGATTATTAAACTTATGTAGGCTTACTTTTGAAAAAAAAATGTAAGTAATGTGTACATTTGGACAAAAGTTTTGTAGCATTATAAACAGCCCAATAAATATTGTGCCTTTCTGTTTTAATGTTTCTTATTGTTTTGACTTGTGACTCACACATACAGTATAAATTGTTAACAGAACAATACTGTACATATTGCTGCAAGGACAATATAAACTTTTGATTAATATTTTTGCAGTTGATTTTTAAGTCAAATTATCTGCTTTAAGATTTTTTTTAATGATGACGAGCTTTTTTATTTTTAAAATAAATGTGCTAAATTGCTGAAAGCTTCAAATTTAATTTTCTTTGGCAATGACAAGATTATAGAGTTTTAATCTATTAGCCATTGCTACAGAATGTAACTGATGTTGATATTAAATCTAAAGTGTACCTTATAAAATATAAATAGAAGTCTTAAAACTGCCCTCTATAAGCATTCTTGTTTTAAACAGACAAAGGAAGAATGTAGGAAAGAAAATAATAAGCATAGGAGAAAGCAATTTATAATTTTAACAAAGAAATATAAATAGCCTTATAAATATTTGCAGAAATAGGACAAAAAGACTCCAATAGACATTTTAAGATCAGATTTCGAGACAATAACTTCTCAATTCAGTTCAAAGATATATCAAATTGTGTTCCACATTCAATAAATATAACCAGATAAATAGGTTAACACTAACATTATGAATAAGAGCAACATTAATAGTTAAAGATAAATGTGCTTTGGAGGAATTTGAAATTCATGTAGTATTTCTAATTTATCTTTGATAAATATTGGAATGGTTCAATGTTACCTTTCATTTTTTTTCTACATGAATAGTTTCTACAATGATGTTCACTAGTCCTGACTGGTTAAAAACTGAAATTCATATAATCAGACATATTGATGCTTTAAAATGTCAGTAGCATATCTCTTAATTTTTACAACATTATCACTAGATGTTATTTTGGTAGAGCTTTTCCATGTTGTGACCTACTTTTGAAACAGTATCTAGCTTAAGTTCATTTTTATAAAACCTCTTGAATAGCAGATCAGGCTGCAGTCTTTTTTACAGATTTTTGCAAGGGAGCACAGCTGCTATCCCTTCCTTATCCCCACCTCCCAGCAACAACTATATCTGAGATATATTTTAGTAGAAGCTCTGTGTCTTTTAAAGTCTTGTCACAGCTATTTGTCTACTGTTATATCCGTTTGTACCTTCAGGATTTTTTTTCAAGGGTTCAACTAGCCCTTTAGTCTTTGTTCCTCTAATCTCATTAAGCAAAATACCTTAACATTTTCTGCTCCTTTAAGTCAGCTGTATTCTTTTTTCCGTTGCTATTATTTATGCTTGGGGCCCCTTGTAAAACAGCTGGGCAATGCCATATTTTTTTTCTTAGTTTTTAAAAATATCTCCTAGCAATTCTCATTTTCTATTAAGGCCTTTTCCTATACCCTTAAATGCAGTTAAGCTTGAAACCAAATCTAGAAACTGAAATCATTATATAACTTCTGATGATCCCAACACAACCCCTTTCTACCAGTTTGCCAAGATCATTAAATGAGCCACTGTGGTTGTGACCCCCTGTCAACTTCCCCATTGAATTTGCTTGTGGAAAGATAGGAGGGAGGATCACAAATGACAATTAGGTAACCATGGGACAATGACTGGTCAATCATTCCTGCTCCCATTGCTGAGGAGCCTGAGGGCAGTGTGCCATGCCATAGCATCCCCCTCCCAAACCTGTATAAAATTATGTCATAAAGATAGGGACAGGGTTGTAACATGGCTTTATATCAATCTTTGCTACAAGTGATCCTTGACTTATGACTATAATTGACACCGAAATCTCAATCATTGAGTGAAGCACTGAAGCAGTAATTAAGTGAGATACCCATTGACTGCTTTGCTCAATGACTGTAATCCCAACACTCCTGGTTATAGTATTAAACAATTGTGCTTGTTAAGTAAATTTAGTCCCATGGAGCAGGGGTGGGATTCAAATTTTTTAATAACCGGTTCTGTGGGCGTGGCTTATTATTGGTGGTCATATTGGTGGTCATATTGGTGGTCATATTATTGGCTGGGCATGGCCAAGTCAATATCACTCACATCGAGGCATGCATCTCCTCGCCTGGCCTCTCATGACTCTGGGGATGCTGCAACAGTCGTAAGTGTGAAAAATGGTCATAAGTCACTTTTTTCAGTGCCATTGTAACTTTAAATGGTCACTCCACACAAGCAAAGGAGGGGAAAAAAACTCCAGAGAAGTTCTAGAGACAGGAAGTCTAGTCCTGCCAAGAATGTAATAAGGGTTAATGGAGAGGCAGTTTCTGTAAGCAACACCAGAATGTTTCCTTCCTGCCTTCCTTATAGGGTTAGGCCAGTAATTTCTTCTAACAACTGGTTCTCCAAACTGCTTAGAATGTTAACAACCGGTTCTAGTGAATAGGTGCGAACTGGTAGAATCCCACCCCTGCCATGGAAGCACAGGGGTACCTCAGGGAGTGGGAGGTCTTGCAGTATGTCATAGATGCAGGAAGGCCAGGGAAAGCCACAGATGCCCCTGCTGGACAAGAAGGCAGAGAGTAGGCAGGCCACTGGTATTGGGGCAACTATTAAAGCCATTCTAATGAGCCTTTCCCCAGGCACAACGATGGCAATTGAATCACTTCCATTGGCTTTCATCACAAACACCACAGCAACACCTGTCCCAGTCTTTCACTATCCTCCCACCATTGTGATTTCATTTAGTCCCAGTTTGTACCATTTGGGTTTCTGGGTCCTACCTGCCTGCAGTTGCTGGTGACATTGGCTGTTGGGGAGATCTCCCTTTCCCCCAGATGGCTGCCCACTGTCTAATGCACTGCTGCCGATGGGCTGCCAGTTAAAAACCAAAGAAAAATATCTGGAGTTCACATGGGAAGTGGTGCAGAGCAGAGGTAGGTACCAGAGAAAGGAAATGGGGATGTCAGTAGAAGTAAAAGAAAGTAGAAGTATAACTGCCTACATGCTAAGAGAATCTGGGTTTATTCATTTACTTATATTTATATCCTGCATGTATTATTTTTACAAGTAGTTCAAGGTGGTGAACATATCCAATGGATCTTCTTCCTCCTATTTTCTCCACAACAACAGCCCAATGAGGTGAGTTGGCTAAAGAGAGAATGTCTGGTCAAAGGTCACAAGCTGGCTAAGGCGGAACTCATGGTCTCCCACTTCATGCTTTAAGACTTAAATGTTTGAATCAAAGTCTTCTATGATGTTATTCTGTAGTTTCATTTCATTTGGGGAAAAAATGGCAGTGCTACTGCCACTGTTCGGGCAGTGGGGGGTGGGAAAGGAAAGAATGCTGATGTGTAACTGAATGCTGCCGCTTGCTGAGGATTGCTGTCTCGCAAGGCAGAGTGCAGGTTGGCCAATAGTTCATAGATTGGGGTGAAGGAAGAGGCAGGAGTGGGGAAGTTGCTGTGCCTCTGCAATTGTAACTGTAGGTGAGCTTCCAACCTCCCAAATTTTCATCTTGTGGGAGTGCTACCACAGCTTTGAGCATAGATCGTATATTTATTTGTTCAGCATTGTCTCTGTAGTTAATTGTGACTATGGTTTGCGTGACTGTATCTTCATTATACAGAGTCTATCAAAACATTAAGAACAATGAAGCTTTGTATAAGCAGAATCTAAAATCTAATTCTTAACCAAGATTTGGTTTGGAATTGTGTATCATTTTCAGGTGCAAAAGACTAGGACCACACATGAAGTTCCAATTTAATTGATGTGTGCTCCTGCCTACGCACAGGAATCTACTCAACTAAAGATTAGCACTTTTTTTGGCACTAGATAAGGATTAACAGAATTCCAGAGAAGACATTGTTAGTCCGTTTGTGGCTAGATAAAGATTCTGGGCAGATTCCTCTTTTGATTCTGGCCCCAGGTTCTGCCGCTACTTCTACAATCATGTAGGAATGAAACTTTTGAATCTGGCAAAAAAATAGGTGTTAAATTTTTGAAGTACCAGATGCTTATTTATACATTAGTTTCTATGAACCCATATATAATGGCACAAGATATGATGTTATTGATTTGTTCATATTCTCTTATTCTCTGTCTCTCTGTCCCTCTCCCCCTCCCTCCCACCCTCTCTCTGTCTCATAACAATTATGTTAATGACAATTTACTTTAATTTTATTTGTTTATCAAATTTAGAGCACACCCATCTCATTCTCAGAATGACTAACTTTGTACCTACAATATTTTAAAAGAATGCAGTTAAACTAATTGTCTGGAATACTCTACCTGACTCTGTGCTTTCTTCCCCAAACCCCAAAAACTTTAAACCTTAGACTGTCTACTATTGACCTCACCTCTTTCCTAAGCGGTCTGTAGGGGGCGTGTATAAGCGCACCAATGTGCCTACCGTCACTGTCCATTGTTTCTTTTATTTTTCTTATATGTAGCCATCTTTTCATAACTATGTTTTTACTTATACCTATTATCTTGTAAGCAATTGACAAACCAAATTAAATAAATAAATAAATAAATGAACTTTAGGAATGGTACTTTATGGAAACTTAAAACTTCTACTCATTCATTTATGCAGTTTATACCTCACATTTCTACTTTAAGCAGATACTCACAGGAAGGAACTACATATTACAAGGGCACAGGGTACTACTGGATGACATTTTTCCTTATAAGCTACTCAGCACTTTCAGTGATATAGAACTGTCATACGGAAATGCACATCATAATACCTCCAGGCTATAAAGAGAAATAAAGTTTGTGTTATATAGCAATAGCTACTCAGCATGGGATTGCCATTATCTATAGCAGTCTTTTTTGAAATGATTAGTTCTATCTATGCATGAAAAATTTGGGAACTTACTTTTGTACATTCATTTCTTGTTGCATTTATGAACATTCGAGCAAATTATATGAGCAAAATAATGTTATTAATATTAGAAACTAAAATATATCAGATGATACAGTCTAGTGAAAATATTCATTTAGTGTATACTTATACTTACATACTTGAGAATTTTAGGTGCCAAAATGTACCCCAAAATTGAGTTTGCTTATTCATGGCTGACATATTTTTCATGATCTTTTGATTGAAAAACTGAGGCTTAGCTTATTTGCAGATAGGTTTATGTACCAATATATGCAATAGACACCTGATACCAATGGCAATGATTACAAATTTAACTACTTTTTATGTGATTATAATCTAATAAATTCAATCCAATGAATGTAAATAATTTAGCAGATAAATGATTCAACAAAGCAGTACTACTTTATTTAAAAATGCTTGACATAAATTGTTTTAAGAGATGGGAGGGAACTAAATAGTAGTTTCAAGGTTAGGTTAAAATTAATTATATCTCATTTTGTATTGTCAGATTCATAATTAAAGGCAAATATCAATTACGTGAGATAAATATAAAGTTAAAATCATAGTGGTGATTTGTTACAAACTAGACAGCATGTTCAGGAAAGTTACAATTGTTAGCCAATTCATTAATTATTGATATTAATAAAGATTGAGTCCACTTCCAAAGAACAGAAAAGATTTATCATGGTCCTGAGGAATAGCAGAGTGTTCCTGTGTTCTCTGGAACACTGCAGATTAGCCACATTTTGCATATTCTTAGGAACAAGCAGTGATGACCACTTTGAACATCACACTGATTTGGGCGGCAATTATATATAGTTATTTAATGGTTAGGCCATGCTTAAGTATATATTAATTGGTACGTCAGAGAATACCTTTTTAAAAACTGCTGAAGATTTATTAAATATGCAGCTTTCCATAGTCTGTTAAAGAAACTATCTAATTACTGTAATTAGGCAAGATAAATATATCTGATTTTGAGTGGTCATTTCAATGTTTTCAAAGTGTTTACAAATTCCATTAAAATAACAAAAAAAAAAATTCCCTCCATGCATTATACATATATAAATATGAATATATGGGGGAAACCAAGTTAATTGCTAAACCATTTCTTAAATATCCCCCTCACAGATATGAGAAAGAATATGTGGGGTAAACCAAGTTAATTGCTAACCCATTTCTTAAATATATGAAGATAATTATAAAATCAAATTAATAATTAAAATGAAACAATGTCATGTATTTATTAACACATTCAAAATGGAATACCCAACTATTGGGCAAAATAGTTGAGTGAGTTTTAAAATCAATAGATGTCAGTTTTTATCAGGAAGAAGATACTCCAAGTCAACCTAATTATTATTGTGGCCCACCGGGGGCTGACAGAGCTGGCAGCAGAGTCGGACAGTAGCAAGGAGGTTGGGGAGGAACCTAGGCCAGTCTTAGAGGCTGAGGAGGGCTCAGATGAGGCTCTACATCAGAGGCAGGGATGGGCCCAGGGCATTCAGCTGCCTTCAGACTCGGACAGCAATGAGGCAGGGGAGTTTCTGAAACCAGTTCCCAGCCTGCACATGTGCAGTGCTACCAGAAGACAAGAACAATTGAGAAAGCGGGGTCAACTCAGGAGTAAGGCCATACCCCGGAGATGATTGGCTCTTCCCATAGGACATAAAAGAGGAGAGAACGGGACATGAGCTTTTGCAGGAAGCAATCAGTTCGTCTGGTCGATTCAAGCTTTGAAAAGTTCTGTTTGACTCTGTGTCAAGTTTAGCCTTGCCCTGCATTTGCCAATTAGTTAGTGGGTGTTTATAAATATTCCCCTGAAAGACTGTTTGTGAAGCTTTGCAGGCTGTGAATGAATGTAATTCACAGCCGTGGAAATAGAGGTTTTGCCGGGACTAAGATTGTGGTTTATACTTTCTAAGGAAGCATAATCTGATGCATGAAAGAATCATATGAGAAGCCTCTTCCTCTTATTATCTGTTGTTAGACATAAAATATTGCAGAAAAATAGTTTTTTTAAAAAATGCAGTCACGACTTTTGAATTTTACAACAAAAATGTTTATTTTTCTATATTTGTGTGGGAACAGTAACATACTTTTAAAGCACTTTATTGTTATATTAGAATGATTGTATAATTTATCAATCTGTAGGTCAAAAATGGGCCTAGTCTTGTATTTCTAATATGATGATTTTTAATTGCTACCATTTGTTTTTATGAAGAAATTCCATAACGGCAACAACTCATACAAGTATAGGTAATCCTCAACTTATGACCACAACTGAGCCCAAAGTTTCTGTTTCTGAATGAAACATTTAAGTGAGTTTTATGACTTTTATGATTTTATGACTTTTCTTGCCACAGTTGTTAAGTGAATCATTCCTGTTGTTAAGTTAGTAACATAGTTGTTAAGTGAATCTGGCTTTCCCCATTGGATTTGCTTGTCAGAAGATACTCACATGACCTCGGAATACAGTAGCTGTCATAAATATGAGTCAGTTGCCAAGTATCTGAATATCAATCACGTAACCCATGGGGATGCTGTAATGGTTGTAAGTATGAAAAACGGTAATACATAAGTCACTTTTTTCAGTGTTATTGTGATTTTGAACAGTCACTAAGCAAACGGTTGTAAGTCGAAGCCTACCTTATTTAAATAATACTACTTGGATCTTCATTACTACATGAGCGTCAAGTTGTAAAAGACAATCGTTAACTATAGAAAGTAGTATTTATTAAATCAAAGCTAATTGCATGTTAATTGAATAATCATAATAATTATGGTCAGCCACAATATTTATGTCCAGGGCATCATTTTCTCTGGGCTGTAAGAGGATAAAATAAACAAGTGATAAAAGTTGAAAGTGGAACCATTCCCTTTCTGAATTTATTTTTCTTCCTTCACAGAAAAACATAATTGCTTTTTGTCAGAGGGAGTTCCTATTTTATATATTTCCAGGGTGAATTGCCATCTTATTTTCCCCTGGACATACGATTACTTTGATTGGTTACAAAGAGCTTTTCCTCCCTTCAATTGTTGTATCCAGGGAGAGGGGAGTTGTTTGTCTCCAGTCAAGTTTCTTCCTCTCTCCTCAGTTTTGTGAAATAACGTTGATAGCCTTTCCACTATTTTAAAATATTTTTTGCTATTTTTAAAAAAGTTGAAAAAAACCCCCATTAAACTGTTGGTTAAGGAACAAGTGCTACAAGTGCTATATCAATCCTTGAACCTATCTGAGATAGGATAAGAATGGACACAGCTATTCTGTCCCCATCTATATCCCCCCCCAATTAGCATTTATAAAATGTAACTTAAATATAACTAGGAACTTTGTGAAAAATGCTTCACTGCAATTGAGTCATTACCCAGTTAAAAATAACCTTTCCAGGTCATGTCATTTTGTTTGCCGCAGTGAAATAAGTTTATTTCAGCAGAATGAAGTCATTATTAGCTTGGCAGAGTCCACTTGTCAGAATTTTATGGAGCAGAACACCGTTTGGCTGGGAAATTCAATAAATACTGCAATGTGAGAGAAGTTGAACTCCAAGGGCTGAAGGGGCATAGAGTGGGGGATTTGTCACTAATGCAATGTTTTACTGTTTTACTAAGAAGCTATTACTTGATAAGGAGAGCCATCATTAAAGGTCAGACAAACTACACCAACTAGAACATATTGTGGCAATAAAATATGGGGATTAATTATCGATATTTTGACATACAAGGTGGTCTGTAATAAAACATAAATGTACCTTTTAAATCTTGCATATATTTAGAACTTTTATTTGGGCTCAAATCTGGAATTAATTAAAAAAAAAGATATTTTGAAAACATGTGTTCAGTCTAATTGACCAAATTTTAATAATAAAGGAGATACAATCATGAAAAACTGTAACAGTTCAGTATTAATACTTTTCCAAGGAGAAAAAGTACTACTTTCTCCTTGAAGGTGATTAATGCAAATATTACCATTATTAGAGGGCAAAGTGACAGGCATTTTCAGAAGTTATATTTCAGTTTTAAATTTTAGGAGTATAGATTATGAAAACATTTGAAAGTTTGTCCTAAAATGATGTTTTTGAGCATCTTAAAAATGGTTAGTTCCATAATTATATGAAAAGCTACAGTCTAATGGCAATAAGGTACCAATTGCTTTAGGGACAAAGCATTAGCTTTATATCATATTTCTCTTCAGATTGCCTCTTCTGCTAAAAATTATTTTCTCTTTTATAATGCATTATTCTACTTCTGAGTCATGGATGTCTAAATACGAAAGAAAAGGAATGATAAATGATAAATCATATGAAAGTGTCAAGGAAATGATTTAATTAGGAAATTACTAAATTATTTGCATTAGGAAATTACTCAAGTTTTAGCATTGCTTTAAGAAAGATTCATAAATTTTGAGTTGATCTACATAATCAGTATTATCAACTCCTTTCACTGTTTAAAGTATTATTTCATTAGTCTAAACACCATCCATGGTAATTACTTGCAATATACTATTATTAATCCTCTAAATGAACTTGAAATTCAAGGATTTTTTTTATATACATATGTAAATATTTTCACTTTTTCTCTTTTTAATATAAAGTGTTGGGATACTTATAGTTAATGTTTGAAAAAAATTAAAATTGATACATAAAACCATTGACTTAATCATTGATTACTGCAGGTCTATCATTTTGATAGTATTCATGAGAAGGTTAATATTTTCCACACATTGAGGATTACAGAAGTAAATCCTGGTTTATTGCCAATGAAGCCATCTCTTTTAGGCCTTGAGGCTTCCTTAGCAAAAGGAAGTTCTTAAAATTAGCAAAATATTACAATTTTAATGTTATGGGGAAAACACCCACTACAATAAGGCCTTTGGAGATTGATGCAACAAAGTCTCATTCATTCATTAATGTACACAACATTTATATACAACTATAGTGATCACTGGATCCCAGCTAGTAGGATGTTAAAGAGCCCTAGATTCAGCACAATTATGGAGTGTTTGCTCCCACAAATGTTACCACAGGAATGATAAAGAAAGCAATGGAAATCATAAATGTGACCTTTATAGCTGATCTGTAGCATCTAATTACATTCCATTCTAATAACCAGAGTCTATACTCTTCCCCCTTTCTGCTAATACTTCTACTAATGAGTTTTATTGTATCCATATACTGACTCCTTTTACACTAAAGAAAACACAGCTGTCTGCTTTCCTTTAATCTGCCTCTTTTCTCTTCAGCCTCATGTGATGGTTTGCTTGCTCCTTTTTCTGTTTCACGTACCTATTATTAATCCTCCATAGTAATTAATGGTACCAGTAATACACTAGCTAATAAAACAAATTGCAGCTCTGGTGGCTGAGGCCTATCTAGATCCCCAAACCACCTCTCCCCTTTTCTCTATTCCATAAAGGACAAAAAGCAGACAGAAAAATAAAGCAGACAAAGTCACCATTTATACTACCATCACCACCACAAACCGGTTACTTATTTTAAAATCTAGTGTTTGTTGCTATTGTCTTTTTGCTCATAAAAAAAAGATCCAGATTATTCTTTTGTACTACTAACTAGCATGGTAGTGATTGTAACAGAAAGGATTGAAAGGAACAATTGAAAAGTTTCAATAAAACTGTAACTATTGTGACTGCGTATCTATAACTGAAGTTTTTGTATGTACTTGCTTGATTGCTGTTATAAAGCTACACATGGAGGTGGGAAGAGTTGGAAGCAAAATCTGCTTAAAATAAAGGATAAATTTCTCTTAATAACTCTTAAGAAAACTTTGCACCAGATTTCTTTTCCAGAAATAATTGTTTCCTTCTAGTGTATTGTCCTAAACTGTACTCATAAATGAACTAAAAGTAGTGTTCATATAAATTCAGGGCAGAGCAAATTACCTTATTCAAAAGAATAATAATGCTGGCATACAAAAACTGTTTTTCCTTCTCATAACAATATTACCAGAAATATTTCTTTAACTGTCTAGCCCTTTGTGATAGAGTTTAGACTATGTCCAACTCCACTGCTCCAAACTGAAGTAATTTTTCCTGCCACTTCCAAACATTTCTTCCATTCGTTGTTGTTGTTAGTTGCGAAGTATTGTCCAACCCATTGCGACCCCAAGGACAACGTTCCTTCAGGCCTTCCTGTCCTCTACCATCTTCTGGAGAGCATTTAAGCTCACGCCTACTGCTTCTGTGACTCCATCCAGCCATCTCATTCTTTGTCCTTCCCTTCTATAGCCCTCAATCTTTCCCAGCATTATGCTCTTTTCCTTCTCATTAGTTTCATCTTCAGGATCTGGCCTTCTAAAGAGCAGTCAGGGTTTATCTCCTCTAGGATGGACTGATTTTATCGCCTTGCAGTCCAAGGGACTCGCAGAAGTCTTCTCTAGCACCATAGTTCGAAAGCCTCAATTCTTTGGCGCTCAGCCTTTCTTGTCTAACTTTCACAGCCATACATTGCAACTGGGAAAACCATAACCTTGACTATACACGCTTTTGTAATATCTCTGCTTTGTAGTATGCTGTCTAGATTTGCCATAGCTTTCCTCCCCAGGAACAAGTGTCTTAATCTTTTGGCTGCAGTCCCCATCTGCGGTGATCTTGGAGCCCAGGAAAATGATATCTGTCACTACCTCCATTTCTTCCCCATCTATTTGCTAGGAATTGAGAGGGCTGGATGCCATGATATTTTCTTAATGTTGAGTTTCAAGCCAATTTTCTACCATTAGAGTGGTATCATCTGCATATCTGAGGTTGTTGATGTTTATCCCAGCAATCTTAATTCCAACTTTTAATTCATGTAGCCCTGCCTTTGTCATGATGTGCTCTGCATATAAGTTAAATAGGCAGTGTGATAGTATATAGCCTTACTGGACTTCTTTCTCAATTTTGAACCAATCAGTGGTTCCATGCCCAGTTCTCACTGTTGCTTCTTGACCCACCTATAGGTTTCTCAAGAGACAAATAAGATGGTTTGGTAGTCCCATCTCTTTAAGATTTCTTCCATTAGTGCAGTCCTATTGCTTCTCAGTTTCCTAGTTCTTGTCTTGAATTCTGTTCTTCTTTAGTGACCATATTTTCCTTGATGGAGCTCTATTACCAAAGCAACAAGGAAGGAGGGGAGTCTTTATATTCATAAGAAACAAAAAATGGTAGAAGAGATTCAGAATTCATAGAAATATAAGGAGGTACAACACAATCAGATTTCCAAGATTCTGTTACTAGTTTCCATAAAAGTAGTATTAGCTTTTCTGTGGAGTTGATTCCTGATCTGGTCTACTTCATGGGAGGCTGACAGTTTTGTGGTTTCTAATGGATCTCCTCTGTTTATTTGAAGATATATTGTTTCTTCTATGTAAATTTAAAATTTACACAGAACCTCTATGAAGGATCATTTCAGGTGCCTCCTTGCTCTTATTGGGTGCTTGTGGTAGCATCTGATTTGCCCAGATGTTTCCTGCCTTATTATATGTGTGTGTGTGTGTGTGTATATGTGTGTGTTTATGTGCATGTATTCCTATTCTTTTCCTAAGTTTAGCTTGCCTAATACATATTAAATTTATTCCCGAAAGGACTCCTGAAAGTTCATACAGTCAATTTCCTCAGTTAGTAACATCTGATATTAATATTTCAAAACGAACATTGAAGTATACATTACTAACAAGGGAATTAATTTATTTCACCTACCATCATAATATGAGCTCATATGCACATTGTCAAGAGGGAATTTTTCAAAATCATGTTGACCAGGTGGTCATTAGCAACATTTATTTAATGACTTTTAACAGAAAAGAAATTAGAATATTTTGTTAGTATTTTAAAATGTTAGACATTTTAAAAAATTCATATGGGACACTCCACTGAAAGTCCTCTTTCTATTTTGCTTTGTTTGTATGAAGCGCTTCAAAAATATTTGCACATGATTTATCTTCAAATTTCATCCACTTTATTACATTATCCAAGAATTGGTTTGAAATATAATATTGATTAATTATATGCCATCAAATCATTGTCAATTCTTATAGATGTCATTCATATGTTGGAGTCAGTTTAGTACAGATTGCTTCTTGCAATCTAAAAAGCATAAATGATAAACTCGAGTATAAGGAACTAAAATACATGCCACAGTACCCCATGACCATTTTATGGTATTGGATATCCACAGAATATCATAATCATTGTAAATAATAGTGCCTTTACATCCCTATTTAGACAGCTTATCTGTGATTTTATAATATGCAATCTGTTGAAAGAGAATCAACACACACATTTTACAGAGCAGTTCCTGATCTAAAATCAGGCCTGAAACCATATTTAAATTAGAAGTATAGACATGTTTCTTGCCTAGCATTTATTAGCAACTCTCATAGAAGTGTTTTGATAAGAAAAAAATTATAACAAAGACTGAGTATATTGGCTGCTCAGGTGAACTGAATTTTTAACTTTTAACAAATGAAATTTAATATATACTACTTTTCCCCATATAGATATTCTACAGATATATGAATTTCTCTGTAATAGAGTTGAGAAAGGCTATTCCTCTTGAGGTCTTCCCAATTGGGAATAATTGTAAAATATGATAGAGATTTAAATAATTGTTTGTTCAAAAGAAAGCTTGTGGGCCACTAAATTCAGTGTTTAGAAATATAATTTAAGATATCCATAATGGAAGTGCAACCATGAAGGACAATTCATTACCTTTCTTTATAATTGGATGCATTAAACTTCTGGAGCCTGTTTTTCTTAACAAATGACTACTGTTTGTGCTCTGGCTATGATGAAAGAGAACAGATCTTCCAAATAATATATTTCGTATAGCAGAAGGGTGTTATAATAGTTTCTCTCCTTAGTGTTAGCAAGATTCAGCAGATCTTCCATGGGACCTGACCTGACTTCCTAAGCCTCTGATCATCTGTACTGTCTATTTTGAAACTTGTTGAAGTTTGTCTAAACCCTTCTTAATGTCCACAAATGAATTACTCAAAATGGTTTCTGATTACAGACATTACTCTTGTGAACTTTTGCCAATAGGAACAGACCTTTCTGCACTTGGAAGTCAGGAGAAGGTGGGAAAGGGCCAGCTTCAGGTCCACACTGCAGACAGAATCAATGCTCTACCATCCTCTCCTGACTCCTAAGAAACTCTAGGTTGGAGTTGCAGACAGGTGTAGCAGGAGGGGTTTGCTGTTATGTCAGCATTTTTCAAGGCAACTCTATTTTTATATGGATTGATGTTGCACAAGTGTAAAGTGGCTTGTATACACACACACACACGATTATAAAAATATGTTTTATAGCATCACATAAATATCACATTCATGCCAATGTGGGAAAAATACCATACTGTATCTGTTTCTTTTCAGTGAGTGATATTTTGTGTTGTCAACTAGACTCAGAGCTAAAACAATATGTAGATCATTTAAGAGATATGCACAGCACATTTTTTGGCAATTACAGTAATATACTTCACAGTTTTTGTCTGTCCTTTGATGTGTTTTGTTGCTTACTTTGTTTCCTCAGATGAAATAAACTGAAAATGCCATTAACATTAAAACTTAGTGTTTATTTGGAAATAATACTAACCTATTAATGGAGTATATTCCCTAGTAAACTTGTTGATAGTGCATCCTTGATTGAGTTAGTTGTTCCCACATTTGTAAATATGATAGCTCATTAACGAGTCTCAAAAGGTTAGGTTAACTGTGGAGGAAGAAATGATGTTATAGATTGGTGAGAATTCAGTTTCACAAATTATACAATTAATAAGTTCTAATTAATATGTTCAAAACTAGTCTGACTTGCTTCAGAACAGTCCACTTTCTGTCAGCTGCCATCTTACGATTGCCTTGCTACCATGTAGTGACAGTCTGCCATGAACTTTGGGGTAGGAGTGGGGATGCTTAAGGGGAGGAAATCACTGAGATACTGCTTCAAGGTCACCCAGCTGGGAGAAAAAATCAGTTGCCTATCAACCTATGCTTGAAGTGACAATTCTTAAAACCTCTTGCTTCAACCTATTGGACACAGCTGAGGGTGGGGGGGTGCTGTTAGCGATGGGAAGCAGTTAAGGAAGGGAAAAGTTGAATTTATGGATTTTGGCATGCAATTCTCATATGTAGCTATGCTTTACTGCTGTATGCTTGAGTTCTAATAAACTATACCTTTCAACAAATGGAGCCAAGAGGTTTCAGCTTTGGCAGGGTCTGACACTCATGTTGGTGCTGCAAATCGAGGAATAGTGAAAGGGATGAGAGAATAGGGGAAAAAGGCAAAGTTGGATGGAGTTGATGAAATGCTCGAAAAAGAAGTTTAAATAAAAACAAGAAATAATGCACTAATCAGGACATGGATATGATGGAAGCACAGATAAGTTTGATATAAAATATAATGGATCCATAATTGAGTATTCAGACCTAAATTTGGACTACTTGTGTAAGGTAAACATATTGGTGGTTATTAGTTATATTTATGTATTACTTTTAGTAGTGGATACATGAAGAAGCAGACTATGAATTATCTTCTTAGAATTACATGCAATTGTTCATATGATAGAAAGAAGCTATGGTTTTGATTGTGTGTGTCACTTCTAAGAATTTAAGAAAAACTGCTGGATGAGATCATAGACTAATGTAATCTTACGTTTTGTTTTGATGATGACAAGTCATATGCTAATAGAGTCTGAATTTTAATTCTATAAATAATATATCGCCACTAAAAAGTTTTGTTATCCATAGCATTATCTAATTCCTTTTAAGACCATGCATATAAAAATAGTGGTAAGTTTGATAGTTTAAATATGTTAGGTATTAAGTGGTTCCTGATATTTATTTTGATCATTTTATTATTCAATTTTATTTGTGACTTCTGATTCTAATATTAAATATGAGATGAGGAAATTTTCACTTTTTCCACTTTGTCAACACTGTAGTTTATACTTTCCAGCTGGGCTATTTCTTATTCCCTTTTTATGTAAATTAAAATGAAATAATCAAATGTGTGTAACCTTTCCTCATTTCATATTCTGCACAGTATAAAGGATACTGTGTTTGCACCTTTAGTGAGTTAAGACTACAAACTTATATTGAATTGACAAATTCAACAAGATAAATCCTTTATTAATCAATATAAGATTGTATTCTCAGCCTTGCCTCACAAAAACTGTGTGTGATATGTTCCATTAAGTATATTGTCTTTCTGATTTTTAATTCAAAGGTATGGGTTTTTTTTCTATTTATGGTCTGTTTTTTCATTAGTGTTCTTGTAAATCCCTGATATATAATCTCCACTGGTAATATATGATTTTCTCAGTTCTACTCAAAACTGACTCAGGGAATAAACAATTAATTATTGATGCACAATGTAGCTGTGATCATGTCTTTGGAAAATAACCTTGAGTTGAAGAAACAAACTTCCAAACAAGTTAATTGTAACTTAAATAACATTAATGTTTTCAGATGAAGAATTGTAGATTTTTCTATGAAAGAATTTTGTGTGCATCATTTTAAACATTTTAGAAAGCAAATGTATTTTAGTGTATTTTATTCACTAAAATATGAAGACAGAAATGAAAGTGTCTCTTTTCAATGTATAGAACTGAATGCTAGTTTTGTTGTACTAATATTAAAATTCCCCAGCAAGCTAAACTAAAAGGGACACAAAAAATCTTCATTTTCCTCCTCATCTTCCTCCTCCTCCCTTTCATGATTTCTAGTTGGATGAATCCACTAATTCTGCATTAATTAATGACTTAGACTCCCAATCGATCTTCCTTCCTTCCTCCTCAACAGAAAGTTCAGTTCTCCTTCTGTATCTATATTGGGCAGCTATGTGGGCTTACCAAGTAATTTTTGCCAGATATTACAAAAGAGGATTTTATTAAAGATTTCAAAAATTATAGAAACATAGAAAAATTAGAAATATATTATGAAAGGGTGAAAGAAAAAATAAAGAATAACAAAAGGAAGACAAAGGAAGATATTAAAAGAAGTGACTTCTAATTTTCTTTGCAGCAGCTACAAAGCTACCATCTCCAGCCTCCCACATTGCATATTGTAGTTCACTTCCTTCCATAAACCAATCTTTTTACTCAGTAGTTCCCAAAATCAGCCATTCATTTATATCAATTTTCAGGAAAAGTTGATACTGGATTTCCAGTCTTTTATAACAGTAGTTGTAGTTTCCTCTTTAATCAAGCAAGTCAACTAAGTCAATTTTGCAAACCCAGCTATCTTCATTCCTCCATTATTGTGTTTCTGTAGTCTTCCATCTTTGTGCATAGTGTAGTCTCCGTATATCAAATCAGTCGTCCATAAGTCTATTGTTTTTCAAACATCAGACAACTTTCACTGTCAGAGATAAGCAACTTTTACCAGAGTAATCCTTCCTTAGTTTACCTCATGATAAGATCTCTTCCTGGGAATAAGCTGGCTATTCATCTATATTGTAAAACACAGAAAACACAATGAAAAAGACTCAAAAGATGCTTTTACAAAAGGCAACTGGACTTTGTTTTTTCTTTGAAGATGTTTCACTTCTCATCCAAGAAGCTTCTTTAGCTTTGGCTGCATGGTGGGGAATGGAAAGTGTTATACTTCTTGCAGACAACTGGTCATTTACATTCTTATAGAGAGTTGTTGAGGCCACTTGGAGGTTTTTCTGTGTCCTGCGGGTCACCTGGGCTGTGCAAATGGGTAGTGGAGCTTTTTTGGAACTGTTGAAAGGACTGTAGACACCTTTGGGAGAACCATGACCTGGATCATTGAGAATCTCCCTTGACACAGTGAAGAAAAATTGGCTTATCCTTAACTGGAGTGCTAATAGAAGGGATGGTGCAAAGTGAGGTTTTCAGTTTCCAGTTAATTTTTCTCTACCTATGGCCACCTTCCATTCTATGTTTGCAAAGCACATGAAATGCTGCACCGTTTACAGTAGCCTGAGTAAAACACATCTCTTCAAACAATTATATCAAGTTGTCTTTTTCCATGCTCACATAACTGGTTTCAAAGAAAACAAACTAGATCTGCAAATGTTTTTTTTTTAAATATAAATTTTATTTGGGCTTTCACAAAAACATAATACAAATAAAACATCTTTTTTTGAGAATAGCATGATCCTGGGTTATCACTTCTCCATACAGACACAAACTCAATTTCATATTCATCTTTATGTTATATTCCATATCTTATTACTATTTTAACATTTTCTCCATAATTTTTCCCCTCCCTTTGGTTTTCTCAACTTTATTTTTAATTATCTCATATCTAAATTCAATTATATATCTTTTTCTAAGTTTCAATATCTTTCTAATTATTATATTTATACTTTTGTCTGTCCTGTTTCAATTTCATATTATCTTTTCTCATTAAACAAATTTTCCCCTGTAGTTACTAATTGGAGTATGACACCTTTATATCTTTTAATTTTATCTATTCAACTCTTATTTAAACTTCAATTTATGCCTTTAGAATTAAAACATTCAATATAGTACATAACTTCCAATCAAATTCTGCTTGGTACATTCTTAAAATACACACCATACATACATACATACATACATACATACATACATACATACATACATATATATGTTTTCGTAGATTTTCACAGGTACAGGTATGCCAAGATCTGCATATATATATATACATATATATATATATATTTGTGCATCCACCATCCTAAGAAACCCTAAAGACAAAATTGAGTTAGAAAACCAAGGAGTATACGAAATCCCATGCACCTCCTGCCCCACCACATACATTGGACAAACTAACAGAAGAATAAGTGCACGCATTGAAGAACACAAGAACTCAATCAAAAAAGAAGAACCGACCTCTTCCCTGGTCCAACACCTCAAAGCCACAGGACATAAGATTGACTTTAAAAATACCAGAACTATCGCCAAAACCAAAAAATTCAACAACAGAATAATCAGAGAAGCCATAGGGATAGAAAAACGCCCACACAGCATGAATAAACGAGATGACACCTCCCGCCTACCAGCCATTTGGAAACCTGCCCTCATTAACAAATGAGTACCTAACATGAAGATGGACACCAGACACACACCCACGAAGGCCACACAAGAAGCTACCACCACACTTCCATGTAGAAAGCAGACTCACACTCACACAGAAGATGAGACTCAACCACGGACCAGAAGCCGCACCGCAGCTGCATCACTACTTGCTTCAAACCCCCCCAACCCATACATGAAGCGAACTGACGCCCACCATGAAGATGTGGCACGACCACGAACTCGAAGCCAAACAACAGGATCACAGCTCACCAGCTCAAATCCCCCTGCAACTAAGACTAACCTGAGTACAAACAAACCCCCACTGGAAAAGAACACACCCCCAGCCAATCAGAACACAGCCAACTCCCTAACCAATCAGAACACAGCCAAACCCCCAACCAATGAGAACACACCCCCAGCCAATCAGAACACAGCCAAGCCCCCACCCAATCAAGTCACACCCCCACTAGCAGTTAAAAGGAAGAAGCAGCTGCAAGCTCACATTACTGCGAGAAGCACAAGGCCGAAGATAGAAGCCTGAAGATGATGAATGAGACTTCATCGAAACGTCGCCTAGAAACTTCCAATTCTACACGGGATAAGACACTAATTCCATTCCAATTCAATTCTATCATTAATATTAGTTACAGTCTTAACTTCTTTAATATTTCTTTTCAATTGAATATCATACTTCCTTGGGAACACTTATAAACTTTCAATAATTAATTCTTTTTTTCCATATTTCACTTCACTTATATTTTTATAAATCATTAATAATAATTAAAATTTTCCCATCCTTTCCTAATTTCATTCTCTCATTCTCTTTATTTCATTTATTTATTAACAAACATTCTATTACAAAAAGTATTTTATCCATCATTTTAATCATACATTATTTCATATTTTCTAAAATTATTTCTATTTCTAATATAACAATACTATCTTATGTACCTTTGCAGAATCCCTTTTTCAGTTAAATTTTCACCATTATCTCTAAATAGGCTTATACTTTCAATCCTTATACATTTTCCCTGTTTCTCTATATCTTGTTTCTGTCTTTCATAACTTCTTTTCCTTTCCTTCTTCCCCCTCTTCTTCTCCCTCCCCTTTTTGCCCCTTCTAATCCTCTCTTCTGTTGCTTCCTAATATTGTAATTATTTTTCAAACTATGATTTTTTTTGGTTGTTTTTTCAAATCTTAAACTTTCCACTCTTTTTCCCCCCTTTCCTTTTTTTTTCCTACATAAAATTACTTGATCATTAAAGATGGCTTCTTTTTTGTCCCGACCTTCTTGTTCTACAAGTGTTTCTTGTTGTTCTCATAGTTCCAGATCTCCATTTCTAAAAATTGAAATACGAAGCCAAAAGAACCTCTTCCTTCTTGTGCATCTTCTTTCTGTTTTTTAAGTTCCATTTTCAGTTCTTCCAAAAATGATGCCATTTTAAACACTTTTGAACAACCACCCGATTGATTTTAGTCATTTAAATCCAATAGCTAAAAATCCAAAAATCACCAAGTAATCCAAATAATCCAAAGCTCTTTCTTCTTGCTTCTTTTTCCACTTTCTCTTCCTGGGGTTCTATTATTTTGTTCCAAAGTTTCAGTTAAAACGTATCTTTTAGGAATCTTGTTAAAGTTTCATTGTAAGTTCCTTTTAGTTCCAGATAGTCTCTTCCATTTTTCCAGATCCCGCCCTTTTATTCTTTCTTTTTCTCTCCTTTCCTTCTTTTAAAGGTTTTTGAGTATCCAAAAGTCTTTATTATCCGTTTGACATTTTATTTTCAGCTTAAATGCCTATTGATGTCAAAGTGGATTTTTGTCAATTTCTTACTTAAATCTCTTAGCTGTCAGTATAAGGAAGGGAAGAAAAAAAATCCAAGTCCTTTCCCTTCCCTCTCTCCTTCGCTGTTTCAAAATCTTTGGAAACAATGTTATCTTTTATACGTAGTTCAAATTCCAGGGTACCTTACATTGTTGCTTTTTCAGTTCAACCCGGTCAACCAAAACTTTGTCTTCTTATCTTCCTCCTGCACATTCTTTTCCAGTCAAGTTCTTCTTTGAGGTGGCCATTTCTGACCACAGCTGCAACTGCCTTCGGGAAAGTGAGTAATGGCCAGCTGAGGAGGAGAGATGCAGCTGTCCTTGACCCTGCTGGCAGTCTCCTCCCTCTTCACTTCTACGGGATGGCCTAGCCCCAAATCCAGCCGGCTCAGGGCACTCTGGTGGCGAGCACGGATTGAAACCACGTACAATCGCAGATTTTGGTCCGTCACCAAAGAAGCTCAAACTAGAAGTCCACTATGCCTGCAAATATTGAACAGCCTGAATAAACTTTGCAAGGGAGATAGTTCCTTTAATGCTTCAAAATAATGTTCTTAAATTCAGTTTGCATATTGCAAAACAATCTTTTCAAATGTTTTTTAGAGTATCCCATGAGATTACTTTGAAAAACGATTTTGTAGAGTATAAGGAAGATTATCTTGATGGAGATAAGCAAGATCTATTACCCAAACAAGGAAATATAGATTACATAAAAAAGAAAATATGGTTTGCATACAAAAGAAGCAGAGTCAATGTTAAAGAGCTGAGTCAGACATCTTTCTAATTGACAAGGAAGATGAGGCTCATTAAGATATTGTTACTGTAGCCACTCTTATAAAAGTAGTCTTAGCTTTCTTGCACAATTGATTCCTGATCTGGTCTACCTGGTAGAGCCGACAGTTTCATCTCCATCTCTCTCACTCTTTTGCTTTCTCTCTTTCTCTCGCACACTCTTGCTCTCGCTCTGTCTGAATGGCAAGCTATTTCATTCTTCTATTGATAAACATCCTCTTCCCCCATGGTGTTCTTCTACCTATATACACATACATGCATACATTCATACATAACGTGGAAAATTATATTTAAAATATGTCTACAAAGTTTAAGCATAAAAATGTATGGAATATGGAAGCAATTTTTTAAAGGTCATTTGTACTCTTAAATATAAACATAAATAAATTTGGCAGTTTGAAATCCAGGAATTTTAAAAGTGATTTTTTTTAAAACTAGTTTTTGTCAGGGCTTCAAAAGAAAGAAAGAAGGAAAGGAAGGAAGGAAGGAAAGAAAGAAAGAAACTCTAAAAATGTAGCTCTCTCAACTTATGTTTTTAAACCGCAGAGAGAAAGTAGCTACTAGCTACAGTACTCAAGAAAGAAAAAAAATTTCATAATTAAGAAAAAAAAAATCTGCTGGATGAAGCAAAGTTCTTAACCATTGTGCTATTTCAATGGTGCTGGTAAAAAGAGATAGAGAAACTATAAGAGTGCATGGTAATTGACTCAGTGAAATGAGAAATCCTTTTTCTCCAAAGTAGCGGGATGTTAAGGTTAGCCTGCAGCAAACTGAACCACTTCATTCCAAATAGATAGAAGCACTCAAGACAACATAAGATGGAAAAGTATACTTTGGAAGTGAAGCAGAGAAGAATACCTGAGGTCACTTTGAAAGTGAGTGAGAGATTAATAGACAGTGATCACATCCAGTTCTGCTTCTAGAAACATTCATGCCTATTCTGGTACTGGTGTATATATTATAATTTACCGCCATAGTATCATATGAGTAAGGAATTCTCTTTTTTGAAAGTGTTACTGGAATGAGGATAAAAAGCATAAAAAGATCTTGCAGGATTAGCAGGATCTGAGTTCCTTCAATTAAAAAATGTCACTTATTGGGATATTGGAAACTCAGCTTCTCTATAGCAACAGCTACTCTCTGAAAGAAGTTCTTCCCGAGATGCAAATACCCTCATTTTGCTGTTATATAAAAGAGCCATGAAGAACCTGGCTCTTCATTTCACCTGGTCTGTCACAATTATCATCTTTAATATTAATTTTATTATTGATTTAGTTATAATTTCTTCATTTGATCATTCTTGAGCTCACCCCCACTTCCCAGAGTCTTGGAAGTTGGGCAGCATATGTTTAATCAATTATTATTATTGTCATGCAACTGCAATCTGTGGTATTAGATTAAATATTTTTAAAATATTTTCAAATCAATTCAAAGGTGTATTTTTCTATTTTCACACTTTTTGAGGACTATTAAATATAGTTTTTAATTAAATTCCATTTCTCAGTATTGAGAATGAATGGATAATAATTGCATTGTTGAAGTTTTAGAAGTAAATAAATTCTTATCTCTACATAATAAACCTCTTAATCAAACAGACCATTGTTTGTGAGGTTACATAACAATGTCAAAATGGCTTAATACATTTTGTGGTCAGAAAGGACTCTTCTTTCTGTACTAAGTCTCCGTATAATAAATCTAGATACCATGTGTCATAATTATATAAAGTTGACAATTAAATAATTCCTTTGTATATGAACTAATTGTTCTTGAAATGAAAGTTAATTCAAGCTATATGGAGTTTTTTTTTGTTTTTTCATTTACAAATATAAATTGTTTGCTGTTAATGCTTAGGGTAAGCAATTTCACTTTAGTAACATTTATACATTCAACCATGCACATTTCTTGATTGTTATATGGGGAAAACACCCTTTTCTTTTTCATTTATTGTTAAAATGATAATAAAATTTAAGAGCTTGTAAAAGGTTTTAGTTCATTTGGTTCTTATTTCAAAAATTTTTTTTTTCAAAGTTCAGATTTCTGCAGACATAAAATTGCTAATTTGAAAACATGCATTCTTGGTTTTGATTATGGTTACATAAGACCTGCTATATTTAGCCATTTATTTATGTTATGTAAAAGTATGTATATTGTGAATAATCCCTGGTGAAATTGAAATGTCAATGAGCTGCCAAGAAATTTAGTTTAGCTATTAAACAACTGGATATAAAATAGTTGAAACAGTTTGTAAATTAGAGAAAATTGTGTTTTGCAGATTTCAAATTATTACTTTACATAATTGATACCTTCAGAAAGTCATCCATCTTTTTTAAAGTGAAACTTTATTCTATTGTGGAAATATTTCTTAGATAAATATTCCCCCCATGAGCATTATAATTTAATTTTTGTCAGCTTTTATATAGCAAAGACAAAAATTTATTAAGAATAGCAACAAATTCATCTGCCAAAGAAATATAGTTTTGAAAAGGTGCATAGATGAAGTAGCCAAGCAGTTTTTAATAGTGGGGTTTCAAAAAGCAGACAAAATCAAAAATGAAGTAAGGTGAAATGTTGCTCTTGGATTCTTAAATATTGAAAGTATGTAATTTTAGGTTCTACCTAAGTAAAAGATGCAGTGTTGAGAATCACTTGGTATTTGTGTGCAAGATTAATAAATTCATTGAAGTAAATCTGCTTATTGGTTTCTACACAATCAGATTTCTTGATAAAACCGCATTCTTGATTATAGGAAGATTTATGTGGGCATTTGGCTGAATGTGTTATGGATAGATAACATGTATCTATTGGTACTGTTACCTACTTAATATTAACCTAACTGTAGGTTAATATTCACCACAGCAAATCTATGTAATAAGTAGAGCAAGAATCATGACAGAGAATAAAAGTACACAGACTAAATTTAATGTCTGAGCTATAATTATTTCATGTCTTGTTTCAGCTTTTTAGAAAATGATAAATATCCATGTAACTTAAGAAAATGTTCGGTAATATATCTGTTAAAGACTTCATAGTGTTTCTTCAGCAAAAACAAATCAAAACAAAAAAAAATCATAGCAGGTAAGAAGTAAATGTAATTTAGATAAGTTCTTAAAATTCCACTCAGCCCAGAACATGTAATATGTCTAATTGTGGAAATTATATTTATCTTGTTCCACATGACACAACAGAACTTTCTAAGAAAGATACTCAACAGATTTTGGCAGACAAATGATATTTTCCAACAAAAACAATCTGGAGCAAACATAAAAATTGATTTCCTCTTATCTCTTCAAACCTCTGCTCTTCCATTCTCTTCAAACTATTTGCAGTTGTAGCTTACAAAAAAAAGCCTAACAATAATAATAACAAAAAAACCATGCTCACAAATAGCTTGAAGTATTAACATTTAAATTGTATTTTGTGATAAAATTGGGGGCTCTTTTTCATATTAGTGATAAAATTTAGATGTTGTTATTAACATATGCAGTTATTTAAGCAAATAATTGTCAGGTTTACAATGAAATAATTCAATTGATCTATATTGAAAAAATAACTATAAAATGACTAATTATGTTTTCAACCATAATTAATAAGAACAGAGACACATTCAGAACATCATAAATGTGTGCCACCTTGCTTTTGAATTTGCTACATTCATTTGCAATTAGTTACACAATTATTTGTCTCCTTGTGACAAACATAGACATTGATTTCACCATATTCCTATCATTAGCCATTAATTTAACATGGGTTAGTTTTAATGGCTGGTCTACCACGAGTTGGAAGTGTTCAGAAGATACCAGAGCATCATTTGCACCTACCAATTAGAAATAAGTATGCTATAATGGTTGAAGTATTTAGACATACAGAAGTAGTAATCTCAACACCACTAGATAGAAACAATCTGTATGGGAACCTGAATTCATAGAATGAAATATATATATATAATTTGGAGATGCATTCTTTGAAAGGACAGCATATTGTGGGAAGTCCCTCTCCTAGAGAATGAATTTTGGGGAATATTAAAAGAGGCATTTGCGGAAATATTAAAAAAGGCAGAATATTATATTTTCCCAAAGGACAAATGGAGAAACATGCACTTAAAGGCAGAAAGCAGCCCCAGTCTTCCTTCTTTAGGAAAACTCAAGGTGCCTCAAGCAGAATCCTGAATAGAATTCTTTATTGGCCAAGTGTGGTTGGACACACAAGGAATTTGTCTTGGTACAAATACTCGGAGTATACATAAAAGAAAATTTGTCAGGAATCATAAGGTACAACACTTAATGATAGTCATAGAGTACAATAAGCAATCAAATCATACTAGGAAACAGTCAATATAAATCGTAAGGATACCAGCAACAAAGTTATAGTCATACAGTCACAAGTGGGAGAGGATGGCTGATAAGGAGTGATGGGAAGATTAACAGTAATAGTAGTGCAGACTTTGTAATAGTTGAATAGTGTTGAGGGAATTATTTGTTTAGCAGAGTGATGGCTTTCGAGGAAAAACTGTTCTTGTGCCTAGTTGTTCTGGTGTGCAGTGATCTATAGCATTGTTTTGAGGGAAGGAGTTGAAACAGTTTATGTCTGGGATGTGAGGGGTCTGTAAATATTTTCACAGCCCTCTTTTTGACTCGTGCAGTATACAGATCCTCGATTGAAGACAGGTGGGTAATAATTGTTTTTTCTGCAGTCCTAATTATCCTCTTAAGTCTGTGTCTGTCCTGTTGGGTTGCAGAACCAAACCAGACAGTCTTTATAGATGAATATTTTGTGCCCATTAAGAAATCCAGATCATAAAAAAATTTGGAACCAGAACTATAAATTAACAAGATCATCAGCCTATAAAGAAAATATCTATACGTTGTTCTACCGATGAGATTAGCAAAAATATATCCCAACATGAGCCTGGCATGCTGGAAGTGTAAAAAAGCACAAGGCATTTTCTACCACATGTGGTGGTCCTGCCCCTAAGCCCAAAGATACTGGACAAAAATTAGGTACTGGTTACAAGAAATAGTAAAAGAGCAAATAGAATTTGAACCTGAGCTATTCATGTTAGGAATATTTAAAAAGAAATACAAGAAAAAAATTAAAGATTAAATTATTACACTTATTAACTGTGGCAAGAATAACATATGTGCAAAGTTGGAAACACAACAACATCCCTTCTGAGGACCAGGTAATTCAAAAAATCTTGGACTGTGCTGAAATAGACAGATTGATTCTAAAATTAAAAGATAAAGAAGAGTCGGAATATCATGAAATTTGGGATATGTAGTATAATTGACTGGAAAATAGGAAATAAAGAAATTTAAAATAAGAAAAGTGTAGATAAATGTATATAATTATATAATATCGTATTTTAATGTAAATATCTACAAGAGATGAATATGTATGATAATAATGCTACAGTGCTGTTAATGTCATGATCAATTCTGTTTTTTAAAATGTAAAAAAAAACTAATAAAATTTATATAAAAAAAAAAGAAATCCAGATCATAAACAAAGTGCCTTCTGCTGTGCTCCCCCAGGCTGGAACTGATGGGATTTAGAATTTATACTTCCCCACTCAAATTCTAAGAACAGGACATGACCTTTAGGACATAATAGGATTAACCCACAACCATTGGAATAATAAAAGACACAAGGCTCACCTGGAGCATCTCAATCACCAAACCCCAGAACCCTATACAAATCCATCAACTCATTCAACCATTTTGACAGCCACCCTGGAAACATGCTGCTGTCACTGAAGTTTCTGGAAACGAAATAAACAGAGTCCTTCTTTCTAACCAGCCAGCCTCTATTTTATTTCCAGTGTCATTCTCCCAGCTTGGAACTGGACTGGATTTTTCTTCCTACAATTAGGGAAATGCTAGAGAAGAACACAGCTTGGCCGATGATGGGAGAAGTCTTGACTTGCCTTTAATTTTTGCCACCATCCTGCCTTGGTGCAACTTCTTGGTGCAAATAATAGAATTAAATTTGTCTCTCTTTGGTTCTGGTCATTTTGAGACAGGTGCTTTTTTGGAAAAGATGAAAACAATATCTTATGATTTAAAAATGAACGTTATTACAAAGAAAAAGATTTCCCTTTGATATTTTTTGTAATTCAATAGTTCCAAAATTACAATTAAATAAGGCATTCAAGATAGTACTTACAACAGCATGGTAATTTAAAATGTTATGGGGAGATTGTGGTACAGATCAAGGGTAGGTAGGATCTGAGGTCAGCTCTCGGGTGCATTCTGTAACAGGGAGGAGGGACTAGATATATGGCTGCCAGTGAGGAAAGGTAAATTTTAATTCTACAAAAAGAGCACTGTTCCCTTCAGCTTATGTTTATTTTTCTCCTTTCTGTGCTACCACAATCCAGAGACACTCAGTGGCTTATGTTGACAGTAGAACAGCCATAAAAACAGTAAAATAATACTACTCAAACATAAAACTTATGAGCAATAAAAATTGCAACTAAAGATGCCATGATAAAAACAGGAGAAGGCTGTTGGAAACGACTTCAGCTTTAAAGGCTTCTGAATCACCAACATGTCATGGAAAATGCTATGGAAAAGGTGCGCCTTCTTGCTTTTCTCTAGACCTTCCAAAATGTAGCATTAGTAGCATTATGAGGCTGGTACTGGTTGTGGTAGTTCCATCAAGTTTTTTTTTTCCCTATACTCCATAACACTGAATGAGATACTTAACCTTTGAAAGATTTTAAAGAAAGACAATTAAAATGCTTGAAGTAAAAAAAAAATAGTCCATAATTTTGTTCATTTTAAATAAAGATATATTTTAGAAAATATCAATAAGCAGAGAATTTCTGAAGTTACACGATTAATGCACAATATAACATTAGTAAAAGATAAATACTTTATATCAAGCAAAATACATTTAAGTTAATTTTTACTACGTGAAAAAGATGTATACATTTTTAAGCTTAGTGCTCAAATTTCTACCATGTTAATATTTATAAATGCTTAAAAAAGGAAAAAACAGTGCTAATAATAATATAGAGAAGTATTTAAGTTAGAAATTAAATACTTAGGTCCATACACTATTTTTTTTAGTAGTGCTGGGTTTTCTTAAACCCTAGAAATAATATAAGCTTACTTGCTTCCCTGATAAAATTATTTTTAAAATACCAGGATTTCTGGAAAATAAGAAAGATAATGATATTTTGTAGCTGTTGTCGGATTAAAAATATTTGATGTGTTTATACGTTTTACTTCACAGTTTTAATGTCACATGTACTTTGTTTTAGTTTTTTAATGTTCAACATTCAATTATTATGCACTGCTTACCAGATCTGAAAAAGACTCTACACATTTTATTTTTTCAACTCGTAGGAAAATAAAAATAAACTATGTTTTAGCACATTGCCATCTTGCTGGAAGTCTGTCAAATTGCTTCTTCTTTTCTTGGTATTTGGGGAAGATAATAATGCCTCAAAATCAATATCTTGTGTTCCACAAGCATATAGAGTTAGAGATTTCGGTCTAGAGTGAGGTTTCTACCTCTCTCATCAGGTGGGAAATCTGTCAGACACCCTAATTTACAGAAAAATATACAGAAAGCTATATTTATACCATAAAATCTACCGGATGTTATTTCTTGCAGAGTAAACAAGTTTGAGATTTTGTATCACAATACATTAAATTGACATTTCTCAAAATTTGGTGATGAGGCTAAGATTGAGAAAAAAATAGAACAAAATCAAGGAGAAATTAAAAGAAGCTAAAATTGAAGCAACTGAGAAGTTAATTGCAGCTTGAACTGCTCAAGACATAAGAATAACTGAACAACGATTGTTACGCCAGGGCAGTTTTGGATCACATCCAGGATCAAGAACCCAGATTTTGTTTGTTTGCTTGCCTTTGGTTTAGAATGTCTTAGTTCTAATATAAAGAGACTGCACTACAAGCTATCATCAAATGCTCTTTGGATCAATTCCAAATACACTGCTCAGTTTGTTGAAAAAGCCAATTCTGGTCTTCACACTCTTCTGATCCTATTGTCAATTTAGGTAAATTCTGACCAAAGTAAAATATTACAAGCCACAATTTGAAATATGTTTTTATTTTTAAATCGGTGCAGTGGTGCAGAGAATTCCACCATCTTTACAGTATCTCAGGATTAGACTGCAAGGAATAAAGGTTTTTATCCCTCCATATACTCTAATACTTGGCTTATCCTTGGAAACTGTCATCACAAAATTTTATGATCCTTAAAAGATTGTTAATTATCTCTAACAACAGATGGCTACCCCTGCAGATGCAGAAGTTCCACGCCAGTCCATTCAAAATTGATTTTTTTGATTTGCAGGGTCAATGGACCTCTCAGTTATATAGTACTATTCTTTTCATTAGTCTCTCAGTTTTTCTTCATCTATCTGTAGAAGGAGGGAAAGTGAAAGAAGGGAGAATAATTTGAGTTTAGGTCATTGACATATTTTTACAAAGATTCCTAATTTTTATATGATTTTTAAAGATTTTTTTTTTTAAAAATGTTTCAGTTGTTTTTTCAGTGCTATGTGTGTTCAATAGTACAAGTTCAGATTTTGTGAATGTACTTTTTAGCTAGAATTCATTTTGTTTTTATTAAGATAAGAGATAAAAGATTAGGTTTATTTCTATTAAAAAACCTTGGGATTTATAATTTGGAACTGTGTTCTGGTTCCATTATTATTTCAATAATACATGGGGGAGTTTGAAAATGATAATTTTATTTGTGTCACAGAATGTCAATGGCAATATGTATGTTAAAATACTTCCTATACACATTATTTGGTCCAAATGCCTTTGCAGCTTCTAAAACTCCAGCAGTAGAAACTCCAAAAGTGTTGACAGTGTGACAAACTTTACTGAAACCACAGTTTATTGTTGCCAAAAAAATTAAAGGCCATAGTAAACATGGACACAATTTTAAAAAATGAAAAGAGATTCATAGTATTCTTTTTCTCAACTAGTGGTTTTGGGTGTTAAGGAATTCATGTTTTTTATTATTTAAAACTTCAGAATCTTCAAGAGGTTCTATTGAATCCCTCAGAATATATTTTGAAAAGATTTTGTCTCATCTTTTTTATACTGGAAACAGTAAATGTGTAGGAACCTGGCTTCTTATATTATCACTATGGTGAACAAGGTTTAGAAGGGAGTTAAAGTTTAAAGATATTAATGTTTTGTAAAATTATAACCCAAAATCTGAAATATTTCCATCTTTGTTTATATTATATTTGGACTGTATTGAAAAAGGTGATTTATATATACTGCTTCACAACTTGGCTGAATGACAGTTGAGAATTCTCAGTCTTTGAATTTTGTTTTGTACCAAAAAAGAGGCAAGACGCAATATGGGTTTCCAGGATTTATGTTTAATTCTTTGCATAAAAATTGAGTAGTAATGTTGAAATCATGTAGCATTATATAATTCTAGATTACAGGGTATCATCATGCCTTCATCTTCTTTTCTAACATTGGTTTAAAGAAGCAGATGGAAGCATTGCTTTGATTTTCAAGTAGCTGTAGTTTCTTAGTATAGGAATTGGTGAAAATAAATAATCATTCCCACTCATGGTTTATTGCCATATGCAGGTGTGGTTATTGTTCTCTTATTTTGCATTTTAAATATTTAGATAGCTGGTTACCTTGATGTTTGAAAGTCAATGTTCTAAAGTTTGGAAATTATTTTCTTTATGGTAATGATAGCATTTTAAGCTTAGGTAGAAAAGAATTACCTATTCATTTGTTTCACATTTCCCCCCCAAAAGCTTAAGGCAATTGGAGTAAAGAATTATTTTAAATAAATAAAATAGCACTCTCTTTGATTTTTCCCACAACTAGCTCAGGAAGGTAGTTTGAGATATGAGATAGTGACTGACTCAAAGTTCCCCAGTATTCCACTTTCCTGGGGCCGGTCACTCTCTTCTCAGCCCAACTCATCCCATAGAGTGAGGAGGAGAAAATAAATATAAATAATGTTCCAAAGGAAATTTAAGAGAGTTACTGTGCATTGTGTAATTATGAATTAAAATGAATTAAAAATGAAAAAAATGAAAATGGAAAATGAATTAAAAATTTAATTATGGAAATAAATAAGAAAAAATGATTTTATACACTAATGTGAAAATGACTATAAGAAAGAAATCTCTAAACTTCCATAACAGTCATTTGGGAGCTGAATAATATGTTGAATATTTAGACACTTATTATTTGTACCATAGTCAGAAGTCTTCTTCACTTATTAGTGTTTGAAAATATTATAGCAGCATAAAATACAATGCTGCTATTCAGTGAATGAATATATCATTGGCAGTACTTATAATCTTTTTAGCATTCTTTGGAACTATTAATCTAAGTTTTGTAAAGCAAAGTGATGCATAAATCTCCTGAAGAATAAAATATAGCTCACTTCAATTTGTGTCTGGACAACCAGTGAACTTCACACATTATTAAACATGCATTCTTAACTCTTCTATTGCCAACCTCTCATGTTGAAGTGCTGAGACTCAGTGTCGTAAATTCTAATCTTAATTCATATTAACACAAGAATTTTGAATAGTTTTCATTTTTTAAGGAGTCAAATTGATTTGGTTATCTTTTATATAGTTAAAAAAAAAAGTTCTTCCATCCATGGGGGAGGGGGAACCACATGATACATATTAACCATCAGCTCAGCAGCTGATAGACTTCTTCTATAGCAGAACCTCTTCTAAAATTAATAGCCTGGTGCAGTAGAACGAGTGCTCAGGAATGGAAATATTTATAGTTTTTTCTCCTAACTTCTGACCCTTGAAATTAAAAGCACTTTCTCCACCCACTCACATTCAGTTAACCCTCAGGAAAAATGTCTGCTAGTTAGAAGAAATTGTTTTGAAAGGCTATGGGGCATTGCAGCTGTCTTCAGTGATAGGGCACAATGCACAGCAGGTTCTATGCGCAGTTTATTGAATACAGGTTCTGTGGAAATATAATTTGAAGGAAACTATACAGGAACAAGCCTAATTAAAATACACATTCCAATAGCAATGGTTCTTTTTCAGTCTTGGTTTGTGACTCCCTTTGTATCTAACAATGTGCTTTAATCTGGTTTTTATAAACTATTTCTCTAAATATCTGACAAATATATAGCATATAGTACTCTCATAGATACTGTCATTGCTTTGAATCCTTATCAACTTTTTAAATGTTATCACATTTTATGATCATGAAAAAATGCCAAACTCTATTTTGTACATAATGATTCAATATGAAATTATTATTTGAAATAGCAAGGTATGTTTTGGAGGCCATGAAATGGGATGAATTTAAATTCCTAAATATGTGTTGAACAGATATAATATCTTTCTCTTAATTTAGGGTTGGTATAGTTAAGAGCTGTTCCAGTTGTAAATCTAGAGCTTTGGATTTTCTATCTGCATTTTTCCCAATACGTATGTAAGAGAAAATTCTCTTCATATGTAGATTTTATTTTGTTCAAGTCAGTGATTGTATTGACAACTGTATTTCAATCTTTAAAAAGGAGATGGTTTGCCCCTTCTTTAAGAAGCTATCGCTAGACCAAATTGTGCTAGATAATTTTCATTTAATATCCAGTTGTCTTGTCCAGTATTCAGTTTTGTTGTAGCATTTTTAGAGAATCCAGAATGAAGTAAAATATTTGGTCTGTTTTGATTAGGTTTCACACCAGGACACGAGATTGAAACGCTATTGGTCATGCTTTTAGATGAACTCTGGTGGAGAAAAGATGGGAATAATGCATCCAATATTGTTCTATTTGACTTTTAGCTTTCAATACCATCTACATTGGAATCCTTCCGGAACCATTTCAGGGGTGGAGTGATAACACTAGATTATGCTGGCTTTCTTCCTTCCTCCATGGCCAGTTCCTGGAGGTACTGATCAGGAGGAAATGTCCTACCCTCACCCTGTACTTTATGGAATTCTGCAAGGTTCAGTATTTTTTCTGTTTCACATCTCTGTGGAGCAAGGTCATTCATCTTCTTGGAGTCAGATATCATAAATATGCTAATGATACTCCTTTGTATATCTCTGATGCTGATGTTCCTTGCCTTGCCTCGGTGCCCTGAGGATGTGGAGCTTTAGATGGAGAACAGTAGGCTTTGACTCAACCTATGCAATTTCATGTTTCAAATTCTCTCTCCCTCTTCTATTTTTCCTCCCTCTTTCACAGACACACACACACACAAACAGAGGGAGAGGAAGAAGGAGGGAGGGATGGAGGGAGGGAGGGAGAGAGGGGGTTGCTAGGTAATAATAATAATAATAATAATAATAATAATAATAATAATAATAATAATAATAAATATTTATTTATATACCGTTCCTCTCCCAAAGGACTCGGAGCGGTGCACAGCCATACAGATTAAAACAATAAATATGTGAAACAATAAAACTAAATTAAACCCAACCCTGGCTGTAAACAAATTTAAAACCGTACTCTAAAACCCTAAAATTTAATAAAAACCAAATACCCCAAAACTAAAATCAGCCCAAGCTGGCCTGGTCAAAAAGCCAAGTTTTCAAAGCGTGCCTAAAGGTCCCCAGGTCCGTGGCTGTCCGTAACTCCGGGGGCAACCCATTCCAGAGGGCAGACGCCCCCACAGAGAAGACCCTATTCCTCGGGGTCACCAGCCGGCACATAGATGCCGACGGGACCCGCAGGAGACCCTCCCTGTGGGAGCGCACCGGACGGTGGGAGGAAAATGGCAGAATGCGGTCTTGTAAATATCCTAGTCCGATGCCATGGAGCGCTTTAAAAGTTAACACCAAAATTTTAAAGCGCACCCGAGAGGCCACTGGCAACCAATGCAGCAATGATAGCAATTTACTCAATGCTAAATAGATAAACAACAAAGAAAGAAAGCTTGACAACTATTTTTGCATGAATAAGATGCCAGACATAGGACATCAGAACTTCGTTTCCAACAGAGAATTTTAGGTCAAGTCTGCTTTTTAAGTTAGGTTGCAGACACCTATATTTAAGACAATCACTCTCTTGCTTGGCAAGGAGTCTCACTGAGCATCTTTGCTTTGCTCTCTGCTCTGTTTGTTGAATCGGAAGGCTTGGAGGCTTAATGGCATTAACTAGTGGGCCTGTTCTTATGGGGCCTATATTTGTCCAGCCTTAGATAATTCCTGGCTTGGTGTCTCTTTAACATTTCATTCTTTCAGTTGAAGATAGCTTCTTTAGATTCAGAGTTGTCTGAGTGCTGGGCCATGACACACTCTTGACAAGATTTGGTTTTGGATTTTAAAGCCTTTGGGATCCAGGAATTTATCATCTTTAGTATGGAACTCACCCAAACAGACTCTGTCTGTAATCTGGGGTTGCGGGGTGGAAGGGTTTCTTTCTGGACTCATAGCTCCTGCTCAATAACCAGATGGCAGTCATGGCTGGGAAGACCTTTGCACAACTTCAGGTTGGACACTACTTGTACCATTCCTAGATCAGGAAGCCTTACCTTTAGTTACTCATGCCCCAATTTTCTCCTGTATGGATTACTGTAATGTGGTCTGCATGGGGCAGGCCTTGAACAGCATGTGGAAGCTTCAACATGTGAAATATAGCAGTATGGACAGTTATAGGACCCCCTAGATCAGTGCATGTTATACCTGCTCCACAAGCTGTATTGGTTGCCATTTTGTATCTGGGTTCAATTCAAAGTGGTAATGACTTATAAAGGCCTACATGGCATACGGCTGGGTTATTTGAGGTATCACTTTTGCTTGGTTATATCTGCTCATCTCATCTGATCTGTTACAGAATTGTCTTAACTGATTGTACATTCTGCGTAAAGCAATCAAAGACCATATGCAATCAGTTTCCATCCATAACATGCTGCATGAAATTGTTTCCAAAGTTGGGCCCATTTTTTAAAAAAACCCTAAGATATTAAGGTTGCATTCAATGAAATTTTATTTTTATATTGAAAAATTGGATACAGTTGATTGTTTATTTGATAGTGAGAAATAAACCCCAGCCATATGCCACAAGTTTGAATTCAGTATATTTTTATGAATGAGACGATCAATAGTTTCCATTTTTTAAAAGGTTAAGGTTTAAGAAGTTAGAACTTTTTCATTTGCCTTTCATGCATAATTAAAAAATGGAAAATCAAAACAAAATCCCTAACTGGAAAATACATACAGTCTTTATAATTACCTATTTCAAAGCAGTAATTGAGCATTTCATTATAAAGATGGTAATCAATTTGGAACAATACTCCAGGGAAAGCACAGACTTCAAGACTCTTATCTATTGTAATAGATAGTGTAGTAGTAACTTTCTTGGATTAGCATTAGATGCTTCCAAGCATTTCTTCTGTGAAAGATGAAAGTCTCTTAAATGGCACTATAGTCTTCCCTGCAGTTTTTTTCATATCATTTTAGACGGTAATATAAATATAAAAGAAAACTATATTAACAACTTTTAAAATTGAAGATACTTTTGAAAGTGATTTCATTCATCTTCCCCACCATATTTTCTTAGCATAGTCAACAAGGGTACAGATACCAAATAACCTTTAGGTTACATTGTCATAAATAATCTGGAAATAAGCATATTAAACTCTAAAGGACTTACTTCCAAGTTCAAGATTCTAATGACTGTACTATAAGTGACTTGAAATTTTGAGGATTAATTTAAGTAACTTGAAAACTGATGCTTTTTGTGAAGTGTAAAAATATTCTATGTTAAACTATTGCGAATACATATTTAGGGAATATTGATTTATTGGTAGTATGAGATAAGAATTGTATGTTGTCAGTAGATATTAATTTATTAGTAAAAATGTAAAAGAGCTGCACAATACCTTGCCCTTCCATCATATATAGAAAGTAGATTTTCTACTTTGAATAAAAAGCAAAAGAAAAGCAACCAAATGTCTTCTTGTCATATAGTTCAAAACTTCTATGATATGGTTTGTTTTGGTTTTCTCTTTTAATCTTTGTATGCCGCTCAGAGTCACTTGTATGAGGAAGACGGCTGTGTAAACAATATAATATAACATAATACAAAATCATTCTTCTGTTCAAACAATTTGGCTTTCTATATTTTGATATGGGTAACACACACACACACACACACACACACACACACCTTTGGTCTTTTAAAAAGCAGTTTTAGGAGAACACAATGGAAATATGCGTTGGTTCTTACCTGATACGCCGGTTCTCTCCGAGCTGCGAAGGAGCATCCATTTGAATGGGTTGGTTCAGTCTTCGTCCTGATAGGCTGAGCTTAAATTTAGGAACGCTCCTCCTCCTCCACGAGACTCCTCCCAGCGTTCCCCAGTTTTAGCGAAGATCGCAGTGAAAAGGCAGATGTCGCTTCTGAGAAAACTAGTACATCAGCTTAGTCGTATAGCAGGACTCCCACAGACAGAAGGAATAAACACAGTTAGCAATAACACATAGGGTGGGGATGGATGCTCCTTCGCAGCTCGGAGAGAACCGGCGTATCAGGTAAGAACCAACGCCTATTCTCCTACGAGCTGCTCGGAGCATCCATTTGATTGGGACATACCAAAGCTTGGCCTGGACTACGGGCGGGATGCTGACTGGACCTGGAGTCTGTCGCTGTCCTGCACACACCCTGTAGCACCCTCCTACCAAAAGACGCATCTGCAGATGCAAAGATATCGACCTTATAATGTCTGATAAAGGGGGAAGGAGACGCCCAGGTGGCGGCCCGACAAATGTCAGAGATAGGAGCTTGGGAGGCCCAAGCCACTGTGGAGGCAGCACTGCGAGTGGAGTGCGTCGTGATCCCCTGGGAACTGGCAGGGCCTGGCCCTGATAAGCTTTAGCAATAGTGGCCCGCAACCAACGACCTATGGTGGTGGAAGAGACCCTAGTACCTTGACTATGAGTCAGAAATACAACAAACAAGGCCTCTGTCCTCCTAAAGGATGCCGTGCGATGGATATAGATCTTCAAGGCACGCCGGACATCCAACTTATGCCACTGATGTTCCAACTCTCGGGAAGGATGAGGACAGAAATTGGGCAAGACCAACTCCTATGCCCTGTGAAAAGCCGAATTAATCCTTGGAATAAACGTGGGGTCCGGCCGGAGGACAACCCTATCTGCATGAATAACACAGAGGTCTGACCTGATAGATAGGGACGCCAACTCGGAAATGCACCGAGCTGAAGTAATGGCCACTAAGAAAGCAACCTTATATGTAAGAAATTCTTATATGTAACCTTATATGTAAGAAATTCTTATATGTAAGAAATAGTAGTGATGTGGAACGAATCGGTTCGAAAGGAGGTTTGGTAAGGGCCAGAAGGACCTTGTTCAAATCTCAAGTAGGATAACGATGAACCATGGGCGGTCGCAAATTAGTAGCACCCTTAAGAAAGGCACGAATAAGAGGGTGATGAGAAAGAGATAGGAAATTCTCATGGTCAATCAAGGAAGACAGGGCAGAAACTTGTCTTCTCAAGGTATTTGATGAAAGCCCCCTATCGAGATCAGCTTGTAGGAATTCCAAAATTTGAGCAATTGAAGGAGATCGTGGATCAATATGAAATTGGGAACACCAGCTGGTAAATATGGACCAAGTTGCATTATAAATGCGATCTGTTGAGGGGCGCCTTGCAGCCTGGATGGTTGAAATAACCTTGTTGGATAATTGCTTGCTGATTAAACGCGACTGCTCAACCTCCAGACGGTCAATTGGAACCAATGAGGGTTCGGATGTTGAAGAGGACCCTGGGTTAGCACAATCCTGTCCAGAGGAATCCTCCATAGTTTGAACACCGACAGACAACAAAGATCGGCGAACCAAGGGCGTCTGGGCCAGTATGGAGCCACCAAAAGTAGATCTGCCCGTTCCTCTAGCATCTTCCGTATGACCTGAGGGATCAAAGGAAGAGGGGGAAAGGCGTACAAGAGCCCTGGGGGCCACGGGCAGCTAAGGGCGTTGAAATCCTCCGCCCCTTGAGAGGGGAATCGGGACCCGAACCATGGCAGGTGGGCATTGAGAGGGGAGGCGAAAAGATCGACCTCCAGAAAACCAAACCTCGTGACTGCCTCTTGGAAGAGCGACGGATGAAGACGCCACTCCGTGGGATCGACTGTGGCCCGGCTGAGTCAATCTGCCTGGGTATTGCAGATGCCCGAGATGTGTTCTGCCCTGACAGAAAGTAAATTTGCCTCTGCCCAACAACAGAGACGTTCCGCCTCCTTCATGAGAGGTTGAGACTGTGTGCCCCCATGCTTGTTTAGGTGCGTCTTGGCTGCTGTATTGTCTGTGAGAACTAAGATATGTTGGTTGCATACCTGCGGCAGCAGAGCCCGAAGGGCCAGATGAATTGCCCGAAGTTCCAGCCAATTGATATTGTGGGACTGTTCCCTTGCTGACTAGCGACCTTGAACTGTGGATGAGTAAAGGTGAGCACCCCAGCCCAGCAGGCTGGCGTCAGTGGTGACAGTGAGTCTGCGGGACTCCTTGAAGAGACAACCCTTGTTGGTTGTGGGCCGGGACCACCAAAGAAGTGATGTAAGAACTTTGGTTGGAACCTTGACTTTGTGACCGGAATTGCTGAGACCGGAACGTTGAAACGGGAGAAGGAACCACTGAAGGGACCTGGAATAAAGACGAGCCCAAGGAATAATAAAAATACCTGAGATCATTTTCCCAAGAAGGGTAGAAAGATCAGCTAAAGAAACAGTATGTCGTGATTTGATCAGCTGCACTAGTTGTTGTAAACTTTTATGCCTTTCGTCAGAAAGGTAAACCTTGCATGCCCGTGTATCAATGATGGCACCTAAGTGTAACAATCTTGTAGAAGGAATTAACTGGCTTTTGTCTCGATTAATAGCAAATCCATGTGCTTGCAAAATGCGGAGAGTCATCTGAGTATCTCGGACAGCTTGGGTAGAAGAGCTGGACAAAATTAAAAAGTCATCTAGATAACAGTGCAACCTGATGGGAAGGGCGCGAATATGGGCAGCTAGAGCAGCGAGGACCTTAGTGAAAACCTGAGGAGCAGAGGCTAGACCGAAGGGAAGAGCCCAATATCCGAAATGTTGACTGTTATAGCAGAATCTTAAAAACTTACGATGTGATGGCCTGATCGGAATCTGCAAATAAGCTTCCGTGAGATCTACTGAGGTGAGAAAATCTCCCTCTCTGATGCTAGCAAGGATGGAATGTAAAGTGTGCATCTTGAATTTGCGATAGACTAAAAATTTATTGAGTCGTTTGAGGTCCAAGATAGCTCTCCACCCACCAGAACTTTTCTTAACTAAAAAGAGTAGAGAATAAAAACCACGCCCTTTTTGGTCTGCGGGGACCGGTTGAATGGCCCGTATGTGTAGAAGATGCAGTATGGCTGCTTCCATGAGGCTATGTTTAACCAAATTTTTGGAAACGGGATACCCTGAAAAAATCAGATGGGGCGGACTGGAATTCTAAAGCCAGGCCAAACCTCACAGTATCTCGGACCCAGGCGGCCTAAGTAGAAGCGTCCCATCTATCCGCATAAAACCTGAGACGGCCCCCTATGGGAAAGGACTCCTCAAGGCTAATGTGGATGCCTGAAGGATCTATTGTCGGAAGAACGGAATGATCGCCTGGATTGGCCGCCTCTCCGGTACCGATCCCCAGGGTCGAACCTGTCTGAGAAGAATCCCGGGCGAGGAAACTGGGATCTAGACGGTCGAGACAGAAAGGAGCTCTGGCAGTAAGGCTGAAAGGAACTCCTCCGAAAGGACTGGGGATACCTTGGGTCAGACTTCCGAAAAAGAGAAGGAAGAATCTTTTTCTTGTTCCGGGTCTCAATGAGAAGCGGATCTAGAGAGGGGCCAAACAGCTTGTCGCTGTTGAGAGGAGCAGAAGCAAGCTTAGATTTGTGCTTGATGTCCGCCTGCCAAGGCTTAAGCCAAAGGGGGTGTCTGGCTGAAAGATGAGATGCAATGGCTCTAGTAGAAAATTTTACGGCATGAAAGGTCGCATCGGCTGAAAATTCAGTAGCCGCCGTGAGCTTAGCAATGTCCTGATGGGCCCTTAGATTAGATGCAGGGACATGCTCACGAAGTTGTTTCAGCCATCTGAGTGAAGTCCTATTGAAAAATGAGGTCGCTGTGGCAGCTCTGATAACCCAAGCATCAGCGCGATGGGCTTTGCATAGCGCTACCTCGGCCCTCTTATCCTCAGGCTTTAAAACCTCAAGTGGCTCACTTGGAAGAGAAGTAGGAGAGGCTATACCCACAATGGGTTCATCGACCCCCGGGATATTTAACAAATTGAGGTATTCTGGGGCCATATTAAAGAGTCTCCTATCGTAACTAGTAGGAGCCGGACATGGTACGGGAGAAAGGAACTGTTTTTGAACTAGTTCCATGAACCTTGGAGGAACAGGGATCACTTCAGCCTGAACAGTAGGCTGATGAAACAATAAATCCTGGGGACCCTCCTCTACAGGACCCATGGGGGGAGCTGAGGTGTCGATGCCAGCCGTGTTAGTTGCCTTAAATAGGAGGGATTTAAATAAGTGAGGCTGAAACAGGCCAGTAAAAGCCGGTTGGTCCGGGGAAAGACCCTCATCCTCGGACATCCCCCCCTCTAAAAGCTCCTGTTCAGATAAGGAGTGCTCCGCCTCATGAAAGGATTCTAGGTCACTGTGTTCCAAATCTTGCATTTGAAACAGCTCCTCAGCCTCCATGTCCAGATCCCCTCTCTGAGTGTCCTGCATCGGAATATCCTCAAAAGGTATTACCTGATCAGCAGTTAATTCCGGCCTGACTAGAGGCTGGGGTGGCTGAGACTGCGGGTCAGCAGGGGCAGGCTGAGGTCGTGTCATAACAGCATGTTGTAAACCGGCAGAAATCCCCTGCCTGATTGCCATCTCCATCCAAGATCGCATTTGAGGCGGAATCTCCTCAGGCAAGGAAGTTTCCTGGCGAAGGCGTGCAGCAGTGGGAGTAAAGGTGGCCTCAGGAGGACCCCTAGAGGCTGGCCGGTCGGATAACTGAGTCTGGTGTCCCACAGAACCACGACTGTGCCTGGAGGAGAGGGAAACATCTAGTGGAGAGGAACAGACATGAGAAGAGGGCCCAGGAGTAGAAGGAGCAAGGTGCTGAGAAGGTCTCTGAACCTCATGAGCACACTTATCTATTTGTCTCTCTAAGGCCCTATGGCGCCTTCTGGCATCATGCTCAGAAGCTTTAGAAATACCCCCCCCCCACATTTTTGCATTTGGATTTTGACTTGGCATGCGAAGCTACCCCCTGCCATGATAATTCAGTATAATACAATCTGCTGATATCTATGTAAATGAGGCGATTGGCACGCCCAGGGACCGTACCCAGTAGGGAGGGAGCCCTGATATTAATATATATATTCCCCTTGATGAAATAATTGGATTTATAAATTTGCAAAACTGGAAGAAAAAGAAGGGATCACCAATCAGCCAGATTAAGAACGCCAGTGGGGCCTACTCAGAAAACAAAAGGCCCAGAACAGCAATAACTGCACAGGCTGACTCAGGCCTAGGGTGCTTGCTGTATGCTGCTAGGGAAGACTGTGAGGCTTAGCCAACAAGTTTCAGAACACTCAAGAATAATAAGGCCTTCTGTCTTATAGGATATCATAAGAGAGCACAATCTGATCCCCACAGTCAACAATTAGGGCACAGGGAAAGGCCACGAGGCTCTGAGGCCTTTGGAAAAACAAAATGGCAGCCGCCCGAATTTTGGCGCGCGCGCGATCCCTAGCAGCAAGGGTCCAGCTAATGGAGGACCTTAAGAGAAAACCACAGAAAGCTAGTTAAAAGAGGGAGGGAAATGATCGCACTCCACTCCCTCTGAGACAAAAAAAAAACGGCGTTCGGGGAATGCAGAGAAAAGCAGCTTGACACACTGCAAAAAAACGGAGCCAGACAAAATCGGCAGGGGGGGGGCGGCGGGGGGGGGCTGGAAAGCAACGTTCCAGGGGACCCCCTTTTACTAAGGGGGGGGAGCTGAAACTTCTACCCCCCTCAAATAATTATTTGAGCCTTGATCACCCAAAAGGGAGAACAGAGGGACTGTGCTCTCAGTGCCCAATTAAATATAAATAGAACAGAAGTAAATCGAAATGCAAAAAAACAGAATAATAAAAGGACCCAAGACAGGGAAAGGACAGTAAAGAATAAAGGAGGGATCAAGAGAATTGGAAAAATACAGAAATCACCTGCTTCGACCAGAACAAGCTCTTAAAACAACCTATTCAGGCGAGGCTGAGCTAAAACTGGGGAACGCTGGGAGGAGTCTTGTGGAGGAGGAGGAGCGTTCCTAAATTTAAGCTCAGCCTATCAGGACGAAGAGTGAACCAACCCAATCAAATGGATGCTCCGAGCAGCTCATAGGAGAAAGTAGTAGGAAATTCTTTAAATAAGTCCTCTACTGCTTTCAACCTCTGGAGAAATGAACATTAGGAAATAACAGCCATTTTTGGGGTGCGGTGTGTATTGTGTGTATGTATACTGAATGAACCAGATTAAAACCTTTTGGACCTCAGGGACCATCAAACTCATAATTTTAAATCCAGGGGACCACTAATATGAATTTTGACTGACGGTAACTTGCTGACGTTGGTGGGAGAGAGAGAGAGAGAGAGAGAGAGAGAGATCTGATCTAACCTCTCTGTCTCTCTGTCTCTCTCTCTCTTTCTCTCTCTCTCTCTCACACACACACACATAGAGAATTAGGAATGGGATTCAAATTTCTTAACAACCACTTCTGCGGCCTAATTTGTGGGTGTGGCTTAGTCGTCATATGACTGGCTGGGCATGGCTTGTATGTAAATATTATAAATATTTATGTAAATATTTATTTTTTTATTTAAAAAGGCAACTTTTACCCAAAATCAGGCAAAGCAGGCAGGCAGATTGAGTTACTCACAGAATCACAGATTCACTCAAGAGATCTATCTTTCTGCAATCTGCTACCTGAGTCTGCACTGAATAATAGAAGCTTCAGTCCTAAAGACTAGCTAGAAAGCAAGAAATGCAATGATTTCCTATTTTCTAGCGAATCTAAATCTCCCAGCACAGCAGAACAGCTGAAAAAGGAAAAATAGCAACTTAGCAGGCAAGTTTGCCAGGCAAGGAGTGAGCGGATGGGGAAGGTTCCCACGGGCCATGTGGGTGACACAGCCTTGTGTTCCCGCACAGCCTGGATTAATTGCTTTGGGGGGTTGCTCTGGGGGTGACATTTCTCTGAGAACCACCAAATTTTTCTCATGGACCACCAATGGGCCATGGCCCACCAGTTGGCGACCACTGAACTAGATCATTGTTGACTATGAAATAACTGTGATATCAACTGATTCCTTTTTCCATTGTTCCTTTGTCTGCAGATTCTATCTAAAGAGAAGATTATATATGACATATTATTTGATATATGAGAAGTAAAATGAGATATACAAAACTTTTTTCTCTTTTTTATTACTTAACTTACAATGAAGTCTATAGGTTCCTATCAGAGATATCAGCACATTTTTACAAACTAAGCAAAAGCTTTAGGAGATCATAAAGTTCCACTTAAATAAAAACCTGAATTCTTCCCTGGTTTTCTTAATTTCAGCTCATTCATGCATACCCTCTATTCTCCAAAGAATAGAGGGAACCACTCCCTTTGCTCACTTATCAATTAATGGAAGTAGGTAGAATACTTTTTATTTCTCCTCCTCCTCCTCCTCCTCCTCCTCCTCCTCCTCTTTTAGTTATTATACAGACCAGAATCATTCATGGTAAAGAAACAAAATTCTAGACATTATAAATGGTTTTGCTTTAGAGCAGTTCATTTTAGAACCAACTAGACTTAATCTTAACCAAGATTAATGGTTGATCCATGATATGGTACACTATATAAATCATGATGGTAATGTCATTACATTTAGTATACATGGAATTTAGGAACTGCCAGCAGGGTCACCAAAGCCATACTGAACTCCAAAAAGGAAAAGTTTTCCAATATTATATGAAAAGTGAAAATGATATCAAAAGCAAGTCAAAGGGGCCAAATATTTTCTTAATACTAGTAGGAATTTATTAAACCTGATGAACAATGTATTCTACATATAGGGGTCAACCAAATCAAGGAAGAAGTCATCATGACTTTTTGATAGCATCCAAGAAGTTGGAAAGAAACAGGAGTATGAATTCTATTACAAAAATGTTAACTAAGGAATATACTAATAATTAAAGTAAATATACAGAACAGTCAAAATACCAGAAAAAGGTTATGTAACAGGTACCAAAATCTGTTCTTCCTCAATCTCTTTTCAAGGAGAGTTTCAGAAAAATTAAAGAAAATTAAGATAGCTGGAAAAGGTCTCCTAAGACATCCTGTTATTACACTGTAAAAAAATTGCAATATCTTGAAGGCATACATTTCATAGTCAGTTAAGAAGTAGCTGCCATCACAAAAACATACGACATTGCTGAAATCATATTTAGTGTCAGAGGAGCGAAATGTGGCACCACTTTTCAAATGGGGACCCAGGGATGATGCAGGAAATTATAAACTAGACAGATTGATTTTATGTTACTGAAAATTTAATAGAAATAAAAATAAAAGGTGGAGAAATAGCCACATACAGGAAAAATTCTACTGTAGGAAAATGAGCATAAATTCAACAAAGGTAAATTGTCTTATTTATACAATTTTTTAAACAATATCAACATGGGGTTGAAGTGAAATTTCTCACGGACCTGAATTCTTCACCTAGCATATACAGGTGAAACTCGAAAAATTAGAATACCGTGCAAAAGTTCATTTATTTCAGTAATGCAACTTAAAAGGTGAACCTAATATATGAGAGAGACTCATTACATGCAAAGCAAGATAGTTCAAGCTGTGATGGGTCATAATTGAGATGATTATGGCTTACAGCTCATGAAAACCCCAAATCCACAATCTCAGAAAATTAGAATATTGTGAAAAGGTTCAATATTCTAGGCACAAAGTGTGCCATTCTAATCAGCTAATTAAGCCATAACACCTGCAAAGGGTTCCTGAGCCTTTAAATGGTCTCTCAGTCTGGTTCAGTAAGAATCACAATCATGGGAAAGACTACTGACCTGACAGTTGTGCAGAAAACCATCATTGACCCCTTCCATAAGGAGGGAAAGCCTCAAAAGGTAATTGCAAAAGAAAGTTGGATGTTCCCACAGTGCTGTATCAAAGCACATTAATAGAAAGTTATGTAGAAGGGAAAAGCGTGGAAGAAAAAGGTGCACAAGCATCAGCCTGGAGAGGATTGTCAGGAAAAGGCCATTCAAAAGTGTTGGGGACTTTCACAAGGAGTGGACTGAGGCTGGAGTCAGTGCATCAAGAGCCACCACACACAGGCGGATCCTGGACCTGGGCTTCAAATGTCGTATTCCACTTGTCAAGCCGCTCCTGAACAATAAACAACATCAGAAGCATCTTACCTGGGCTAAAGAAAAACAGACCTGATCTGTTGCTCAGTGGTCCAAAGTCCTCTTTTCTGATGAGAGCAACTTTTGCATCTCATTTGGAACCCAAGGACCCAGAGTCTGGAGGAAGAATGGAGAGGCACACACTGCAAGATGCTTGAAGTCCAGTGTGAAGTTTCCACAGTCTCTGTTGATTTGGGGAGCCATGTCATCTGCTGGTTTTGGTCCACTGTGCTTCATTAAGTCCAGGGTCAACGCAGCTGTCTACCAGGAGATTTTGGAGCACTTCATGCTTCCTTCCGCAATGAGTTTTATGGGGATGCTGACTTCATTTTCCAGCAGGACTTGGCATCTGCCCACACTGCCAAAAGCACTAAAACCTGGTTCAGTGACCGTGGGATTACTGTGCTTGATTGGCCAGCACACTTACTTGACCTGAACCTCATAGAGAATCTATGGAGCATTGCCAAGAGAAAGATGAGACCGAACAATGCAGAAGAGCTGAAGGCCGCTGTTGAAGCATCCTGGTCTTCCATAACACCTCAGCAGTGCCACAGGCTGATAGCTTCCATGCAACACTGCATTGAGGCAGTAATTGCTGCAAAAGGGGCCTAAACCAAGTACTGAGTACATATGCATACTTATACTTTTCACAGGTCTGATATTGTCCTATGTACAATCCTTGTTTTATTGATTGCATGTAATATTCTAATTTTCTGAGATTGTGGATTTGGGGTTTTCATGAGCTGTAAGCCATAATCATCACAATTATGACAAATCTCAGCTTGAACTATCTTGCTTTGCATGTAGTGAGTCTATCTCATATATTAGTTTCACCTTTTAAGTTGCATTACTGAAATAAATGAACTTTTGCACAATATTCTAATTTTTTGAGTTTCACCTGTAATGAACCTATGGAACTGACTACTATAAGATATGGCTGTAGCCTTAAAAGCTTTTTTGATAAAGGCATGGTGGACATATTTATCAAGGACTATTGGTCTTTAAAATTTAATGTTACTGTTACGTTGGTTGTAGCGTACCTCCAGACTTCAGTTACAAATGAAGAACAGTGGAAAGGTAGAGGTCTCCATTTCTGTTTCAAGTGTGACAAACAAAATGCTAAACGAAGATCTATTTTGGCTTGATTTACCAGGACCCATTGGTGGTTCTGTTTAAGAATAACAGTGGCATTCAGCCCTCATTAGATTGATTGTCAAAATATGCAGACTTATAAGTATGTACAAATAATTACTCTAATTATAAGAGTGTCAACTGACATGAATAATTAAAGAAACTTAAATACTGATAATGGTACAGCTTCTTTTTTCAATTTTTTTTTATTCACAAAGTTAAAATATGAACTCTGTGCATTAAAACAAACAAATATACACATAAATTGTTCTCTTAGTTAAATACAAATTGTTTGTTTAAAAAGTGAAGGTTGGTACATGTTAACTATGTTATAGTTATTATGGGAGAGTGAAGAATATATCCTTTTACAATGTATTCTTTTTTAGGATATACTTCTAGTTTTGTACAGTTAAATCTTGAATAGGAAGAAAAACCCACATTAGATTAAAAGCTTTTGTATCTTCATTAAAATCTGGTAGGGCATTTTTGCTCCCAATCTCTGGTATGAGAGTGAGCTGGCTGTGGCAAATGTTATCTTATTAATAAAGACAGATCTAGTTGCTCTTTTTTTCTCAGTGCTTCAAATAGATGTAAAATTTGCTATTCCTTTATTAGTTTATCATTACTTGGCCAAATACAGAATTTTTTGTTCTATATCTTCCTTGAATATTCCTCCTGTGTTCTGATGATATTATTCAAGAAATTCCATCCTTTCAGTTTTTCCTATAGTAAATAATGAGTAAAAATATAATACTTTTATGTCTTTGCACTTTGATTTTCTATCAGGTGACCAGAAGCAACCAGAATTTTTTAAAAGTTCAGCTATGCTACTATTATTTTTTACTGCTGCTGTAGTTACTGTACAATTACTTCAGCCGTAGTGCCAAAAACATGAAGTAATATTATTGCTCTGATAGGTAGAAGTTTTAGAACATTCAGCTTGTTTGGGTCTTTCAGATCTTAAACATTCATGCTGAAGGCAGTCCTTACTTAACAACTGCCCTGTTTAGTAACCATTGAAAGTTATGATGGTGCTGAATAAGTAACATTTACTGTACACCTGTCACAGAGTCCATGTAATCAAGTAATCAAGATTTGGGCATTTCACAACCAGTTGGTATTTATGACTGGCAAAGTGACTGACAGTTACATGATCATTATTCATTGCCAGCTTTTAAGAAGTAGAATCAGTGATGATGCTAGCAATAACATCACAAGTTGTGGTCATGTGATATCTTTCTTATTGATTATGGTGATTTCCTTAATGACTGCAGCAGAAGAATATTGTAAATCTATTGTAGTCATGTGATATCTTGCTTAACAACTGTGTTGCTTAGCGATGGAGTTGCTGGTCCCAATTGAGGTTATTAAGTGAGGAGTATCCTAATTTAGTCTTAGCTCCATGATTGAATTATTGCTGTGATTTATAGGCCAGCGAGCATCAAACATATTTGGATGCTTATAATTAAAAAAACAAAAAAGAAAATGCAAAAGAGAATAGAATACTTTATTGGCCAAGACAATAAAGGACACACAAGGAATTTGTCTTGGTGTAAATACTCTCAGTATACATAAAAGAAAAGATACATTTGTTAAGAATAAATTATAATGTACAACACTTAATGATAGTCATAGAGTACAATCAGCAATCAAATCTTATTGGGAAACAGTCAATATAAATCATAAGGATACAAGCGACAAAGTTACAGTCCTACAATCACAAGTGGGAGGGGATGAGTGATAAGGAGTGATGAGAAGATTAACAGTAATAGTAGTGCAGACTTTGTAATAGTTGAACAGTGTTGAAGGAATTATTTGTTTAGCAGAATGATGGCTTTTGGAAAAAGCTATTCTTGTGTCTAGTTGTTTTGGTGTGCAGTGCTCTATAGCATCATTTTGAGGGAAGGAGTTGAAACAGTCCAGGATGTGAGGGGTCTGTAAATATTTTCATAGCCCTCTTTTTGACTTTTGCAGTATACAAGTTCTTGATTGAAGGCAGGTTGGTAGTAATTGTTTTTTCTGCAGACGTAATTATCCTCTGAAGTCTGTGTCTGTCCTGTTGGGTTGCAGAACCAAACCAGACAGTTATAGAGGTGCAGATGATAGACTCAATAATTCCTATGAAGAACTGTATCAGCAGCTACTTGGGCAGTTTGAGCTTTCTGAGTTGGCGCAGAAAGAATATTCTTTGTTGTGCTTTTTTGATGACTGTTTGATGTTAGGTGTCCATTTTAGGTCATGTGATATAATAGAAAAAGAGGGATCCTGAATAGCCCAAAGAAAAAGATACAAAGATCACCCATTCAATGGGAATGCAATTGTCACTCTTCTCTATTGGGAGAATGGCCAAGTTGTTAATAGCTTCCAGAATATCATCAGAATGAGAACAATCCATGTGTCTGGGAGGATATTACTTATTTATTTATTTATTTATTATTAAATTTATATGAGGCCTATCTCACTCTGGAGTGACTTTACAATAGAATAAAACATAGGTATAAAAACATTATAAATGTTAAAATTAAGATTAGCAACAATTAAATAAAAAGTTAAAACCAAGAGAACGGATGGTATGGGGTGATTTTCATGTTTCAATCAGCCACCTCTCAGAAGCCCCAAGCCAGCCAGAAGGATGAACTCAAATCTCATTTCAAGAAGCAATATCATGATCCTTTTTTTAATATTTTGTTTTGATACTATGAACTACATATAATCTGCTGTTGTTTAGTGAAGTTGAAATTTAAACCAGAGTAATACTATTTTCACATAAAGATATGGATTACATATATATTTGTTATAATTAAACATTTCCAGCAATGAAACTGCCTTGCAGTTCAGTCTAGGACATCTTATCACCACAGAATTTTGTAACATGTTCTCTCAAAATCCTTTACCAGTTCTCAGGGAAAACAGAAGAAACTAAAATCAAAATGTCCTGTTGTTTACATGAAAAAAAGTTAGATTAATGTCACTATTAATAAATTTAGATTTGAAATTTACCTCAATGAAAAATACATGGGGCACAGTGGTGGTATTCATCCGGTTCGCAACATATCGGGCGAATCGGTAGCAAGAATTTGGCGTGGGTCACTGAACCAGTAGTAAGTTCTGGCTGGCCACACCCCCCACTGCTTCGCCTTCCTGCCTGATGCTTGCTCACCCTGCCCACCTACCTGACATTCCCTGCCCGCCTGCCTGACATTTGCCTAAGATATTTCTTTTTTTTTTTCCCTCCCGACAATCAGCTGAAGATAAGATCAGCTGTGCCGGGATACCCCTTGCTGAGGCCCAGGAAGGCAAAAAATGGAGGGAGAAGCTCAGCCCCCCCCCCTCCATTTTTTGCCTTCCAGTGCCCCAGAAGAGCCTTACGGGAGCAAAAACTCAAAAAACCCCAAAGGCTTCTCTGAGGCTAGGAAGCTCCCAAAATGGAGCTTGGAGGAGTGCTGCATGCCCTTCCCATGCTCTGTTTTTTTCTTCCTGAGCCTCGGGAGCAAAAACGCCCCCCCCCAGAGGCTTCTCTGAGCCTAGGAAGCTCGCAAAATGGAGCTTGGAGGACTGCTGCATGCCCCTCCCATGCTCTGTTTTTTTCCTTCCTGAGCCTCAGAAGAGCTTTAGGGGAGCAAAAACGCCCCCCCAGAGGCTCCTCTGTAGCTAAGAAGCTCCCAAAAATTGGTGGGGACTGCAAAAAAGAAAAGCTATGCCAACCCAGTCACATGGTCATGCCCACCAAGCCACGCCCACAGAACTGGTAGCAAAAGTTTTTGAATACCACCACTGATGAGGTAGTTTAACATAGCTAATTGTATAATATATTTTGCTTTACTTTAATTGTATAATATATTTTGCTTTACTTTTACTTTGCTTTCATCTATTTTATGTTTTGATGCCATTTCCATATGCATTACTTTAGAAAAGAGGATTTTTGTTACCCAGAGTAAATGAAACATGTTTCTCAAAATATGTCTAGCCTGGCTTATCACTTTTCACTTATCACTTATCATTCCAATATGCATATCCCAATAGCGATTCATATTTGGCATGCCAGTAAATTCTGCGGGTTTTTTTCTTAATATATTTTTATCTATGGCAGTAAATTTAATATGTTAATTTTGTGATCTTGTCACTGCGTTGTTTTGGTTTGTCTGTTGAGCTCCCAGAATGGTTGTCACGTTACCATAGTACCAAGATATGAGTGTCTTGTGATGTATGATTTACTGTGCATATGTGCAGGGGAGGAGTTTTACTTTACATTTTACTTTTCTTTCACTCTTCTTTACCTTTTGCCTTCTTAGAATGTACTGCTTTTTCTTTTGTTCTCTTAGTTATGTGTAAATAAAGTATACTGGCAACAGAAAAACACGATTCACTTCCTCTAATTTATGAAGCTGAATTTTTTCGCTTTGACAGATCTGTACACAGAAAATTAATAGAACTTTATGAGAAAACTGAGTTCTTTTTTTAACTGTGTGGTTGTGATAGAAATTGTATATATTTATCTAGATTTGCCTTTGAAGATAAAAGAGAACATATTGTTAAAGTATCACAGTATACATTATTTTTAAACAGATAAACCAAAAGCCAATCTTTTATCTATTTTCAGTAACCGAGATTTGTCAAAAAGGCAACAATTGAAGAGAATGTTTAAAAACTGTATAAATACATATCCCTTATTTTTTTCCATAAAACAAAAATGCAAACTAGGAGTAATTAGAGTGTATTTGTGGGGTAATCTCTTATGTAGTGGGTATCATTTGGCTGGATAACAGGCACTATTTCATGCAACTTCCCAAACATCTTTTGCAATGTTTTTGTGAAAACATTTTTACTCCTGGTTTCTCTGAAATACTAAGCATTGCCCTTCAAACTTCATAATGAAGAATAGTATTTTTTTTCAATAAAATTCTACATTCTAAGAGTTACTTCTGTCATCCCCAGCCACAAATTTTGTATTATTCTTGGAGATTAGAAAAGGTCAAAAATTCTTCTAAAACACATTGTTCAAAATAACTTATTCTTATTAGCAGCAAAGAATAAAGCATGCCCTCTGCACTGAAAGGTAGAGATATTAATTTAAGAGCAAGTATAGTTTTTTTTAAAAAGCCTGTATTCAAACCATCACTATTTAGCAATATTATTTGTTCTTCAATGAGCTAAGGTTGGGCTGGGGTTAAAACACATTGTAGATCAAGGCAGAAGCAGAGTTTGTGTGAAACAGTTTGACAGCATTTGCCCCTATAGCAGCTAATCCCTGTTACTAGTCCCGTCATCCGCATGACTTCACTAACAGTATTTTTTAAAAACCATTTATCTATTCCAGACACATGTATTTTCTCAGCCTAAAATACTAAAAGCTTCTGTAGATGTACAAACAATGAAAGAGGGATTTTCCCCGCCCCCTAAAAGGCTGAGGGTCACTGAGGGAACATATTAGTATGTTTTCTACTTAGTTAAACTTCCAGCACTCTGAAAGCATTCAGAGAAAGGACATCATGTCACAAAGGATTCAAGGTTTTGTGATATGAACAATAATGCCACTAGGGGTATAGTACCAAAGACTTTGCTACTGTTAATGGCTTATGTCTGCATGGCGACTGAGCATAATATGGTATTTATATAGCTGCAAAATTCTTGATCTTTACTTCTAGCCTTCTATTGTGTATAACATTTGGCAATATGAGCTTTGTATCTATAGTTTTTCAGAATATACTGAGAGATAGAAGTTAAAACTTTTGAAGCCATTTGTTAAAAAATTTCCTGTTAAACACAAGAAACAGGCAGAGGTAAAGATAGACAACCTAATGAGGAAGGTGGGAGAAGGGGACTTTAGTAAGCACAAATAAATATGTATATTACAAAAAGCAGTTCCCATGTATTTATGTCACTTACCACAGTGTTTATTTTCATGTGATGCTTTATCATTTAACAGTCAGTCAGTCAGTCAGACAGATAGAATTAACCAGGAAGAGATATATACCATCTCTTGCCTCTTTCAAACTCTAAAAACATAGCATATTGAAATCTGCCACTGTCATATACATGGAAAATGGGAGAAATGTTTTAGTAATTCATTTCCGAATGTGAGATTGTACATTGTCCTGTCTCTCACAAGTTCTAAGTATAAGCTAAATACATTCAGCTGAAAACAAGAAACTGAAACCTGTCTCATAGGTAGGCATATTTTACATTCATCCCTTTCATTTGCCACCAAAACTATTTTACTATATGAGCAAAATGCTTTTTTCATTGCTATCTTAGAATAATAACATGTTTGGAAATGAATTTATTTATTTATTCATTTATTTATTTATTTATTTATTTATTTTTTCGTATTTCTATACCGCTCCCTCTCCCAAAAAGGGACTCGGGGCGGTGTACACACTAAACAAATAAGGTAGTACAGATAACAGAATTTAAAATCAAAATTAAATAAATATGTGATTAGGTCTCAATTAGCTAAGAATAAGAACCCTTATTAAAATTTAAAAAACGCCAAAGACCCTTATTTGGCCAGACCGGCTTGTTTGAACAGTAAGGTCTTAACTGCGCGCCGGAAGGTTAGGATGTCTGACATGGCTCGTATCTCCGGGGGGAGATAATTCCAAAGGGAGGGGAAAGCACGTAATCTCGGGGCCGCCAGCCGCCAGCGATCGAGTGGCGGTACCCCAAGCAGGGCGACCCTGTGGGAGCGTACTGGGTGGCAGGCGGTCCCATAAGTACCCAGGTCCCGAGCCATGGAGCACTTTAAATACTGTTAGTACCACCTTGAATCGAATCCGGAAGGCCACAGGAAGCCAGTGCAGTCTGCGGAGAAGTGGTGTTACGTGGGCGTCCCGAGGGGCGCCCACGATCATCCGCGCGGCTGCATTCTGAACTAACTGTAACCTCCGGAGAATCTTCCAAGGGGAGCCCCATGTAGAGAGCATTGCAGTAGTCCAAGCGGGAGATGACGAGGGCAGAGGTGACTGTGCGAAGTGCGTCCAGATCCAGAAAGGGTCGCAACTGGTAGATCAGACGAATCTGATAAAAAGCTCTCCTGGCGACGGCCGCAATATGTTCTTCCAAAGACAGCCGTACGTCCAGGAGGACACCCAAATTGCGCGCCCTTTCCACAGGGGATAATATCTCTCCTCCCATGGTCAGCGAAGGAATAAGCTGACTGAATCTGGGAGCAGAAAACCACAGCCACTCGGTTTTGGTCGGGTTGAGACGAAGCCTGTTACGACCCATCCAACTCCGCACGGCCTCCAGGCACCGGGTCATCACTTCGACGGCTTCGTTGGGGTGGTTTGGGGTGGAGATGTACAGCTGAGTATCATCAGCGTACTGATGGAACTCCACCCCAAAGCCACGGATGATCTCACCCAGCGGCTTCACATAAATGTTGAACAGCAGGGGAGAGAGTACCGACCCCTGAGGCACCCCACAGAGTAGGGGCCTTGGGGTCGATCTCTGTCCCCCTGTCAACACAAATTGCAAACGGTCGGAGAGGAAGGAGGAGAACCATCGCAGCACGGTGCCTCCAACCCCCAGCCCCTCCAACCGATGCAACAAGATACTGTGGTCGACAGTATCAAAAGCCGCTGATAGATCAAGTAGGACCAGAACAGAGGAATAACCTCTGTCCCGTGCCCTCCAGAGATCATCCATCAACGCGACCAACGCCGTCTCAGTGCTGTGCCCGGGCCTGAAGCCCGATTGGAGGGGGTCGAGATAATTCGTTTCATCCAGGTACTGTGGGAGCTGACGTGCCACCACAGTCTCTACAACCTTCGCCACAAAGCGAAGGTTGGAGACAGGACGATAATTTGATAACAATGCTAGGTCCAAGGACGGTTTCTTGAGGAGAGGTCGTACCACCGCCTCTTTCAAGGCGGCGGGTAAGAGCCCCTCTCTCAAGGAAGCGTTTATAATGCCTTGGAACCAGCCTCGCGTCACCTCCCGAGTGGCTAAGACCAGCCAGGAGGGACACGGGTCTAACAAACAAGTGGTAGCATTCAGTCCCCTCAGTATTCTGTCCACGTCCTCCTTGGTGACAGGATCGAACTCAACCCAGTTGACCTCACCGATATCCACCCTCGCCCCCCCGCCCGGAGATGACCAGTCGGAGTCCAGCTCATCCCGAATCTGAGCGATTTTGTCCTGCAGAAACTTAGAAAACTCCTCAGCTCGTCCCTGTAAAGGGTCTTCTCGCGCCTCAACCTCCAAGAGGGAGCGGGTCACCTTTAACAGGGTGGCTGGGCGGTTTTCTGTGGACGCAATAAGGGTGGAGAGGTAGGTCCTCCTCGCCATCCTTATCGCCACTAAATACGTCTTAATATAAGAACGTAATAGTGTTCGGTCAGATTCAGAGTGGCTGTCTTCCAACTACTCTCTAGGCGTCTTTTCCAGCGTTTCATCTCCCTTAGCTCCTCAGAGAACCAAGAAGCCACTTGGGAGCAGCGCCGGGTCAGAGGCCGCAAGGGCACGACCCGGTCAAGGGCCCCAGCAGCCACCCTATTTCAGGTGGCAACCAGGTCATCAACCGAGTCGTGTGTGTGAGCTTCGGGAAATGGCCCAAGCTCCATCAGGAACCTATCTGGGTCCATCAGGCGCCTGGGGCGGTACCATTTTAATGGCCCCACCTCCGTGTGGTCAAGAGGTGCGGAACGGAAGTCAAGCCTTAGGAGTGAGTGATCTGACCATGACAGGGGTTCTATAGCTATATTCCCTACACCCAGATCACTCTGCCATTGATCAGAGACAAAAACTAAATCCAGGGTATGACCTCCAATGTGAGTAGGGTCCCAAATTAACTGGGTCAGGCCCATGGCTGTCATGGAAGCCATGAACTCCTGAGCAATCCCCGAGGCACCGCCGGCAGAGGGAAGGTTGAAATCCCCCATGATCATAAGCTGGGGGTCTCAACTGCCACGCCGGCTATAACCTCAAGAAGCTCAAGCAGGGCAGATGATGCATAGCAGGGAGCCAGGTATGCGACCAACAAGCCCCTCTGAACCTTGGAGCCGAACTTCACGAAAAGAGATTCACATCCGGTCGTCTGAGAAACAGTGGATTCCCTCGGACATAGATCTTCCTTAATAACCATCGCAACACCTCCACCCCTTCCCTGGGTCCTCGGCTGATGAAAGACCCGAAACCCGGCCGGGCACATATCGACAAGAGGGACTCCCCCCTCTGGGCCCAGCCAGGTCTCGGTAACACCCACCAGGTCCGCCCCCCCCTCACAGATCAAATCATGAATGAGAGGGGCCTTATTCATGACGGACCTGGCGTTACATAACATCAGACAAAGGCCCAGGGCCCGATCGCTCAGACCACCTGGAGAACGGGAAGTGACAATGGGGTCGGAGCGCGCCACAGCAGATAGATAGCGGAGGCGCGCTCCCGAAACAGAATGTGGCCCCTTATAAACGCCAAATCTGCCTCTCCCGCTCACCGTACTAATAGATTTAATGTTACCCTCCCCTGGACAACCCCCCATCCTCAATCGAGTCATATCAGAATCCAACCCATTCCAGCAGCGCTCCACCTGTGGCCCGGTCCCAGCCCTAGGTGGGTTGACCCCAGTCCCCGCATGGTTAACCCTAATTTATTTAAAAATTTGATTAAAAATTTTAAATAACCCTCCCTCCCACGCTTCCGGCGACCCCACCATCTCTCCGGATCCCAAGATCCGTCCTTGAGATGGGTTTTGGAGAGGTAAGAGGGCCAATTTTGAGATAGGGGGACATATCTCAGGGCCCGTAACTCCGTTGAGGAGTATGTATAATTTGATGCATCTCACAGTTTTCTTCTTCATTACTTTCCTGAACCATTTATTTAGTCATTAATACCTATGTAGATTCTCTAAAGGCCTAGCTTGAAAACTGTTCTGCTGATATTAAGATACAAGAACGTTTTTTTAAAAATCCAAAAGACCATAAGAATCTGAAAATACTGTAGTTTCATCCTTTGTCATCACTTCGTCAGATGAATTCATGCAAAAAAACTTTTCCATCTTATGTGATAACAGTGGAATCATTTCTGCAGCGTTTGGTCTTTGTACAGAGACAAATTGAATCCGACAGGAATGATGTCTCATGGACTTTGCTATCATTTGAAAGGCTGGCACAAAGTGGGTAGCAGAGAAAACAGAAAGCTGGTATTTTGAGTACATTGCTTATGCCTCTTAAATTCGCTTTTGGATAGTAACAATCAAATCAGGAATATCATTTGAAAGAGTTTTATGGTAGTGCATTTGTAACATCTGCTTCTCTTGTAATTTCCTCAAATAGATTTTTCAAAATATTGTTCTGTGCTATAAAACAGTTTTTTAAAATGTTGCTTATGAATATGCAAAGGTGTGCTGCTATTACCATTATTATTGTTTATTCCTTTTACACTTTTTGGCATGCAGTGAATATATTTTTGTGTTGTTATAATGTTTTTTTCTTTATATTGTGCTCATTTCAGAGCTGCCAAACAGTGTCTCTTACTACTTTTAGAAGCTATAATTTTGGAACAATTAGTGCAAGAATTCTGTTTTGAGATATAGATAAATTTTTTTTCCAAGGGGGCATACATTTCCATGTTTGTTACTAATATAGTTAAAGCAGAGCAAAATTTATTTCTTCTTAATAGCAGATATTCACTCTGTATTATTCATTAGTTCATATGAAATATAAAATTAAATTGACCTAGAATATGGGATATTTATTTATAATTTAATTATGAATTACATAATTTATATATAGTCCTAAACCAGAGACAAACAGAAAGTTTGCTTTAATATATAGAAGAATTATAACATGCTACAATCAGAGACATAGTTGTTAAATCAATACACAAATGCTAATATCGCACTGTTGTGGATAGCACTTTATGAGCAGAAGCAGATTTGGCCCTTTTATTCTTATTTGATAAAAAGAAATCACCTTCTGATATATCATTTTTTATCAGAATTTTGTTCTGGAAATTAATTTAAATGTTGCTTTAAAGGATCCATATGCTTAATTCAGTTTGGCCACCTAACGAGAAGGAAAGATTCACTGGAGAAGAGCCTAATGCTAGGAAAGATTGTGGGCAATAGAAGAGGACGAGAGAGAATGAGGTGGCTGGATGGAGTCACTGAAGCAGTTGGCGTGAGCTTCAATGGACTCCAGAAGATGGTAGAGAACAGGAAGGCCTGGAGGAACGTTGTCCATGGGGTCACGATGGGTCAGACATGACTTCACAATTAACAACAACAATTAAACTAGGATATCATCAGAAATAACTCCGTCTCATGTTGCTAAGAAAAGTATTTCATAGCACACAGGAGTCATTTATCCCAGTATAGTTTATATAGGATGCCTTGGGAAATGATTATTTTTGTTTTGGCCTTTTTATAAATGCTGTTAAAATGAACAGTTTTTAATTTATTTTACAAGGCTAATCTCAATCTCCAGAGTCTTCACCTTTATTGTTAATACTATGTTTTGTGGGTGCATTTGGAGAGGGAAAAGCAAAGCATTCTGAACGTTTGTCTCTCTCTCTCTCTCTGTCTCTCTCTGTCTCTTTCTCTCTCTCTGTCTCTCTCTCTTTTGTTTTATTTCTTGCTCCTCTCAGGCTTTGAAAGTTCTTCATCTGGAATTTCAGGTTGGAGATACTCACAGTGGCTTCTAAGCCAGTGACCAAAGCTGTCGAAGCATGCTGGTGCCAAGCTGTCAGATGATGCACATAGCCAGGCCAATAGTAGTGTTCCTGTGCTTCCTACTTTGTGCAGATGCTGAAAGTAAGACTGCTTTCTCTACTCTCTTTTTGTACCCCTATTGAATAAACCCAAAACAAAAGCCCTAGGCTGGTCATAATGAACAGTTTTGTTATATTTTATTTTATAGTTTTATACAGCATTGAAGAAAGTATGTAACCAGCCATTTAAAAAATTGGAAGAAAGGATAAATTACATGTAAATATCATCAATGTTAACAGTTTTCAAGTTTATTATGAACTTGTTGTAAATAATTGAATATATTATATTGCACTATTAAGCTCTAAGCTAAGAATAAATATAAACGATCATGTTCAATACAGTATAAATTACTGTGTACAACTGTAAATGATTAAAAATTCTATCCATAATATTAAGAATCTATTTAAATACCTTGTAAAATTGAAGTGTAGCTTTTGTCTATGTATACAATACAAAATCCTGTTTTGCTTATGCAATAAATTTGTGAATTAAGTTATAGCCTATAAATGATTTTCAGTTTGAGTTGAATCCTATGTAGCATTTATTGTAAGGAGCAAAAATATTCTAGACTTCAAAACATCTTCCCACAACTTGGTTAGTTAGCCATTCTTTCAGACAGGAAATCAAATGTTATTTCCAGTAAAAAAAAAAAGTAGTTTAATCTTTGCATCAGTTACAATACACAGGATTAACTCAATTTACTGTGAAGAAACAGCTTGTTGGCATATTCAGAAAGCTTCTGATAAGCTCTTTGGACTCCATCTGTAGGATTCTCCTTGTTTTCTCAGCCAAGATTTAAAGGGTTATCTACAGATTTCCTTATTTAGTTTTCTTTGCTCTTATTCCCTTGGGAATTCCCACCATTCTTTATTTGTGTGATCAGTCATTTCAAGGAGTCAAGTGTAGCAACATTGTGTAGCCAAAATAAAACCTTACCTTACTTATCAGAAGGCAAACATCACTTAGTTTTATTAGGCATTTTTCTGTTCCTTGGATATTTTCTTTTTTGAGTTTTGGAAAACAAGCAGTGTAATATTGAGCTCAATTAAAATTCCAGGTCTTTTGTGTCTGTCACAGCAGCTGTTCCAATGTATTATTTCCAACAGCTGCTGTGGAATACACTATTTGAACAAATCAAGCAGAACTGACAAATCTGAGGCTGCATTGTGATGTGTGAAGATTTCTGTGTAATGTAGCACCTAGGTTCTAAGTCTAGGATTACTACAGAGTTTTGGGCAATTAGCTTTCCAATTAATTAGAGGATGAGATCTCCTCTTTAATGAGAAATTCATTATATCTGCTTTGTTTACACATGATCTTCTCCAAGCTGTATTCTTGCTTTTTCAATGAACAATGGAAAGATGTGGGTGGGATAGGAAATTGCTTGACTGAGTTTGTTGACACACTGGGAGGTAGGTTTGTTTATGTTATGGTAGGACCACTTGATCAAGTAGTATTTTCCTATATCTTTCTTGAAGTGGTTACTATATTAATGCATACACTTTTTACTAGGACTTTATCATATTAAGTGGGAACTTTTAAATCATTTAAATTCTCTATAGTAAAATAATATTTCTTGAATAAATTCTTAATAGAAATCTAGCATCCTGATTGTAATTTTTTCCAGAAATTTTGGTTTTGGAATAACTCCAAATGTAAGTTGTCATATGATCACTTAAAGAACTAAAATGAGGATTCATTTTTTTTACAGTGCAAGTGCAGTGGTAATCAATACACATTAAAGTTGGTGCTCAGCATAAGTAATTGTTGACCTGATCTCTAAAAATTAGGAATTATAATGTGCTATTACTTCATACATTTAATTAATTTTAATGAATGAATGTGTGGAGACTTACATTTTGGCCATTCTGCCAAGATTGTCATTTTTACTTATTACTAATAGTTTCCTGAAAGTCAGATATATTATAACATAGCTTGAAGCTCAGTTTAAATGTATCCCTTCAAATAATGAAACCTATGTGATAGAGTGACTGAAACTTAATTTTGCATTTAACTACATAGTATTGTTTATAAACAAAAAGGTGTTTGAAATAACTTTGTTTTTTGGAGAAGCTCTTTCCCTGGTATAACAATGGGAAAGTGAATTAAATTTCTAAAAGAGCAAACTCTGAAATTGTACTGTGTATGGATCAATGACAGTAAAATAGTTGGGCCTGTTCCAGATAGTTGTACCAGCTGGAATGCTTATAGGTAAGGTGAAACCAAAGACATTTTAAACACTTCTACCAGTATATAATTATCTCTGATATAGCACATTTATGCAATTATACATTTTAAAAGTGGAGACAAAAAGGTAAAATTTATTCTTAAAGGACTATTTTTAAAACTTTTTTTACTTTTCAAATTTTAAATGAGAACGCCATGAAGTCATTAGATAAAACTTTGTAAAAATTAGATTGTATTATTATCCTGCTTCTTTTAAGGAGATTTAAACTTTGCTTATAAAATTATATAGAGTTTTTCCTTTACTTTTTATCAGGACTTTGAATATAGAGAATATATTGTGTTGAGAACCACCATCAAATTTAAACAGGAAATGCTATAATAAAGTACTTTAGGATTTTTATTTTCTTTGCAAGTTATTTTCAAAGTTTTATTACATTTTATTAAAACAACAACAAACGACTATTACATATTGTGTATTCTGACAGGCTTTTTGATTTTGGTAACATATTTTAGAATAATTTTACACTAGTTGATAAAGTTTAAGACTATTAGGTAGTTCTGGATTGATTAGTTTAGTTTTTCAATAAATATTTCTCTGTGAAACAGCTCTCATTTTTTTAATTTGGGATTTTTTTTGGTGGCATAGAAACAAAAAACAACTAGATCAGGCCAAATAACATCTTAGTCCAGATTTTTATGTCTCACAGTGGCCAAGTAGATATGTTTGATGTGATTACAAGCAGGAACTAGAAAAATCTCCTCTTCTATACCTAGTATTTGGAGCCAAGCTGGCCTCTGCTTGAAGATAATATTAGGTCTTCAAGGTTTATCATGAATTTATCTAATTCTGTTTTAAAACTATTCAGTTCATTGGCTAGCATCATCTTTTGGGGTAATTAATTTCCCTAGTTAATTCATATAAACAAATGGCCTATGTAAGGGAGTATTGTTTTTTCTTCTGCTTATATAGCCTTCCTGCCTTGGAAGACTCCAACTTGTTATTTTGAGAAAGGAAAATAAGTCTTTCTTTCACCATATTTGCCTGACTTTATATATGTCAGTCATGTCTTTCCTCAGTTACTTTGTTTCTAAATTTAAAAAGTCCCAAATACATTAGCCTTTTCTTTTAGGTGTCCAAGAAAAGTCCTCCGGTTAGTCGTATTGTGCAATCATTCCAGCTCTATTATATCTTCTATAACTACTCACATCAATGCATTATGGACCACTATAGTTTCCTGGTGATTTTCAAAGGCAGAACCTGTCGAGCATATTGTAGTATAGTAGGTAACTAGGGCATGAGTGAACATTTTTATGATGTCTCATAAAAATGGTGCAGATGGAACACAAAACAGATTTGTGGAAAAACCCTTCCTGTCCATAATATCTGCTCTTCTGGCAAGAGTTGGAGCACCAAGAGGAACTCATGTCATGATGCTGTTTAGGGAAGTGTGATCCTATGCAGAACAAAAAGTGGAGAGTTCCCAGAACTAGAGCCCTAACACCAAACAGCCATTTGATCTTATGAGGATTAAGTCAAAGTTTATGTTTTCGTATCCAGATTTCCACATATACTTGATCACTCCATGTTAGCTACTCCACAGCATGGAGTTAGCCACTATGTCACCTCATCCAGATATTCCACAGCCTCCAGCCACTGGGAAAGAACCCATTGCTATGGAATGGAGATGTTTGGATGTCATCAGTCTTGATCCCATAATCAATATTTGATGCCAGTGATTTCATAAAGATGTTAAATAAGAGAGCAGATAAAAAAATAGTTCCCTGGAGAACCATACAATACAGAAGTCCTGGGCTAGATTTCTTCTTTCCTACCATAATTGACTGAAATTGTTATAAATGAAAGAGAAGAACCAATGTAACATCTCACACACCCCACTCTTAGATCTCAAACTGATTCAGAAAGTTACCAAGAACATAGTATAAAAGTCACAGAGAGATTAAGAGCTAGGATAGATATACTACCTACATCTGATTCCATTAGAATTCATCAGAAAAGATGATCGGTGCTGTCTCAGTGCTCTACCCCAGTATGAAATACATCCAGATAATCCTTTTCATCTAGGTTCCTCTGTAGTTGCAAGCATAATACTTTCTCAATAATCTTCCCCAAGAAGAAAGGTTGGGGACAAGACAAAATTGTCTATTATTATTATTGGACCCAGAGAAGGATTTTTAAAAGAATTTAAGGGCTAAAATTGCCCTTCTCTCCCTCAAGGAAACATTTGCCATCACTTATTGTATATCTAGTTGTATGCTAATCAACCAGGAGGGAAAAAGATTCTGATGCCACAAATGAATTAATTTAATACACATACAATATTGAGGATCCTATCTACTTCCTTCAGATAACAAGTTCATACTCATCCCAAATAACTACACTAGACATGCCCCAGTAATCACCAAGGGATCTGCACAGTTAGAGTCTTCACTCTGAGTGTTTTATCCAACAAATGCCTAGAGTAGTTTTTGTACCATCTGATAGATGTTTCTCCAGTCCCTCCTTCTCTAGGAGTGAGCTACTGTAAACAAGATCATTGGACAGCTATTGGTGGACAAGTGGAAAAAATGATTATATTTTTATTGTAGCCTCTAAAGAAAGGCTCTTACCCATGTTCAGATGAATTGACTCCGTATTTTTCTCCAGCAGTGTTCTAGTCTAGCTATCTTCTCATTTCATCTTCCAGAACTCCTCAGAGAACAAGGAAGATCCATATAATCTATAAACAGAAAGAGGCTGCATAGGGATAATTTGATCCAAGAACATAGATTCCTTCTCATTCCAGGCAATATTAAGAACCTCAAAAAACATCATTTTTCTTACACAAAAGCCAGTAACACACAAGAAAAATATAAACATGCATACATAGTACCTGTTCTTTCTTCCAGTATAAACAGCAAAAAAAGATATGGATGAAAGAAAATAGCATTGTTTAGGAGTTACAATAAGAATTCACTTCAAAATTAGATTTCTCTAAAATAGCCAATTGTCAGGTTAATGTAGAAGATTTTTCATCATTGAGAACAACATTTATTTCCGTTCCATCTATTCATCTAACAACTTGGCAAATATAAGATGATACCATTCCTTCTCCTAATTCTTAATTATTAAAAAAACAATTTTATGTCAATATGAATTTAAATTCCTTAAAATTGAATTTTAAAAACTTATTTGTACGAGTTGGATTATAAAATTTTATTTTAAGGTATTTAAATGAAAGATGCAGAAGTTAGAACTATCTCAGTTAATCATATAATCAACAGCTACAAAAAAATCATAGAAGCAAAAGAGTATATAAAACATTAACAGACTATCTGTTTTAGTGAGTGGCTTCTAAAACTTAGGAAGGAAGATACCAGAAATGTCTTGTAGAGAATTCCATAATGAGGAACCAGTCACAGCTCTTTGACACATAGTTGAATGCTCAGTTATCAGCCAGGCAGCAGTAATTTTGTGTGGTACCTCATCCTCATTATCTTGTTTTGTTGAAATATTACCTGTGAAAAAGCAAGACTCCTGAACAGGTTTTTATTGTTTTTCAAATCAATAAAACCTGTTTAGAGGCCTTGCTTTTTCACAGAAAGTGTGGAGGTGGGGGGAGGGAGTTAAGTGAATTCAAGCTATTCACTTTATTCACTTTTCTATATCAGAAAGACAACAATAAACTCTTTCTCATATTGACAATTTTTTCAGTAACTTACGGAATAATAGAAATCTGGTATGCACAGCAAAAAATCAGACTACATTTCCCTATTTTAGTTCGTCATATCTCATATTTCCATCTGAATCTTCGAGATACCTTTCCAATTCCACTAAACAAGCTAGTAATAACAAAAGCTTTACATCCTGCAACAATACCTTTAATACCATCAAATATGAACATGGCCTATCCCAGGTCCTTAAAAATGACTTGAATGGTGGCTAAATCCGGTCTGAATATCAGACTGACTTTGACGAATCATAATAAGGGACGAGTAATGGCAATTTTTAAAAAGTCAAGCTTTACACAAACATTAAATAAGTTGCACACCCATACATCATATTTGTATTTTAGCATTCTTCCAGTTGTACCATCTAAATGTACCATCAACATTTTCACTTCCTTTTCACCATTTTTTCCTCAAGTGCTAGCATTGTAGCATTTTTGACATCTCAGAATTGTTCCTTAAACTCTTATGAAATTTTCCTCCTAGAGTTTCCTTATTTCAGTTCATCTGAAATAATTTCATTTTTTTCCAATGTTTAATTCCATTTACTATGCTAGAGACTTATTTAGCCCTTTCCATTCATTTCCAAAAAGTTTCCATCAAAGCCATTTTCATTTTTCTGTCTTTTATTGTTAATTGTTCCTTGCTCTTTATTATTCTTTAATAATAATTTTTTTTGTCTTTACACATTAAAAAATACCTTTTTATTACCATTTTTTCAGCAATATATTCATGTATATCTTAATCTACATCTGTTTATATTTTTAGCCTCTTTCTTTGCATCATTTTATAAACCATCTGTGTTCATAATTTCTGGTATATAATCCTTTATGTTTCTGTGGCACACTCAGCAATTTTTTTTAAAAAAGTAAATCATTTAACATTATGTACACTTCTATAATCATTACTGGGCTCTGAAACATGGAATGTTTGCTTATTAATTGAACAAACATCTAATCTAACACTACCCTGCCATATCAACATATTCCTTAAGTTGTCTTTAAAAAATTAATATGGAAAATGTCCCTATTGCTTCTCATGCAAATAAAATTCAGCTGGGCAGTGCAGCTTAATTACTGTAGTGATTCAAGCTTCTATAACCCTTTATTTCCTTAGTACTGCCAAAATGTTTGTTTTTACTTTTGCAATGCAAATTGTAGTTTGCAGTTTTCTCCTTTTCTGGTAGGAGGGAGTCACTGGGGAGTATAAATTTAATCTTCTCAGAAAAGCATCAATAAAGATGAAATTTATGTAGTGTTCAGGAAAAGTAATTTATTGGGGTTTTTTTTTCTTTTAAAGCATAGAACTTTGGATTTACGATTCTTCTTCCTGAAATTATCTCATCATCAGGTCTCTAATTTTGAAATAGCATGCTAATTACTAAGCATGTAGGAAAAAAAACCCTGACAAATACCTAACATGATTTGCTCAATTGTCTTAGTACATCAATCATTGAGGACATATTTTTTTTCATGAAGGCATAAATATATAAATGCATAACAAAACTAGGTCTGATCAGTAATGGGCATAAAATCTTCTGAGTCAAAATTAACAGCTTATGCACATGAACATTTTCATTGATAACTGCACCTTTTTTTAAAAAAAAAGTCATGATAGTTTTGTCTATTTCTAGTCTCCTACTTTCTCTCGCAGTTTCTTTTTCATCAAGTAACAATTTATGTATCATACTTTTTGGCATTCAGTGAACTGCCCAACAGTCACTGTTGGTCACAGACTATTAAAATACTGACAGGCATTCTGGAAAGATCTGAAGAGGGAGCGGCTGAACTCTGGAAAACTATTTCATGAAATCTGACTCTCCATCAGATTACACATCCAGTTCACTTGAGAGAGTTTTCCACACCTACACCCCGAGTACCTTCAGTGCTTCTCTCCTAATACAGAACGTAGAAGCCAAGCAAACTGGAGCAGTAGGATGGCCCAGTATACAGGCAGTCTTTGACATATGACCACAGTTGAGCCCAAAATGTATGTTGTGAAGTGAGACATTTGTTAAGTGAATTCTGTATCATTTTAGGACTTGTCTGGCTACAGTTGTTAAGTGAATCATTGCAGTTAAGTTAGTAACACAGTTGTTAAGTGAATCTGGCTTCCCCGTTGACTTTGCTTGTCAGGAGGCTACAAAAGTGATCAGATGATCCCAGGACACTGCATGTTTGAATGCCTAAATTCTTTTTGCTGAGTTCAAATCAGACTTTAAGAATACTAGTATACAGTTGAAAACACAATCCTGCGTTACTAATTTGTTGAATTGTTCAAAATTATAAATCAGTTCCTGGATGTGATTTCTTTAGTGGCTTTTTTCATTCATCTTCCTCAGGTTCATATATATATAACAGTTTATTTTTAAAATGTGGTGTCTGCAGATAGTATAACAGCACAGTACTTGGTACAGCAAAGTATGGAAAAGAAAACTTTTGTAATATGGAACTTAAAAGAAGCATGTCTCATAGTGTCTTAAACTGAATTTGGATAGACGTGATTCCATGTGGTTATATTAATATGTGCGTCCTATCCATTATTCTCATACCAATTTACTTATTGCTTTCAAAAAAACCTGCTTTAGAATTCTTCAGCTCAGCTATTGATGTTTGTTATTTTTCAAAACATTTATAAATGGTAACTTCTTGTTTATTTATTTTTTAATATATTAAGTAATATGACTCCATAGGTATTTACAGAAACTGGCATTGCACTTTTGTGTCCAGTATTTTGTACTAGAATTTTGGAGCATAATTTTAGTGCTATTCTGACAACTGACAAGTTTAATGAATTTAATATTGATGGCAAACTGAAGATGATGAAGAGATATAGAGAGTTTAAATAAAGATGGACAGTGTGGGTGGAGAAATAAACAGAGATTAATCCTAGGGATAAAGACAGTAATAAACTTAAAGAAGATCATGAAAGATAAGGACATTTCAATGACAACAGAGATCAGAATAGTACAGTTGTAAGCTTTCCAGTGGCAATATATAAGTCTATGAAAGCTAAACATTGAGAAAGTGAGAGAAGAAAAAAAAGAGGTCCTTGAATTTATGGTTGTGAAAATATTAATAAAAGTGCTGTGAGCTGCAAGAAAAAACAACCAACAGACCAGGACCAAATCAAGTCTGACTGCAAAAGTTCTTACATGGTTACCAGCAAACAGCCTGTGAGACATTAGCAGCTCATGAAATAGATCGAACTAATGCCTTCTGCCCAAAAGAGAGTGACTGCCAGCTAATTGATCAGATAGGAACTAAAAAGAGGGACAAAAGCCTGAACCTTGATTTCATTATAAGTAGACTTTGCTTTTGATGTAGAGTTCGACTCCATACTGCTGCCAGTTTTATCATGTAGCTATTATGTATTGATTTGAAGCTGTTGGATTCATTTATTTATGATATTCACTAAACAGGCTGCAGAGGCAGAAGAATTTACTGAGGAAGATTCAGTTTAGTCAGCAAGTGGAAAAATATCAAAATGGAGACCTCTGTGAAGTTTCAACAAGGAGAGGTTATCAAATACTAGAGACAATTCCCAAAATTGTTTTAAAAATGAAAGATGTTTCCTATGCGAACTGGATGAGGTGAGGCAAAAATACAGGAGGCATGAATTTTACCAAACTGGAAATGGAAAAATTAAGTAAGAATTTGAAAAGGTTGGTGGGAATGACAGAATTTCACAGCTGACATATAGAGTGAGTACAGTGCATTGCTGGCTCCTGACTCAATTATTTGATCCTAGATTAGTGCGTTCTCTCTCTCTCTCCCTCTCCTTCTCCCTTTCTCTCTCTTTCCCTCCCTCCCTCCCTCTCTGTTTTTCGTTTTAATTCAGCATTCTGGAGACTAACTTTAATATGCTGAAGAAGGAACATCTTCCCAACCATTAGGTGATTATAGAATACCAAGGAACACCAGCTTTTCAATGATGGTAACAAAAATCTTAACTATTTCAAATTCGGATGAGCCATTGGAAGATTTGGAAGGGCAATATTGTTGACAGTCTTATTTGAAATTTGTGAAATATTGAGAAGAAAATTTAACTGAGAGTACCATTATTTATTGTGCTTACTCTCAACCAATTTTTTCCCTTCCTTGGGTGGATAGAACTTGAACTGCACACATCACTGGTCAATTGATAAGCCTGTGATAAATTTGAGATCTCAGTCAATCTTAAGGGAGAATTCTTGCTATCACTAGTTTTTGAGGAATGTGAAAAAGTAACTTAATATTTAATGTACTTATGTATTTTTGTTATTAAAATATACATTTTGAAACATACAAAGCAATTAGAAGAAAATTTGCTTGTTTAAAATGGCATTTCACTTACATTGAAATGTATTCAACTAGCAATATTATAGGGTGTCATATTTTATTTTCATTTGTCAGGTTAAATATATTTACCGGTATTAAATGTATTATAATTTAACTTCATTTGTCAAGTTGTACTGAGATACAAAAATTGAACTGTTGCTTGGATTAAACAATTCATTGAGATTAATTTATATTCAGCTACGATTATTGAAAGTATTAATTTTTAAAGTGTTTATTAAAAGCACATGTAATCATCATGATTATTAAACTCATTACACTAGTTTAACTGCTATAAACTATTATAAACTATATTAATATTTAAGAATGAAGTAGACAGATTCTGCAGAGTGGCAGAATTTCCTTAACTTGGAGAAAAAAATAATTAAAAAATAATTGCATCTAGTGTCTCATTGCTAACTAAACCAATAGTTTTTGAGTTGTTTCTCATCTAAAAGCTTATTCACAATTACATTCTATACCCCTCAACTTATAAAAATAGTACTCTTCAAGGCCACATTCTAAAACTGAAACTGGAACATACCTGGAGCATACCTAAACATACATTATGAATTTGCTTCTGATTATTTTCTTAATTGGCATACTGATTAAATAGTTCATTAGACTGACCTCTTCTGTAGCAAACAGTTGTTTTGTTTTTGTTTTGCAGACCTAGTATTGTAAGCTTTCATTTCAGTTTTGGGCAGTTCCTCACTGTGAAATGGTGTTTCTACAAACATAAATTCACAGCCAGATGCTCTTCCTGGCATTCACTAAAGCAGCAGCAGAAGGACTATAATCCATAGACATGTACTTCCTTGAAAACTGTTGCTGATCAGCTGTGCTTCAGTGAACTAGAAACAATAGTAACTAGATTGTGGCTAATTAACACTGACCCATACTATGACTTTTTTTGTAATAGTAGTATCATCAATCCTTTTCCTTTCTTTTTCGAATATCCAATCTTAAGGTATTGTCTTTTATCCCCATCTCCCATTTTGCTGGCTCCCCTCCCATGTTTCCATTGCTTCCACCTTTCTCAACTCCCCCCCCCCAATTGTATTTCCCACAATTTTCCCTCTAAGAAACTGTAGAGGGAATTTGGGTTTTGATTTACATTTTTTGTGAATATTTAAGTTAGATACCTCCGTTTTACTAATGGTATATAAAAGTAGTAAAATATTCTGGGAGAGTAAAGAAACAGAACAATGTGAGTAGCACAAATTGCCTTTATAGGCAGTAAATAATTTTTTGTTTGTTTTCATTAGCTGAAATTACACTATAAAAGGTAACATGGTTTTGAATGCATCCCAATTCCTTCTTGGTTTTACCCTTTATGTTTCAGGAATGTTCCTTTAAGACCAAGTACATAGGAAGAAGCCAAGCACTACTTTGTGTTCTCTATTTTCATTATTGCAACTCCCATAAAACAGTTGATAAAAGATTTGTCCAATACTGCAAACGTGACGAAACAAAATGCTTCTCTTTGAGCAGAACTTTCTGAGGATGCTACTAAATAAAATAATTCTGTTAGGATTAGCCTCTGGACCCCTTTATCATTTTTGTTGCTCTTCTCTGCAGATCCTTTCTAGGATCTCAGGATCAGCATGCACACTGTCAACCTGCCAACTTTCTCTCTTGGTTGCCTCGTCTGTCTTTCCTTCCTCACTTCTTACTGAGCTCTCACCAGTTCTGTATCATCACAACTTTCTACCCTGGTCAAACTTCTTTTTATTCCTTACATGGCTCTTCTGGGCCTGTTGCCTTTTTCTTTTTCATCCCATTCCATTTGCTTTTTATCTCCCTTCATTTTGCTAGCTCCACCCATGTTTCCATTGCGTCCACCTTTTTCAATTTTTTTCTCCCATTGTATTTCCTACAATTTCCCCCTCTATCAATCTTTAGAGAGAAGTAATATCAGAATGAGTATTATTTGGCTTTGATCCCCCTTCCCCCCACTTTTTTTATTTTATTGTTAACAAGATACGATTATCTGCTGATTGATATTCTGGTAAATAACCCATTGGAGATAAAAGGTAGAAAGCAAATGCAGTATTCACCCATCATTGCTTTCGTGAAGCCACGGATTTCTGCTTCTTGTATCATATAAAAAGGGGGAGAAAAAGAGAATAAGGGAACATTGCTACCCTCCTTTCCACTGCTGGCTTTCAAATTATTTCTACTGATCGTGAAATGAAGAAATGTATTTACTTCACAGTTATTAGTAGGATGATAAGGATGTTTTGATAATAAATAAATTTAATTTTCCACCTCTTTTCTATGAATCCCGTGTGCATATTCCCAAGTTTCCACTAGAAGAAACGAAAGATCAATGAAAAGTTTGCATGAGAGGAGGTGGATGTATTTTGCTAGGTATGTCTCTCAGGGTGCATTTATGTATACATGCATGCACATATGGCTGGAAAGTGAGAGAGTGAAATCAATTATTTAAATTAAATTTGTGCAATAGACTGAAATGAGTGAAAAACATTTGTTGTTGTGATCACAGTGTTCATATACTTTTCCGGCAGTGGTTAAAGTGTTAAGTTAGGAGGAGGCAAGGGTCCTAGACATGATAGCCAGCTGGGTAACCTTGACTACATATTCCTTCTAAGTCCAAATTTATATCAGGCTCTGGTTGGTTTAGAAAAAAAATGACTTATGGTGTTATAAATTGTTTTTAAGTAAGTACAGTACATAAAAAGTAGTCTCTGCAACCATGCAGCTACAGGGGAACAATATTGTTATTTCTAATCTATTAATTCTAGTTCTTTACTGTATTAATGTTACAGACAGACAATAGAAATAAAATAGCACTCTAATTTCATATTTTATTTTACTTTTTCCAGTGATGAATTCACCTCTGAAATGCCATCCATTATCTCTCTGAATAGTAAGAAATAATAAAAACACAGAAACTATATAGCAACTGACCTCCGCTCAGTGGGGCCATGTAACTGAGTTATAGAATTTATGAAGAAAATGAATAGATTTGGAATTTAAATGTGGGAAAATGATATAGCAGCTCCTGATAGATTGTGGAAATAATCCTAGAATTGGGGGAAAGGAATTATTCCTTTCTTCTCCTTATGCTGGTTACTTTTCTTTGCTATAAAATTTTATAACACGTGTAAGTAATTTACTTTTGATGATGGTGGCTTAATTTCATTGGTGAAAGCAATACTATGCCATAAGAGGGAATTTATAGTAATCACATTTTATGTTATACAATTTTATGTTATACATAAAATGTCATAGAGATAAAAAGAAAGTGTTAATGTAATTAGGTGGGCCTTTTAGAATGAGGTACTGATAATATAAATGATTTCAAAAGTTTTCATTATTCTTTTAAACCACAACTGCAACCTTTAAAATACTGTATCTTAAGTGAGCACTCATTTCTCTTTTAATAAAGGAATAATTGAAAAAGACAAATATATGCAGAAACTCATTAATAAATATAATGGAAAGGCATAGGACAATGCTATTATTAAAATGTCCATTCCCAACATTGCCTCATACTTTAAAAAAATACAATAAAAATAAGGAAAAAAAAACAGTGGGCAGACTCAGCTCAGCAGACATGTGGGAAAATCTGTTCAACATTCAAAGAACAAGAAGAATGTGTTCTTTTAAAACCTGTTTGGCTTTTAGGAGGGAGAAAAATGCTCCCAAACCAGGAATTTTAAAGGAGTTTTAATCCTTTTTAATCTATATTAAACAAGAAAATTTAAATCAATCTTTCACATCTGATAATTTAAGGTAAATTTTCATATATGCAGTCACATGTTAAAGGGAGGAATGAATATAAAATATTCTCCTTGGCTATCTGATTTTTATATTTTCTGTTTGCTTTTGGTTCAAACAATAAATGCTTGCTGAAAGAAGAGAAATGGCTGTGCATTAGAATACGCTTTTCCTTACCATATTACCTGAAGGAAGACTTGGATATATTAGGTGAATTGATTGTTTGTTTGATTGATGGTAAAGTTTTCAATTCTTAGCAATAATTAATTGCACACAATAAAATGCAGTAGGATTACTTAGGAAACATGTATGTTAAAATAAGATGTAGGCAGCAGGTTTTGACCAGTTCTGGAGAACTGGTAACAGAAATTTTGAGTAGTTTGGAGAACCAGCAAATCCCACCTCTGACTGGAGATTTTGCAGTATCCTTCCCCTTCCCACCAAGCCTTGCCCACAGAACTGGTAGTAAAAAAAATTGAATCCCAACACTGGATGTAGGGTAAAGAATAATAAGATGTTGGGTAAAAGAATGAAGCTTCTAATAAAAGGCTATTTTATGCAAAAAAAATGTACAACATGCTTTCAACATTCTGAGTGCCTCACCTTAAATTTTTTTTTAAAATGTCATTGGTAATGGAGATAGGCCACGTGGCTCATTTACTCTTACTCGTAATTAAGTATTATTTAGTCATTTAAGAAAAAGTATTTGGTATTTATGCTGTTTACAAGCTGGCATTTCTTATCAGGTTATGGATATTGGAGTGATTTAACCAAGCAATCATTCTGCTGAAACATTTGTTGTATTGGTTAAAACCTCTAAGAGATTCTGACAATATTCTGTGCTTTCACAAAAACTCTGATGGATGATATAGAGATGTCCCTGTAATAGAATAGTGACAGGTTTTTCATTAATCCGTTCTGACAGTGTAATTTAAATTTTGGCTTGTAGAATAGATACCTTCTGAAGGTTCTGGTTTTTGACAATATTTTGCCAGTATCTGGGTAACAGTATCTAGCATGCTAAATTACTTGTGTCATTTTAGCCTAACTGACCATAGCTTCTTATCTTACCTACCTAGACAATCACATTTTTTTTCCAGTACTTTATAAAAATAACAATTTTTTTATTAATGAAAATTGATATAAAGTTCGTTCACTCTTCCAAATCTCAAATAAACTAGATACTAGTGGTGGTGGAAATTAAATCATTTTAAAAACATTCTATATTATTTCGTTTTTCTCCCCTGTGCCTACTGAAATGTAACAGCAGGTTACAACCTCAAACAGGTTCATTCATAATGATATCTTTATTGTTCTTTTGGATTCCATTATAGTTCCATCAATTATCATTAGAGTGCATTGGTGACCCATAGGGGATGGGCATAATTCAACATGAAGCAGTGATTGTGAAGGAGGAAAAGGATGAATCCATTCCTCTTTCCATTGGTAGGGAAGTTACAGATAGTCCTCATTTAACAATGATTAGTGGCTGTTTGAAGTTACAACTGATCTCGCCACACCTACTTACGACTTGTTTTGAAATTCTGGTGGGTGTACTGCTTGCATGATCACATTTTTGGTGTTTGGCTTGCATTTATGACCATTTGCAGAATCCCATGGTCACGTGACCATAACATTGGGTAACATCAGTTTCCAGTGTTACATTTAATTTCCAGGAAAAAAAAAACACTCATTGGGGAAAACAACCCTCCACATAGTCACCTAATTGCATCTTGGGTACTTGGCGACTAGCTTCCATTTATGGCTGTTGGCAGTGCCTGCAGTCAGATGATCACAATTTTTGGCTGTATTGTCCAGTTTTTAATATTTACTTTCAAAAGTAAATGACTGTGGTATTTGTTTAACAACCATGGTACTTACTTAATGATTTCTGCAGGAAAAGTTTATAAACTTCGGCGCAGTCATTAGTGACCTGCGTAATGACCACTGTACCTTACAACCCTAATTCCAGGTTAAATCCCAGACATCAGTTCAGGACTACTTGTATTCCGGTCTTAAGAAGTTAGTAGAAAAGTAGTTTTTGATGATAAATAGGCATATATTATGCATTTAATTCCATTTGCAACATAAGGCTCTGACTGATATGACAACATGTAAATAATGGGGGGGGGGGGGAGGAAAATACATATTTTTATTCCTATACCTTTTTGTGATTACAGTCCTTTTCATTATATTCGTTTAACTGTTTTTTATTTGAACTTTTTATCAATTTCCAATTGTTAAATAATTGATCGAATAAAATATTAGGAAACTGTATTTATTTAGAAAACATATACCCATCTTACTTTCATAACAGTGGGTGGTAACTGGTCCGGAATTTGACTGGAAAGAGAATTCTACTTCTTCAAGGCCCCCTGATGCTATGCATCTGCCACTTTCTTAACAGCCTTTCCTAAAAAGGGAGGTTTGAAGACTGGATGAAAACTGTATAGTGCTGTTTAATCTGAAGATAGTTTATTGAGAAGGCAATAGGCCACATTATTTAAAGGAGCATTCAGCAACGCTTAGACCAGAGATCTCCAAACTTGGCAACTTTAAGACTTGTGGATTATGCTGGCTGGAGAATTTTGGGAGTTGAAGTCCACAAGTCTTAAAGTTGCAAAGTTTGGGGACCTCTCGCTTAGACCTAACTACATGTCACTTCAGAGGAGGCATTGAGCAACTAGAAGGAACATAAGTTTAAAATGGGAACCAGAGCTTTCATTTACAAATACCTTGTCTATTTCCTGAAAGTTAACTGAGTGAAACTTACCACAAATATCTGGACAACACTGTACCTTAGTCATTTCCATAGGACCTGTTCTACTAAAGTCAACTCCCAAGCAGATCTGAGAATCTTTGTCCAACAGATGCATAATGAACCTGCATGGGCTCTCTCAACCTGATACAAAGAAGAGATGTGGTCTTCCATAACAAGGCTACTAAGCAGCTGTCTAGCATAGAAGTATGCTTGCTTTTCCACATTTTGTTTTGCCACCAATAAAGGTCTTCTTTGAAATTGGTTTTTGTCTTTCTGTAGGCATCTCTTGTGACATTTCATTTCCCAAAGCATTCAGAATACCAGCGAGCTCTATAGGATTCCCAATCATAGATTTCACAGAGGCACAATTTTATCTAAGGCCCATGTTGCACACTCATTCTAGGCAATGATTAAGGCTTCAGCCAGAACATGCAAGAGAGCTTCAGGAGTAACCCCAATTTGCTTCTGGAACCTTACTGGATCCAGTTGCCTGAGGCAGACTGATAGAATGGGTCTTTCTGCCAACCAAGGGGTGGGAACCTGAAAAGAACTGTAAATCATGAGGAAGTGATTGGTCTCAGATTATTCTTGAAGCATAAAATTGGTACAGGTAATTGTCAGCATATAACAGTTCATTTAGTGACTATTCAAAGTTACAACGGCACTGAAACAAATGACTTATGACCATTGAGCATTGTAGTATCCCCATGGTCACACAATTTGCAGTCATATGCTTGACAACTGACTCACATTTATGACAGTTGCTGTGTCCCAGAGTCATACGATCCCCTTCTACAACCTTCTGACAAACAAAGTCAATGGGAAAACCAAATTCATTTAACAACTGTGTTATTAATTTTAGAACTCTAGTGATTCACGAAGCGAAGCATGCAATCACTAAACCAGTTCTTACACCGGCAGCATCCCACCACTGCCCTAACCTCAAAAAAATTCACCCATGCTGCTACCATAGTTCCTTCTACCTAGGGACTGATTAATTGTCTGCTTTTCCCAGAATCTAGGACACCTAAGCAGTGTGGATAATTCTAATCCCACCTTGCTTTATATCTTTCATCTTTACATTCTATCTTCCTTTTCCATGGTTACTCTGAAGGTAATCTTCTTTTTAAATCTTCCAGCTGTCTCCTCCTTTGTCCCAAGAGAAAGATCTTTTTTTCCCCCTCTCAGGAAGAGTAGAGCTGAAAACTATTGAGAAAGTTTGAACAAGTCCTAGCAGTTGCACTTAGATAATGATGTTGATTCCTTCTCTAGGAATCAGATGTCAGTCTTGAAGTGGCAGAGTGAATGTTGAGAATAGTTGATTCACTATAGATCCCTATTAGTTTGCATAAGATGTTCTATACTAGAGCCTAAACCTGCTTGAATCCCAGAGTAAACTAAATCTGTTTATGGATTCAGACTCTACCACTTTAATCATGCTAATGGCCTTGTGGATTGTATGGACCAGGTTTACTATAACTCCTGATTGGTTGATTTTTCCCACCTATCCTTTGTTGGAAAAGCAAACCCCCAATCACTTTCCTTTCTATAACTGAAGGAGAACTGTGTTACCTGTGGGGGGAAATGTAGACTTTAGTAGCAACTTTTCCCACTAACAATGTTTACTCAGTGGCTACAGCTCACTTCATACAATGATTAAACTGATACAGGAGTTAAATTGAAAAAAAATGGGAGTGGGAGAAGGGAAGAGAAGTTGGCATGTAGATCCAGGTTACATGGAGACATATTACAAATGTCATTAACAATTGTAATCCATTAAACCATTCTCAGATTGCCTGAAGCCTTTTGATGTTCTGCATTTTCTTACTCAGAGCTATTAAAGTCTCCCCCCCTCCCCAAAAAATAATCATTTTGAAGTTGCCAGATAGTATTTTTGGAGACCAAAATACCATGTGAAACTGCCTTTAATCTGTCTTTGTATACTTGGGGTTTGTGATGGCACTGTTCATGAAGATGCTGGTACTGTTGTGATGATATACTGTAGATGTGGAGAAAAGTAGACATTTAAGTTTGTGGCAAGATTTGGGTCCTATGTTAGTATCACACTTTTTCTTACCTCTAAGAATTGGATTTCTCATTAAAGAGCTTTAATTATATTCATATATCTGTATGTCCAAAAGGCATTTTTCAGGTTTTATTATAGAAGGAATCTGATAGCAACCTTTTTGACCTATAACTTTGAGCTTATGCTTTTAATAAAATGAATTGGTTGAAAAGGTGCTATAAGATTTCTGATTTTTGGCTACCAGAGTAACAGATTACTTTCTACAATGTTTTACATTAAGAAGTATTAACATGATATTTATTATTATTTCCCTAACACTTTCATAATTATTACTCAGTGCTACATTTCATTGAGGGAAATTATCTAATGTAAATTTATAGCATGCATATAGTAAATAATATATAAGCAACCAACTTTTGTATTAATCATTTCCCTTCCTAAATTTATTTCTAAATTTTACATGTTGCTATGGAAGTGATTTTTGCAATAAATCAAGTATTCTTCACCTTATGAATTTATCATTATTTAAACATTTTAAAGCAGAATCAGTATTAGATTTCTGCTCTTTAAAGTAATTTCTATTTTCACTATTTTCTGTGTGGAACCTCTGAGAAAATGAAGGCTTTATTATTGTAAATGAAATATAGAAAATATCTTCTCTATAAATGTTTATAATCACTTAATTTTCCAACATGTTTCCATATAGACACCTATTGATAAGTATGCAGGTGTTCATATTAGGGATTCTGGTATATCGTCATTCTACATTTAGTTTGTGAGAAAACCAATTTGTTATGTAAATATTAAACATGGTGCCCTACCCATTCTGATCTGCAGCCACATGTTTCAGATTTCTGTTAGGAGAAATCTTTTATCCTATCTCTATATAATTGAGATGGAGATTAAATTCTGTGCACTGAATTTTTCATATAGATATATACCCAACAATTATTTATTGATATATTTCTTAATATGGTATCACCTTTGTTTGGCCATAGAGGCTGTTACCTCATATGATTCATACATTTTTAGTAATAGGAAGTGGAAATAAAATTAATCAGTATCAGGGATGAGAATAGAAAGATTTGTGTATTGCCTAGCAGTTTTCCTGTTGGCATTGAGATCAAAATCAGCAGAAATGATTTCTATTTGGCATTCACTACATGCTTTTTTTTCTCCCCACAGAGGGAGATAACACTGTTATTGGCACAACTGAATACAATGTCTATGCTAAACACCAGATATGTTGTGTTCACCATCAGCAATTTTAAGAGAAGCATTCTGTAACACATTATTAAGTAAAACTATGTCCAACAAATTTTTAGTAGAATTGTTTAAAGTCAGGTTAGTATATATTATTGAATCAAAGACACATGATCCTTTATTGTGGACAGTGTGGGCTCCAATTGGTATCTTAAACTTATGTAAACTATAGAGAAAAATAAACTCAGATATTTTCATGCCAGCTTTTATTATTTTTAGAAATAATTCAATGTGGGGAACGTACATAATACTCTTTCCTCCTCCTATTTTCCGCACAACAAAAAACATGTGAAGTGGGTTGGGCTTCACAGAGGTCAAAGTCACTCAGCTGGCCATGCTTATGGTAGATTAGGAAGAGGAAGCCTCCTAGTTTCTAGCTTGATGCCTTGAAGGCAGCTGCATAGAATTCTCACTGTACTGAAGCAATTTCATTTGTAGCTGAATTGAGTATTCAGAGTATTCATTACTTGCCTGACTAATTTTTGTATTTGTAAAATGGAAATGATTGTGAATTAAAGTACTGTTGTCCGCTCCTGCCCACCTAGCAGTTCGAAAGCATGCAGATGTGAATAGATAAATAAGTACCACTTCGGTGGGAAGGTAACAGCATTCCATGCACCTTGGCTTGTAGTCATGCTGGCCATATGACCACAGAAGTGTCTTTGGACAACACTGACTTCCTCAGTTAAGAAACAGAGTTGAGTACTGCTCCCTAGAGTTGGACATTACTGGACAGGGGAAATATTACCTTTATTGTTGAAGAACAACAAGAAGCTGTTTTCTATTGAGTCAGATCTTTGGTCTTTTTATCCGTTCAGCCCAGTGTGATGTTGTCAGAGATTTAATCTATAATATATATGTCAGTTACAAGGATTTTTGTACAAAAATATATATTTTAGCTGTAGTCTAGACAATTATACTGAACGTGAAGAATAAAAGGAAGAATAACTATGGTTGCATTCAGGCTTTCATCAATCATTATAACAGAACCACTTTTCCTTCTCTCTTAATATAAAAATAATATTACATTGTACAATTGGTTGATTTTATTTCATTATTTTCAGGCTGTTTCTCTCAAAGTTGCCTTCAGCGTTTTCCTCTATTTTCAAATTTGCTTCAGGCATGGGAAGCCATTAATGGACTGTGGATTACAGTTTGAGAGTCAAAGCTTTCTATTATTTACATATTATACAAATACACTGTCTGACTCTCTGGAACTTTGTTCCAAGTATTAAACAAGAAAATTGATTTAATTTATGATGAAAGAGATGTGGTTGGGGAAAGGCAATCACAAAATTAAATAATGAATTGATAAAAAAGATGATTTTAATATAAGCTGAAACAACTATAATTCATAAGTATATCTGCAGTGTACAATTGTTAAAATGTTACCACTACATAGAAATTACTATTTAATGGCAAATATATTTTTCAGTACTTTAGTTACTATATCTTGTTCAGAATCATTTTGAATTAATAAATATTCCCATATATTAATTGTGATAGTGGTAAGCACAGTATATCTTATTGTAATTAAGTACTTTTCATAAACATAATAGTAGCACTATTTCAGAGCAGAGATATGTTTATTTTTTTCTTTTCCTGGAAAATGATTTCTTAATAATCTCATACCCATTCTAATATGCCTGTTTTTTAAATTTTATTATTAATCTGATTCCTAAACTTCAACAGAGTTGCTATCAAGACATGGTTTTGTTAGGAGACAGCAACATTTTTGCAAGAGTCAGGGAACTGATTCTTTTGCAGGAAAACCAAATCTTGGTTTTCCTGCAAAAGGGGAAACCTTTTCCTGCAAAAGGGGAAACCATAAGACAAATAAAAAATAGAGCAAGTTCAGTCTATGATGAAGGATAGGCAGCCGCAAAAATAATAAATAGTCCAATATAGATGCAAGGTGCAACACAAATGGTTAGTATAGTATTCTACAAAAGACAAATAATGCAAATAGGAATAGTTTCATGTTTTATTACTAATACCACTTTATATTAACTGCTTATTAAAAAAACAAACCAATTCACTTGCATGCATTATAAACAAAGAAGAAACAACTCTTAACTTAAATTAGATATATAATGATGTAGAGAAACAAATACTATATGAATGGTATCTTTTGTGCTCTCTTGAAACCACTTTGCAAAAGTAAAATTTCCTAAGGAATTATGTGGCAAAGTTGTAGTTTTTAAAACACGCATATTTCTATAAATAACTAATGCACTAATTTCTATATATATCTCTATTGTTAGAAATAATAAAACTAATTGGAATTGATATTGTCATATGAGTTCTTTCCACTATTTATGTTTAACATAGTTCTGATCTTATATGATACCCCAAATGATTGGGACTTCTTTTTTTAAGTGACCAGAGTTTAGAGATTTTAAATGTTCTATACATGAGACACAATTGCATTTTGATTTCACAAATACAGAGACTAATGGAAAAATAAAAGAGAATTGGAATAGACAAAATAATCTTCATTTGATTAGTGATAACACAAAATAGACTGGAAGATTAATAGAAAGTACAATGATACAACAGTGGTCCAAAACCATCTCCACTGGGAGAGGGAAGAAGCAAAATTAATATATGATGTATGACATTAAAAGTGTATCTCTAACTTCAGAATAGTTTGTGTAGTATTAACATTGAACGTAATTTAGCCTTAATCTATAATTTCATTATAATGAAATTAAAACAATTATAGAATCTAAAAACCAAAACTATAGTATGTTATATAGTATATTAACTATAATTATAGTCTATAAAAATGTATCTCGAGAAAAAAACTCAATATAAATTTGCCTGTATCTTATTTCCATTGTGGTAAAACAAAACCTAGCACCGAGAGAGTGTTGGATGGCTTCACGTTTTCTAAAAGGAATTTCCAAAATACTTATCTGATCTTCCTATTTGTTTGCCTAACAGAGATAAAATAAAATTGTCCTGAATGGCCCTGCAAAATTTACAATGTAGTAATATATGGGTGATTGTTTTTATTTCATTGACACCACATGGGCGGATACACTTAATTAAATTTAGTATGTCTATAAACACCACATCTGTTCAGTATCAGGATTAAAAGGGCTATGGGTACATTCCATAATTCTACCCAGTCATCACATCTACTTATTCATAGAACCACAAGTTGTATCCACAGGTGTGAAATCTGCACTATATATATATTTAAAGACATGACTATGATTGAATGGAAGGCACTCCTCAAACAGAAATATGTAGAGCTTCAATGCACTTTTTAAAATAAAAGTGTAGTGCAGTAAATAGTGCATTTAATTTCATAGAATTGTTTCGGAAAACAACTTTTGATGACGAATGCTACTTAAGAATTCCTATATTTAACAGCAAAGCATAAGTGAAGCATGCCATTTTTTTATGAAATGTATGGGTTTGTTTTTTGTCTGATAGGAGGCTAAGTGCAGGTATTTTAAAGTGAGACATCCATTTAGTAAGCCTACCATTTTCATGCCACACTGTTTGATTGACTGATTTGCCAGCCCAACCATTCATTACACTTCCTGGGGATGGGGGGGGGGAGAGGCAAATGTCCTTCCTAACATTCTTTGTAATAATAGCCAGCAGGCTTAATGAAACCTAGTTGCAGTATATCTACTTGATGTCTTAAATACTTTGGTGGAAAAGGAAGGAAATGTTATCAGATTATACCTATTCAATCAATTTATGCCTCCAGGGGTAATTTTCCAGAGTGTTGCATTACATATTATGCATACAACTTGTGATATTGTTGGTACCTATACAAGTAATCCTTTATTGTCATATTGTATATGTTCTTCTGAAAGAACTTTGTCTTAACAATAAAATCTAAAAATAACTGGTCAAGTTTTCAATGGCAGCAAATAGTTTTTGCTAGTTGGCATCTATGGATCTGAGGCAGTTTGTGTGTTAGATGAGAATGCATCTCAAAGCAGTGGCAATTAATGGAACTGATCCTGAGATGAATTAAAAGAATCAACAAATATATGATTTTTTCTAGTTGGACTGGGGCAATGTTTACTGAAAGTATTTATTTCCTTATTAATGACATTAAAAAATCTTGACATCAGCAACTTACAAATACCTAAAATCACTTATATTCCTTGGTATTTTTTAGTTTAATCAATATATTTTTTGGCTGAGCAACATGGTATATATAGCACATATAGTACATATGTACAATGCAGTGAGCCATGTGCAGATCTATACATTGGGGAAACAAAACAAGCACTTCATAAACTCATGGCATAATATAGGAGAACAAACTCATCAAGACTAGATTCAGCAGTCCCTCTGCATTTAAAAAACAAAAGGCCACTCTTTTGAAGACAGCAAAGCCCACATTTTGGACAGAGGGGACCACTGGCTTGAAAGAGGGGTCAAAGAAGCCATCTACTGTATGTCAAAATTGAACAGCCCTCTTTCAACAGAGGGGGAGGGATATGATATCATCTTGTCTACAACACAGTCTTTTCAACAATTCCAAGAAGGTTCCACACCCATTTTCACTACTCAGGTGAATCTGAGGACACTGATAAACCTCTAGGTAGCCTTAATGACTTGCCAAAAGAATGCAAATGATCAGCTGTCTGCAAGAAGTGTAAATCATTCCCCACTATCCAGTCATAGCTGAAGAAGCTTCTTGGATGAGAAGAAAAATGTCTTCAAAGAAAAACCAGAAAGTCCAGCTGCCCTTGGGACAACCATGACTGGATGACCAAGAATCTTCATAGACAGAGATAGCTATTGTGCAATTATGCTACAGCTTGGATAAGATTCTATATGCATACATCTCCATATCCTATGGGTGTCCTGGGATAATGATATGGTTTATATGTAAACCATTTGCATCAATTTTCAAATGGGCTTCTTATGGGCAGTTTCAATAGATACTTTCATCTACTTACAATTTATTTCTAAGTCCAGTGAATTTCATCCCAATAAATGTTTTTTTCATCATGGTAATATGAGGATTTCCAATAGCAAAGAAAGGCAATGCCAGAGACTGCTCCAATTATCGCACAATTGCATTGATTTTTTATGCAAGCAAGATTCTGTAAAAAGTCCTTAAACATAGGCTACAGAATGTCATTGATCAAGAGTTATCTGATGTACAAACTGGTTTTAGAAAGGGGCAGGTCAATTGAGATCACATGCCAATATTACATTGATTATGTAAAAGGCATGAGAATATCAAAAGGATCTATATATGTGTTTTTATCAATTACAGAAAAGCTTTTTACTGTGTAGAACACAATAAGCCATGGGTGTCTTTGCATGCTCTTGGTATCCCCACCTGATCAGATTTACCAGATCAGTGTATATTGATCAGGTAGAAACAACTAGATCACTTTATGGTGATACAGATTGGTTCAGAATCAATATGGCATGTAATTTTATCACTATTTTATCACTATTTTTGTTCAATTTGTATGCTGAATTGATCATTCAGAAATTAGATCTGAACTGCCTGATGCTGAAGTGAAGATTGGGGGAAGAACCATAAATAATTTGAGGTATACAGATGGTACAACACTATTGGCTGAAAATAAGAATGATCTGGAAAATCACAGATGAAAATGGAAAAATAGGATTGAGTCTTAACATCAGAAAAACAAAGATAATGACATCAGCTACAGAAGGACACAAGATGTTTAAAATCAATAAGGAGGAATAGAATTAGTTCCAGAATTTATCTTTCTTGGATGAAACACTGTTCAGGATGGCATTGTACTCCAGAAATCAAATATAGGATAACCTTAGACTGCACTGCTATGGTTAATATGAATAAATCTGGAAAAACAGAAATAGTGATATAAATAGAAAAAGCAGGCTAGTGAGGGAAGTAATCTTCCCTATAATGATGAATGGGTGTGGGAGACCCATTCTGAGTCTCTAAAAATGGCTGATTGAAAAAGAATTGACACCTTTGAACTGTAATGCTGGCATAAATTATTGCGTATACCTTGGTTAGCCAGAGCAACCAATAGAGAGGTGCTGAATCATAAAACCAAACATACCATTAGAAATCAAAATCACAAGACTGTCTGATTTACTTTGGCCATGTTGTGCATACAAATTCATTGGAAAGGTCAATGATACTAGGAATGGTTAGTGGAACAAGAAGAAGGGGAAAGCAAAGAACACACTGGTTTAAAAATTCTAAACTGATAGAAAGATTAACATCCAACAATTGAAAAAAGCTGTGCCTGACAAGGTAGCATAGACAGCACTTGCCTAAAAAGTCCCCACAAGCCAGACAAAACTGGTGGTTAAAGCAAACAAAAAATATGAGGCTTCTAGCCTTATTTAGGAAATAAATTTGCATATTGGTCTCAACATAAATTACAGGTAAGCAGCTTGTTCCTCTATAAATCAATGAAGAACCAGCATACACTTAGATCATGTTTCTGTGCCAGCTATTGTACTGACAGTAGAGGGTTCTAATTTAGATGTATTTACTTAGACGCTGTCAAATATGTTAAAAAAAGAAAATCATAATAATAAAACCATAAAATAGCAAGAAACAAAGCCTATGAAGTTGAAAAAAACAACCCCGCAAGCAAATAAATTTGAATAGGAGCTTGGTTTTCACCTTGGGGCAAAAGCTAGGTTTTCAAAGATGACTTGAACATAGTGAAGGATCGGAGCCATCTGACGCTTGGTGGGGCAAGGGGAGATGTTGTAGATATCAAGTGCTATGACAAAAATACTATGAATGGCTTAGGTAGCAAGCAGCACCTTGAATTGTACCTAAAGCCAAATGGTAAGCAGTACAACTCACTGAGTGTCACAAGAGCATACCAACGTTTAACAGTTGTTACTTGCATTGTAGACCAGATCTAGCCTCTGAATAGTCTAATGGTACTGCATTGCAATAATCCTGTCATGAGAATATTAACATATGAGTGACAATCTGGAGCATCTCCTGATTCAATAACAGGTACAACTGATGCACAAGATGAATCTTTGAAAATGCTTTCTTTGCCCCAATTGCCATCTTTTGTTCAAGTAGTTATTTCATACCCAAGAAGTGAATCTAAATGTGCCCAGTCTTGAATTGCTGTCCCATTTAGGACAGATAAGAGGCCCAAATAGACATAGCCTTCTGGAACTTCTACCTCAAAGCCCCTACCGTATTTGAGTTCCTTTTTTCCTTCACGGCCTTTTTCTGGCTGCTCTAATTAAAAGCAGAAGCGTTTATCAGATTACAGACTAATTTGTACCATCAGTGGTTGATCTTCTAAGACTAAGGTGTGGCAGCTGCTGCTTCTGCTTCGTAGTATTGAAAGAGCTTGCCCTAGGGAAGCTTTAGAAAAAATAATTCAGGGATAGGAGAGTTTAATTTTTAAATTAAGTTTGACAGGAAAATGGATAAGAAAATTAATAAAGAGGGGTATCCTAATTTTGAAAGTATCGTCTTTAGTAGAGAGTATGGGAAAATTAGTTCAAAAATGGAAATTCCCATTTTTAAATGCATCAGTTGTTGCCTGTAACCACATTTAATCTCATAAAATATAGTCTCTTATTCAAAGGCCAGAATAGCCTCAGTATAGTGAATATCATGCATGTATGCTGTTGTACTATTTATTTTTTCTAGATCAGTAAAAGCAGATTTCCTATCAAAAATCCCCTACATACATCAATGAATACATGAGTGTTACTGCACTCAGTTGTATTACTAATATGTGGTTTTGTCACACAGTGGTCTACTTAATAACCAAATTATAGCATTCTTTTAAGAATGTGGATTACTTGGATTTATTTTTATGAGTTTTTTTAGACTCAAGCTTTTTTATTGTTTTTTATTTTTGTTGATGTTGTTTAAAGATAAATATAAAGATGAATGCTTCACAAATATTTAAAATAATTTAAACTTAACCCTGTATTCCATTTTTTTTTCGTACTAGAGGAAACAAGTCTTCTGAAACAAGATGAATTTGTCTGGCATTTTAAGACTCTCTTATCTGACTTTACATAGTGAAAGGCAGCTTCAGATCTTAGTTACCAAATAATTCATGCATCGCTAGCAGACATTAAAATTTGAAAAAGGAACAGCAGCAAAAAAGAAAAAAAAAGAGAGAAAGCTTGAAGGAGAATTTTCTTTCAGTAAATTAGTGACTATGACAAGGTTATGTACCATTCCAGAGGGATGAAGTGTCTAACCTTTTAGCTTCAAGAGGCTTTATGCTTTTCATTTTCTGCTGAATAAAAGCTTAATATGGATTAAAGGGCAGATTCTTTAAAAAAAAATTCAGATAAAGCTATATCCAGATTTTATACTTCATTATTTATTATACGCAGTATAAAAATATACACCCTGCATGCATTAATATATAGTCTCTGTTGTATATATGGCATGCTATATGATTTTAGACATAAGCAGATCTAAACATATATGATTGTAGGTTCATTTTAAAGTACTTTATAACATCTTTTTAATAGCAAATCAAGAGCTAAACATTGTTTTGATACTTCATTAAGTTAGTCAACTGCTTCTCTGAATGCAAACTCATTAATGTGCCTCTTCAATTTGTAAGAACAGTTATTAGATATAAAAGTGGATTTGGTAGAGTAAAACTGCTAGTCTTTTTAATGCAGCATGTGAAATAATTTCATCTGTAGCTTTTATCATATGTAAATATATTTTAGGTGAAAAGTTTAACACGTTATGATATTGTTAAAGGTGTAATAATAAACAAATCATTTTTAATCCAGCAGGAAATCATACCTTATGTCCCAGAAAAAGATCTCTCCTGTCTCTTCCTTCTGAAATCATTTTTCCTGGAAATATGAAAAATTTAACATGATCTTGTATACTTGCTTAGATTGTTGCCATGATAAAGCCATACAGTTTTTGTGACAATGAGCTTATTTTTTTATTTAGAGGAATTTAAAAGTAAATGTGAAACACTTAATGATACTCGGTTAATCCTTCCTTCCTTCCTTCCTTCCTTCCTTCCTTCCTTCCTTCCTTCCTTCCTTCCTTCCTTCCTTCCTTCCTTCCTTCCTTCCTTCCTTCCTTCCTTCCCCCATAGCAATCTGTTCAACTTTTGGTGGCTTGTTTATGGTCATTAGATTCACATTAAGTATGTGTTCTATCAGTTGTTTAAAATGATTCAGTAAGTACTGGATCATTTGTATGAGAAGATCTAGAAGCTTCCTGAGTTGAGCAGTGCTGACTTCAGAGAACTTCTGACCATTCTTGCATTCCACCGTGGGAAGCACTACTTCTAAGGTGGCCGCAACCTATCAGGTAGTGGTAGAAAAGAAGCATGACTTAGGTTAGGCGTTTAGGAAAGAAAATGCAGCCAAGAATGAGGATGGTGAGATATGACTGTCATGCCAGAAAGGTTCCTCTGGACAAAGAAAGTGAGAAGCAGGAAATAAGATCTCTGCTAGGCAAGAAAATGAGGAAGAACAGAATATGAAAATCTTGACTTAGCCTTTGATAAGAAATATCCTAAACTATTTTACTCATGTTCATCTTCTCTGTTGTTAAAACTTTGGGGTAATGGCATTGCTGTTGAGTTGGAATCTCTGCACTTGCATATAAGTGATCAACAAATCACCTTATTAATCTCAACATGCCAAAAATAACTTTTGTATGGTAAAAAACGAATACATAATGAGAAAATCCTCAGCTACATTTCCCTTCCATCCTGAAAGTATTAGTAAACAGAATTAATTTAAAACATTTCTACAACTTTGAATAGGTGTGAAAAAATATTTTGTTTTATTCAGGTAAGCAATATAAATTGTAAATTAATTTGTGGACAGAAAAATACCGTTGTTTGACTTGGTTTGGATTTTTTCTTTGCCCTCAAGTCTTGGTAACGTATTTCTAAAAGGGTATAACCATCATAAATAAAATAGGCAGCCATGACAATTACAGAATCCCAGATTCATAATATGGCTGGTTATTCAAATATACAGTAATTTGGGACCTGAGAAATATAGCACATTGTTCCTACATGTAATTCATTGTTTAACATCCTGTTTTTCACTTAATAACATTTTCAATATACTGCATCATTATTATCCATGCAATCAGACACTTTTTGAAATATTAAACCATAAAGCATGTATTAATAAAACGTGTCTCACATCTCACCGAAACTGTAGGAAGAGACTCAGTACATCATGGTGGGAACATTTATGTAACAATGTTTGGGTTTGGACAAAAAGGAGTTAGATAAAATAGAATATTTTCTTTGTAACCTTAACAAACAGTGTCATACTCTACTTCCAGTGACTATTTTACAAAAGTCCTTATAGGGTTCTTTTTCCCCAAATAAATTTCATTCATATCTATAAATGTCAGTTTGCTAAATCTGCATTGTTTAACTTTGAAATACTTGGATATGACTATTTGTCACATGGGAGTAAATGAATATATTTGCTTTGAAATTAATTGATACTCATAAATATTACTCATTTTTATTGTTTTTTGAATTAATAGTATGCTCATTTATAGTTTGGCAGAGTTTATATGTAGTAAAATAAAAGACAGTCCTAGGGAAATTAATGCTTTATAAGTATAAAAGGCTGTATTCAAAAGAAAAAGACTAATGTCTGTGAGTGAATACAAATCTATACACATGAGCTGATTAAAATAAGTAGCACAATTGTGGTTAATAAGATGAAGTAAAAAAAATGTTAGCAATTTTAACCACCCATGCAGCAAAAATGTATTTTAAAATATACTCTAAACATTTATAGATAAAATAATTCTGAACTTGTGATTAGTAATGAAAACTTCTTCATTTATCCTAGATCCATGATGGTGAACCTATGGCACACGTGCCACAGGTGGCACACAGAGCCATTTCTGCTGGCACGTGAGCTGCAGGCAAACTTACCTCACTGTACATGGGCGCGCCTCACAGCTGATTTACGGCTGGTTTGAGGCCTTTTTCGGCCTCTCAAAGGCTTGAGGAAAGCTTCTGAGGCTTTGTAGGCTGAAAACTACACCTGTTTCATCACTTCCTATGACAGAAGTGACGAAGCGGGCCTAGTTTTCAGCCTGTAAAGCTTGCTGAAGCCTGCAGAAACCTTCCTCAAGCCTCTGGAGGCCGAAAAAGGCCTCAAACTGGCCGAAAATCAGCTGTGAGGCACAGTGCAGGTAAGAAACAAGGGAATGGGGATTGCGTACGCATGCATGGAGGGCGTAAGGGGCACGCACATTGCCTTCTGGGTGCTGGCACACGAGCATGAGCATGCAAACGTGCGCACAATTTTTGGCACAGGAGCCCAGAAAGGTTAGCCACCACTGTCCTAGATATTTAGGTTTTAGCAAACCTTAGGTTCAGGATGAACATTTGGTGATTTCTGAATGGAGTTTATTTATTTATTTACTGTATTTTCCGGCGTATAAGACGACCCCCGATTTTCGGTTGACTTTTTTTCGTTTTAAAAGTTGTCTTATACGCCAGAAAATACGGTATTTATTTATTAAATTTCTATACCGCCCCCTCTCCCAAAAAAGGGACTCGGGGCGGTGCACAGCCAACTAAAAACAAACAATATGTACAATTAAAAACAAATTAAAACAATTTCATCAGAGGCCGAAATACAATTTAAAATATAAAACTAATACAAATTTAAAAAATTTAAGAAACCTAGTTATTAAAAACCCCCAAAATCATTACTGGGCCAGGCCTGCCTGTTGAAAAAACAGGGTCTTTACTGCGCGCTGGAAGGTCTGAATGTCGGTAATGGCCCGTATCTCCGGGTGCAAATTGTTCCACAGGGAGGGAGCCCCCACAGAGAAGGCCCGCACCCTCGGGGCCACCAACCAGCAATGACCAGGTGGCTGAACCCCGAGGAGGCCAACCCTGTGGGAGCGCACTGGGCGGTGGGAGGCTGTTGATGGCAGCAGACGGTCCCGTAAGTACCCAGGTCCCAAGCCATGGAGCGCTTTAAAAACGATCAATACCACCTTGAATCAGATCCGGAAGGCCACAGGAAGCCAATGCAGCACCGGCAGAAGCGGTGTTACATGGGAGCTCTGAGGGGCTCCCAAGATCACCCGCGTGGCCGCATTCTGGACCAGCTGCAGCCTCCGGACACTCTTCAAGGGGAGCCCCATGTAGAGAGCCTTGCAATAGTCCAAATGGGAGATGACGAGGGCAGAAGTGACTGTGCGAAGTGCATCCAGATCCAGAAAGGGTAAATCAGACGAATCTGACAAAAAGCCCCCCTGGCAACGGCCGTAATGTGGTCTTCTAAAGACAGCCGTACGTCCAGGAGGACACCTAGATTGCGAGCCCTTTCCATGGGGGTTATCCTTAATATAATCACACTCATAATAATATGTCAGCCTTGGTATGTGATTGACAGTTTATACCCTCAGCAACATTCAAGAGAAAGCTTTGTTTAGCAGTTAGAAAGATTTTATGAAATCATTCTCACTTGCTTGCCCTTTTAGAAATAAAAGCTAATTAACTTCTTGCACAAGCCAATTTGCAGGTACATTGTAAGCACAGGTTAGAATTAAGGAGCAGTAATTGCTTATAATGATGATCAGCATAACTGATGTGATAAATTATGATTAATGAGTAAATTAGCAGTGAATGCTATAAATGACTCTGCTATGAAAATTATTTTAAAAAGAAATGAAGGGCAACCAAATCTACTAAGTGCTGGATATGCCTAGTAATATTAACTCTTAGATGAAATATTAAAACTTTGGCATAATTCCTAATACTTACCTGTAATTCTTATTGATTTGTTTATTTACAAAGAACAGATTTGACAATCTGTAGCCGAAAGGGCTTAGAAACTACAAATAGATACAGAGCAACATCGGAAAGATGGGAAAGAAATAGCAGTGGTAAACCACTTAGCAGAATATTGTTTTACTGCTCATAGCTGGGAATTGTAATTTAGAAACAAGGCGGGCTATAAATTCCCATGGCTGCAATGTTGCATGTTTCATATTGGATGTTCTGACAGTATATGTAGAGATGGATGCCATCTTTATATTCAAAAGAAAATGATTTAAGATAAAGAAAAGCAACAGAACATGGAGTGCATCCCTCAATGTTTGTGGAGATTCTCAGTCATCTAAATATTTAAGATTGCTGCCTACAAAAGAAGGCAGTTGAATTCACTGCCCACTTATCCCTGACTTCCTCCCAAATAATTCCAAAATGATTGGAAGCCCATCTGACTCAGAGGAAGAGCAGCTGTCAAAAACTCCTTCAGGGATTTTTTGGATCATGGATCATGTTCCTCTCACAATAAGTTTTTTAATATATTTTAACTAGTAAGAATTATGATGAAAAAAAGCCACAGAAATAAAACATGTTTTAAGTACTTAAATTCTAGTCTTAATAAAAATGCAAACTCTCATAGGAATAGTGATTCACTTTAAGTTAAGTACTTAAATATATCTAGTTTTAAATACTGTATCTTGAAATATAGAAGGGACGTGGAACAATTCAGTCTCCCCATGACTGCAATCCAAAATCTGTTTTCTCAATGGGACTTCATGTATTTATCTAAATCAAATATTCTATGGGTTTTTCTCCAGTGGTTTAAAAATAGGTGTAATCTAGTAGTTAATATAAACCAGGACCCCCGGCCCCAATTAATTCTGCTTTCTCTGAATGAAATGAAATCACAATTATGACAAGCAGATAATACTAATCTACTTTTATGTATATATTTATAAAGAATTTTCATCATCCATTCAGAATTAGTGTTGCATATTATATAATCCACAAGTATGCATTATTTAAATTTAAGTCTAACTTTACAAACAACGATTCTCTTTGTCATAAACTTCACTGAAGTATATTAATTTATTATCTCAATTAGCTATCAATTCATGGGCATATGCTATCTGTGGGTATATGGGCACACTGGTAATGGAAATTTTGAGTAGTTCCAGAACCAGCAAATACCACCTCTGACTAGCCCTGCCCCCATCTATTCTCTGCCTACCGAGTCCCAGCTGATCGGCTGGGTCTTCTTTGTTGCCCTGCAATAGGAGAACAGAGCTGGAAAGCAGGTTAGTGGGGTGGGGAGGGAATGGGGATTTTGCAGTATCCTTCCCCTGCCACGTCCACCAAGCCACACCCACAGAACCAGTAGTAAAAAATTTTGAATCCCACCACTGTATAGGCATATGGTGTGTGTTTACTGGAGTCCATTCTGTCTGTTGATATGATATATAGTTTTAGAATGTTTTCACATTAATAAAAAAAACTATTTTAATGAACTATGTTAAACACATATCACTGTTTGAAAGGAAAAAAAAATGTTTTCCATATCTTACATTGGCCCAGTACTGTTAATTAACAGAAAATTTGATCTTGATTCTTATTGGTATTAGCCTTGATTTTCTTATCAGTTTTGAAAATAAAATATTCAAATTAATCATCAATTCCACACCAAATAAAATAATGTATTTATAAATGTAAAAGTTATTGTTAATTTATGCAACTCTGGTAGCCTAGAGGTAGAGTTCTAACTTGACAATCAGGAGGCTGTGAATTCGATCCTAGGTAGAGGGTAATATTTGGAATAGACTCTCCTGCTCGAGCAGGGGCTTGGACTAGATGACCTCCAACGTCCCTTCCAACTCTGTTATTCTATGATTCTAATTAAGCAGTTGCATTTGAGGTAACCATTTTCCATCCCTTGTAAAATCGATTAAGTATGCAAAGTTTTAGACTGGCACTAAGTTTTCAGTTAGCTTGTACTTGCTATATTTGTAGTTAATTTTCTCCTTGATTCTAGGTTGCTACTCTCCTTGATTAGTTTTTATCCATTCCTTCTTGTTAAGTGCTAAGGATATATAGTGTTCAGAATGTTATATGCTAATAAATAGTAAAGTGTTTAGAATAATTTTCAAGATATATAGGCACTAGAAACAGAATTTGCTTGCACCTTCTTTAGTAGTTGTGTCTTTTCCCAGGAAAAGGCCTACTTACTGTATCATGAATATATAATTCATGTTATCCTGAACTGTCATAATATGAAATATTGCAAGTTACAGTTTTAATAATTGATGTGATGGGGTCAGGTATATGGAAAGTTACTTCTTGCCCTAGAAGTGATGTTTTTGTTTGTGATCTTGCTTTCAGCTTTATTTTTCCCCTTAACTTTTAGATGTAGCAGTTGAGGCACTAGGCAAAATCTTGAGGCAGAAATTTGGCAGTTCTGTCTCCAGAAGTGGGGACTCAGTATAGTTCAAGAACTTGGATTTCAGTTCCACAGTGAATCATAAATAGGCCTTATTTTATTGATTTCAACTGTAGACTTCCCTTGGCAAGCTAAACTATAAGTAGATAAATTAGCACTAAGCATGTACTGTAAAAAAAAAAAAAGGTAAAGGAGCCCTGCAGATTTTACTCAGCTAGCTGTTGCCAATTACAGGGGTGGTATCAATTTATCTATGTGCATTTGCATGTTTTCAAATTGCTAGGTTGGCAGGAGCTGGGGCTAGGAAAGCAGCTCACCCATCGCATGGCACTGGGGTCTTGAACCTGGGCTGCCGGCTTTCCAGCCAACAAGTCCACACTCTTAACTGCTGAGCCATTGTACCGCCATGTGCTGTAAGCATACAGGTGAAACTCGAAAAATTATAATATCATGCAAAAGTTCATTTATTTCAGTAATGCAACTTAAAAGGTGAAACTAATATATGAGATAGACTCATGACATGCGAAGCAAGATAGTTCAAGCTGTGATGTGTCATAATTGAGATGATTATGGATTAAGCTTATGAAAACCCCAAATCCACAATTTCAGAAAATTAGAATATTACATGCAATCAATAAAACAAGGATTGTACATAGAACAATATCGGACCTCTGAAAAGTATAAGCATGCATATGTACTCAGTACTTGGTTTAGGCCCCTTTTGCAGCAATTACTGCCTCAATGCGGCGTGGCATGGAAGCTATCAGCCTGTGGCACTGCTGAGGTGTTATGGAAGACCAGGATGCTGAAGAGCCTTCAGCTCTTCTGCATTGTTCGGTCTCATGTCTCTCATCTTTCTCTTGGCAATGCCCTATAGATTCTCTATGGGGTTCAGGTCAGGCGAGTTAATTAATTTAAATTAAATTAATTAATTTGAGCCTAGAATATTGAACCTTTTCACAATATTCTAATTTTCTGAGATTGTGGATTTGGGGTTTTCATGAGTTGTAAGCCATAATCATTTCAATTATGACACATCATGGCTTGAACTATCTTGCTTTGCATCGTCATCTCCCGTTTGGATTACTGCAATGCTCTCTACATGGGGCTCTCCTTGAAGAGTATCCGGAGGCTGCAGTTGGTCCAGAATGCAGCCGTGCAGGTGATCTTGGGAGCTCTGAGGAGCTCCCATGTTACACCACTACTGGGCAAGCTGCATTGGCTCCCTGTGGCCTTCCGGATCCAATTCAAGGTGGTAGTGATCATTTTTAAAGCGCTCCATGGCTTGGGACCTGCGTACTTATGGGACCGCCTGCTGCCACCAACAGCCTCCCGCTGCCCAGTGCGCTCCCACAGGGCGGCCTCCTCAGGGTTCTGCTGGCTAGGCGATGCCGGTTGGTGGCCCCAAGGGTGTGGGCCTTCTCTGTGGGTGCTCCCTCCCTTTGGAACGACTTGCCCCCAGAGATACGGGCCATCACCGACATTCAGACCTTCCGGCACACACTAAAGACCCACTTTTTTCAACAGGGCGGCCTGGCCCAGTAATAATCGTGGGGTTTTAAATTTGGTATTTTAAATTTTTATCTGTTTTTATATATTTTGATAATTTAATCATTTTAAATTGCTTTTAACTGTATAATTTTTATATCTTGTTTCTATTTTTATCTGGCTGTACACCGCCCCGAATCTCTTTTTTGGGAGATGGGGCGGTATAAAAATCTAATAAATAAATAAATAAATAGTCTATCTCATATATTAGTTTCACCTTTTAAGTTGCATTATTGAAATAAATGAACTTTTGCATGATACTGTAAGAGCTTCTTAAATGTTTTATTATAGAAAAAAATAATGAATCCATTACGAAATAATTATTTTGGCTTCAACGTAAGAGATTGAAGTTGTATTTATAGTAAAATTAAGATTCAAATTCTTGTACCTCTTCTGATTATGTACACACTATTGTAGAAACATTATCTTTTGAGTGATAATGATATTTTCCATCCCTCTTTTGTTTTGGTCATGGCCTGTACTGATATTAGACTGTTTTCCTCATGACCATGTGAAAACTATTTCACACAATTATGGTGGAGTCCAAGATCTGCCTCTTCTGTCCACAGTTGAGTAAAAAGCATCCAGCCGTTCTGTTGTCCGCTGATTAGATCCTAGCCTAGTAGTAGATCAATCAATATAAGTTTTAAAGCAACAATCACCACAAAAAGGTTGTGAGGCCTGAATAGCAAAATCATTCCTATGTATCAGTCTACCTTCTGTTAACTTGTCCCTCTTGGGTAAGTGTTGCAGATGTAATACAGATATAACTTGATATTACATTGTTTTTTGAGGCTGAAGTTTGTTGTTGATCAATCATTCAATCATTTCCAACTCATGACCCAAGAACAGACATCAGAAATGGGGTTTGTTAGTAGTTGCTCTTTCAGTTATTATACGCTCATAGTAGCATCTAGCTATTTTGTCTTCTACTGACCTCTTTTTGATTGCCTTTCATTTTTTCAAATGTCAAGTTTTTCACAAATAAACTTGCCTTCCCATTACGTCTTCAAAATAGGTCTAGATTCATTATTAGTGTTTCCAGTGAACAGTTTGATTTTATTTCATGTAGTATTGAATTATTTGTTCTCCTTATACTCTAACTTATTCTTAACAATCTTCTCTGATACTACATTTCAAAGACATCTGTTTTTCTTTATTTAAACTTTCTGATGGTTGTTCTTTCACAGCCATATATTACAACAAGGAAAATAGTATGCCCTGATGGTTCTCACTTTTGCTGTCAGTGTGATGCCTTTGCACATTAATATATTGTTTAGGTTTTGTCAACTTTTGCTCATAATCTCATTTCTGGCTACAGTTACCATCTCTTTGAATTTTTGAGCCTAGGAGGATAATGTCTTTAAGAAGCAGAAACTATTAATTTGTTAATTGTAGTCTTTGCTACACATGGTTTCTGGTTTTGATAGAGATGGTTCATGGAGCAAATCAAATATTTCTGGAGAACAGTTTTCTAAGTTGGTAATTACATCAAGCAAAGATTTGTTATAAAATTTAAATTTTACATTTGTATGGTATTTTAAAATGTAGCACATTGATTATGATTTTATAACTGAAGACTGTACAAGAAGCAGGGAGCTGCAGTTTGATTTTTTTTCTAGTTTTTGCATTATATATGTATATGTACAAGATTTCTGACAATATCAATATGATAATATGTTAAATGCTGCCCGGAACTGGCATATGATAATGTAGCTAATTGTATTACAGGTAGTTCATGATTTATGATCATAATGGAGCCAGTCCCTTACAATTGCAAGTTGTGGCAGTTGTAAAGTAGATCACCAACATTACTGACCTGATTTTACAATCTTTTTTGCAATGGTTGTTAAGCAAACACCATACCATTGAGCAAACCAATTGTTTGCTGTGGACTATTTTGCTGAAAACTAGAAGTAAATGCCAATTTTCAGCAAAAATGACACAAAACATGAACACATGATTGCAAACTGGGACAGTTGTTGAATGCCCAAAACTTGATCATGTGACTGGAGGAGTGACTGTAAGAACTGTAGAAGTGGGTTGTACATACTCCCAGGAAGGTCCATTGTAAGTTTGAATGGTTACTAAATGACTGGTCATAACTCAAGGACTATCTGTATATCATCTTGCCTTTTCTTTCAAAACTTTGTGCTGAAAGGGAATATTATTTGTTTTGGCTTAATATTTTTGACATCCTGACATATTCTTTTGGTGAGCTCTTGCTTAAATTTATTTTATTCTTTCTTTTTTTAGCACCACCGAAGTTTGCAAGAACACCTCTTGACCAGACAGGGGTCTCTGGAGGAGTCGCCTCATTCATCTGTCAAGCAACGGGAGACCCAAGGCCTAAAATTGTCTGGAATAAGAAGGGCAAAAAAGTCAGCAATCAGAGATTTGAGGTATTAGGTCCATTGTTCTGTTCCTCTGAAAACCATTTACTTTAATATTATTTGATTATTCCCTTTAGTTTCTGAATAGTATAATCTTAAACAACAGCAGTGATGCTCACCGTCGTCTTTTGGAAAAAAATGATTTATTTCAGGCTTAAAGAAGAATTTCATTTTTATTTGTAGATTTATAGCTCTTGATCCTAACAAAGATGTGCTGTATAATTTTTTTTAATATTCCCTATTTATGTAGGAACTAATTATTATTGACATACCTGTAGATTAATGACATAAAAATATGTACATAGTTCCTAAGGTCATCATTAGGCGTACTATGTAGAAACCAGCCAAAGGGTTAGAATATGATACTGGGCGTAATAAAGTTAGTTATTTTAACAAGCATTAAGAATCAAATTTTATTCATACAATAAATAGATGCTTTGAGGGTTTGTTTTAAAAAGCAGAAAATAATGAAATCAATAAATTAAATAAAAGCATTAGAATAAAAATGTTAGTAATGCTCTTTGTTTCCTGATGACAAAATATGCATGTTGATAAATAAAATGAAAATAGATGGGTTGAAAGAATAGTATACAATATATTATGATAGTGTGTTTCCCATTCAAAATGCCACCTATGTTCTTGATTATTTTGCCTTTAATATCAGTATAGATGCCTCTTTTAAAAATGTTGGGACTATGAAAAACCCTGCTATTTTTTAATGAAATTTACAATGCACCATCTAAGCAATCAGACCAAAAACAAAACTCCACAACTCTTATGAGTGTTGTTTTTCAATGTAGCCATAGACCTGTGATGGTGAACCTATGCCCCTCCCACTGGCCAGCTGGTCTTTGCCGCTTATGCAGGGGGGCAGGGCGCATGCAGGGGGTACCTGCACATGCGCAGGGGGCACATACATGCGTAGGGGTATGCCTTTCATTTTGGGTATGTGTATGCGCATGCGCTTTAGGCATTTAGGGCCCAAAAGGTTCACCATCACTGCCATAGACTATTTATTCTGCATGTCATTTGGAGTACCTAAACTTTACTGAGATTTTATATGATAGGATACAATTGATAACATTTAAGAAATATCTCAATCATTTCTTCTCTGAAACCAGATTTCCCTGAACTGAATGTAGTCATATTCCCCCCAAACAGAACCAATATGAAACAACATTTTTCTTCTTCCATCCTTTTGGTTGCCCTTGATTTTCAGGTTGATTTACTTTTTAGATCTCTTTGCTTACAATCTCCCTTCCGCCAGACTACTTACAGAATCCTACTGGCATTTTATTACCACTTCACCAGTATAACTTTATGCTAAGTTGACCACCAATTTTAGCCTCGAGATCTTTTTTTTCTTCAGAGAAGCTCCCTCAAACTAAAAAAAAAAAAAAAGTTCTCAACAGCTCCAAGCTCTGCTTTATTCAACCATAAACCAACTCTTATTGTTTTTTCCCAATAGACTTTATTTTAATCTTTTACTGATTCTTTGCAACTTGAAATAAATGTCTAAAATCTCTGTTCAATCATTTTTCTTAAGGTCCTATTGTCAATTGAATTGTGTTATTTTTTGTCTGTTAAAGCCTCTATAAATAGCAGCCATAAATATCCTGATCCTAAAATCAGGCATAGTAATTAGATTTATTACCTCACTCAGAAGAATTATGAGAATGTGCAGTTCACAATATGTTATAATAAGCAAATTAACTAAACACTATGTTTTGTTGTATTTCATAATACATCAGAATAATGGATGGAGAGCCACTAACATAGAGCCTTAGTTAAATGCTGGATTTTCCTTTCTATTCTCTCCTTTTTTTGACCGGGAAGAGCACTGTTATGAATTCTCTTGATGAAAGTTTTCTTGAATGTCTATCTGTATTCCCATGAATCTTTACACCATGAATCCTACATTTAAATCATGCTTTAGTTGTTAAAAAAGAATTTAATTAAAATATGTCTGAATAATTCTTCTTTACTAGGACTGCATTGCACTTTGGAATCAAAGAGAAAATGTGTGCTTTTGTAGCACACATGAGATTGTACATGGTACCTGTGGGCAACTCTTTAAATTAATTAAACATTTTTATTTAAGTATTTCTTTCCTCAATAAATCTGAACTATTCATTAATGCCTGATCTTTTTCAGCTCTAGATAATGTAATTTATTTGTACTGATATTTGTTAACTAATTAAACAAATATGTGTAATGATATTTGCATGTTTTCAGAGAAAGCATATGTGTCTCCAGGCAGAACAAATGTGGTAGCTCTCTAGTCTTTCCATGCATATTCTCTTCTTAGATGCAAGCAATTATTCGTATTTGTAACTGCAACTTGCAGCTCTTTAATTTATATGCTGAGTATCAGAAGCGGTGTGATGCATTCCGATTTTTGACAAAATAAACATTGTATCCTTCATCATTTAATGGTACATTTTTTTACTTCATGAAATATGGAATGAAGAATTTTTTAATCTACTATATCTTTCAAAAGATTTTAGCAGGGCTTTTTATGTTACTATTATCTTTTTGTTGTTTTTAATCCAGATAGAAAAATGCATGTGGCTTCTTATGTATAAAATCTATCTATATACTTGACATAATAATTGTTTCATATGCACACAAACACACACACAAACATACATACTATTATACATACTCAGGGGTGGGATTCAGTTGGTTCAGGCTGGTTCTGGAAAACCGGATGTTAAATTGACATCTGGTTCGCCGAACCAGGAGTTGAACTGACCGGCTGGCCCCACCCACCCCTCCCCTCCCCTCCCCTCCCCTCTCCAGGTGGCCCGTTTTGGATGCAGATTAGTGCAGGGTCTGCGCAGAGGCTCTTGGAGGGCAAAAAGGTTCTCCCAGAAGTCCAAAAACAGGCCTGTTTCTGCCTCCCAGAGGGCATCCAGAGCCCAAGAGAGACCGTTTTCACCCTCCCAGGGCCCAAGGAAAAGCTCCAGACTCTGGGGAAGGTGAAAAGAGGCCCTCCCGGAAGTTCTGGTAGACCAAACCCACCATGGCCATACCCAAGCAGCAACCGGGCAGAGAACCAGGTGTTGGGATTTTTGAATCCCACCCCTGCACATACCTATATACACACCATGGATATTCCCCCAACAATGTTAAAGTTATAATTGATATTTTTTATTTTTGCCAGACTAAAGGGTCAAGATATAAACCAGGTGAAAATAATTGCTATATATGTATAACTGTGAGTAGGATTGATCATACTATCTAGAAGAAAAAGATAGCCCATTGTTGCTAAGATAACGGAGAACAAAAGTTGGATAAAAATATATAATATAATAAAATTCATGTTAGTACTGAATCTTTTTCTTTTCTTCATCTATCTAGCATGACTCCTAGAGACAGGGAGAAAACTGTTAAAAACTGCAATGTCACAGGTTCAATAGTCCCAAAGATCCTTTTTCAAGAGGCAACTGGACTTCCTGGATTTGAAGATTTTGCTTTTCATCCAAGAAGCTTCTTCAGCTCTTAGCTCAAAGCGGAAGAAGCTTCTTGGATGAGAAGTGAAATGTCTTCAAAGAAAAAAACCAGAAAGTTCAGTTGCCTTTTGAAAAAGCACCTTTGGAACAACCATGACCTGATTGACTGAGAATTTCCATAGAGACAGGTTCAATACAGAGGTGTATTCAGCAGATTCTGACCAGTTCTGGAGAACTGGTAGAGGAAATTTTGAATAGTTTGGAGAACCAGCAAATATCACCTCTGACTGGACATTTTACAGTATCCTTCCCCTGCCATGCCCACCAAGCCACACCCACTGAACCGGTAGTAAAAATAATTGAATCCCACCACTGATTCAATAGCTTCTGAATAAGTATGGGATCATTATGTATACAATAACACAATCTTGAATAGAAACTTGTCAGCCTGTTGGTTGTTAAGGTGAAGACTTGGATAGGATTCTCTGAAGGTAACATTTTGAATCAGGTTTCCCTTCGAACCATTCATTCCTGCTTCCATGCATAGTCAAGCAAAGGTCAAGCATGATAGAAGCTTTCTGTTACCTATCCCTTTGTTGGATGTGGAAACATTACCCAAAATTGAACGGATATGTGTATGGATGGTGCCTACCTGAAAGCAACTCAGTATAAATTGCATGCGCTTTTACATGCTATACTTTCTTAGGCAGTGACAGAGTAAATTTACGGTCTTCTGTGACAGAACAAATTTACAGTTTTCTACCCCACTGCAGATATAAAAAGTATGAGACAAAATTTGTAAAGCAGTAATTGAACCAAGTTTATATAGAACATAGATTAAGAATCTTGAGTGCTCAAAGTTGGATATTCACTATTCTGCAGTGTTGTGTTTATTAAAAGCTGGAATGGGTGCTCTATGTAACGAAAGTACAGGTAGTTATGAGCACCATTGGGACCAAAATTTCTGTTCCTAAGCAGGGCAGTTGTTAAAAGAGTCGTGGCCAATTTTATGACCATTTTTGCCAAAACAAATCATTACAATTTGTTAAGTGAATCATGTGGTTCTTAAATGAATCTGGTTTTCTCCATTGATTTTGCTTATCAGAAGCTATTTTAGAGTTGCAAATGATAATTACATGACTCTATGATACTACAACTGTCATAAAAATATTTGCCAGTTGCCAAGCACCCAAATTTTGATCTCTTAGTTGTGGGAATGCTGCAGTGGTTGTAAGTGTGAGAACTGGTTATAAGTCACTTTTTAAAGTGACTTGTAACTTTGAATGGTTGATAAATGAATGATTGTAAATTGAAGATTACAGGTAGTTCTCAACATACATCAATCCATTAAGTGACTGTACAAAGTTACAACGCACTGAAAAATGACCATTATGACTGTTTTTCACAGTTGTGACCTTTGTACTGTTCCCATGATCATGTGATAAAAATTCAGATGCTTGGCAATTGGTTCATATTTATGACGGTTGCTGTGTCATCTTTGAGATCTTCTGACAAAGAAAGTCAAGGGGAAGCCAGATTCACTTAACAACCAGGTTACTAACTTATCAACTGCAGTGATTCACTTAACAACTGTGGCAAGAAAGATTGTAAAATGGGGGAAAACTCACTTAACAAATGTCTCACTTAGCAAACTAAACGTAGGGCTCAATTGTGATCATAAGTCAAGGACTTACCTGTGCCTATAGGCACAAAATAAGAATTATTCTCCAAGTACTTAGGTAACCAAAATTTCTAGGCTCCCTAACACAGTAACCTCAAAATTTTTTAAAATTTCCTTACAATGAAACAGTTTGACCCTGTTTATGTTTATGTTGTTTATGTTTATGTATATTTAGGGGTTTAAGATTTTATTGCCATCTGGTGGGCATCCAATACATTTTTAGGATTCAGACATAATAGGCTGAAATAGAAGAAAAGGCCAAAAATTACGTGTTGAGAGTTATGGTGTTATAAAGGAAGAGAGATATAGCAATACACATTTCTTCAGCTTTCCAGGAAGGGCAGCAGCTGGAGCAGACAATGCAACATTTTGTATAGAACTTTGGGTCTACTCTGAAGTTCAAAATATCTTTGGCTTTTGCAGCCTTGCATACTTTCCTTGAAGAAATGAAAAGGATAAAGGACAAACAATAACAACTACAACAACTTTGGTAGCATATTTCATCAATGACCTGAACATAATTTTCAGACAATGCCCCCTCAGCCAGAGATATTTTAAATATGACACTGTCTGTTGCAGACAAGACCTCGGGATGGTCTGATAACATACTTTGTAACTCAGACAGTTGACTTATTGCTAAGAATATCTTTATGGGAAACATTATTTTTAGTATGCAGCTTTCCTTCTTCTCAAGTAGGTATTACTTTAGAAAAATCAAGAAACCTTCTTTATCTTAATTGCTGCAAATAGGTCTATAGAAAAAAGGTTCAGGTGAGAATATTTTATGATACAGTGCTGCAATCTGCTTAACTTGCTATATAATTTTTTTCTAAGTCCCTGTGTGGAGAAATTTAAAATACAAACTTAAGTTTTCTTATGTTAAATGCAAAAATATCTTAGCTAGCTAAGTAATCCTTTCTACACAGCTATATTTTACAAGTGCAAAAGGGAAAAGGTGTCTTATAAGTCACCAGTCCTTTGCCATGTTCTTACTCTGTTTGGGTAAAACTTGCCAATCTCTGTCGGACACTGTCTTCTGTGTTCAATGAAAATTCCATTTCATGGGAATCTTGCAACAATATTTTTTTCCAGATTTGGTGCATGCAGCAAAGTAAGTTTAGTAATAATAAAGCACAACAGAGATGTCTTCTAATTGTCTGGAAACAAGACACATTAGAAGGTTATTTTAGGAAACAGAAATCACACATATAGTTGATTATTTAAATAGAAGGGCCATTTGTTAATGTTGATTAGAAGAAAGGGCCATTAATATATTTAAATATTTATTATATATTTAAATAGCCACTTAGCTTACATCGAATTCTGAGTGGCTTCCAATCACTCAGAGTCTAGAGCCACTGAAATTCTGAAATCAGAACCTTGGACTGAGCGCAGGTGGCCAGAAACCAGTATAAGCCTTATCCCAAAGGTGCTTTTTAAGAGGCAGCTGGACTTTCTGGTTTTTCTTTAAATATGTTTCATTTATGATCCAAGAAGCTTTTTCAGCTAAAGAATCTTCTTGGATCATAAATGAAATATTTTCAAAAAAAGTTGCCTCTTGAAAAAGCACCTTTGGGACAATCATGACCTGGATAACTGAATCATGACCTGAATCTCCATAGACAGTATAAGCCTTAAGCAATAAGTCTACCTTCCCCAGAAATGGGCTGCCCCTTATCTCTCAGCTTATTTCCCCATACCTGTGACCACATCCTTTACTCCTGCCCTCTCCTGTCTTTCCCCATCAGCTTCCCTTTGGTACCTCCTCCTTTCCCAATGTAGTGTAATCCATAACATTCACCCAGAGACAAATGAGGATAGAGAAGCGTAAAGCTAATTAGAGATGCTTCTGAGTAGCATTCTGTGCCCCAGCACAGTCATCTAAGCCAATCACCTTCCTCAGTCACTCCTAGTAGTGTTTGAACTTAAATCAAGTTCTACAGAGGTATCAAATATGTTTTAGAAGTCAGTCTATATATGTAAAAAAAATCTGGTGAACATCCATAAGTGTGAAGTTTTCTCAGTGTTGTTAAACAATAAAGTTATCTTAATGGAAATGCATTTCATTTGCTCTAATAAGCAAAACTGAGGTACTAGGAAACTGAAAGGGAGTGTTCTCTGTCCCAGTAGTTAAAGGCTCAAATAATAATGATTGTTTTGATAATTGAATATCCATTTCTGCGAGATGCATTAGCAAGTTATAGCCTGTGTCTTGTCAAATAATTTTATAATATTTTGGATAATAGTTATCTGTGGAATTTCATTGCCTTCAGACATTAATTACATATTAATTTAAATGGAATATTATTAGGACTACTATATTATCGGCTGCAAAAATCCATGCAACCATTAGATGACAGTAATATTTTAAAAGTGTTTTCTCTATCTCTTTATTGCCATTTACCATTCATATGAACTCTTGACATCCAGATATGATAGCCCTAATATATCCTTAGAGTTGATATCTTGAGGAAAACTGAGATCCATTTATAGTGTCACAATCTGATTACTGCTTGAAACTCCTGAATGTTATGGTCAGGTTCATCTCAGGGATTTTAATTTGTTGCTAATGCAAAGTATCTAGTAGATATTTTCAAGATTCAGGATATTGGTGTAGTTTGAAATCATTGTCCTATTGTATTCAGGTAAAAGTCAGCAACTTTCAGTAACATATTAACTGTACTCTTAACTGTACTTAAAACACCACTTTTATGAATTGCAACAGTTACATAGTAGGAATTTAGAATAGTCCAGTTATTTTATATTGGATTAATCTAAGAGGTAGGTGTTTGTAACAACACCTGTGACAGCTGTTGTTTCCTTCAATAGGTAATAGAGTTTGATGATGGATCTGGATCAGTCCTCAGAATACAACCACTGCGAACTCCTCGAGATGAAGCTATTTATGAATGTGTTGCATCCAACAATGTTGGAGAAATAAGTGTGTCCACAAGACTTACTGTCTTGCGTGGTAAGTGTTTGTTTTAAATAATATTTTTAAAATAGTTTATTAGGGTATCAAGTTTAATAGAGTTACTATGGAATTATAATATGAATACTTAAAATTTTGTGTATTGAAGGCTAGAAGGTTGGGCTTTGTTTTCATCCAGAAAGAAATATATTTTAAATATTGTGATTGCAATCAGTTTGCCCTAGTCCTTTATTGGAAGAGCCGTTGAGATGTTTTTCTTTTTATGTGTCAGGTTTTCCCCAGTCATAAGGGCTGGTTGAGATTGTACATTAAATGATTACTGTATTTTGTATATAGTTTTTAGAGATGCTGAACATACATATATGCCCATGCTACAGCTAATGATAAGAGAAGCATGTTTCGTACCTTCAGTCAGCTGTTAGCATTTGCAATTGGATTAACCTCTGACTGTATGAAATCCATGAATTGAGCTTCCCTAACTTTGATTTCACACTGAGAGTATAAGAAGTAAAAATACCAATTTTTATTAAAATACATCCATTGCTTTTTAGATACATTTAATTTTCAAAACATTGTTCTTGGGAATTCATTTGTGATCAGCATTTATATCAAAGCTAGTCCAACAACTTGATACTGACCTTGGCAGATTATAGAAACAGATTTTATTTATATAATGATGAACTATAATTAAATGACTTAGTGAACATTAGCAAACTTTTCTTCATAAGTAGAAATGCTGTCATCTTTTTCTGTTCCTTGTATTTTTGAGAAATCATAGTGACATTGATGTTAAACTCAATGCAATAACTTTAAATGCTTTCTATTTCATTGGTGACAAGAGCAATTTCTGTTAAAACCAAACAAGACTTTATTTCAACTAAAATCAGATAGCCGTTGAATTTGGTTCCATGGCCTTAGGGATATTTTTTCCCCATTTCTTGAATCTTCTGACTCTTTCCAAACAAAGCATTTTTAAGGCTACTGTATATATATTCATGATGTAGAAGTTTAAAACTATGCTATTTTGGGGATTTGGTTTATTGTTGTGCTTGTTGTTTATTTTGAAACAAATTTGGCTGATTAGAGTTTATTTTTAATTATAGTTCTCTTGTAATATGAATACAGATTTAATTATTTGTTGTACTCTTCAATATTATCAGTTGTAATTTTATTTAATGTTCCGTTTGTATCTGTATACAACACCCAGTTTCCCGTTTGCATTACTTTGCTGTAGTTAAGATTCAAGCATTGATACAAGTGTCTTCCCTTGTCTCCGATAATCGAGGCTTTTCATGGATTAACTGATGAAAAAAGATGTCCTGGGGAAAATAAAATAATTGGTGGAAGGGGTGGTGCGTATTAACATCAGCAAACGATTATTTTTCAAAAGGAGTTTTTTTGGCAATTCGTTGGTGATGTGACAGCTATATTTACTTCTATGAAACTAATTTTGATTTTGTTGTATTTGTCATACCATACTGACATGCAAATACTATTAGAGGCTTCCTAGTTTTTCCTAATGTGTATCATTGTTATTGTTGTTGTTACTACTATTATTTATTTGATGTGCCAGAGGGGCGTATTGTCATTCCTTTATCTGTTGGATGAAAAAATATATGCTAGGGAAAAGGAGTTAAAAGAAATGAAATGGGAACTAGGAAAGAAGTTGGAGAGAGGAAGTGAAAATGTATTGTAAAGAGAAAATGCAGTTTGTTTCTGGGCTGTGAATAAAGTTACAGCTAATCTATATATATATAAAAGCAAAATGTCACTCATGCATCATCACAAAATCTCCAGAACCGTAAAGTCTACAAACTTGAAATTTTGCACGTATGTTTCTCTTGGCTTCTAAGTGCTCACTAAGAAAAGATTTTTCGAAATGACCATCAGAGCATTAGTATTTCATATATTATTATTAAAACACTCTGATGCTAAGGAATTATACTCTCCTTCCGCTCCTGAAAATAAATCTGTTCCAAATGCAAAACACAAGCAGAGGAGAAGAGTTTCAGTTTTAGTTTCACAGCATTAAGCAGCTTTAGTACAGACCAGTTGAGCTAAGCCACGCCCAGGTTCATTGCTATCTCCTTCTTGCTCACACAGCAAATACTGCTTCACTTTCCAAACAACCCTCAACTCTCTCACACACTGACAGGACACTAGCCAGATGAATACTGATGGATGCTGGTAGGCAGAGGCACAATTTCCCCTCTCCTTATTTTCCTTCTCCAAAACTAAGCCCGACCACATAGTTTCCTAGCGAAGCACAGGTATCGAACTAGTTATTCTATAATATTGACAAGCCATTGAATATTGTCTGTGTAGAAAATGTAAGCATCCCATGCTAATCTTGAGTTTCTGGTAATCCTTTTGTTTTGGATTCTATTTAAACTCTTTTGATTGTGTGCTGGAGTAGATTATTATTTGAATAGGAAATGTGTTACATCTTTCAATCTTAAATGTGAAAAGTATTCATTTGCAGAATTCTGGTGATCAGAGAAGATTCAACTACATTCTGTATCTAATTTCATTTATTGTAGAAGTAGAATAGTGAATCATTAGACTGAAGCACAAGCATTTTTTCTTCTCACCTTTCTTCCTTTCTTATTTGATGAATAGGGATGGAGAAAGAAGGCTGTTAACATCAGTAAATAGTAATTATTATTCATTGAATGTCAGGTTTAATAGGAATGGCTACAAATTAAGGCCATGTTTATTTCTGTTTTTACACATTTTAGTTTGCTATCGAAATAAAAAAAGAACAGAAAACCAAGAATAATTGCTATTTTGTTAAAATGTGGATTATCAGAGATTTTCTTTAATAGCACAATGAAGCTATTGATCTTTACTCAGGTATCCTGGGGTTTTAATGTGCAAATTGATTTCAGTTTAATAATTAATATAAGGATACTTCTGGCTTTTTAAAAGAAGAGATTAAAGCAGACATAAAGTGGATTGAAGGATTTGGAACAGAGCTATGCATAATTTTTGATTGTACAAAGCACAACATTTACCACTTATCAGGCATAATGAGCTAACATAACCTATAATGGAAGCAGGCATTTGAAAGAACACTGTTTATTTTGATATTAAATTTAGGAAACCACTTGAAAATCAACAGGATGAGGATGCTCATCAAGTGAGCAGAAGAGCAAAGAAGAATGTAAAAGAAAATATAGATATTTAGCAATGGTTCTCTAACTTAGTTGTTAAGTGAAGTAGTAATCACTGAGTGAAACCACGATTATGTTTGTGATATTACTTCAGTTTTCTTTTGAATATTGTAAATGTGATATAAAGTTACTTTTTCATCACAATTGTAACTGCGAGCGATCACTAAAAGTAGTTGCTAAATTAGGAATTTTTGTAGAGACAAACAATTCCACAGAATTATGCTTAATTTAATTCATAAAGTGCAATCATTGTGAACCTTATCTATTTGAAGTAAAATTTGTATTTCATGGGATGGGAATTAAAATTGTGCTGAAAGAAATTTAGAGAAGATTGTGCTTGTTGTCTGCCATCTTCACAAATGAAAGAACCAGGAGTAAGGTTGCCAACCCTGGAGCCTGTGGAGATCCGCCTTCTACGAACCCTCCAAATGTTTCAGGTATAAGAATAAAAGGTGCAGGTCTTGAGTTGGGTTGGGTTGGGTTGGTTTTGCCATCAACCTTAATTAAGTGATCTGACCATACATGATACTTTATTCACCATTGCCCGTTTTTCAATTAATATGGATAAAAATAATGTTTGAATTTATTAAGCAATGAAAATAACGAAATACTATATATCATTCCACTTGGGCATTCCAACCAAAATGAAATCCATAAGTCCATTCTTAGCTAAGCTAAGAGGAGAACAGGACAAAAGATCATTGATGAAATCTTTCTCAATTTTATATCATTACTGAGAACAGATTATTGCCCATACATGATCCATACATGATCACTTTCATATCATAACAGAAGATAAAATTAAATATATCTGTGCACTAAAAATAGAATGAAAATCTGACAAATATCAATATGAATTATTGTAGAGTTCAGCTGATTTGGAAGAAGAAACACACTTTGGATAAGACTGAGTTGAAACCAGGGCAGAGAGGTTCACACACATATATAAGACTGCTCTTGCAAAACATTTAGTTGTTTTAACAACACTGATGCTATTCAAATAACTTGTTTGTTCAGCTGTTTTTGCATTCATTCTTACTTATTTTATAATGACTTTGATGAGACATGGAATTATGGGGGACGACACTGTAATGTAACAATGTCAAATAGTGTTGGAGGAAAAAAAAAGTAAATATTCCAGGACCTACATTTATAAACTAAGAACTTCAGCTTTTATTTTAAAGAGATGACAGACATCTCTTTAATAGTAGTTTTAACTTTCATAGATTCTAGTCCTGGTTCCTTATTACAAGTCTGCTTTAGAGATCTCTCTAATGAATATTTGGTAAGGCAGATCTTAAATAATTGGTAAGAATTCAATTATCACTGAATTCTATTAATATGTGGTATTTCCTTTCACTAAAGCAATTGAGGAGGATCTCAGAGAAATTCACTGTAAAAATATCACTGTGACTAATTCTATTAAATTATTATACCATACATGCCAGACATGATTGCTGTGTTGTCACAATCTTAAATTCGAAGTTTCTTTTAAAATGTAGAATAGAAGAATGATGAAGATCTGAAAATAATGAAGCACTTGTGTAAAAAATAAGACTGTGAATTTTTAAAAGGATTATTCAGTTTTAAAGAAACATAATCAAATCAGTCCGTCAAATCAAATCTTTAATATCTGAAGCAATTTGAAGTGTCAAGTCAAATCCACTGTTTTTAAATTGCTTTAGATAGTTCAAAGGAGATACAGAGTTTCTGTCTGCATTCTTAAAAAACTGTTGTAGCTTTTATCCTTCTGCATATGGATAAAAATGAGAGAAAAAATGAGTGCTTCTAAATTGATAAATTTAGCTGGCCAGTGTATTTTATTGCCTCTACAAAAATCTGTTTTTTCAAGACTTAGTGAAAATGTTGCTGCACCAATTCTTTCAAACTGTGGGACTTTTTTTTAGGGAGGTTGGTATGGAGGGGAAAAAAGAGAGTGAGAGAGCGAAGACGGAACGTATATGTTATGATCTGTTGTGATCTGGTTTGTCCTTTTTGTTGTGATTCCCCAAATCCATATTTTTTCCCAAATCCATTTTTTTTCTTCATTTTCCCTTCATTCTATATATCTCATTGATTCTATATATCTCATTGATGGGTCTCATTCGAGACAACGACGAATCTGCATACAGATGGGAGGTTGTATAACTTGCCTCATGGTGTAACCGGAACAATCTGGTACCAAACACACTCAAAACCGTAGAAATGGTGGTAGCCTTTAGGAGAAACCCTCCATACTACCGCCTCTTACAATATTAGATAACATAGTATCAACAGTACAGACCTTCAAATTTCTAGGTTCTATCATATCAGAAGACCTAAAATGGACACTTAACATCAAAAACATCATCAGAAAAGCACAACAAAAAACGTTCTTTCTGTGCCAACTCAGAAAACTCACTATCCGAGGAGCTGCTGATACAGTTCTACAGAAGAATTATTGAGTCTGTCATCTGCACCTCTATAACTGTCTGGTTTGGTTCTGCAACCCAACAGGACAGACACAGACTTCAGAGAGTAATTAGGACTGCAGAAAAAACAATTGCTATCAACCTGCCTTCAATTGAGGACTTGTATACTGCACGAGTCAAAAAGAGGGCTGTGAAAATATTTACAGATGCCTCACATCCTGGATATAAACTGTTTCAACTCCTACCCTCAAAATGATTCTATAGAGCACTGCACGCCAAACCAACTAGACACAAGAACAGCTTTTTCTCGAACGCCATCACTCTGCTAAACAAATAATTCCCTCAACACTGTCCAGTTATTTACGAAGTTTGCATTACTATTACTATTAATCTTCTCATCACTCCTTATCACCCATCCCCTCCCACTTGTAACTGTATGACTGTAACTTTGTCATGTGTATCCTTACAATTTATAATGACTGTTTCCTAGTATGATTTGATTTATTATTGTACCCTATGAGTATTATTAAGTGTTGTACATTATGATTCTTGACTCTTGATGAATGTATCTTTTCTTTTATGTACACTGAGAGCATATGAACCAAGACAAATTCTTTGTGTGTCCAATCACACTTGGCCAATAAAGAATTCTATTCACCTTCTCCACTCCATTCCTATTCTTATTTGTGTGTTTATTATTTTCTTATTCTAGAAAATTGTTGTAAGACAGGGGTGTCAAACTCCATTTCATTGAGGGCTGCATTGGGGGGGGATTGGGGCATGGCTGGGATAGTCATAGTGGGTGTGGCTAGGGTGGGCATGATGAGCATGACACAGGACTCATGTCGGAGAGATACCTATGGTGGCCAAGTGCTAAGGCAGGACTTCCCTGAGGCCTTCCCTCACTCTCATTATACAGGTAATCCTCAAGTTATGAATATAATAGAGCCGGCCAATTACATTTGTAACCCAAATATTCATTTGATTGAATCATGAACGTAACACTCCCTGCTTTCTCCAATGCATTTGTTAATTGAATGCTCAGGTCATTAAATGCACATGAGGTATCTCAGAGCAGGAAGAGCATGTGGAGCCTAATGCTAGAACAGGCCATCTAAAGTGTCCCCCAATCCTGCCCTGTTGAGTCTCCACAGACTGGGCCTGCTTTGCTAGCATCCCGGATTCAACTTACTCCTTCCCACCCCATTTCCCATGGATTACTTACTTTTTGAAGATCTCTAGAGCTCCAGAAGTGGCTGACCCACTGACAGAAAAGCTAAAGTGTCTTATTCAAATGATGGTGAAGCTGTAAGAACGTGAAATCCAAGGAAAACATTTTGCCAGTTTCTGAATAAAAGACTTTGGTTTGGGGCCATGTGGTCAGTAATAGAAAAGGCCTGGACTGGGCCACAGCAGCCTCCTGCTTTATTTATTTCATTTTTATTTATTTATTTTGTCAAGCGATTATAAGATAGCAGGTATAAGTATAAACATAGTTATGAATACATGAAATGGATACATATAAGAAAAATAAAAAGAAACAATAGGTCAGGGAGGGTAGGCATGTTGGTGCGCTTAGGCACACCCCCTACAGACCTCTTAGGAAAGGGGTGATGTCAATAGTAGACAGTCTAAGGTTAAAGTTTTTACAGCTTCGGGGATTGAGGCAGCAGCAGCAGATAATCAATAAGGAGCTTGCTTCTTTTATCTCATCAGGCTGAACTGCAAGCCCCTTGTTGATTGGTTGCCACACCCCATTTCCTGAAGCAGAGGAAAATTTGAACTAACCAGGAATTAATTTCTATTATTAGGAGTGTACCGTGTTTCATGTTGTTAGGCTGAAAATTACTAGGCTGAAATAATTGTAAATCAAAATAAAGTATTAATTTCAGTTTTCTGCTTAATTGGATAATAGAAACTTTGAAATTATAGCATACTATTTATAAATGGTAGCAGATTCTGAAGTGCATTTTATATTAAGTTGCATTACCTAGTCACTTATTTGTGATACTTTCCCTCATACCAAGAGAATGGTATGGAACTCAGCATATTAAGGAATTCTAAGAGTTGAAGTCTACACATCCCCATAGCTGAGTATGAAAGCAAGATTCATGCCATCTGTATTTACAATTGAACTACTTCATGATAGCATCGTGAAAAATATAGAGATAGTGTATATGAATTATATGGATTATATCCAAAAGAGCTATATAGATCCAATTCATCCTTCCTTTAAACATCTTAGCGGTATAACTGGTTATGTCTCTTTTAAACTTCAGCATTCTAAACTTTAGAGAATAGAATTTCTATTATCGAACTAGATATGAATGTCAAAATAAAACATAATGTTTTTTGCTTTACTTCTAAAGCGATCTTGTCTTCATAGTGGACATAAAATAATGGACTGCCACTTGAAACATGATCAATAAAAATAATGAAACTGTCACTTAAGCTAAGTTTTACTCCCTTGCTGCTCAATAGATGGTCTTCTTCTGCTAACCCTGACTCTTAATGTATTGAACAAAGGCTATTTGAAGAACTTCTCACAACTTTGTGAACTAAAGATTGATTTCAAGGATATATTAACAATTACTTGTGTCTTAGAAAGACTAAAAACATTTACTATTTCTCCTTTAATAATCAGCAGGACACAAATTTAATTTTCAACATAATTAATGTTTCTTTTTTAAAAAGAGTTAACATGTAAGGTTAAGCATAATGTCTTACTGCCATTTAGCAAGGAATAATTAAGTATATTGAAACTGAAAGATAATATATACTTTAATGTCTCATTGCTCAGGGCATTGATATGAATACAAAATGTCAAAAGAATGATCTGCCAGCAAGAGAAACTAGATGTATGGTTCATAATACCAAGCTGTGTATTTTAATGCAAAACCAATATTTTTATTATTGCTGTATCAGAAATTAAGAGCAGAAATCTTGTTATAAGTATCTTGTTATAAGTATCTTTTTCATACGGGTCTTTATGGCATTTGTTTTTGGAATCATAGAGTTGGAACAAATAGAGGCATTTGGTCAACTTCTTTCTCTTCAGTATCTATGGCAGCATCTTATCATACAACTATCCAGACTCTGTTATCAGAGGTGGGCTGCACTTATGTTAACAACTGTTCACTGTGAGCACGTCCTCTTTGAAACTGAAACGCAGCTTCAAACATGCAGCTAATCTACTCAGGCAGCTCCGGTGAGTACAACAGGCGCAGAGCAGAACTCAGCTGGGCAGCATGGACAGGGGGAACAAGCCAGAAAGTTAGTTATATATGGACAGGATAGCGCAGTGGTGGGGGGAGGTAGTCCCAACTACCGATTCACCCAAACCTGTCCAACCAGGCAGCAGCCCACCACTGCTCTGTATGAAGATCTGTAGTGAAGGAAAACTTATCACAGCATGGAACAGCATGGAATAGCATCATGGACAACTCATACAGTCAGAAAATTCCTCCTGATGTTTAACTCAAACTTTCTTTTTAGTAGTTTTAACTCTGTGGTTTTCATCCTAAAGTAGTAAAAGTTGGTCACTATTTCTGAGTGGCAATTCTTTCTTAGTACAAGTATGGCCATAGATGGCGAACCATTCAAAAGTAGCTTTCCTAAGGCCAGCCCTAGTGAGATATTAGAATCAGTGAGAATCCCAAGTTGCTTGCACACTCCTTTAAAGACAGTGAGCGCTACATTATCTAAGAAGGGCTGTCTTGATCATTCTCAATAACAAAGGCCATGATGGATTGTCTGTTAGCAAAGGAAAAAAAAACCCTCAGTTTTTCTCATATTGCTTTTAAGGACCCCACAGAATTTTCAGATCTTGATTTAGAAAATTCCCAAGAACTTCAGGAATCCCTTAGATAATATCAGTTTGAAAATGCAGGTAATTTTATTATAGTGGAATTCTGTCAAAGCCAACTTCAACATCTTCTTTCATTACAACGGAGACCCATGTGGTTTGATCAAAATGCGTACCTCAGTCTAATAAACAACAAACTGAATATCATAACCACTAAAAGCTTCCTTCTGTATCAAATACAATGGGCAGATGCATATAAGAGAAGTGCTGGAAACCTCTAAAAAGCTACCTCAACCATTTGGAATAATAATAGCACACAAACTGCTTTAAAAGAAGTATTAGTTGCCTTCCAGATGCAATTTAAGGTGCTAGTTGTCAGTTTTAAGACTCTGCATATTTCTAAATAAGATTATTGGAGGAACTGTCTTCTTTTAAATTCATCTGCCCATTTAGTAAGATCTATTCATCTCCCTCTGGTCTGGTCTGCATGAGATTGTAATCTGGTACAACTTTGGAAACTGCCATTTTTTTTCTAATTACCACCAACATTTTGGAGTCTGCTCCTTCCTCTTTGGATTTCAGGGGAACTGCTAAGAGAAAATGCAGAAGGAAAGCATGCTGTGAGTAAATGTTAAAATCTTGTAAATCCTCACAGCTACCAATGACACAGGAAAAACCAATATACAAGGTAAGGCAGAATCATTATCTTATCAGCCCAAAAAATGACTTGAGCTCACTTGTTTTCGTGTAGATGTTTCACTACCCAAACTAGATAACATCATCAGTGCCAGCTAGCAAGACTTAGGACTTTATGAACATCCCAACAAGCCATGTGCAAAATAGGCAGATACATAACTCCTGCCCACTAATGAACCTCATTTCTCCTGTCCTGTTGATGTTATTTGCAGTCCAAAGGCTCACATGAGGAAATGCTGATCCTAAGTTGCAACTTACCATCTCCCTTCAACAAGGAAGATTATCAATGCAATTTGGATTAAAAATCAATTGGTACCATCCATGATGAAGGGATCACTTCATAGTGAAGTGGTGGTAACTCAACTTACCATTGAAATTCACTCTCATCATGGTTGATACCAATTAATTTTTGTGTCTATTACATTGATAACCTTCCTTTTAGAATGTGTTGTGCTGATGATATTCTGAGACAGTTGTATGATTTTAACGGTGCTCATAAAGACATCAGTCAGACTTCAGCAGATAGTCTCAGCATGGATATTGAAGGCTTCCAATAGAACTGTCCTGGATTATCCTAGATTTATTATCCTTGCCAGTTCAGTCACAGAAGAAACTGGGCAGCGGGGAAGGTCCTGGAGGGATTAATTTCTATCAAACAGGATTCTGATAGTTGAATGCAGCCCCCACAAATACTCCACCCCAACCAGATCAGCCATTTCAGCTGTGACCATGTCATGAATGAGTGTTGACTTACTTTGGACTGACATGCCATTAGCAAATAGCACTACAGATTAAGATAAGGCCAACATGGCAACCTAAGCTTTGCTGAAGCCGAAGGGAAGCAAAGCATGGAAAAGCCATTATCATCACATATAACTATTTTTTGACAGCCTATTTCCAGCTCCATCCTTCATCCTATGGCTCCGAATCATTCCTCTTCTCTTCTTCCATAGAAATCCTATCTAAGGGGAGCAACATATTTAGCTTAACCTGCAAAAACATTTTTTCCAGCCATCAGTACTGAAAATCAATACAATGTATGTGTTGCAAAGATGTTTAAAATATTATGATGGTACATGCAGCCTATACTAGATTTTTACTATTCATTTAACCTACTGTTCTTTTAGAAATATCTTGTAGACTAAATGCTGTTTTGTTTCTTAACGTCATTTGATCCAGGAAAGAGTTAAGAACCACCAGTCCACTAAGTGTTGAGAAGTTGAATTGTCTGAACACACTGTATTATCTATACAATCGTCTTAAATTTTATTTATTTGAAACTTTTATACAGCTGCCCATGTTATAACCAACATGCTTGTAGGGCTGCTCCCAATAAACAAAATAATGTAGGAATAGGTGAAAAAAAAAAGTAATTAAAAACTGATAGGGCTTTGTGTTCGGTTCATTGTAGTCTCCAAAAGTTGCTTTGTGAAATGCATGAACTTGAAAATAGCAGTCAATTACTTCAAAAAGCTTTTTCACGATGTTGGGAAAAGATATAGTTATTCTAAACTGTTGCACACACAGGTGTGCATGTTAACATTTTAGTGAATTTTTCCCGATACATATAATTTCCCAATATAAATACTTCCGGTGTAAAGTATTTTTATTTTCTCTAATGTAAAGTATTTAACTCCCCTCACATAAGTTGTACATAAATTGAATATGCGTTTTTGATGCTATAGAGTTTACAAAATTTGAGTGCAAATTACTTCTTTTAAATTTACTACTGCAAAGTACAAACATTAAATGTAACACATTTTTCTGTCAATTGGAGATCAAAATCAGAGCGGATACAGACCGTTTTAAAAACCATTTCAGTAGTCTGGATTACTTGGCTTTTTTGTTATTGATATAATGATATGTTTATCACACATATATAGCTGTTCCTTCTAAGAGGCTTCAGAACAAGTTACATGCAAACACTAACATAAGGTCAGATATGCTCATCATTTGTGTAATTGAGGTTCTTCGAGGTTATATGTATGAAAATATACAAGCATGAGTTTGCATACATATAATGAGTTTACATTACATATAATTTATTTGAGATGTGTATATGCTGTTCGTATAAAATTGACATGGCAACATAAAATATATACTTCAAGAGGGGTTAAAGACTGCATTAAAAGGATTTGTGGTTGCAGTTTGTATTGACCTGTGTGTGTGTAAATCCACTTTAAAATGTTACATAGGATGACTGGGTTGTAATTTAAATAAGCTTGCTTCTGACTCACAGAAAGCATAGACAAAAGGATATCAGTTGTTACTCATAAAGTCAATCACATAATAAAAGCATACCCAAGGCATGGATTGGTAACCATGCTGGCTCAGGAATTCTGGAGTTGAAGTCTACAGGTCATAAAGTTGCCATAGTGGCCCATCCCTACCCTAAGGTTATTGCTATTGCTGTTTCAAAATTACAGATCTTAGATTTACTTGTGAAAGCTTGATAATTGGTTTTTCCCTGTAATAAAATGAATGTTTTCTTGATGAGTTTTAAATGGGTATGCTTCTCATTTCCGTGGAATTTGGCAAACTAAGCATTTGTTAAACAAAATGGGATCCAGCTTCCAATTCGTTTCAAATAGTCTTGAAAACACTATTTGTTATTTTTGTTTCCTCCATTTATTTTATTACCCTTGTTTTAACACATATAAAAGTAACAGCCTGACCTATATATATTTCTGTTGCAAGACAACTATAGTTGTACAAGAGAAGTTTGTAAGTGTTTCCATTTAAATATAATGAATGACTTTGTTTTGTACGAATTGGTACAAATATGTAGACTTATACCTATAGTTTGAGTTTTGATACTGTTCCGGTTATCACAATAGTTTTATAACTCTATTAAAGAAATTGTTTAGAAAGGGTAGCATTATTAGATAATTTTTAGTAGATTGTGTTTCTCAGCTATTTATTAGTATTTAAGTTTATATCAATATACTATACTGAATTTTCTCCTACTGCACTTTATATTTGAGGCTAAAAGTTGTCAATATAGGACTTTTTCATTGGGGATGTACTATGCTGATGTATTTAGTTTTTATTGAATTTGAAAACCAATTAACATCCACATGTACTGTCTTTACTAAAAAGAAATTAAAGTGGTGATTTTCCATTTCATTTGTGCAGTGAAATTCAGATTAGCTACAGTGGTTGTAAACATAATCTTTTTTTCCTTCAAAACTGAAGCACTATACAACTGGAAATATGTAACTTTCCTTTGCTAAAATTCATATTAAAGATAAGTTAATTTGGATTAATTAAATATTTGTACAATTTATTCATTCTATTAAATAAGTTAATATAATTTAAAAGTAAGCATCTGTACGTTAGTTTCAAAATGGTATAAAATATTTTTTACTTTATGTATTCAGAAGCAGATCTGTATAACATCACATTTAGAATTTCTAAAATTAAATTATCTCTATTTTAGTAAATTGATATATACATTCTTTTGCAAAAGTTTTACAGTTTTCTTAGGTAAAAATTGTGAATACCTAATTAAAATTGTCATATTTCAAACTTGCTTTCTATATAACAAGATACACATCTAATAACATATATCACCCTTTGTTTGTTGTTTGTCTATTATAAGTTATTATTTTTTGTTTGAGTGACAATAAATTGCTGTATACCAAAATTAATTGTAGGCAGCTGTTAAATAGATATGAAGGGATATTTTCTTTTTGAAAGCACTTACATATACAGAAAGGTTGCAAGAAATGCCAGCAGATGTAAATCTCTCTTATTGTAAAAGAGTAAAAAGTCAATATGTCTTTATTTATTGCTTCCTCTGAAAAAGTTAAAAACATTTAGTGAAATATGTGCCATTGCTGAAGTATTATGCAGTAAATACAAACTTATGAATTATAATGCTAGTATATTTTCTTGCATGAAACTTAGTAGAAATGTTCAATACCATGAAGTTTAAAATTTGACTTGGTATTGAATTTAATGGATGGAAAGAAAGCAAGGTGAGATACCTATCCATTTAAAGTTGAAAAAAGGTTGCTTATAATATTTAATTTCTCTGTAATGGAAGTCATTTTTCCTTCAGAGTTTAGGTAGGTAGGTAAGTAGGTAGATCGATCAATTGATTGATCAATTGATAGATTAGATAGATAGATGGATAGATAGATAAATAGATAGATAGATAGATATTTTTCTGTTCTCTAATATGGACAATTGTTGCAATAATTTTGCAAATGATTTCTTTTTTCATTCTAAGCAAATGTAATAATTTTTCATATACCATTGCAATACATATTTAAATAAGATACAAAGAGTGTTACCTGGAAATAGCCAGTTGGCAGATTTGATACCAAAATCTGGTTAGATGGGGTAGTCTTTCTTTGCAATTTCAGGTGTTAGGGATTTAAAAGACAAAATGGATACTTTAACTTTGCATATATTTAAAACAAAAAATTAATGATTAAAACTACTGAAACCTACTTCTTAAAATGGACTTTGCCTGCACTTATTTATTTAACTTTTCCAACAAGAGACAATCATTATGTCAGCATAACTCATCTGCCTCCTGTTACCTTAAACAGAGATTCATTTATTTGGAAAGGTTTATACAAAAAGTACACACTGGTATACAAAAAGTAGATACTGGAAACATAGAGACTGCTTGGAAGGATGGTTTATTGGTGAACAGGACCACATGGGTTTGAAGTCGTGGGTAGCTGGACACATGGAGAGGAGATTGTCTTATCTCTATCTATCTATCTATCTATCTATCTATCTATCTATCTATCTATCTATCTATCTATCTATCTATCTATCTATCTATCTATCTATCTATCTATCTATCACCTCTCTTGGGCTTTGAACTGAAGCTTCCCAGTTCCTGTGGCAAGGGCAAGTATCTTATTGGTTGTCAGACTCCCAGGGGGCGGAGGTGTTAGCTAACTTTGTAGGCTGTCTGTGTCCCAGGCTGGGTTGATCTTGCTGGGTGATACAATGAAGGCAATTTTCTATTGTGGCTGAATGGCTTTGTCCTGATATGATAATCCCATCATCCTTTTTTTTTTTACAGATAGACTGGCCAGTCTTTTGCGTTATAGATAAGCAGGCACCAAAATCTGCTGTGGGGAGAGAATTGGGGTCTTTTGTTTCTGTTTCCTTTAAGATTTTTATTTCTCTTTTAAGGGAAATATTCAGCCTTTTTAATATTTCCTATAATATTTCATTAATCTAGGAGAGGGGTGGCTGCATGCTAACTTTCTATGTATCCAATGTCAATAATCAAACTCTAAAAGCTCATCATTTAAGCCTAATCAGCAAAATTTTATTAAGAGCTACCAGAAACAGCAACATTCATATTTTAACTTTCAACAAATAAATTCATTTTGTAATCCACTCTCTTAGGAAAAAAAAAAAAACAAAGGAAATCCCTTTCCACATAAACAGATATTTAAAAACATTCTGATAGCTATTAATGTGATTTCTTTTTTGACCTGGACTGAATGATGAGGTTTTTAAATATCTGTTTATAAGTGGAAAGGGATTTCCTTTGCTTTTTTTTTTCCTTAGAGAGAGTAAGGAAATTCATTTCCTTACAAAATGAATTTATTTGTTGAAAGTTAAAATATGAATGTTGCTGTTTCTGGTAGCTCTTAATAAAATTTTGCTGATTAGGCTTAAATGATGAGCTTTTAGAGTTTGATTATTGACATGGGATACATAGAAAGTTACCATGCACCCACCCCTCTCCTAGATTAATGAAATATTATAGGAAATATTAAAAAGGCTGAATATTTCCCTTAAAAGAGAAATAAAAATCTTAAAGGAAACAGAAACAAAAGACCCCAACTCCTTCCCCGCAGCAGATTTTGGTGCCTGCTTATCTATATATCTATCTCTATCTCTATCTCTCTATCATCTATCATCTATCTATCTATCTATCTATCTATCTATCTATCTATCTATCTATCTATCTATCTATCTATCTATCTATCTTTATATATATATAAAACTGGTCAAATAAGTTCATTTTTTAGTCCTTGTGTTTACATTTAAAAAGCTTAAATCCCATAAAATATAACCCCATAATTTAATTTCTTATCATTGTCTCTTTGTCTTCTTTCAGGAACAGCTTTAGTAGTTTTAGCACATGTCTTTTGTAAATCCAAGATAAGAAAGCTTTCCACATTATTCTTCTGATTTATTATTTTTATGCTTCCTTTCAATTATTAATACATCAACTATTTTCATTTGTAAATCCACTGTGCCATATATTTCCATATCACTCTTATATTCTGGCATTTTTCAATCCATTTTTAGATACATAGCATCTTTTTCAATGTTACACTTGTAATATTTAAAAAGTATAAAACCACATTCAAATCAGCCTTGGATACTGTTTTATACAATAACGTGTTGTTGTTCTATATCCTCTGTTATGGTATTGGACAATCTTGTAAGTAATTTCTGAGTACATTGTTCCCAAACAGCCTTAACTTCTTCTATAGTCATATAGTATTGCTTGATTATATTAATGGATCTCTTCTCCTTTAATTTTAATTCTTAGTTCTCTTTTATTCCCTCTACTCAAACTTCAGAGTCCCTTCTTATTATCTGTTTATTTTCCAATCAGCAAAACTTTCCCATGGGATAATTTCTTACGCTTAATTTCAAAGTCTTCATATATTCTTTTATGAAGTTTTAAACACCCCACAGGAAATATTCTTTAAATTCCATCCAACCTCTTTACTTTTCAAATTGCACATTCTAGACCCCTTTTACTGTTTCCAAAAACTTAAGCTTTTCTTCTTAATCCTTAAACTTACATATAACTTACTTCATCCAGGATAGAAGGAGATTCTCTTGGCATAATCAAACTTGCCCTTTGGAAGATTCTTAATTTTAGAAAATCAATAATAAGCGCCTTCCTAAAGCAGTAAAAGAAGAGATGGTACAGGCAGCAGATGCTGAACTCCAATTTAAGCAAGATGATTCCCCTTCACCCCATTTCCAGATTCCAGATCTCGGCCCGCTGGAGAAAGCTATTTTACACTCTCTTTGCGGGAAGATTCGATATGCAGCAAACTTATGAGTGATCTTTGTCCTCTTCTTGATCTTGAGAGGAGTTCCAAGGATCTGATACATTCACCAATTCTTTGTTGTTATCTCCATGAAAATGGAGCCACCTTCAGTCTCACCATTAAAACCCACAATGCTCCAAATCTTAACAAATCTCAAATTATTGGCTGCTTACTAAAATCAATTATAAATTTAATTTGGCTAGGAAATACATCGCAGGAGAAAGTGTGCAATGAATAGAGTTTTCTGTTCTAGTTTTATGCTTGTTTGGTAAGAAAGATTATACTACTTACATATTTACAAGCTCAAAGAACACCAAGGACCCCTCATTTCAGTCTTGAGGTACAAATATTTCCTTTATTATTATTATTATAATAAACAATTATTATGTTACTATTGTCCCCACATTTCAGTAATCAAGGTAAGCTAAGTCTGCCTAATTGTATTCTCATTATTAGAAGGAATCTATTAAAACATATGCCTGTTTTGTGTTATATTCAAAATAATTTTGGTAGGTTCTTCAGTGAAAGAAATTATAAGAATATATACTGTACAGGGGTGGGATGCAAATATTTTTACTACTGGTTCTGTGGGCGTGGCTAGGTGCACATGGCCATGTGACTGGGTGGGCATGGCTTCTTTTTTTGCAGCACCCCCCTGCATTCCATTTTTTTTTGCCCCCTGGGCCTCAGGGAAGCCTCCTGGAGGCCATTTTTGCACAGCACACCCCCTCCACACATGCCCCTTTTTGCCTCCTGGGCCTCAGGGAAGCTTCCTGGGCAAAGCAGTAAGACAGCGAGGGGGATCCTGATACAGCTGATCGTTGGAACAGCTGATTGTTGGGAGGAGAAAAAAAGAAATACCTGTTTTTTTACTACCGATTTGGCCGAACGATTGTATTTTTTACTACTGGTTTGCCCAAACTGGGCGGAACCGGTAGAACACCACCACTGATACCATACCTATCTAGTGAGAAGCACATGGGTAGCACTCCATGGAAACTTTCTGATTGTTAGTTTCTTTTGATTGGTTCTTGATCTATTTCAGGGGTGTCATACTCATGGCTGGATGCGTCACGTGCTGGTCCCTCCCCAACCCAGTTTAGCAAAGGGGGGGAGTCTCGAAACTCATGTGATACCATAGTAACGACATGAGTTTGACACCTCTGCTTTATTTGTTTGTTTTCAGATACTTTCACATTTGGGGAAGAAATGAGAAAAATGTGGAGGTGGTTAATGTAATAAAAAGCCCTTAGCTGTATGTCCTTTGGGTACTCAGACATTAGCACATGAAAGCATTATATTCATTTCAAATAAGATTGTGTTAAATGAGTGCCTCAGCTATATATTGCAATAAATAGATATTCATTGATAATAAACATACTTTATATTGTACTTAGTTTGATTTGGAAGACTTTTATTTTTTGATAAAAGTTTATATGGCAAGAGTACTATGATTGCTTGCAAACAACATAAACCAAACATGCAGATGCCTGTAGGAATGTGAAAACTTTCAAAAATAGATTAAATTAGCCTTTTATTCAGTTATTTTATATTAAGATTTTTAAAAGTATGTGGTGATATCAACAGCTGTCTAGTAATAAAGAAAGGAAAATAAGGATAAACAGGTGGCTGATACTGAAAACAGCTGCTAATTTTTTTTCATTGTCATTTTTGTTTGCAATTGTGTATTTTCTTGGTGTGGTAGGGTTTACATCAGAACGAGACAGTATTTAGCCTGTGCAACTAATTAGAGAATTATAGTAACATAAATTGAAACTGGTGAAGGCATTAAAAATGATTGCCACATAGTCTATTTTATCTCATTTGAAGTAAAAACAAATAACACAGATAAAATGATCATGGAATATTCTTTTAATTTTGTATGGTAATTCCTTTACTTAATTACTATTTTTCAAAAATTTTGAAGTTGGAGAGCTTTCACATACAGAGATAAGGCTAAGAAAAACAGACACCTTTAAAGCATTCTGTTTGATCGATTGATATTAACAATCTTGATATTATCAGCCTACAACATAACAATAGAACAAGACAAAACTATATGAGTTAATATTCCAACTCTTCAGTAACATGCCTTGTCAGTTCATTCAACGCAAACATTTATTTAGTTTATTTGCTATCTTTTGAAATTTTGAAAACTTAAAATTTCACTGTAGTTAGGTTTTGCAGGCTTTTTAGGCTAGTAGCTCTTTGTACAAGTTTCTATAAATATCAAGTTACTGTGTAATGATGAAAGGAAAAAGAAGAACAGGATGCACATATGCAACCAGTAATGAATGCCTTATTGAACAACATGAAAAGTCAGGTTAAGAACTGATCATTATTATATTGTAATATATGTGGGAAGATTCTGATTCTTCTGATTTATCTGGGATGTAACAGAAGAATTGGGGGGAAAGGTAGATTCTGAGCTTCAGGATATTTACTTATTCTAGAGTAGAATAGTCAAGAGATATTAGATTTTTTTTTCTTTCAATTTTTAAATCGAATTACCGCAGTTTTCAGAATTTAAGACGCACTTCCCCCCCTAAAGAGGGTGAAAATTTGGGTGTGTCTTATACACTGAATGTAGCCTCACCCACGAGGCCAAAAACGTGAGGCACAGAGGCCAAAAATGCAATGCACGGAGGCAGTGATGGTCTGTGGGAATCCTTACAACCTGGAACAGCTTATTGGGGGTATTCTGTGAGGCCAATCCACCCGCCAATCAGCTGTTCCTGCTGAATCAGACAGCGATAATGTGCTGAAGCAGACCTGGCTGTTCGCTATTTGCTGCAAGGACGTGTCAGAGTTTGCAGCAGCAATCACACCCACAAGTAACTGATTCAGCAGGATTCAATAAGTTCTCTTTATATATAACACATGAAGTAAATACAATACAAGAAGCAGGTTTTCCAACATGGTAGTAAATACAAGCAAAATACAAGCAGAGGAGAGGAGTTTCAGTTTTAGTTTTAGAGCAGCGTGCAGCTTTAGTACAGAACAGTTGAGCTTAGCCACGCCCAGGCTCCTTGCTGTCTCCTTCTTGCTCACACAGCAAATACTGTTTCAGTTTCCAAAGTGCGCTCAACTCTCTTGCACACTGACAGGATGCTAGCCAGATGAATACCGATGGATGCTGGTAGGCAGAGGCAGAATTTCTCCCTCCTTTATTTTCCTCCCCAAAAACGAAGGTGTGTCCTATACTCTGGAGCATCTTACACTCCGAAAAATATGGTAGTATAAACAATGGAAATACAAGCTTTTCACAAGACCACTTTCTTACAATATGTAGTCTTTGGTTCTGTCAGCCCTTTTGTGATGACCCGTAGTCTCTCAAAAATAACAAAAAACATAAAACATGAATCAAAGGCTTGCAATGCCTTCCACTTAACTTCTCTGTTTTATTAGTCACAGTTTAAATTCAAACAGTCAATAAGGAACCAAAAGGAAACCAAAACAAACCACATTGGTGAAAGTTCCAAGGCAAACCAAGATAATTAATCACACATTCCAGGGAGATAACCAGGTAGAGTCCATGAGAAGAACGCCAACGAAGAGAAATCTCATCCAAACAAAAAACATTAATTTGACTTCAGCGTCTGTGACACGCATTTGCAGATTTTTGTACAGAGCTCACAGCTGCAACCCATGAGGAGGATCATGGCCCTCTCCTCCTGAGTAAACCACGCGTTTCCCTGATCGTCTCCTCCCTGCGTGCCCTAGGATGGATGGGGGATGGGCCTGGGTCCTCCTCTAACTGCTCAGCCAGCCTCTACCCTTCCCCAGCCTCCTCCACCACCTCTTGAATCACACTTTCACTCCCTGTTTGCTGTTCCTCCTCTTCCTCAGAGTCAGTCTCCACCAGGGGCATGACACCTTTAGGTTCCACTGACCCATTTCTCAAGGGATAAGTGTTATTTTTTTCCAATTCTAAATATTTTCATCATTCCCTAAAGCAGGAGTCTACAACCTTAAATACTCAAAAGAGCCATTTGGACCTGTTTCCCAGAGGGAAAAAAAACACAGGAAGCCACAAAACCTGGGTGAATGTGGCCAACTTGATGTCACTCGCTCCTGCCCAGTCACATGACCCCCTAGCCACAAAACCCTTCTTTCTTTCTTTCTCTGTCCCCCCTCTCTCCCTCTCCCTCCCCTCTCTGTATCTCTGTATCTCTCTTTGTACCCGCTCCCACTCTATTTCCCACCCTCTCTCCCCCCTTCTTTCTGTATCTGTATCTTTCTGTATCTCTTTCCCCCCTCTCTGTCTCTCCCTCTCTCCCCCCTTCTCTCTCTGTATCTCCCTTCACTTCTTCACCTCTTCCTATCTTCCCCTCTCCCTCACTCTTCCCCTCTCTACCCCTGTATCTCTCTGTATCTCTCTCTGTATCTCCCTCTGTATCTCTCTGCCCCTCTCCCTATCTTCCCCCTTCTCCCCTCCTCTCTCTGTATCTCTCTATGTCTCTCTCTGTGTATCTCCCCCCCCCCTTCTCTCTCCAAGCCACAGCTGGGCCAAGCCAGTAAGCTCTCCTTGGGGCTCTTTGCTATTCTTTTATTTCTTCTTTTTGGAAATCTGGGCTGGCTGAAGAATGAGCACCAGCTGCAGTGGAGGCATCTCTTCAGATGATCCTCCTCCTTCCCCTCCTCATCTCGTGACCCTCTGGCCAGCTGTGGAAGGGTCGGGAGGGTGCACACACGTGGGGAGCCCCTCCTCAAGCGAGCACCAAAGCGCAGCAAAACTATGTGCAGGTAACCACTCACTCCCCAAGCAACCGAGGCATGTCCAGCACCAACAAGGGCTGGAAGAAGCTCCAGCAAGAGTGAGACGCTGGAGAATCAGCCCCGGGCCTCTTCTTCATCCCCCACTGACACCCTTACCTTCTCAGGCAAGGGAGGGGAGGGAGAGAGGTGGGGCAAACCAGTGATGGGACAGGGAGCCTGAGCAGAGGGCCCAAAGAGCCGCATGCAGCTCCAGAGCCAGAGGTTGCTGACATCCGTCCTAAAGCATTTAGTTGGAAACTATGCAGAGTCTGTTTCTGTGGGATAAATAGTTTCTCCAGTTTGTTAGTCTATATTAATATGTATTTGAAGAAATAAAAGTTGGCAACAAGTTTATCCTGATCTCTCTTTTTTTTATATATAGACTACAGTAACAAAATCTCAAAAGCCTGACTTGTTGTCTCTTCCTTCTCTGATAAGGTGAAATCAACCTGAGTTCTTTTTCCTGCTTTCTTTGTTTCCTGGGTTTAAAATTTATTTTTGTTTTCATTTTAACTGTTTCTGCAAAGGCTTTCCAGACTCATCTCTGTTCAATCTATAACCAAATATTGAATTCTAAGCCCTTTATGTTGCCGTGTCTGCTAGCACAATCCGTGGCAAGTTCTATTCTTCCATCAGGTTCTCTTTCCCAAAAAAGTCAAAGGATTATAATGAGCTATGTAATGTAGCACCTCACATAGATGAAAATCAAGGATCAGAGTTGAACTGAAGTCAAAATGTTTAAAGTTATGTATACTGTGGCTTTAAACATTTTGACTGCAGTTCAACTAGTCCTATCCTTTAAGTTGTGATGCCCCTGGTGGAGACTGACTCTGAGGGAGAGGAGGAACAGCCAACAGGGAGTGGTAGTGTGGCTCTGGAGATTATGGAGAAGGGTGGGGAAGGGCAGAGGCTGGCTGGGCAGTCAGAGGAGGACCCAGGCCCATCCCCTCACCATCCTAAGATACACAAGGAGGAGAGGATAAGGGAGAGACGTGGTCTACTGGGGACAAGAGGGCCTTGATCCTCTTCATGGGCAGCTGTGACAACTGGATAAGAGGATGGACATGTGTACGGCGAGTGCTGGAAACAAAGCGTGGAAATATCTCTAGTTTATGGTTCCTCTCTGAGTTTGACGTCCTTCCCAGTGTATGTTCTGATATCTGTGGATGTCTTAAAGCCCTTATCTTGCCTGGTTTGTGTTGTTTTTTACTCTTTATAATTTAAGCGGCATTTCCTCTTCTTGTAACTGCTTATGTGGGAATTTTTTGTCTCCAAGGATATTTGGAGCTTGGAAGCAAAGTGAAAGAATAAAAGGGGCTTCACCTGTTTTTTGTGACTGTGTTTATTTTGTATCCCACCCTGGGTCATCACATAAGCAGTTCACAGTACATTCATACTACACATCCAATAAATAAAAGTTGTTAATTTGTTGTCTGACTTTTGTCTTGGGTTCCATTCTGTTTTTCAATGTATTGGGATATGCGAGTCAACTTATACAAAAAATATCTAGAAAATCTTAGGAATCTAAGATTCCTAGAAAAGGAATCTTAAAAGTCCTTTGAGTCCACAGCATTATCCCTAAGAGCTGTCCATAGGGAGAGATAAAATGTATATTTTCTCATATTTTAATAAATCGTGGCCAGTATCATATATTCAAATATATGTTAGATTTTTTCATTTTAAATTGGCCAGTTTATATATTCATATAATCAGTATTTTAGTAGTTTGCCCCGGTAGGTTAAATTTTGACTATCATCACATGTTGCAGTCTTTAGTAAAAATGCTAATCTTGCAAAATTAGCATGTTGGATCTATTTCATGGTGATTTTAAAATAAAACAAAAATATAATAACAAAATATACAGATAAACTTTAAGATAGTTTATGAAAAAATAGCAAAATTTTTATAGTCCACAAATCAAATGCTTTCATAGTTGCCTTCTGTTTACTTTGAAAATGTCAAGGGCTTCCTCTTTCTTGCACTTCAGTTTATAGTACAAAGAAATTTAAAATACCAAAAAAGTGAATGTCAAATAGTGCAGGAACTTTGAATTGACTCTGTAATGTCAGTGATGATATTATAAACTATTGTAAAGGTCTGTAGCAGAATTTTCATTCAATTTTGGTGATTCATATTGCATATAAAAATAAATGTCCAGTTCTCTGTTGAATGGTAAAAATATCCCATGTCCCTCTACATTATTATATAAAAAATATGCTAAATCATTTGAGTCATGTCAATATGTCAAATTCTCAAATGTAATTAACAAATGTAGTTGAACATGAAGAAATCTTAAAATGTTTGATTATAGATCACAAGTTAATATTGATTTTAATATGGCTATCAAATTGTACCTAGATGTAAATATATATCTTATTTGAGTCTGCTAAAGAATTTTAGCAAGACACACATTTCAGTGGAGTCATGTGAAACGGCTTTCCTCATATCAATGCTGTTTCAATTAATTTCCAATTACACATTCAGTGTATTTCAGATACTAGGTTAATGAGAATTTACTTAGCATCTTGAGTTCTCACCATTGGTGAACAAACAATGAGACTGATTCATAGGTAGAGGTTGAGGACAGGGTTCCACTCACCACCTAATTTTTTTTTAAATGCATGGTAAGGTATTATTTCTAGGTAAGCTAGAACTAATTGGTCTTTGCTTCCAACTTTCAAAATTGTTCCATATTTGTAAATCATGTTGGACAGGCCAAAAGTCTCTTAAATTCTACATTCATATTATTGCAATATGCAAAGTGGGTACTAGTATTTCCCAGCAACTTGCCTGTCCAGTAAATGGATTAAGGCTCTGTAATACTGTTCCATTATCCAGGACTGGTGTTTATAATAAAAAGTAGTGATCATTTGCTAACGTATTTATGTTTCCACATTTAATTTTTGTTTTCCATGACTTTCCTTGTTGCTGACACAAATGTACTAATGGTTTTATAAAGCCTCAGGATCTTGCTATTCAACAGTATTTCCAACTACACGGCCAGTATTAGATTATCAGATTACTGATATTTGTAGCTGTAACATATGAAAGACTTTCCTACCAATGTAGTAACTTTTATGTGATTATTACTACGTGTGTATTTTTCCTTTAGTTACATTTACTGTATATTTAAATATAGACAGTCAGAAAATAATCTGCCTTAAAAATGGTTGCTTCCGTTCTTCGTAATAGTTATCTTTTTAAAAGCTAATATAAAAAGAAATTGAAATTCTAGTTCTTCATTCTATTGAAGTTATTTTCTACCTTATAGATATCACTATCCATGTATCAGAAGGTAAATGCACTATTGTTGGAAACAATAAATGAATTCCTGTTTTGATTAGCGTCCCACTCTCTTTAAACAAATCTTTTCACAAGCATTTCCTTTTTTCAGCAGCAACAAAGAAATATTGGCATTTACCATTTTGAAATGTTACCAACTTATGATATTATACTGCTGTTATTCATTGCTGCATTTCCAATAACTTGTATTGGAACTGTCTGGAAAAGGACTTCAACTTTTACAAAGAATCTCTTTGGGCTGAATTTAATAACTCTATTTGGAATGTGAATGATATGCTTTTTTAGAATTTCTGTAATGAAATAATGATTTTAACTATACTTTTTAAATTTTTCATTCAAACTTTTTTCTTAAAATCTCTTAAATCTTAAATATCATGGCTTTGATGACCAGAGGTGTGAATATAGCTACACAACAAACTTTTTGTCTCAAAACAAAAAAGGACATGAAAAGAGAATAGGTCACCAGAGAAGAATACAAGCAATTTGCCTGGAGCTATGGAGAAGATGTCACGAAAGCAAAATCTCAGAATTAGCTGAAACTGGTGAAGCACGCTAAAAACAAGAAAAAAAGGCTTCTGTTCAAAATAAAAGAGACAAAAAATCAGTATATTAGCACTTCAATGCAGAATACAAAATATTAAGCAAAGGTCAGGTTACTAAAGTCCTACTTTAACTGTACATTGAATCCCCCCCACCAAAGAATTCAAGATCCAAAGCTCACATGAATATTGTTCATTGTGAGTTCCATTAAATATTTATTCCAGTGCACTTGAATGGCATGTAATATTGACCTTGATTTTACTGTTACATGATAAAGACAGGACTTAACAAAAGAATTCCTTTTTCTTTGAAGGGTGAACCAACCTTGGAGGTTAGCGTTGTCAGTCCCTGTATAGATAGTATTTAGCTTTTTTTTTTCCAGTTTTTTTCCAGTTCAGCTGTTTACACTTACATGAAGCTTTATTTTTTTAAATTTCCCAAAGCACAAAACAACTGGAATTTTCATTGTTTTGTACTGTTATTGACAGAAAATGGTTCCCGCTGGACTTACTTTTAAGAGTTGCCTTTCATACAATGATTTTAAAGACAAGGAACTCCAAAGGCATCAAGTCAATCATGATATTTCTCACTTGGTGCTTATCTTGAGAAAACCAGAACAGAAATGTTGAATGTTGCTTTTTGCCAGATGTTATTTTTGTAACAGGAATCCTATCTACGGTTTGGACATTACAAATCTGTAACATTTAAAAATAATAGTTGCTTCAGAGGACAACATAGGAAATGTGTGTGACCTTATCCATCTCCATAAAAATATTATCCTGTCACTTAATTGTTAGAGATTTGGTTAATCTCTTATCATTAAGTGTATAGATTTATTATGTTTATCTCAGGAAGCAAATATACAAATAGTGTAAGTACCATTTTTCTTTATGTGTGTGTGAATGTATATAGGTAGGTTTGAGTATATAGAATACTTTATAGAATAGAATACTTTATTGGCCAAGTGTGATTGGACACACAAGGAATTTGTCTTGGTGTTAATACTCTCAGTATACATAAAGAAGGAACATTCGTTAAGAATCAAGAATCATATCCATAGTGTTGGGTAGCCCCATATACACATTAAAAAGATGTGTGATACAATTAGCATGTTTGTCCTTAACAGTCCTGCTAGGATGTTAGAAACGGATTTTTAGAACATCCATGCTGATAAATCCCACACAAAAAACAAGCATAGTTCATTCCCCCTTTTCCCAAGGGCCACCCAATCTCTTCTGTCTTTTTGTTATGAGAACCAGCAGGCTACACTGGGACATCTGCTTAGGGTGTCCTTGAGGTGAGAGCAATGTCTTGAGGGAATCGAGGATGCTTGGAGGCTATTCCCCCCATCCTTGTATTCCATGCCAGCCCCCTCCCTGTTCTTGTCAAGATGTGAGCAAAGTGGAATATAGATGAAAGCATGAGTCAGTCTTGACAGATACTTTGTGGAAAAGAAGATGGTAGCTATAATCGAGAAGACTGATAGCATTCATTTATCTCTGTTGTTTATTGCTGTGAATTGACCTCTATCATGTAGGTTACTACAGTGGACTCCTGTACATACTCCAAAAAATACACCTGAACAGAGTCATCAATTTATACATTAAATATTATTCAGCTACTCTAGATCCTGGGAAAATTTCAAATTGATGTGGCAAAATATATAGTTTTGGTTTTACTCTGACGTTTTGCTGTCAACCTGAGTTTCTATTTTGTGTTTAAAAAAAACTAAGATACTTCTATGTTTGAAAGTAAAACTCAATTTCTTGTAATGGGTTTGCCATTATGAAAGAGATGCATTCAGCTCTTTAACAACCGATTTGCAATGTGATGAGAGCAAATACAGTTCTGAGGAAAAATTTGATTTCTCTCTCGTATATGTGAAAGTTTCTAATATAAATATCTATTGTTGATGGCTCTTGTTGCTTGAATTGTAACTAGACACCCACTAAATTATTTGCAGCTTCTTTTGATGTTTATTTTTCCTTGTTTCTGAAGAAACCCTACTTCCCGATATATCTTGCTATATTTGGATTATATTTAGTTATTTTAGAGAAGAATATTTTTGTAATCTGTATGGATGTCACAAGGTCCATTAATGTGTATATTTAGCTTAATTTATTTAAATAAATATTAAGAAATAAAATGATGATGAAGTTTAATATTTATGTTTTATCTTAGCCACCTGAGGTTAAAGTAGGCACACACATGCATACAATTTCTCATAGATCTAAATAAGTTTGTTTAATCCAATGGCCTGTATTGGAACATAACAAGGTAACAGGGTATTTGAATTGTTTATAGGTAGGTCACATGCACGGACACAGTTTTTTTACAATATAAATGGAAATTCAAGTAATGTTAAGTGGATTCCTTTGTTGACACTAATAAAAATATATTAAAATAATCAGAAAATCAGAAAATAAATCACAAAAGCATACATAGAATGTAAGATTTGAAAATGAGATTTTTAATACATAATCTCAGTAGAGCACGGCAGAATTGTTCCAACATTGCAGGAACCCACTACTACAATAACAAACTATGATTTATTAATCTTAGGAACAAAATATATATTTTACATAATTTACAAATCATTCTTTTTGGCAACAAAAAATAATATTTGTGTCTTAAACCTTCAGAAAGCAACAGTGGAAAACAAAGATTTTCTTTTCTGTAATTTCACGATAGATCTTAAATGTGCATGCAATCTAGAAAAACATATAACACAAAAACAACTGATCAATGTTAAGCTAAATTTGAGTCTGAGAACAAATATTATGCCTATAAGTTCCTTAGTTTCCACTTTTTCTAAAGCCATTTTCCTATTATATTCAGAAATGGGAACCTCAGGTTTTATTTCTAATTAACAATGGATATAAAATCAGAATTTGAAGTTCTAAATGAAAGAACCAAGAAAATAAAATCTTTATGTTTATGATAACTTCACATTAAAATGTAAGTGTGCATATAAATACTAAATTTAGAATTGTTCAGGATTAGAGTTTATAAAGATATTCTGAACTAAATCAGGTCATGAGGGGATAGATCAAGCCTTCCCATAGGGAGGGAAGGCTTTCTCACTGCAGGTAAGTTATGCTATATTTGTAGTTAATTTGTTATTTCTTACAATGACCATGTAACTACAGAGGGTTGCTTATAATAGAGGGATATAAATGAGTTCTTGTTCTGCATAGATTTCTTGGGAATAATATGTAATGGACATTTCATTTATTTATTTGAAACATTTGTATAGCTGCCTATCTTAAACACTGGATGGTTCACAACCACAGGAATGAATGTGTATGCACGTGCATACACACACACACACACACACATACACACACACACACACACACACACACAAGAAACCATGGGAAGGCAGAAATGTGGGCAATATCGGCCTCCCGCCGGCCAGTGTGCTCCCACAGGGTGGGCCTCCTTGGGGTGCCGCCGGCTGGGCAATGCCGGCTGGCGGCACCGAGGGTGTGGGCCTTCTCTGCGGGGGCGCCCTCCCTCTGGAATGAGCTTCCTATGTAGATACGGGCCATCACTGACCTATGGGCCTTCCGGTGCGCACTGAAGACCCACCTTTTTCAGTAGGCCGGTCTGGCCTGTCCCATTAGTAGGGTTCAATTTTTAAATCTCCATTTTTTATTGGTTTTATTGGTTTTTACCTTTAATTCAGCTGTTCATTTAATTCTCTTTTAATTCATTTTAAAATTTTCATTGATTGTATTTTTATTATGGCTGTTCAGCGCCCCAAGTCCTTATTTGGGAGAGGGGGCAGTATAATTTTTTTTTTTTAAAGAATAACAACAGGAAAAAAATAAAACTAATAAACGAAGAACACAAAAAGAACCAGAGCCAAATTTTCCCAAAGCAGCCAAAATATTCTCCTCACATGATGACTTCATGCTATCTGAGGTTGTGAAGTACAAAATTAGATAGGTTCACTTATACTCTTTTAACACTCTTCTTTTTGATAACTTTCTTTGAGTCTTTCCGTCTTTGTTTTCTTCTTCTCATACTAGGTTAGGATTGATTGCTCTATCCTCATCAGAAATGTGAATCAAAAAAGTGCAGAGCAATTTTGAAATTAATGCCATGTGCAATTGAGGGCCACATTGCTCCTCGGGTAGCAGGTTTCATATGCTTCATTTAAAGCAAAAGAGGATTTTTTTCCCAGTTATCCTGATGGTATGGTGGACAATTGAATCATAAATGAAATTAGTGTCATTGTCAGATCACAATAAAATAAACCCCATACTTTTCTAAAGGACTTCTATTGGATCTTTCCTTCAGTAGATATGTCAGTGGGATTAAGAAATATGACATAATGATATATTCATAATGACAGCCACAATGTGTACAGCTTTAATCATAAATAGCAAATGGATTTATGTCTTAAAGGTAAGATTGGTAAATGGAATATGCTAAATTAGATCCTGAATAGGAACATTTGCCGAATTCCTGCAGGCGATCCTTTGCAATAGAAATGTATAAGCTTGGTAGTTTTTATGAGTTACCCTGTGGAAACAATTTCACTTTTGAAGTGCTCCAAGAAGATTTGAGTATAATGGGCTTTGTACTGCCTGCTTTGGTGTATCCTGCAGAGAGTACTTAGCCCCCTTAGCTTGAACTCTGTTTTCTCTCACTCTTTATCCATTAATTTTCTCCTGACCTTGGGCATAAAATATATGTACTTCTTATGCTTTATGTTTTATACAGACAAAGAGGAATACCATAACCAATCTATCACCATTATGAATGATGTAGTTTAGAACAAACACAGGTCAGATGCAGTTACTTTAAGAGCAGATTTGTATTGATTCTATTCCAACAGTGAACTAAAAGAGGGAAAGAAATCAGTCTCTAAATAATAAAAAAGTGTTGACAAATAACCATAAGCTAAAAGTAAACTGCAGAGCTTTGCTTAAGAGTTATTACTGGGAAGAAAGCAAAGTTGTTGCTCTTATTATTAACACACTGCCTCACTAAATATACTTATTACTGAAGTCTCTTCATTATACATTAAATAGGAGTAAAGTGATTCTTGCTCTTCAACTCATCCCTGCTTTCTTTCCCTGTTTTATTGTTCTTTACTGAGTAGTTGGTTGAAAGCTTTTTTGTTAGACATTCCTCACTCTGATTAGCTTCCCTAATTTTTATTTAGTTACTCCACTGCAATGTTTTAACCATATTTTAGTTAGAAAGCTTTATGTGCAAAAATAAAGAACCTTTTGATATTGTGCAGATATAGATAGTCCAACAAAACATCATGTCAATTTACATAGTCTATAAATTGTCCTTAACCCTTAACTTATAAGGAGGCAAATGTGTCTAAATAAATAGAATACCTTTATTGTCATTGCATTCCATGAATACAATGAAATTTGAAAGCTACTCCAGCACAGTGCTCCAAACATCACATCACAATCAAATACTAGAGTATTTAAAAATTAAAATAATTAAAATAATAATAATAATTAAAAACCTAGTCTAAAACCTATCTAAAACATTTAGTAAGTTAAATAGCTTAAAAATGCCACTAGGACTAAATTACAAATGCACTGTTTGATTCAAGACAATTATTGCCATGGAAAAGAAACTGTTTCTCAGTCTATTAGTCCTCATTTTAAGACACCTATAATGGCTCCCTGATGGTAACAGTTCGAAATACGAATGACCATGATGAGAACAATCTGTGGAGATTTTTAGTGCTCTAGAGAGGAGTCTGGTCTTCACAATCTCTTCCAAAGAAGAAAGAGAGCAGCCGATGATTTTTTGTGCTGTGTTTATAACTCTCTGGAGCATCTTCTTATCCACTACAGAGCATCCAGCATACTACACCGTTGCAGTATGCCAAAATGCTCTTGATGGTAGAACGGTAAAAAGTAACCAGCCACTTCTCACCCAGGCCATTCTTTTTCAGCAGCCTCAGAAAGTGCAGGCTCTCTAAGGAACATTTTTGACTTAGTATATATAACTTAGTATATTTGATTGGGCTGTAGGTGCTAATTTGTATGAGATGACCAGGCTGAGCCTGAAGGAGGAGTGAAACTCATCATAAGTCACAAGTTGTTTAAGAGATCTAAGTCCAGCCCACCTTGAATGTCTCTCTTATCTTTCCCACATTTCCCTTCAGGGTCAGTAGGCCAGATTGCTGTAGAGAGCTTAAGCTTGCAATAAATTTTCATACTCATTTGAACTACCTGAATCCCCTGATTTTCCCGATGCTTGACATAATGTTTCATAGGATTGTGTTTTATTTATTTTTATACTAGCAAAATTTTAATACATAATGCACATGCACACACATTCACACACAAAGACTTAGCAGTGTATAAAATCCACTTACTCTTTTTTTTATTATTTTCATTCAGTTGAACTAATTGTTTCAGTCATATATAAATAATAATTTTGGTAACCTGTTTGCACTGTTTGAACCATATCTTATGATGATAAGAAAAATGAGAAAATAAATATTACCTATAGCTCTTACTGAGTTAGTCACTGAGTTCCATAGTTCCATACTTTTATTCTGCTGAAGCATTCCAAATTAATGTTTTTATCTCTTACTGTAAATGATGTCCTGCTGATAATGCACTAATTGTTGTCTGTAGCAGGCCATATGGATATAACCTCAACAATTATTTTTCCTATTATTATTATTTTTTGTTGAGAGGAGGTGTTGCCCAAGAATTTGGATAGAATATATAGAAAATTTCATTACATGATTCCATGAAGTCTCCTCAAATAAGAAGAATCAAGAATAGCTTTGCCAGAAGCAGACTCAGTTTGCAAGAGACCAACAAAGAGTTGGCACCAATTCCTTGGTCCTCCGTGCATTTCCAAGACACTGAAAACTGTGACCTGTAATATCACTCAAATCTATAAGTATACTAACATTTAAAGAGGCAATAAAAGAAGGCAGAATTATAGAACAATGATTATGTTGAGAATGGATTATTACCAGTTGATTTACATTAACTTAACCAGAGTTAATCCAGAAATGGGGACCAGATATACTCCTGTGAAGTAGAGATTGGCATATTTGAGAAACAATTCAGGATTTACTGGAACCACACAGTTGGGAAAGCTTCATAGCACTTCATGCTGTGTAATGCTCTGTAAAACTCTGAATCAGTTGATCTTAATAGGCAGTTTTCTCATTTGGATTTTTATACAAGATTTTGTTGTTTTGACTGCTGTTAGGTTTCTGACTGGTTTGTACTGTTTGACTAAGTGATCATTGTTTGCCTGCTCAATTAAAACCATTAGTATGTTTGAACTTGGATTAGGTTTACTACTTAGAGATAAGCCTAACAAGTTTTAATTGCAGTTAAAGATAGATAAGCTCTTCTTACAAAGCTTGGACACAAGGTTACCTCTTTCTTACTCAACTTCAGCTCTTGTGGTTAATTACATCAACAAGGAAGCTGATCCATATTTTTAGCAGATAGCATATGTTCCCCCATTAAAAAATAATAATACAGTGCATGTTTAAAAATATTACTTTGGGCTGTGAGATTAATAAAGCTTCATAAAGTTATAGCCAGTTTCAAATCTTATGTTTTTCAAAAGGACTCAAGGTAATAGTGACCTCAAAGCTCCAGAAACAGATAACGTTAATTACTTGGACCATTTTCTGTTAGGCTTTCAATCAGAATGTGATAGTCAAGTTTTTTGTTTGCTTTGTTGGATAACCTACCCAGAAAATTGGATGAGGGGATGAACTCTAGCTAGTTCTCGATAACAGATAATTAGAGTTGGAAGGGACCTTATACGTCACCTAGTCCAACCCCCCCCCCAAGTGGGAGACCCTACACCAGTTCTGACAAATGGCAGTCCAATCTCTTCTTGAAAGTCTCAAGTGATGATGTTCCCACAACTTCCAAGGGCAAGCTGTTCCACTGGTTGATTGTTCTCACTGTCAGAAAGTTTCTCCTTATTTCCAGGTTAAATCTCTCCTTGTTCAGTTTCCATCCATTATTCCTTGTTTGGCCTACAGGTGCTTTAGAAAATAGCTTGACCCCTTCCTCTGTGTGGCAGCCCTTCAAATATTGGAAGACTGCTATCATGTGTCCCCTGGTCCTTCTCTTCATTAGACTAGCCATGCCCAGTTCCTGTAACCGTTCTTCATATGTTTTAGTCTCCAGTCCCCTAATCATCCTGGTTGCTCTTCTCTGTACTTTTTCTAGAGTCTCAACATCTTTTTTATAGTGTGGTGACCAAAACTGCAGTACTCTAGGTGTGGTATTACTAAGGCTTTATAGAGTGATATTAGTATCTCACTTGATCTTGATTGCATCCCTCTGTTAATACAACTTAGGATTGCATTAGCTTTTTTGGCTACTGCTGCACACTGCTGGCTTATATGTTTGGTTCCAAGGTTCAGAAGGGCTTGTTGATCGCTTACCTGGCTCCCTGCTATGCATCATCTGCCCTGCTTGAGCTTCTTGAGATTATTGCCGGCATGGCGGTTGAGACCCCTAGGCTTATGGTCATGGGTGATTTCAACCTTCCCTCTGCCGGCGGTGCCTCGGGAGCTGCTCAGGAGTTCATGGCTTCCATGACAGCCATGGGCCTAACCCAATTAATCCGGGACCCTACTCACATTGGAGGTCATACCCTGGACTTAGTTTTTGTCTCTGATCAGTGGCAGAGTGATCTGGGTGTAGGGTATATAGTCATAGAACCCCTGTCATGGTCAGACCACTCACTCCTAAAGCTTGACTTCCGTTCCACACTTCTTGACCGCAGGGAGGCGGGGCCATTAAAATGGTACCGCCCCAGGTGCCTGATGGACCCAGAAAGGTTCCTGATGGAGCTTGGGCCATTTCCCGAAACTCATACACACAACTCGGTTGAAAACTTGGTTGCCGCCTGGAATTTGGCGGCTGCTAGAGCACTTGACCGGGTTGTGCCCTTGCGGCCTCTGACCCGGCGCCGCTCCCAAATAGCTCCTTGGTTCTCCGAGGAGCTGAGGGAGATGAAACGCCGGAAAAGACGCCTAGAGAGTAGTTGGAGAGCCAGCCGCTCTGAGTCTGACCGAACACTACTACGTTCTTACATTAAGACGTATTTAGTGGCAATAAGGATGGCGAGGAGAACTTACCTCTCCACCCTTATTGCGTCTGCAGAAAACCGCCCAGCTGCCCTGTTTAAGGTGACTCGCTCCCTCTTGAAAGTGGAGTCGCAGGATGACCCTTTGCAGGGTCGAGCTGAGGAATTTTCTATATTTCTCCAGGACAAAATCGCTCAGATTCGGAACGAACTGGACTCCGACTGGTCATCTCCGGGCGGGAGGGCGGGATCAGATATCGGTGAGGTCAACTGGGTTGAGTTCGACTCTGTTACCAAAGAACGCGTTGACAGAATACTGAGGGGACTGAATGCTACCACTTGTTTATTAGACCCGTGTCCCTCCTGGCTGGTTTTAGCCACTCGGGAGGTAACACGAGGCTGGTTCCAAGGCATTATTAATGCTTCCTTGAGAGAGGGGTTTCTACCCGCCGCTTTGAAAGAAGCGGTGGTTCGTCCTCTCCTCAAGAAACCGTCCTTGGATCCAACATTACTATCAAATTATCGTCCTGTCTCCAACCTTCGCTTTGTAGCGAAGGTTGTAGAGACTGTGTTGGCACGTCAGTTCCCGCAGTACCTGGATGAAACGGATTATCTCGACCCCCTCCAATCGGGCTTCAGGCCCGGGCACAGCACTGAGACGGCGTTGGTCGCGTTGATGGATGATCTCTGGAGGGCACGGGACAGAGGCTATTCCTCTGTTCTGGTCCTACTTGATCTATCTGCGGCTTTTGATACTGTCGACCACAGTATCCTATTGCATCGGTTGGAGGGGCTAGGGATTGGAGGCACCATACTTCGATGGTTCTCCTCCTTCCTCTCCGATTGTTCGCAATTTGTGTTGACGGGGGGACAGAGATCGACCCCAAGGCCCCTACTTTGTGGGGTACCTCAGGGGTCGGTACTCTCTCCCCTGCTGTTCAACATTTATATGAAGCCCCTAGGTGAGATCATCCGTGGCTTTGGGGTGGAATTCCATCAGTACGCTGATGATACTCAGCTGTACATCTCCACCCCAGACCACCCCAACGAAGCCGTCGAAGTGATGACCCGGTGCCTGGAGGCCATGCGAAGTTGGATGGGTCATAACAGACTCCGTCTCAACCCGACCAAAACCGAGTGGCTGTGGTTTCCTGCTCCCAGATTCAGTCAGCTTATTCCATCGCTGACCATAGGAGGAGAGACATTATCCCCTGTGGAAAGGGCACGTAACTTGGGTGTCCTCCTGGATGTGCGACTGTCTTTGGAAGACCATATTGCAGCCGCCACCAGGAGTGCTTTTTATCAGATTCATCTGATCTACCAATTGCGACCCTTTCTGGATCTGGACACACTTCGCACAGTCACCTCTGCCCTCGTCATCTCCCGTTTGGACTACTGTAATGCTCTCTACATGGGGCTCCCCTTGAAGACTCTCCGTAGGTTACAGTTAGTTCAGAATGCAGCCGCGCGGATGATCATGGGCGCCCCGCGGGACGCCCACATAACACCTCTTCTCCGCCGGCTGCACTGGCTTCCTGTGGCCTTCCGGATTCGATTCAAGGTGGTACTAATAGTATTCAAAGTGCTCCATGGCTCGGGACCTGGATACTTACGGGATCGCCTACTGCCACCAACAACCTCCCGCCGCCCAGTGCGCTCCCACAGAGTCGCCATGCTTGGGGTACCACCACTAAATCACTGTCGACTAGCAGCCCCGAGGCTACGTGCTTTCTCTGTGGGAGCCCCATCCCTCTGGAACTGTCTCCCCTCAGAGATACGAGCCATGTCAGACATCCTGACCTTCCGGCGCGCAGTTAAGATCTTACTGTTCAAGCAAGCCGGTCTAGCCAAATAAATCATTGGGGTCAAATTTTAAATTTAAAAATTTTCTAATAATGATTATTTTTAGCCATTTTAGATTTTTATTTTCACTCCCGTTATTTGTATTATCTCGTTTGTTGAATGTACACCACCTCGAGTCCCTTTTTGGGAGAGGGAGTGGTATAGAAGCATGAATAAATAAATAAATAAAATATTTAGCTGGTTGTCCACTAAGACTCCAAGATCCCTCTCACAGTTACTGCTATTGAGCCTGGTTTCACTCAGTCTATATGTGTACTTTTGGTTCTTGCCTAAGTGTAGAACTTTACTTTTCTCTACATTGAATTTCATTTTGTTAGATACGGTCCAGTGGTCTAGTCTGTCAAGATCCATCTGGATCTTGAGCCTATCTTATTGGACGTTAGCTATTCCTGCCAGGTTAGTATCATCTGCAAATTTGGTAAGTTCCCCTTCTATTCCCTCATCTAAGTCATTAATGAAGATATTGAAGAGTATTGATCCTAAGGCAGAACCTTGTGGCACCCCACTGCTTACTTCCCTCCATGTAGACTTAGACCCATTAAGGATTACTCATTGAGTATGGTTTGTCAGCCATTTGCGAGTCCATCTAGTAGTGATGCTATCTATTTCACTTTTTTCTAGCTTACTAAGAAGTAGGTTGTGGTCTACTTTGTCGATTGCCTTGCTGAAATCTTAAATATATTATGTCCAGTATTTCGCTGATCTACTAATTTAGTCACTATGTTAAAGAATGAAATAAGATTGGTTTGGCATCATCTGTTTTTAACAAACCCGTGCTGACTTCTAGTTATTACTTTACTTGTTTCTAGATGTTGGCAGATCTGGTTTTTTTTTTATTATCTTTTCCAGTATCTTCCCAGGTATTGATATTAGGCTGATTGGTCTATAGTTTCCTGGTTCTGTTTTTTTTTTCCCCCTTTTTTGAAGGTGGGAACCACATCAGCTCTTTTCCAGTCCTCTGGTAGTTTCCCTGTGCTCCAGGATTTTTGAAAAATATGGTGCAGTGGTTCTGCAATGACCTGTGCCATCTACTTTAAAACTCTGGGATGTAATCCATCAGGCCCTGGTGATTTGTGTTCGTCAAGATCAGACAGGTGTTATCTTACTATTTTTTTGCTTATTTTAACTTTTATTTCTGGTCTGTGTTTTACAGTTATGTTTTGGGTGGTTTGAGCTATAATTTCTTTTTACGTGAAGACTGATGCAAAGAATGAGTTAAGCAGTTCTGCTTTCTCTCTGTTGCCTGTTACTTCCTTGCCATATTCTCTCTTTAGTGGACCAACTGTTTCCTAAAATATTTTTCTTGTTATTTATATGTTGGAAGAAACTTTTTTTATTCTCTTTGACTTTTGTTGCAAGTCTGTTCGTTCTGAGCCTTTGCTTTCTTGACTTCATCTTTGCAGATTCTGGCTATCTGCTGATATTCTGCCTTAGTTGTATGTCCTTCTTTCCATTTTTTTATACTTGTCCTTTTTTTCTTTCAATTTACCAGAGAGATCTTTGTGCAGCCATGCTGGATTCTTCTTGGATTTCTTGTTTTTCTTTCTCAGTGGTATTGTGCTGGTCTGGGCTTCTATGATCGTACTTTTCAGAGTTTCCCAAGTTCTCTCTGAGTTTAATAAAATCAGCTCTTTTAAAATCCAAGACTCTTATTATGTTCTATTTCTTCTGTTTTTGTTATATTGAATTCTAGTATGACATGGTCACTCTCACTCAAGGTTCCTGCCGTTTCAACTCCCTCTATCACTGTTTGTAAGAATTAAGTCCAATATAGTTGTCCCTCTAGTTCCATCCTCTACCTTTTGGACAACAAAGTTGTCAGCTTAGGAACTTGTTTGATTTCTCACTTGGTGCAGAATTAGTTTTCCAATTGATGTCAGGATAATTGAAGCCCCCTATTACTATTGTTGTGTGTTTCCTGCATATGTTTGTTAGTTGGTTGGCAAAAAGGACATCTATTTTCTCTGCTTGATTGGATGGCCTATAATATACACCTATGGCCATGTCATTCTTTTTTTCTTTTATATTGACCCATATGCATTCTAGGAGGTTTTCATCTTTGGTTTCATGCATTTCTGTAGCAATATAGTGGTCCTTTACAAACATTGCAACTCCACCTCCTCCTTTATAGGGTCTTGTTTTTTTGAGCAGTTATATCCTTCTACCAGTATGTTCCAATCATAGGTTTCATCTCACCAAGTTTCTGTTATTCCAACTATATCATATCTACCTTTATGTATTCGTAATTTGAGTTCACCCTGTTTGTTCTCCAGACTTCCTTTTTACACCACTCCTTTAGCCACACATTAAACTCTGCTACATGCTGGCCTTTCCCTTTTTGTTCCTTGTATACTGGTAGAACCTCTGAAAAGATAAGCCTACAGCCTATACTACTAAATTCATGCCCCAAGATCTGGAAGTCTTTCTGCACAGAAAGTACAGCCTTCTGGGACAGATCATTTGTACCAAGATGTATAATAACATCACAGTCCTTACTGGCACTCTTGACTATCTTAAGAATACACTTCTTGTCTCTGTTGCCAGTAGCACCTGGCAGACACCTGATCTCTTTCAAAAATCTCCGTATCCTTTCCTAAATTTACATCCCTTACAATTGAGTCCCCAACCAGAAGGTGACTTCTCTTTTTGTATACCTTGCTCTTCTTTTGTGACTGATGCACACTTTCTCCTTTCCACAGTAAGTTTTTTTCTTCTTGGACCATGATCCCCGGCTTATTTGTGTTATCATTATCACAACTATCTTGACCTGTCATTTCAGTGTCTCTGTTAAGGTCACCAAGAGCACTGTATCTGTTATGCTGTGGCACAGGAAAAGGTTTGTGTTTATCGTCCACAGCTCTCACCCTGCCAGATCATACTGCCCTTTTCCTGTAGGATCTTTGTGGTAGTGGAGGCTGGTAGCATGGCAGTTCCATAGATGGCTGGATTGGGCACCTAATTTCTGCTTGGAGAGCACAGATTAGAGATTCTAGATAGATAATCCATGTCCATGTAGACTAGTAATTTGTTTACAAAGAGGACAGTATCCAAATTTGAAAAGAGTACTGCGAAAGACAGCTGCAAAACAAGTATTACACTGAACTAAACCTGTCATTTTGAAATAAAATAAAATCACAATGTCAAGCACACTAACCCTGAATGTATTATTGCTATTTTTGGTTTATAGTTATATGATTCGAGCGTCATTAGATGTGCAGGCCGCTACCTTTGTACTCACTCTCTGCCTCCCTCACAAACAGCCAGCAGCTCCTCCCACCAGCCTCTGGGAAATTGAAATGCAATGGAAGCAATTCAAACTGCTAGGTTCTCCTGAACTTTTTGGTGGAATTCATTATCATTGATCCTTTAGGACAATCTAATGGGATTGGACCAGAGGTGGTATTCAACCGGTTAGCACCGATTCCAGACAACCTGTAACAGTGATTAGGCATGGGTCACAGAACTGGTAGTAACCTCTGGCTGGCCATGCCCCCGAACTGGTTCCCCGGTCGCTCAGTTGCCCCACCCACCTGATGCTCGCTCGCATAGTTTGCCTGCCCGCCTCTTGCCCTGCCCAGTCACTCCCTTCCTATGTGGCACACTGGGCCCTTGTGGCTTGCCTAACCTGACTTCCCCACATGGTGCCTGCGCTCCAACTGAGCAGCCCTGCTCTGCCTACTCTGTTCACAGGTAAGCCTGCGAGTCATGCTAGGTCCTCACCCACCATGCGGGGCTTTTCCTTGCCTTCTCCACCTCCCGGGACCTTTCCAGGCAGGAAGGGGTCAAGGTGGGGTGCTGTTTTTGGGCCAGTCCAGAGGGCGGGGGGTCAATGGTGGTGGCAGTGTGGTTATGGGAAGCAGCCTCAGGAGTTCCTGGCCTCCCTTTCGGGGCACGTACGCTGCCCTCTCCGCTCCAGCAGAGCAGGGAAAGTGAACAGCTTTTCATTCACTTTCCCCCTCCCTTTCAAAGCATACCCACTGCCCTCCCAGTCCCAGCAGCAGGGAAAGTGAAGGGAAAGCCCTTCTTTTTTTCTCCTTTCCGCTCCTTTTGAGGCGCTCCTGCCCACTGCCCCGCCCATGTACTTCAAAAGAAAGGGCGGATGGATGTTCCAGGACTGCTGCTTTCTTCATTGTCCCACCACTTGCTGCTCGTAAGTTCTTCCCAGAAAAGGTGAGTGTGTGTGTGAGATAGAGACAAGGAAGGGAAGAAAGGGAGGAAGAAAGGGAGGAAGAAAGGGAGGAAGGGCAAGAAAGAAAGAGAAAGGGAGAGAAAAAAATAAAGAGGAAAAAAGAAAGAAAAAAATAGGAAGAAAGAGAAAAAAGTGGAAGGGAGGAAGGGCAAGAAGGAAAGAACAAGAAAGAGAGAGAGAGAGAGAAAGAAAGAAAGAAAGAAAGAAAGAAAGAAAGAAAGAAAGAAAGAAAGAAAGAAAGAAAGAAAGAAAAGAGGAAGGAAGAGAAAGTAAGAAAGAAAGAGGAAGGAATGAAAGAAAGAGAGAAAGAAAAGAAGAAGAAGGAAGAAGGGGAGAGAGAATACTCTGTTATTATTTTTAATTGTTCCATTATTTATCATATATTAATATTTTGCACTGTCCCTACACCTATATTTTACTACCTTTCTTTTGCCCAGGTATTTTTTAGAGTTTACATGTCAATAGTCCAGAGCATACAGGTGTGTTTAACAGAGTTGAAAGGGACTGTGGAGGTCATGTAGTCCAATCCCCTGCTCAGGCAGGAAAACTCTGAGGATGCCAAAATCTGAGTAGAGGTCCTGGGAAAAGTGTCAGAATAACAGAATAGCACTTAGAAGAGACCTTGGGGGGAACCCTATACCATTTCAGAGAAATGGCTGTCCAGTCTTTTGTTAAAAACTTCCAGTGTTGGAGCACCCAGAACTTCTGATGGCAAGCAATTCCACTGGTTAATTGTTCTCACTATCAGGAAGTTTCTCCTTACTTTTAGGTTGCTTCTTTCTCTATTCAGTTTCCATCCTTCCGGTGCTTTGTAAAATATATTGTTTGCCTTTTGGTGCTTTGGAAAATACATTGCCCCCCGCTCTTTCTGGCAGCCCCCTAAAAGTCTGTTGCCTATCTCCCTCTTGGGCAAAGCATGTGAGCCATTTCCTCCTTTCAGTGGTCCGTGAAAGTACATCTATAAATAGATAATAAAGTCAAAAAAAGGTGAGCAACATTTTTACAGAACTATAGATACGTTGAGGCTGGGTGTGATAAGAAATGGCTGGGAGGGGCCAGGTGAGGCACCCCTTGATGTGAGTGACATTGAGTTGGCCACACTCACCCAGTCACATGACCACCAAGACAAATCACCCAGACACACGGACACCCCAGTCACATGGCCACCAAACCATGCCCATCCAGTCACGTGACCCTAAGCCATGCCCACCAAATAAGTCACGCCCACAGAACCAGTAGTAAAAAAAATTGAATCCCACCACTGGATTGGACCATATAGTAGTATTCTGAAATTATTTTGGCATTTAGTATCAAGCTAGATCCAGAAGATAGAGTTTGGATGCCCAGAATATTTACCTAAGTTTATAAGAATACTTACAAAAAGTTTCAATTCAATGGATGTTCCGGGGTTACTATTCAACATGCTATTCAACAAAAGCAATTAAACTTGAAGCTTTGAAATAGGTATCGCTTGCTTCTGCTGTTTCTTACCACCCAATTCCAAAACAGCAATTTCTATCCCTCAGCATCAAAATAGGTTGAATTATAATCCTCAAGTCCAGGGGTGTCAAACTGGCGGCCCACAGACGAGATGTGTCCATGCCTCCCCCAGCTCCGCAAAGGGAAAAAACTTCACGATACATCATGTGATGGCAACATGATGTGGCGAGTTTGACAGCCATGCTAAAATCCATTGTTCTATTTTCCAACAATACCACTTATTTACTTGAAATTAATTTCAGTTTGTTCTTGTTTATTCAGCCCATTAACAACATTTAAGACTGATTCCTTGGAAATTGATAGTAAAGAGCAATAGAGACAAGTGGCATCAGTATATTGATTGCATCACATCCTGGAAGTCTTCTAAGGGCCTTCATATGCTACTGCACATAGAAAATAAGAAGAGCATCACAATTTGTTTGAAAAAGGATGTACAAATGCATGTGTATTAAAGTTTCATATCTAAATCAATTAGATATGAAACTTTTCTCAGTCCAACAGCTTGAAAAATATATTCCTTAATGCTGGTATCACCTCTATTTATTGGTCATCTCACTTACAAAAATTGGCTTTCAAGTAGAAAGTAATCAAGTAAAATCAAGAGTGTTTTTTTTTTTTATTTTCATTGGATAAGCTCATTCATACTGGTTCTCTATAATTATTATTTTGAGGTATATTATTTAAATATAGCCCATTAAAAACTTAATACAATAGGGTTAAAAACTGTATTATTTATTACTTGAAGAATATACACTGTACTATTAATGAACTGCAGCAAAATCAAAATAATGTAATACTGTATGTATTATTTTATTATTTCTGCTTAACAAGACAAACAGTTTTTTCATTGGCATACCTTAAAATAGAAAACTTCATTTTAAAAAACCAAATAAAAGCAACAGAGGTAGAATGCCTGTGCATTTGAAAAGTCTTGCTTTTAGTGCATTCATTTTCCAGGCTCTTTTATTGATAGTGACACAAGAATAGTAGAAAACAAATCAATATTCCATTCCTTTGTGGCAAATGCAAAAAATGCCAATAACAATTGTTCTTCCAATGAATGTTAATTGCTCTTCACAGACACAATTTATTTGCGTAGTGTTGTATTTACCCTGAAAAGATATGATTGAAGCAGGGGATTTTATAAAGTCTTGTCAAATAACTTGTAAATTAAATGTGCGGTTTTGAAATCACAATATACTGTTCTTTTCAATCAATGAAAGTATTTTCGGAAATACATTGGTAACTTACTTTTTGCAACACATACAGTATATACAGTGGGGCAAAAAAATATTTAGTCAACCACCAATTGTGCAAGTTCTTCCACTTAAAAAGATGAGAGAGGCTTTTAATTGACATCATAGGTATACCTCACCTATGAGAGACAAAATGTGAAAACCAATCCAGACAATCACATTGTCTGATTTGGAAAGAATTTATTTGAAAATTATGGTGGAAAAGAAGTATTTGGTCAATATCAAAAGTTCATCTCAATACTTTGTTATATATCCTTTGTTGGCAATGACAGAGGTCAAACGTTTTCTGTAAGTCTTCACAAGGTTGTCACACACTGTTGCTGGTATGTTGGCCTATTCCTCCATGCAGATCTTCTCTAGAGCAGTGATGTTTTGGGGCTGTTGCTGGGAAACATGGACATTCAACTCCCTCCAAAGGTTTTCTATGGGGTTAAGGTCTGGAGACTGGCTAGGCCACTCCAGGACCTTGAAATGCTTCTTACGAAGCCACTCCTTCATTGCCCGGGCGGTGTGTTTGGGATCATTGTCATGCTGAAAGACCCAGCCACGTTTCATCTTCAATGCCCTTGCTGATGGAAGGAGGTTTGCACTCAAAATCTCACAATATATGGCCCCATTCATTCTTTCCTGTACATGGATCAGTCATCCTGTTCCCTTTGCAGAGAAACAGCCCCAAAGCATGATGTTGCCACCCCCATGCTTCACAGTAGGTATGGTTGCAATTCAGCATTCTCTCTCCTCCAAACACGACGAGTTGTGTTTCTACCAAACAGTTCTACTTTGGTTTCATCTGACCATATGACATTCTCCCAACCCTCTTCTGGATCATCCAAATGCTCTCTAGCAAACTTCAGACAGGCCCGGACATGTATTGGCTTTAAGCAGGGGGACACGTCTGGCACTGCAGGATCTGAGTCCCTGGCGGCGTAGTGTGTTACTGATGGTAGCCTTTCTTACGTTGGTCCCAGCTCTCTGCAGGTCATTCACTAGGTCCCCCCGTGTAGTTCTGGGATTTTTGCTCACCGATCTTGTGATCATTTTGACCCCGCGGGGTGAGATCTTGTGAGATCGAGGGAGATTATCAGTGGTCTTGTATGACTTCCATTTTCTAATTATTGCTCCCACAGTTGATTTCTTTACACCAAGCTGCTTGCCTATTGCAGATTCAGTCTTCCCAGTCTGGTGCAGGTCTACAATTTTGTTTCTGATGTTCTTCGACAGCTCTTTGGTCTTCACCATAGTGGAGTTTGGAGTGTTACTGTTTGAGGTTGTGGACAGGTGTCTGTTATACTGATAACAACTGTATTGGTTTGTCATATATGGTTGCAAGTCATAATGACTCAGCACTTTACTGAAGCCAAGATATTGATTGGCCACAAGAAGCAGGAGTACTATATAGCATGAAGCCAGAGAGCATATGGCTAATGGGCTTCTACTTGGGCTGCTACTTGGCTAGACTGCTTCTACTTGGCAAGTATCTTCATCACTCTGTAACTATATCTCTCCATTGCTGCAGGGATGTATTGAAGATGCTGTGTTTCTGTTTTGCCTACTGACAATGATGGTTAGTTATATACTTTATTGAATGATGAACTGTGTATGAATATTGGACTGAATCTTGGACTGTGCTTATACTCCTGTATATAAAACTCTTTACCCTTCTACCTCTGTGTTTGTGTGACTCTATACTCAGTGCTACAATTTTGCACACTACTTCCGTTTGCTGCATACTTCTTGAAGATAAAGGAAACTCTCCCAATATTTATCAGAAGACAGAGGAGCCTCTTCAAGAAGAAGTTAGAGGTCTGTCAGAGCCAGCAATCTTGCTTGTTTGTAGGTGACCAAATACTTATTTTCCACCATAATTTGCAAATAAATACTTTCCAAATCAGACAATGTGATTGTCTGAATTTGTTTTCACATTTTGTCTCTCATAGGTGAGGTATACCTATGATGACAATTACAGGCCTCTCTCATCTTTTTAAGTGGGAGAACTTGCACAATTGGTGGTTGACTAAATATTTTTTGTCCCATATATATATATATATATATATATATATATATATATATATATATATATATATTACATGTAATTAAATTATGAATCTTAAAAGTGCCAATAAGATGATAAATTAGGGTCAATAGTACATTTAACATACTGTGCATACTATTTAACACACTATGTTCTAGTAAGACAAATTTAAAAACCTACAGTACTTGAGAAAAAAATGGGTAAAAACATTTGCCCTGCTTCTTTTAGTAAAATGGTCTGAGATATCCTCTTAAAGAAGAATAGTGTATAATAATGTGTAAACAGCTTAACAAAACTTAACCGTTTTTATTCATTAGTTTGAAACAGTGCATGAATTATCATGATTATCAGTTACTTTGAATACCACCTGAGGTTATTCTGCCCAATAAATTGTGGATACTTTTACCTAGAAGGTCTGTGATGACTGATGACTATGGTTGATATCTGACGAGAACAGGATGGGAAAAGTGCATCCATTCTGGCTCTTTTTGACAGCCAGCTTTTGATACCATTGAACATGGTATCCTTTTGGATTGGGGATGGGGATGGGGATGGGCATAGTGTTGTGCTGCTACTTTCTCCAAGGCAGGTCCCAATCAGTATTAATGAGCAAGCGTTCCAGTCCTCAGCCACTCCTTTTTCTGTTCCTTTTTAACATATATATGAAACTGCTGAATGACATAATCCAACACTATTGATGAGATATCATCAGTATGCTGATGATACACAACTCTATATCTCTATCCCTATGATCCAAGCGAAGCTGTGACCACTCTTTCTCAGTGCCTGGAAGCTGTAAGGTTCTGGAGCTTCAGGCAAGACAGACTGGCTATGGGTATGACCTCTGGATCTGATGGTTTATCATCATTAACTCTGGATGGGGTTCCACTACTCCAGATAGATTTGGCGTGCAAACTGGGGTGGTGGTGGTCCTCCTGGACTCACAACTCTCAAAGAGCAGGTGGTTGTCATGGCTTTGAGGGTCTGTGCACAATTGCTTGTGCACCAGTTGTGCCTTTACCTGGATCCTGAGTGACCATGCATTTGGATCAGTGCATGGTCACTCATGCTTTAGTTATGTCTTAACTGGATTATTGCAACGTGCACTGCATAGGGCTATCTTTGAAGATAATTTGGAACCTGCAGCTGATGCAGAATGCAGCTGCCTGCATAGTCCCGGCAGCTCCTATGGCTGCACAAATAACACCGTTACTGTACATGCTGCATTGGTTGCTTCTGGATCAAAGTTAAGATGTTGGTTGTTACCCTTAAAGTCCTATATGGCATGGGGCCAGGATATGTGAAGGCTATTATTTGCCGATGGGCAAGCGTGCCCCACTCATATCAGCAGAAAAGTCTGCTGTCTGCTAAGTTATTGAAGAAGGCAGAATCAAGGAAAAAAGCCTTTTCTGCTGTGGCCCCATCCATGTGGAACATCCTTTCACTGGAGATGAAAACTGCCCCATCCCTTTTGGCCTTCCAGAAGGGTCTCAAAACCTGGCTTTTCTGGTTGACCTGGGGCCCTGAAGGTGGCACTCATGGTTGGAGATGGCTGATAGTGTACAAAATCTCAGGCCCGTCACATCTATCTTTTGGCTCTGGAAGGCATACTTTTGGCACAGTTTTTAATAATATTTTAATCTCATTTTAATCTTTAATTTAGTGTATTTTTCATCTGTTTTGATAATTTGTGAGCCACCCAGTCACCTTTAGGGGAGATGGGGGGCATATAAATTTAGTAAGTAACTAAGTAAATCTATTTAATGTCAATTCTTTGGTGATTCTTAATCCAACCTCAGAGCTTTAATTTGTTGTTTTGTTAATATCATTTGACTTTATTCCTGAAATTCAGGGGTGGTTATTTGTTTGCAATTCTAAGAGACTTCTGCTTTCTATTTGTTCCTTTGTTGATCTTGATAATTTAATATCAAGATCTGATAGTGTTCTTGCATTTTTGCTGATCTGATTGAAATCACGTGGGATCCAGAAAGTAATTCTGATAAAGTGCATATGGAGTCTTGTTGGTTATCACATGGGTGTTTGTAGGCTATTTTTGCAATCCAGGCCAAACATTTGCTTCAAATAAGTTTAGTGAAGTGACAGTTTTAGTTTCAAGGTTAGAATTGATAGCTTCTAGGAGTTAACTAACTGTGCTGACTATAGTTAATGGAATGTAAGGAAGCTACTCAACATTTAAAGTTAAGAATGGACCACCTGGTATTAACAGTTACTTTACAGACAGTTTTAACTATTCTTTCTGCTTTCTCACTTGTGAATAGTGAGATTGGATAAAATATGTCCAATTATAGTTCTTACCAAAGGGCAAACTTTGTCTGTATCTCTATGTGAGGATGATAGTGCCAGATAGTGTTTTTTGTTGAGCAGTCCAGCAAGACAAGGATAGATATACTCTTCGCATTTAAATCATGTCATAAGTCATCATGAAAGCAAACAATACAATTTCTATTCTGTGTCCAGACATAAGTCCTAACTTTTTATTAGCTATCAGATTGATCTTACATATTCTTGACTTTTATCCTGGATAGTTTGTGATTATTTTTTTTTTAAGTATCTTGTCATCTGGAGTGGAATAACAATTTTTATGCCAAAAAGAAATGAACAGTACAGAAATCTGAACTGGAAGGGCAAAATGTGATTTGGAGATCATATCAGCACACGCCTGCCACATGTAAAGAACTTGAAACAAAAAGTCATATTTTCCCATGATTGTATAGTTATCTACAGAGGGAAACTGCATAACCTGGAAAATAACAGCTGCTTTGAGATGTTTTGGGCAAGTGCTGTGCAAACAATAAGTTGAACATGGAAGGTATTTTGCCTGAATGTAATGTCCAACCATTTTAATTCAAATTTAGTTTGTCTGCACTTAGTGTCAGTAGCAGTAATGAAGCATATATGCAGAAGAGCCAATTTAAAATAAATTTTGAGGCATGCAGTATTGCTTCAGAAGTCTCAATCTAGATGAAAGTTAAGTGAATCTAGATAAAAGTATTTTAGTGGAAGTCATGATGAAGACTTTTATCACAAGTATTTTATTTATTTATTTATTTCAACATTTATATGCCGCCCTTCTCTGGAGACTCAGGGCGGCTTACAGTCTATGGAGCACCATGCTAAGTGCTTGGCAATAGCCTTCATTCCATTGTATATGCCTGCTTATTACTAGGGCTTTTGGCACCCCCCCAAGCGGCATTTTTACAAAGTCAGCTTATTGCCCCCAACAATCTTGGGTCCTCAATTTACCTACCCCGAGAGGATGGAAGGCTGAGTCAACCTTGAGCCTGGTGGGATTCGAGCCTGCACTAATTGCAGGCAGCTTGCACTAAGTGCTAGATGATTAACAGCCTGCACTTGCCTCACTGATGTTGATTATAAGAACATTATTTCATTAAACAAGTATTTGAGAACACATTGGTATCTGGTCTTAATATTTGAAAATTAATGTGAAGATCTGTAGCTTGTAGATAACTGGACAAATTGAGAACCACTCACACCATTACCCGTTATTTCTTCTCAATTTAAACAGTTTAAGAGCTGTGGCCGCACAGTGGTTAGAATGCAGTACTGTAGGCTACTTCTGCTGACTGCCAGCTGACTGCAATTTGGCAGTTCAAATGTCCCCAGGCTCAAGGTTGACTCAACCTTCAATCCTTCCGAAATCAGTAAAATGAGGACCCAGATTGTTGGGGGCAATAGGCTGACTCAGTTATAGTGCTTTACAGTGGGCTGTAAAGCACTATGAAGTGGTATACCTTATGCCACCAGAATCGAAATTCTAGACCTAGAAAACCTAGAACTATATCACATTCGGTCTAAGTATAGCATATAAAATCATACATTGCAATCTCCTACTTGTCAATGAATACTTCAGCTTCAGCCATAACAACACAAGAGCAAACAATAGATACAAACTCAAGATTAATCGCACCAAACTTGATTGCAGGAAATACGACTTCAGCAACAAAGTGGTCAATGTCTGGAATACTTTACCTGACTCTGTGGTTTCTTCTCCAAACCCCAAAAACTTTAACCTTAGACTGTCTACTATTGACCTCACCCCTTTCCTAAGAGGTCTGTAGGGGGCGTGCATAAGCGCACCAACGTGCCTACCGTCTCTGTCCTATTGTTTCTTTTACATTTTATTTTTCTTATATGTATCCATGTATATACATAACTACGTTTTGCTTATACCTATTATCTTGTAAGCAATTGACAAATAAATAATAAATAAATAAAAATAAATAAATAAATAAAAATAAAAGTATATAAATCTAAGTGCTATTTCTATACTCTGCTTCTGGTTCCATGGTAACAACAGTTGTGTGATTGAGAATTCATTCCTTAGATGAGGAGTTGATCTATCTGCATTGAAGTCTCAGTATATTGCATCCTCAAGAACTAGTGCTATTGATGGACCCACAGTATTGAATAATTTCTGAACAGTCTCCAAAATTTACTCTATGGATAAAGTTTGAATCCTCTATGATTGAGTTCTGAAGATTCTCTGAGGAAGTAGATTATCTAGACCAGAGATTTTTTTAATTGGGTTTCAGCAAGGATATATGATTGAACATGCTTGCAAATGACCTCTGATGTAACTGAAATAGGAGTCCTTCTTGACCTTTTAATAGTTTTCACTATTCCTCTGACATATTGGTAGTCCTTGACATACAATCACAATTGAGCCCAGAATTTTGGTCATAAGTCATTGCAGTTATAAGTCGGGTAATATGACCATTTTTATAATGGTCGTTAAGCAGATCACATGATCGTTAAGTGAATTATGTGTTCATAAATCTGAATTCACCTTATTCAATGGAAGTTTTTAGTTGTACAATGGTGAAATACATCACAAAATGTGATCATGCTGCAACTGGTTAATATGAGCTGGTTGCCAAGGGCCTGAAATGGTATCACATGATGGAGTGGTGCAGCTGTTGTACTTTGAGGATGAGTCATAGTTCACTTTTTTTGAGCCTATTGTAACTTGAGGATTGGTGAGGCAATTGATTTGCAGTGGTTTTCCTTTCTCCAGCCCTGGATCCAGTCATTATTAATAGGATGGCAGACATCTAACCTGAAGGTCCTTGGATGGATTCTTCAGGTCTAAATGCTTTTTCCACTTGTGTTGAACTTCAACATAAACTACTGGTGAGGTCGTCCAATAATATGAGATCAGCAATCATCAATATACTAATGATGCCCTGTTATATATCTTGACTGTTGACTAGCCATGTACTGTTGTCAAGTTTATGTCATAGTGTTTGGGAACTGTTGTGATCTGGAAAGGGAAGAGGAGGCATAGGTTCAACCCTGTCAGACTAGCTGTAAGTTCAAAGTCCAAATATTTCTGGGATTCCAGCTGTAGTTCTGGATATGGTTCTACTTCGGCAGAGAGATCATAAGACATTTTTTAATACATGGTCATGTCACTTTTTTCAGTGACATTATAACTTCGAACAGTCACTAAATGAACTGTTGTAAGTCAAGAACTATATGTAGTAATGGACATCATAAACCCAAGTGGCATCTTTATTTCACAAACTGAACTGCCAGTCCAGGTGCAATTCAAGAAAGCTGATGGTCATCTATGAAGAATTTAATGAAGACTTAGAATATGAATATTTGCAGGATCACCTGCACTGTCCAATTGTTTCTGCTCATTTATAAGATCTCTCATGTACAGTATGCATCTAATCTCACCAGTGAAATGTTATATTTTGGGACCCACAAGTCATTGAGTCATGCTTCTCTATCACCATTTTGAAAAAAAATGGCCCCAGTGTTCAGATGACCCTAATTCTGCTACCTGTTAGAAAAATCTTAAGACCTGGCTCTTCCTTCAGTGTTGTGTTGTGATGATGTTAAGGTTGATGGAGTATTAGTGTTTTGATTGTTTATTTATTTATTGTGTTTCCATGGTATGATTGCTTTTATTATCTTCCTTTTTTTAGTTTATTATTATTTGCTTAAGTCTCCTTGTCAGCTACTTTGAATGGCTTGGTGATTGCTTGGCCTTAGAAAATTGAATCAGTAAATCAATGAATAATAAATAAAACAAAGTTGCATGAATGCATAAAGCGGGCAAATGATAAAATGTGCATCAAGGCATTGTGATGCAAATAATATGATTTGAGCCGGCATTGGGAAGACAGTACATAAGGCCAAAATTTGCATCGTATTGTGTGTCTAACTAGTTTTGAGTCGTCTAAAGGCACCACAATAGGCTATCAGTTTCAACTTTCTTCATGATCTTCAAACAATACACTGTTTAGTTTAGTTAGATGAGCAATTGCAGTGACAAAGGTAAACTGTTAGTTTACCTAAAATGGACACCTAACATCAAAAACGTCATCAAAAAAAGCACAACAAAGAATGATCTTTCTGCACCAACTCAGAAAGCTCAAACTGCCCAAGAAGCTGCTTATACAGTTCTACAGAGGAATTATTGAGTCTATCATCTGTACCTCTATAACTGGTTTGGTTCTGCAACCCAACAGGACAGATACAGACTTCAGAGGATAATTAGGACTGCAGAAAAAACAATTACTACCAACCTGTCTTCAATCGAGGATCTGTATACTGCACAAGTCAAAAAGAGGGCTGTGAAAATATTTACAGACCCCTCACTTCCCGGACATAAATTGTTTCAACTCCTTCCCTCAAAACGACGCTATAGAGCACTGCATGCCAGAACAACTAGACATAAGAACATTTTTTTCCCGAAAGCCATCACTGCTAAACAAATAATTCCCTCAACACTGTTCAACTATTATAAAGTCTGGACTACTATTACTGTTAATCTTCTCATCACTCCTTATCACCCATCCCCTCCCACTTGTGACTGTATGACTGTAACTTTGTCGCTTGTATCTTTATGATCTATATTGATTGTTTCCTAGTATGATTTGATTGCTTATTATACCATATGACTATCATTAAGTGTTATTCCTTATGATTCTTGATGAATGTATCTTTTCTTTTATGTATACTGAGAGTATTTGCACCTAGACAAATTCCTTGTGTGTCCAACCACATTTGGCCAATAAAGAATTCTATTCTATTCTGTTCTATTCTATTACATGATTATTTTATGTATGGCTTTTATGTACATCTTTAATTAGCAAGAAAGTAGTAACTTCATACAAAAATTATTCAGGGTACTAATAGCATAAGATGATTATGAGCATTTCTTTACAAAACAGTTACAAATGGGTGGTCCTTGGGTTGTGCAAATACATTTTTGTTCAACTTCTAGAGTTCATGAAATATTATAGAAGCACATCTTTTCCCCCCAAGAAATTAGCAGTAAGGCAAATGTATTAAATCTTCAATACACCTTTATAATGCTGGCTGAGCACCCTCCCCCAATCTTTAAAAAAGAAAGAAACATTTACATTTCTTGCTTTTGAATGGTTTATCTAAAGTAAGGACCATTTTGAATCACATTTTGACTTAGATGTACAGGTAATCCTCAACCTATAACTATTTGTTTAGTGACCATTCAAAGGTACAATGGCACTGAAGAAAGTCACTTATGACCATTTTTCACACTTCTTGCAATATACATGTCATCACATGAACAAAATTCTGAAGCTTGGCAACTGGCATGTAGGTATGATAGTTGCATTGTCCCAGGTCATGTGATCATTTTTGGTGACATGACAAGCAGAGTCATTGGGGAAGCAATATTCACTTAACAACCATGTGGTTAACTTACCCACTGCAGTTATTCACTTAACAATTGTGGCAGAAAAGTTCATAAAAACTCACTTAACAACAGAAATGTTGGGTTCAGTTGTGGTTGTAAGTCAACTACCTACATAACTACAGCATATTATCCATATAACAATATATCATATCAAGTCTTAATTTCCAAACATTACTTATATTAGAATTCTTAAGACGATGGTGATATGAGTAGATAGATATTTTAGCTCCTATTTTATTTTATTTTCTAGATATTGTGATTCTGGATTAAAATGTGTGTGTGTGTGTGTGTGTTAATGTCTAGCTACTCTAAAATCCCTATACCAGCTATGCTCTGTCAATTGCTCTCTGTTCATTTTTTAATCTGAAGTTTTTTTGCCTTTTTGGGAGGAACCTGCTACACTTATTATAGCTAGGAGAAGATTAAAAAAAAAGATAAAATAAAAAAATTTTGAAAGCAAAAAATGAACTCTCTGCCAGGAAAGGTAAGCAAACAATGCAGAATCATATCTCTTCTATCAGCTAAAATAATCTAACATATATTTGAACTAGCAAGTGAGAATTGATATGCTTTGTTGAAAAGCAAGGATATCTTCAGACCAGGAGTCTAATAGAACTATGTCTGGTTCTGTGGGAAGATTAGAGAATGGACACATCACCTCAGCTGTTCAGGGAAAAGGAGCATTTTTCTTTGCCCAGGTAAGACATCATGGCTGATTAGAAGTGGAATAGAATTGGCCAAGTGTGATGGGACACACAAGGAATTTGCATAAGCAATCAGTGTACATACAAACAATAGAGTGATAAGTCATAAATCATAACATACAAGCAAAAGATACAAACAAGTGATAAATCATAAGATACCAATAGGTGAAAGAAAGATAATAGGTGAGACAGATGACCACATGACAAGGATAACAGCCTACTACAAGGGTAAATATCCTTAGACATAAGACAGTGTTCTGGGAGTTACAGTAGGTGTTTCAGCAGAACATGAGGGGAAGAAACTGTGTCTGGTTGTTTTAGTATATAAATGCCCTATAGCAGTGGTTCCTAAAGTGGACAGTACCACCCCCATGGGGGCAGTGGGATGCCTTAGGGGGCACTAAGAGGCAAGGGGGCTGGCAGGGGGCCGCTGGAGATGGCCCCCTTGCAGGGTGCAATTTAGGGGTGGGATTTTACTGGTTCATTACCATTTCTGGTAGTTCGGAGAACCGGTAAAACGGGCCTGGCTGGCCTTGCTCCTCTCTGCCCACTCCTCTGTTCCCTGCCCAGTCAGTCCTTATTGCGCATGCGCAACATCATGCGCATATGCAACAATTGCTGATGGCCACAGTGGCACATTGGAGAAGCGGAGCAAGCAAAGCCAGAGGTCGGTAATTTTTGCTGCAAAAAGCCTCCAGACGCCAAGTGTTTTTTTCGGTGCGGCTGCAATCCAGATGATGAGTTTGTAGCACCAAGGGGGCAGTGGACTGAAAACGTTTGGGAACCACTGCCCTATAGCGATGTCCAGAGGGGAGAAGTTGTTTATGTCCAGGATGTGAGGGGTCTGTAGATATTTTCTCAGCCCCCTTTCTGGTTTGTGCAATATACAGGTCTTCAATGGAAGGCAGGCTGGTTACAATTGTTTTTTGCTGCAGCTTTGGAAGCAACGAAGTCTGCAAGTTTCACAGTCTTGGAAATAGAATAGAGGCATTTAGAAATAATCTGGACATGTTTATGACAAAACATGCAACACTTAAAAGCTTATAATTTGGGATGTCTGACATTTAGGGTGAAACTGAAAATCCTGTTATCTAATACTTTCCTCCTCCTTTCTTAGTGTGGTCATTGGAATGTTACACACTAATCAAATTGTTTTATCTGTTAACGGCAAATAGGATAGATGATGAGAGATGAGAAAATAAAAATTCCCATATATCTCTTGGCTTCTAATATATGTGGAAATTGATTCTCTTGCAGTTTAGCTGTTGTACCATCTCATTCTGTTTTTAGATGATAAAACCAGTTTTTAATCAATATTTATTTTATACAAGCCTTGTCTATAAAGAAGTACAAGCTTTACAGATTTTGCTTCCAGATGAGAGTTTTAAACCTAAAGCTACAAGCCAGGTAAATTCTGATAATCCTGAAGCTATCATTACCATGGAACAGTTTTTGACTTTACCAAAGATACTGCCACCTGTAAGAATCAAACTTCGCCCTCCTGAAACAGGCATTAAGTTTAAAAAACAAAACAGAAAGTCCAGAGAAAAATTTAAACATGAAGTGGACAGTGCAAACTAATAGAATCTAGGTTTCTCAAACCACATGTATTTACTAAATCATACTAAACTAAATAACTTTATGTGCTCCTTAACCAACACAAGGGAATTGGTGTTCAAATATCGAAAATTAAATTAACAATATCAGGATAAATAGGGAAGGTAAATACAAACAAAGAATTTTGGCTGAAGGACAATATTAAATTTTAAAAAATGCTAAAGATGTTTGCTCAATCTATGCATGTGCAACAAAAGAGATTAAAATTAGCAATCTGAATACTTTAAAATATTGAAATAAAATACAAATACAAAAGAAAGAAGTAGATAACTCCTTCCTCAAAAGAGGTTTAAACATCTTTTACAGATCCCTGTCAAACCTGAGAAAAATATACAATAGATGAACATGGCATGTACACATCAAAGCATAAGTAAAGTTGAAAAGTATTATCACTGCTGAACTTGAGCCATTTCCAGCTATTTTTAAGAAGGTTCAGTTGCTCTTAATTATTCTATGCCTGATTTGGGTACCTCCTCATAAAACCTCGCAATCTTGTGTGTTATTTCAGGCTTGATATTGGAAAGAGACCTTGTATATTTGGCGTAGGAAGTCTGATTCAATAAGTGGATGTTTCTGTATTTTTGCGCTCTTTATGGAATGTTAACAATTTTTAACACTGATTATTTTATATATGAAAAGTAGAAATTGTTATTTTAAAAATTTATATAATAGGTTCTTGATTAGAATCTTTTAATGTTACATAATACAGAAAAATGCTTGTAATGTTATCAGTTGAGGGAGCAGATTATTTTATTACAGTTGCTAAGCTAGCGGGGGTGGGATCCAACCAGTGTAACTACTGGTTCGGTGATTTTACATTTTGTCTGTTTCCGGTCTTTCAGAAGGCCTGTTTTTTTGCCCCCCCCGGAGCCTCTGCACAGACCGTGCACTTACCTGCACTCAAAACGGGATGAATGGAGTCTCCTGGGAGGGGAGAAGTGGGGTGGAGTCAGTTCACCTACCAGTTTGGTGAAGCAGATGTAAATTTAACATCTGGTTTGCCCGAACCGGTCTGAACCAGTAGACTCCCACCCCTGGATCCACAGTTGGGAGCCAGGGTGCGCTAAGCAAACAAGCCTTTCAAGTTATTGGGAAAACAGGTTACAGGGAAAAAGAAAAATCATCATTTTTTTTCAATAAATGTTGATTCTACATATAGACATTTACCACTGGATTCTATCAAGAGTTATATCACTTTGGTATATTAAATATTTGTGGTGCTAATGCTAATTGGTTGTTAAAGGTACATGCTGAAGGGCAGACGTAAAACTTAATGCATAAAGCTTGTGTTCTCCTGAGTAATTTCTAAAATGAAGGATATTTGACTTCCAAAATAGAATTTTAATTCAGTCATGGGAGGGATATCAATTTTGTGAATATGTCTCCTCTTTTATTGTTGTTTCTATTTTCCATACAGGGGCAGCATATAAATTTAATAAATAAATACAGAGAAATAGGACCATACATAAAGCATAAGACAGGCAGCCACTTGAAACTATCTATTTATATTTTTATTTTGTATAATTAGAGATATGATTGAGTTTATTTCAAGTTTGTATGAAAATTGTAATTATCTTTTCATAATCTGAAAACAAACTAGACCTCTTTACAAGTTACCTAAGCAATAATTTTACTTTAGCAGACATGTATATTAATAATTTTAATTTTTGCTAATTGCTTCAATAGTAGGAAAATAAAACCCTTTGCTGTGAAAATGTTATGTAAAAGGACTTATTAAATTTGAAACTGTATTATTTTGGATTTTAAAAGATCATTATCACTGGATTAAGAAAAATATATCTAACCACTGAATTTTAACTATTTTATTAACTGCATTGTCTATATGTTTAAAAAAATAATTGTTTTATAATATGAAACTCCTAAAATTACACTTTAAAATACTAAAGGATTAAACCTGGATCATAAAATCAACATGCTGAAATCTCTTCAAATAACTGAAAGGAGAATAAACTGTGAGAACAGATGTTAGCTTTAGGGCATTAATATTATAGGAAGGTATTCCATAAAAATGTGATTTTTCTAGAATAAAGAATAAAATATTCATGAATGTATTATGTTTTATTTTTGATGCAGTTATGCAAATCCACTAGTGTATACTTTTAAAACAAATAGTATAAATATTGTGTTCTACTATAATTAAACCTACTATAATTAAACTATGTATCTCATTTGGCAAAGAAATATATATTTGCACCTTTGATATACTGAGTTGCATTCATGTTGTAGGTTATTGCAAGGTAACTAAAGAAATACAAAAATACTTTTTCAAATGGCATTTTCTTCTGAATCTATATCTTGCCTTCTTTCAACATTATTTTATTTTGCAAATTGTCCTGCTAAAATGGTTGCATTAGAAAAATATAAACCCAGTCTCTTCTGGCATTTTAAATAATTAAACACAGTAGTGTCTCCTAATCAGGATATGCATTAATATCTAAATTCCATCATCTTGATTGTGAATGCATATTATCTAATCAGTTTGTAATACTGAAGTGGTTCATTGCATATCTCTGCCCTAATATTTTTCCATATTAAAAAAAAATCAACATTTTCAAAATAATTTCATGGAGTAACATAGCATATTATAGGCAAATAGATTCACAAATAAGGTAACATATTCTAAGCAGTAAAATAATAATAATAAAAATATAAAAAGCTAAACTTCTGAAAATTGCAGTCCATTCCATGCCATCAATTTAATATTTAAGATATAGATCTGAATATATGTTTCCTCAATTTTCCAGTTTTTCATTTCAACATTTTTTCCTTCAAAAAGCAAAAACTAGTCATCTGGGTGTTTTTTTAAATCCCATGTATCAAGTAACAGATTTCATGCTGAATATAGTCCTAAAGATTATTGAAACGAAGTACTATTATTTTATAGGTCAATCAGAAATAAATATAATAATTTTACTCATGCTGCCTGAGGTTAACTAGCTACTGAGTTTCTCAGGGGCAAAGTGATGGAAATCTGACAAAGTGGTAGGATGAAACAGAAGTTAATAACAATGTTTATGGTCTTGTACCTGCAGTGATCTTGAGCTAATACCGTTTGCTGTGAGAAGTAAAAAGGTGTGAAGTATTTCCTTCCCTATCACTTAATTCAGTGATCCAGAACTGTATATAAACTGCTTCAGAATGGTATATAAAGCAAAAATAGCAACAAATATTTTTTTCCACACCTAAATAGTAAATTTGAAGCGAATAAAGAGAGTCAGAAAACAGGTTAGGTTACGAAATTGTATTCTTATTCTATCTTTTTTGGACTTGGGGTGATAGAGAACAAAAATCCTTTCTTTGGAGGAGATTATTGCATTCAAAGAGCATTGTGAAAAGTTAAAAGTGCATGAAAAAAACAAATAATAAAATTAAAGATAATGTGTATGCTATGAGGCACAAGCTTGTCATTGGAAACTGCTCTAGAGGATATAAAATACAGATCATGAGCCATACACATAGATGTCCACAAAAAAGCACAAATGACAGAACATGCAACAATGCAAGTTACATAACTAATGTACATTTGTGTTATATCAGGATGCAAAAAGAGGCTGGGATTTGTATTCACACATGTTGCATATATTATTTTCACATTCGCACTGTTCCTACAAGATTCCTATGACCACAAAAATCTCTGCTTTTTATGCTATAATTACTATACACTATCCATATATTATGTATTCTAGTCAATGTTCCCCCATTAACTGTCCGAAATGTTTAATCTGAGACAGTTATACCATAGACTTATACAGTAATTTGGAAATAAATACGCTTTGGACACTGAACGATTTTACCACTCACAAATGTTGCCATTTCTAATGTCAGATTTGTATCCATCTATTTCATTGCCTAGAAACTGTCTGTCCAAAGCTTGAATGACAGAATATAGCAAAGATAACATTGGAAAATGAATCAGCTGACATTATAGGCCCCATACTAAAAGGGCCTATAAGCTATTCAGAGAGAATAGCTATAAGTGTTGACATCTTTTCTATCACTGGATTAAATCTCTTCATTGAATCTATATGGCTGATAAGCCTAAACAAATATTTAAACCTTTGGATTTTGTACTGTATTCTAAATGGAAGTCATAATTATGTAGATATATGAAGCAGTTAGTCAAGCTTTTCAGTAAGGTAGTTATTTATAATGGAATAATATATCTAAGAATTGATAACAGATGTCTTAATCATTTTCATGTTATACATACATGCATTTTGGCTAGAATGGAAATTGCTAATGTGTTTACTCTAACCTTCCTCCAAAATGACATTGCATGTTAAGAAGTAACGTAAGTTCCCATCATTAGATTATTTACTAGAAATGTTTGTTCTTGCAAATATTTATAAAGAGAAATAGAAAATGACAGAGTACATTGGTTACATAGTTTTCAAGAATGACAACCTTTTGAGAGAAGAGACAAGAAATTTATGCAAAATTTGCATACATAATTTTGATACATAATCCAGTTTTGCTGCAAAAACTTGGAAGATATTAATGCTAAAAATTATCACAAATTAAAAATTTAACTCATCAAAAATTCTGCAGTCTGTAAAGCAGTAGGGAGGTAGCAAGACTGTATGTGCTCTTGAGACAAATGAGGGAATATGCCAAGAGGAAAAATCATTGCTGAAGTAATTAGTGTCTCCCTAAACTAGTTTAATAGCAATGCATGAGTAAATAATTGAGAAGTGAACTCAGAAGAAAAATCACTATGAGTCTTCTTCCACAAATCTGAATTCATTATTTGGATTTGCGCAAAATGGCAAATCCAGTCTAAACATCTGGCTGACTGTGTGATTAACCATAATAATATACTTTCGTTGGAAATTATTTTATGGTATCTAATTTTTATAAAAATCTGTAGGTCTATTTATTAAAACACCAATATTGCAATTGAGAGTTAATAATAATCTTTAGTTTTTATTTTATCTTTTCCTATCAAATATATTTATCAACCTTCCCACTTGTTTATAATTTTTTAATAGTATCTTTTTATGTGTGCAAATATTTCTGCTGTTTTTAAGGAATATGAAATGCAGCATAGCCCACTTTTCAGGATAAATGTGCATGGGACAAGAAGTTCAAAAGAGATCTTCTCTAGTTTCTTGGACTGTAATGAGGACTTGGAGAAGAGATATACTTTCAGACTTACAAAATTGTGTGAAGATATCCTTAAAATAAAGCAGAATTAGGTCATATAGCCATATTTCCTGTCTGGTCTACTTCACAAAGCGAGTATCAATCAAGAAACCTTTATCTAATCATTCCCTTAGTTGCTTCTCCTCTCCCAAAAACATTCCTAATGCCGTTACATCATCATTAGGATTATGATTACACTTGATTCCTGTTTTTTGAAACAATTTTCAAAAAACAGCTCCACTAGGAAAATCAGTCATTTGCTCTATTACGATGGTGGTAAATATAGTTCTAGAAAAGATAATATAGGGATCTTCCTAAAGCATGAAAACTGTTGTGGTGATTGAACTTCTAGCTGGTGTCATTAGAGTTAAGGAAACAATTGCTAAAAATAGAACCTGGTCTGTTCCACAAGACAGTGCAGGTGTACAGGGCTAGTATATACAGTGTTTTCCCGAAAATAAGACCCAATTCGAAAACAAGTCATAGCCTGATTTTTTCTAGATGGGCCTAATATAAGCCCTACCCTGAAAATAAGCTCTGGGGATGTGCATGGTCTGCTGGTGCAGCACAGAGACCTATAAGTCCAAGCATGGAGGCAGAGGTAGGGGGAAGACAGGCAATCCAGACCTGTTGTGTGGCTGCCTGGCTCGCAGGAAGCTCAGGGAGGCTTGTACAACACCAGTGGCAGCAGAACAGTGGGGGAGGCAGGCGATCCTGACCCCCAACATGGGCACCTGGTCGGCATGGCCACAGGCAAGTCGAGAGACAATGGGATGAAGTGGGTGATGTGTTGTGATCTTCTGCCTCGCCCCTGTGCCTCTGCCTGGCTCCACTGTGCACTTTTCGCCCAGAGAGAGACAAAGCCTTGTCTGTTTGCAAATGGGATGCTCCGTTTCAAAGTGCCCATTTGCAAGCAGATAAAGCTTCAAGTCTCCATCATTTCTCTGTCTGGGCAAAAAGTACTTGGACACCTATGGATCTCTTGAGAATGGAGTGTTCTGCCTAGCTGCATTTCTCGGCCTCCTGCTGTGGTACCATGCTGGTGCTGGAAGAAGTGGGCCGGCAGCCACATGGGCTCCCACTGCACATTCCCAAAAATAAGCCCCAGTGCTTATTTCAGGGCCCCAAAGAAAATAAGACTGGGTCTTATTTTCAGGGAAACAGTATGTAATACATTTTTAATGAAAAATATATTAAAACATGATTGGGATTTTTTTTTTGTCTCTATCTGAATTACTTGAGAAGCAGTTGCTACATTAAAGGGTTTTTTTATTGCTTAGAGTGAGTAACATCATTTAAAAAGAGGTGTTTTTAGTGCTTCAGTGCTTTTGTAGCCTCTCCAATGTCCTACCATTCTGCAATAAAATATCCATGCAACCTTACATAGTTCATTTATAAGTTAAACTTTAATAAATCAACATTACCAATTTGATCACAATTTGATGATGAAAATTGGCTTGAATAATTATTTAAATTCTATATAAGCAAGGGTTATATTAATGACTAATTTTAAATAATGAAGTTTGAAGGATAAAATACCTAACCTAAAGTTACGCACAGCAGGTTATTTTACCACATCTAGCTTTGAAAAAAGAAATCTAGACAGAATTAGGAATTTCAATTCATGGAAATGTAGCTGCCATGAAGTAAAGTTAAATAGAAATGTCAACTGAGCTATAATATACAGCTTTTCAAATGTCTACGCCCCTAGTTAATTATTCTTTAAGTGAAGATTCTATTAATAGACAAATAAGATAATTGTGTAAAGATGCTGCTCACTTGCTGCTCACTTTTACAAGACAAGCTCACTTGCTTGTCTTGTAAAATATTAAAAATCAAATATTTAGTCAAGTGAACATATATTTCTAGCTAGTTTATTTACTTAATACTTTCCTGTTGATGTCGATTTATACATTTTTAGTCAGATATCTACATCTATATGTTGATGTTCTTGTGTATTGTGGAATCACAAAGGTATCTTTGCTCTTGCTTCCATGTATTAATTGTATTCCATTGAATGTGCTGCATTGCAGAATTTTGACAGCCACTCAGGGGTGGGATTCTATCTGTAGTTCCAGTGAGCATTTGGCCCCGCCCACCCGCCCCTGTTCTTTCCTGTGCTTTATTTCCTGTTTTTTTAGCACAGCTGATTTGCACAGCAGAGCGGTTTGCCATGCATCAGCTGTTTTACTCACCGGGAATGCAGCAGAAGGTAAGTAATTGAGTTGATAATGGGCTTTTTAAAATGTAGAGTATGCACACAAAGCACATGTTTGGCACGTGTGCACGCAAAGCATACATTCACCGAACCGGTTGTTATACCGGTTGAATCGCACCACTGCAGCCACTGTACAAATTAATCAAAATACTCACTCTATATTAAGCTGGAATGATGTTTGATTTGGCATTATAGGTCTCCATTAAAGTTTCAGCCTATGGTGGTTTTTGATTAACATACATAGGTTATTACTTTTTAATGGCCTCGTGTCACTGGATTTTACAGAATACAATTCAATCTTACTTTAGAATGCTTTACCTTCCTGCAAGAATGAGGTTATCACAATCCAGGTTTAAAGATTCCTGCCAAGAAAGAGACCGTCAAAGACTAAGCGGCCTCTCTTTATACCCGTTGTCACTGATACTATTTCAGAGTAAAGGAATGTCTGTTTCTCAAGGTGAATTGGATTGAATATGAGAAAAGATCATTCTATTCTATACAGATTTCTTATCAAGGACAATTCAGAACAAAGTGTATCTCAAATGCATTACTTCAGTGATTAAACTAAATGCTTGCTTAATAGTGCTTTATATACTCAGTTATGGCATGGGAATATGAGGTTATGTGTAGTATCTATCTAAGTGAAAATGGTACACACTACTCTTCAAAACTTTTTTTGCTAATCTTTTAATAAGACCACCAACACTATTGCCTGGATGCCATTCATTCTCTGATCCCCGAGCCTCATGTTGCTTATTTCCTAGCAAGCCAGATCTGGAATGTTTACAGCACCAGCTAGCAAAATGCACTTTTTCGTAAGTACAGCACTATCTATATCCATGCTTTAAAGCAGGGGTCGCCAACCTTTTGGCCTCAGGGATCACCAAACTTATAATTTTAGATCCCAGGGACCACTAACTCGTTCTGTGGGTGTGGCCTAATTTGTGGGTGTGACTTGGTGGTCATGTGACTGGCTGGGCATGGCTTGTATGCAAATATTATAAATATTTATATAAATATTGAATATTTTACAAAAAAAGAGCAACTTTTACCCAAAATCAGGCAAAGCAGGCAGGCAGATTGAGTTGCTCACAGAATCACAGATTCATTCAGAAATCTATCTATCTGTCATTGGCTAGCTCAGTCTGTCAAATAAAATTTGCTTGCAAGCAAACTCACAAAATTAACTCACAACACACCATGTATGTAAATATTGAATTTTTTATTTAAAAAAAGAGCAACTTTTACCCCAAATCAGGCAAAGCAGGCAGATTGAGTTACTCATAGAATCATTCAGTGATCTGTCTATCTGCCATCGGCTAGCTCAGTCTCTCAAATTTGCTTGCCGTGAGCCTGCATTTCATTTTCTTGAAACAAACCTTCAGTCCTAAGGGAGGTTTGGCTATGCTGAGCCAAAGATATAAAGACTAGCTAGAAAGCAAGAAATCCAACAATTTCCTGCTTCCTAGCTAATCTAAATCTCCCGGCACAGCAGAACAGATGATGGTCGGAAAAAGGAAAAATAGAAATTTAGCAGGTAAGTTTACCGGATAAGGAGTGAATGGGCGGGGAGGGTTCCCGTGGGCCATGTGGGCGATGCAGCCTTGTGTTTCTGCGCAGCATGGATTAATTGCTCTGGGGGTGAGATTACTCTGTGGCCCACCAAAATTTTCTCACGGCCCACCAGTGGGTTGCGGCCCACCGGTTGGCAGACGCTGCTTTAGAGGCCATTAGCAAAGTGTGTGCAATATAGACATTTAGTGTAGTGGTTTCATGCCTTCAGCTTCTCAAGCAACCTCCTTCCTTCTCATACTCTTCTATGTTTCATTGAATCTTCCATCAATACCCCAAAAGATCTAGATTTAATTGATAGAATATCTGAGTATTTTGATTAATAAATAAACATGTATTTTAGTACATTTTTAAATTAGTCAAATTACCCCTCTTTTATTTCAAACAACATCTTACTCTAAGACAGCAAATTTCACAGGTAGAACTTGGTTGCTTTACTTGACGTTTTCTGTAGTCAGAAACTACAGTTAATCGAAAAATAATTGATTTCTTGCTGGACATGTTTTCCTTGTTATTTGAAATATAAGTCATATTTCTAATAATATTTTACATATTAGAATTACTAGTGACACTTTACAATTGGATTGTAAAATTATTATTGTGTTGGTTTGTTTGGGCAAACACATACATATAGACACCTATATACACATACACAGTGACAATTTAAGAACCACTAGTTAGATTAATTTGTAAAAATGTAAAAAACATGCTTTATATCACATATTTTTCAATGGTCTTTTGATAAAGAAGAGAATAATTCTGCCTGAAATTAGGCCACATGGTATTGCAAACTTATTTCAATAAAAATATAATAAAGCTGTGTTTCTATTTTCAGTATAATTGGTGTAAAATACACCCTAAAAACTCTTTGACAATAATCAAATCATGTGGAATAAGTGCCAGAACAGAATATTAAAAAAATTAGCAACAAAACATAACTGATACTATCATTCTTTATGAATGCTAAGAAACGGTGATGCGGTCAGACCTCCTATAATTACCATCATAAACATGTTTTAAAGTGTACATTTAAAAAAAAAATCCTTTGCACACGGACATGCTCTGACTGTTTGCTTGACAATGTGTGATAATGGTATGAAAGTAATGCCTGATTTAAAATATTGATGAAGGACTAGCTAATAGAGTACAAGTGAATATTAAAATGAAAACTGGAGAATATTGTGCTTAAAATCCTGATGATTATATTAATGTGCATACTAATGAACAAGTCAAAATGTTTGTTATTTGATGTTGAAATTTAAAGCTGTTACTGTATTGTTACTAATACTTTTTATCTTTTTAAAAGAGATTGTTGCTGCACAATAATTGCTGATTGATGTGATTGTTCATGTTGTCTGATATGCTGTTAAACATTGTGCCATCAAATTGGAAAAGTTTTATAGAAAGAATTAATACATTTAAAGTAGAACAGAAAGCAATTAATGTCATATAAACTTATGCCCACTGAGATAAGCGGTGCTGTTACAAATTTCATTATTTCTTTCCATCTTATTTTATGCTGAATTCTAGGTTTTATTGCCAAATACCTGACAGCCAGATTGGAAACAAGCCACAACTGTCAAAGTATAACAACTCTTGACTATTTCAATCTGCTAGATTATAATGTTCCTCATGGAAATTTAATGAGGAGTGTGTACTCAGACAGAATCTTTGCATAGGAGGGATGGTTTGAATTTGCCTTTGTTAAAAATAAGAAAGGGGATTTTTTTTTTCATTCTTTACCCTAGTCATATGCAAGACATATTATCTTGGTTGTGTGCATGTTTATAAGAAAGTGGGAGGAAAAAGTATATTCTTTGTAAATGAAATAGGAAACAGAAAGATCATGCAAATACCTTTAGAGTGCTACTTCAGCATTGCATAAGTCATATCTTATCAGTAATTCCCAAGGTGAAAACTTCACATTTTATAAATTGTTATAAAACGTAGGCTTCTTTGGCAAGAACCAGTACAAAATGGCATAAGAATGTCAGCTTGCATATTGGTAAAGATAACTAAACTCACACTTGTAAAAGATAGAAATACCATTCTGCTATAGAAATACACACAAGTCATATTGTCACTAATTCCATAGCCCTAAGAGAAAAGGAAGATATCAAGAAATGTAAAAATTGGTCACGTTTCCCAGGGTATCACTTTTAACTTTTTCAAATGCCTGTGAGAGCTTTTCTAGAAATATGTGCAATGCTCATACCATTTTCTAGCAAAAGAAATTATGTGTTGATGATTGCAATAAATTATTTTCATTCCTTAAAAGCAGCATGTCAATATTAGTCATATTTAATAAAATAGTGCATAGTCCATAGTAGTTATTGATCTTTTGTCCTGTTTTATTTTAGTTTTGGAAAAAAAAATCAGTGTGTTTGAAAGAAAAATAAATAACGCCTTTATAATCAATGAGAAATTACTGAATGTAATTTCTAGATTATAATAGCAACATTTATGCACATCTGAATACTATTTTTGAATTTTTTCTTATTCTGGTTGCACTTGTTAAACCAGATAAAGCATTAGCTTAAAGTTATACTCTTGCAAGAACTCTGGCCTTATGTATATAAGTCAGAAGCCCTACATATTATCTTCAAATTACGTATGATTTTGAAAGTAGAAATAATTTGAAAAACATGTCATGAGATATAATTGATGTTTGCTATAAGTTTGCTGTGGAATTTAAATGGTAAAAACAGATATTCTGATAAACTCATACCATGTTTCCCTGAAAATAAGACCCAATCTTATTTTCTTTTTGGGGTGTCTTAATTTTATTTTGAGGGGCTGTCTTAATTTTTGGAGTGCCACTGCTGTGAGGTGGGGTTGGTAAAGCTGTCGAATTTTCACACTGGCTTACCTCAGGACCCCATGGCTCCACGTCTCAATAACTGCCTGGTGGTGGCAGAACCAGCAGTCATGTGCAGCAAGAGCTCATGTGGCCACTGGCTCACTCCTTCCGGCACAAGCGCAGCACCGAAGGACGATGCAGCTAGCAAAACACTCCATTTTGCCCTGACAGAGAAATGAGGGAGACTTGAAGCTTTATCTGCTTGCAAATGGATGCTTTGAAACGGAGCATCCCATTTGCAAACTGACAAAGCTTTGTCTCTCTCTGGGCAAAAAGTGCACGGTGGAGCCAGGCAGAGGAGGGGGGGAGAAAGGTGATCCCAATACACTGCCCATTCCATCCCACTGTCTCTTGACTTGCCCACAGCCAGTTGGGTAGGTGCCCATGTGGGATGTTGGAATTGCCTCCCTCCCTCCCTGGTGTCTCTGTGTCTGTCTGCTGCCAGTGGTGCTGCCCAAGCCTCCCACAAGCCAGGCAGTCATGCAGCATGTCTTCCCCCCCATCTCTTCCTCCATGCTCGGACTTACAGATTCTGTGTTGTACCAAGGGGCCGGCAGGCCACGCCCATCCCCAGAGCTTATTTTTGGGGCGGATCTTATTTTGGGGGAAACACAATAGGATTATAGTTTATGAAATTGAAGTTACAGTCTTTTAAATGCTCGTTTGGAAGCTGCAGTTTATGAAAATAACTAAAGGTATTGCCTACTTGAGTCTATGGATAAAATATTCTTTGATCCAACAAAGTTTTCTATCGATGGAATGGAAAGTACTCTTTAAAATAAAATAAGCCATTGACAGCATTATCTTATACAGCTACTCCTCAACTTATGAAACAAATGATCATTTAATGTCTGTTTGGAGTTATATTGAATTGAAACTTTTTCAATTGAATTTGTGGCTGTTCTGAAACATCTTGTTATTCCTCCCTAGTCACATGATGATATGGCTGTTTGGCAACCTGTTTACACTTAACAACTGGTTCCAGGTGGCTTATGATCATGTGATCTCCATTTGCAATCTTCTCTGCTAAGTTCTCCTGAAAGTCAGTGGTGAAAGCAGCAAGGAAAGTTTCAAGCTGCTACTGCCTGAGAGGACTTCCTCTCATCTCTGAAGAAGTCCTCTCAGAGACTGCCTTCCAAGGAGAGCTCAATCTCAATGGCTGGAATAGAAATCGACCTCCAAAGGAGCTGAATTCAGTGGGGTGCAGAAGCAGAGGTCAGATCCCAAATATCTGTGTTCTGTTCCCATAGTCTGCCAGAACAGTTCAATTCCACACACACAGGAAGTTGTATTCTGCAGGGAGTTCTTTCAGTCTGGTCCATTTCACAAGCCAGTAGATCACTTAATGACCACAACCAGAAGTGCCAGGATTGTGGTCATTGAACAAAGTTTAATGTGAATGTCTCGCTTAATGATTACCTCACTCAATGATTAAGAATCAAGTATCAGTTGTGGGTATAAGTCAAGAATTACCCGTACAGATTTCATCACAAATAAGTTTGACTAAACCTAGGAAACTTGTTTTCCTCAAAATGTCACATAGCTTTGTATCTTTAACTGCTTATGAGAAACCAAATTATCTACATAGATTTTGGGTTGGGTACAGAGCTTTCATTTCCCTACTGTTTTCACTGTTATCAGTGGAAGTTTTATTTTATATCTTTAAATCAACAACATATCCTTGTAGGGATACAGATTCTGAAAACTTTTAACTGCCTTTCCTTGGAAATTCTGCAAACAAATCAGGGTCTTTTCAGATTAAGAAGAACAGAACTAGAGCTGAAATTATTTTGGTTCATGGTTTAGTGTACCTCTACCATCTTATAAAGAAAAAAAACTGTAAATTTGATTAAAAATAGGCATGAGAGATACACAGAATCTGAAATGCATCTGTAAAAGAGATGTTCATAATAAAAATTATATAAACCCCATTCTGTTTTCTTTCCAGAGGATCAAATTCCACGTGGTTTTCCCACCATTGATATGGGACCACAGTTAAAGGTGGTTGAGCGCACTCGAACAGCCACCATGTTATGTGCAGCCAGCGGCAATCCTGATCCAGAAATAACGTGGTTCAAAGACTTTTTACCTGTAGATACAAGCAACAACAATGGGCGTATTAAGCAATTACGATCAGGTAAGGTGTTGTTACTGTTTTCAGTAATGCCTTAAATAATTCTTTCCTGGATTTTATTTTTGTTGTTTCTGTTCTTTTTCCTTATTTGTGTGTTTGTTTTATTTTTTGGGTTGTGATTTATTCCCTTATCTTTTTTTATGTTGTTGAGCGTGTCGTCCATCTCTGTTGTAGCCATAGTCTGTTTCCAGAATGTTTTGCAGCTTCTGTTTATTCCACATTGCTCACTGCTGTGACTGTAGTTTCAATTTTTTTTGTTGTTTTCCTTACTGCTTTTCAGCAGTATTTGACAGATCCATTTTCTCTTCTACCTTTATCTCTCATTATTGTTATTATTATCATCAGCATTGGGCTTCAGGATATGCAAGGAGTACCAATGATTACACTCATCCAACCCAAAGTTGTGATTTTTGATGTTTAAAATACTATGTAACAATTGTGTTTTGTGAATTGTTTTCAACATTTGAAATTCACCAAAGATTAGCCAGTTGGGACATATCTTCCTACCATTCACTGATACATGAAACACATTACCTTTTTTCCTGTATACTATTTTTAACCGACATTTTTTTAAAAAATCTAAGTGACACTACAACGATAATAACGATCCTTGGGATATCTTTTGAAAGGAGAGATTATTATTGTTATGATTATTGTTACTATGAATTGGCTAAAAGTTTTCTGATGTATCTAGCCACAGTAGTGATTCTGGAACTTCCTTAGTATCTGGATCTACAGAAGCCTGCTTTTTGTGTAGAATCCAGCTTTAGCAGCTCTTTTTCTTTCCCTGACTTCCCTACCAGATGGAATCCCTCATCTTCCTCATGCAGCTTCATAATAATATAAATAATGTTTATAAGTTGTATGCTTTTCCCCATATAAAATATATCATTATAAGGGATGGGAAATGTAGCAAGCTGCTTACTTCAAAAATAATAATGCTAAAAAATCAGTTGATTCCCAGAACGTTGACCTCTCTGACTCTCCTGTGATGATGTTAAGCCGTCTTGTTACCAACTTCTGTGCTTGTTATCAGCAGAATTGTGTAGAGTAAACCTCTTTTAATGTAAAACTAGAAGTGATTTTCACATGTGACATAGATTCTTTAATATATAAAGCATTAACTTGAAAGATTTTGTACCAAATTATAAGGAATATAATAATATTTTTATGCTGTCTCTCTTCTCTCCGTATTTAAATCTCCAGAATCTATTGGTAAGTGCTTAGTTCTGAAGCGCACTTCACCCCCACTAATTTTCATATGCAGAATACTATAATTATGGTATTATAATGCTTATTATTACTCTTAAAATGCATGGCATGCATTTTACTAACAGGGTAGTCACCAGACATGTGATAATAGTGCACACACAATCCTTCACAGAAATGTTGTTGTATAGAAACTCACAGTGAGAAAGAACAAAACACAAAAGTCACGTAGATATAGCAGTGTAAGCTAAAAAAAGAAATCCAAATAAACTCAGTGTTTATTTTTATATAGTCTTTAGTATAACCTCTTCCCCCATCTTTCTGTTTCTGTTTTTCTCTCTCTTTCTCCAGTATCTCTCCCTCTTTTTCTTCCCAGTTTCACTCCCTAAACTGTTATTATTAACTGTAGAATTATAAAGATTTTTGTAGGCTTTCAGACATATATTTTATTCCTCAATAACCCCAAGTGCAAATTTGTATGAATGAAGGAACTCCCCTACCCCTGTCACCTCACCCCACTTCCAAAGATGATGGCTTCCCCATTTTGGTATACTATTTCTTATAATCTAATTATTATGCCTAAATATATTCCTGTTTTGACAATATAAATCAAGATTCCTTTAAGTCCTTATTTAATTCTGTAACTCTAATTTGATTCTTCTTCCAAAGCCCTAGCCTCCTTCTTCTCGTACTAATGCTTCTTCTTTCTAATCTTATTTGCATTCATATTATCTACCCAGGTGGTACACCAATAAGAGGTAAGATTGCTGAACTAACGTTCACAGAATGATCTTATTCTTTCTGTCCTCCCATCCTTTTCATTATTGTCATTTTAAAAAAATAAATGCATCATCTAAATCAGTCATTTTTATTTCTTCCTTTTGTCCTATTTAGTTATGGTCAGTGACTTTCATCTTGTGATTTTTTTTTCTCCCCTGGCATATTTTTCACCTTCCATTTAAAAATGTGTTTTTTCCGTTTATTCTTTCTTTATGAAAAAAGATTTGTTATTTTGTGATATGCTTCAAAGAAAGCATATCCAGGTCTTAAGGCCACAACCCAGTCACAGCGTATCATTTGTCCCTCTTTTTCTTTTTTCTTCTTTTTCTACCTTTTTTTTTCTTTCCTTCTTTTTTTTTGGTCCAACTGGAGCAAAAAAAAAAGATCATTTTTTTTCTTCCTTAGCTGTTCTTTTTTTTTTTTTGGACCAAGCCAAGATGGTCTGGAGAACAGTTGCAGACATGCAGAAGACAACAAGGAATATCTTCTTTTTAACTTTGTCTTTAAAAAGGGTTTCTTTTTTCTTTTTGTTCAAGTAGACTTTTTTCTTTTAAATTCAATCATATATTTATATATAAACACATTCTTCTTCCTAATACAATATGTATTTTTTCTTGGATTGACTCTTCAATGGATTTTTCGATCCTTCTGATCTTCAGGCTTTGAAAATTGAAATGTTGATAATTGAGTATTCTTAATGGTATGTGGTATTGCTGGGTTTTAATCATTTTATAAACATTGTCCATGTCTTTTGTAATTCTTGTTTTGTATTTTTCTTGGGTTTTGTGACACCACACTGCTAATCCCAGTCGTGGATTTTGATGGGTGTCTTGGGGGGCCACTCTGAGGTCCTCAGCAGTGGTTGGTTGCTTCTTCTTTGTTTATTTTTTAAACTTTTTTCTTTTTTTCTTTTTCTTTTGGTGCCTTCTAATTCAATCCTCTTGTTTTTCAGCAAATGCACTAAAAGATTGTAAATTGTGGCTGAATGTGTTTCTTTTTCTTACAAATCTGCATGTCTTTAAGGGAGTTTTGTTTCTTTTGATTACTATAAATAACTAATTTGTTTCCTTTTTCACTTCAAGCAGCCTTTTTTGTACTTGCTGCACATTTTTGGGCTTCTTCAGAAGAAGATTTTCTTGAAATCCATCTTGCTCTTTTTTTGCCAAGTTCCACACTTTTGTATTACTTTTACCGCGCACACACACAAAGTAGAATTTAGTAAAAGCAAATGTGATGACCCGATAATCTAATCTCCTTTGTTTTATTTTAAAGCCATACTTCCTTGAAGCAGTCTCACCCATCTTCATTTTAATAGTCTAGGAGAAAAAGTATTATGCTAGAGAATTGTTTGCCAAATGCAGATTGTTTTCCTGTTTTAGTATTGATGGTGTGAAAAAAATAATCTCCTTGTTTTTTTCATCACATCATTTTTTTTTTTGTCTGTGTTACCTTAGCGAGAAAATGAACCGACGTTGAGTGGACCTTCGCTTACAGGGTTTTTCATTATTGTTAAGCGGTGTATTGTTAGGAGTTTGAAAAACTTTCCTTTTGACAATTTCTTTGGGAATATATTTTATATCCATACAGGTGCCCTTCAAATCGAATTGAGTGAAGAATCTGACCAAGGCAAATATGAGTGTGTTGCAACCAACACTGCGGGTACTCGCTATTCTGCCCCTGCCAATCTTTATGTCAGAGGTAGGAATGACATAACCCTGGCATCAACTCTTCATTCGGGCTCAGGGGTGTTTAAGATTCTCTTGAGGTTTATCTTTTAGCAACTTGTAGTATTGAAGACATTATGGGAAAACTTAGCAGTAAGAGAAATGGTCTAAAGGCTTAGTGGAAAACTTGGGGAAGAAGAAAGGCACTATTGACTCTAATATATCCCTGTGATTTAAAGTTTGTGAGTATATTTGTATTTTTTTTACAGCTTGACTTCTACCTTTTTCCTGCATTGCACTAGTTACTTGAATGTTGTATTAATTTGAGGGGGGTTTTTTTCTATGTTTTTCCTTCTTTTCTTTATTTTGGTGTATTTAAATTCCCAGTATTGCTTGCTGTGAAACTAATTTAATTGTAATTGAAACACAAACTATTGAGGTATGTTTCCATGTGACCTCTGTTAAAAGGAAAAGTTTTTAGTTTGAAAATTCTTAGGGAAAAAGACTCTGGTGGTTTCCTTTTCTGTCAACCCTTCTCCCATATATTCAATTTGAAATATTAACTGAAATATGTAATCCACAGCAATGTATTAATGAACTACCTGTTCTTTGAGGAAAAGAGGAAGAAAGAGGAGGAAACTGACATAATTTTAGTAGATATGAAATGGTGATCCATGTAAAGGTTTTTTTTAAAAAAAAGATCAATGGAAGCATTGCCTTTTGTTTTCTTCTTGGCATAATTTATATCTGAGTCTTTAATATCTTTCTGCAAAGCGAGAGTGCTAAATGGAAGGGTAGGTTAGAAAGGCAAAGGGATATTTTTTGTTTTTAAAACACAGTTTTTACCTCATGACATTGTCAGGGGGTTATAATATACAACTTCCTCAAAAGTATTTATGGTTTAATTTGGGGGGGGGCAGAAGAGATTCAGAAATTATTATGGCCTTCTTAGAAAGCTATCTAATCCTTTTCCTTTTGAAAATATTAAACTGCATGAGGCATGTGTACCATTGTTATCTGAAGGGATTTTATTTTCAAATAATGCTAATTTCTAACACCATAATAGCTGTGAAAAATTTCTAACAGAACTGAGGTAGGAAGGTTTGACTAGAGCAAGTAAAAGATGTTCAAGTAGCCATTGAAAGCCTTGATATGGCCTTTTTACTCTCTCTGTGTTTCCCTTGTTTTTCTCCTTTCCTCATTTCATTGTGTTCTGCATCAAACCCCCTACATCCCTCAGAGCTGCGAGAAGGTTGGTGTGTTTTTTACTTTTTTACCCACCTTACAAAACTATTAATTAAATCAATAACAGAGAATACAAATGAAATGAATGTAGTTGCATTGTGGCCTTTTTATTTTTATTTTTAAGTTAGTGTTACGTTAAAGCAGAGAATGCCCTGGTCATGGCTTTTAATGTGTGATGGTATCTGATTGTTGTGCATGGTCAAAGAAGATGAAAGTCTGGATGCATGACCAACAACGGTAATACTTCTGAATGCTAAAGGCCTTGCGAATTTGGTCAGTGTTCCTGCTTTTTCTTCCCTTCCTCCAGTTTTCTTTCCTTTTCTTTTATGTTGTCGATGCCTGCTGATCCAGGAATGACTTCCTGCAATTAATTGCTCCTCCAAGCACTCCTTCAAGCATGAAGACTAAAACTTCTCTTTGTGTTTTAGTTTTATTTTTAAAATAAGCAAAACATCCGCCCCCCTCAGACACCACCCCAAATTACTCTGTTTGGAATTACAGAGTCTGCATTCCCTGTTATATGCTTGTGTAACTTTTTGTGAATTGGCTGTTTAAAGGCATGTTTGGCTCCTTCTTCTCCCTGTGCTCCTCCCATTCACTAATGAAGCCATCAGAGTAAGCCTCTTTTATGTCTATAGACATTTATTTATTCAATCAAGTAGGAACGTTGAAATTAAAGAAATGTTTGTCTGGAGCTTATAGTCTTGACCCAGTTAGGGTTTTCCCTATGTAAATAACTAAAAAGACCCCACATAATTCCCACTCTTAATGATAGGACTTAGATGTCAATTTCTCTCAGTCAGGACCACATTGATTTATTGTATTTTATCACTGAGAGGTACAATTTAGCTTATTTTCTAAAACGCTGGCATAATAAAGGATGTAGTGTTTTGTAGAACAAAAGGCCTCGATTTGTTGCTTCTCCGTTTTCAACACGTGCAATAAATATACAAATGTAACTTACAGAGTACATGAAGCAGGAACACTGATTCTTAATCATTTTCTTATTGTTGTGCTTTGCTTAAATGCTGATTACTTTGTTAACGCAGTACCTTGTTGCTATGTGTTGTAGATACTAATATCCCTCATTTTGTACACATAGAACTACTTTTAACATTATCCTTAATTCTGGCAACTTACTTTTTTTTTCCTTCTATGTGAAAACTATGGAATTTGGAATGCTTTATTGTTCTCCCTTCTTCTTCACCATCATAACTTGCTTCATAACAACCTTAGGCTTAATCCAGTAACTTCCTACTTCTTATCTTATCTCCTTAAAACCCCAGTTTGTTTCAAATTACCATATCCCCACATTTAAAAGTGATATTCTGCCTTGGTACGTTTTCCACCCAATCCTTTAATTAGTTTTATTTCCTAATAAAAATCTCCCATTCCTGAGCATGATTCCTTTTAAACTGTCACTTGCTTGCCTGCATGATAAAATCCAGAACTCATACTGGCTTTGCTTTGTTTCTTCCCTATGATATTTTTATATTTATATATATATACACATATACATACACACACATATATATGTACATGTATATATGTATATTATATGTATATAGTATAATATATATACACACACATATATGTATATGTATATATATGTATGTCTATATGTGTATATATGCATATGATATATAGTACATATACTGTATATGTCTTCCTATGTTTGTTTCGGTGTCAATGTGAGGTCTTGAGGCTGCATCCACTTTTGGGTCTGAAAGAAAATCAGAGTTGTATTTTCATTGAACTGTAGATGATGTGTTCCAAGGCTCTGATGTGACAATGTGATGCAACACATTTTTTACATCAGTTGGCTGGAAGTGAACAGCACTGAAGTTGATTTTAATATTCAACTCAAGCATGCTGTCAACTTTTCAGTTTTTTCTGTACATATGTGCATATAGAATAGAAATGTATATGTGTGTGTTGATGTTTATGTATTGCTATTGTGTAGTTATTTAATTGCTGATCTACACTAAATATTAAAATAGTATGAATATGGCAAAGATTAATGATTACATGTATAAAGAAATATCTCTTTAGTTTTCTTTTTCTGAGTTCAGAATACCAATTAGTGCTTTAAATTGTGTTGATATATGCATGTAGTCTTGTTTGGAAGCTCTTAAGTTCCCAGTTTTTATATGGGTCATTAGTTTTATTTGTGCTTCATTGTAGTTCGCCGGGTGCCACCAAGATTTTCAATCCCACCCACCAACCATGAAATTATGCCTGGAGGAAGTGTTAACATCACCTGTGTTGCTGTGGGGTCACCAATGCCATATGTAAAATGGATGCTGGGAGCTGAAGATCTGACACCAGAAGATGATATGCCAATTGGAAGGAATGTCCTAGAGCTCAATGATGTTAGGCAATCTGCTAATTATACCTGTGTGGCCATGTCTACTCTTGGTGTTATAGAAGCAATAGCACAGATAACTGTAAAAGGTATAAAGTTTAATTGAAGCATATGCATGTTTTAACATATATATATTATATATACACACGCGCGCGCACGCACGCATACACACACATAGGGGGGTAATCCACAATTTTGCAAAGATTTTTTTACTAATTAATTATGTATCTACATAGTATTAGATGTAGGCTACAGGTATAATCTCAATTTAAATATTATGTTTGAAGGTGTTTATAACAAGATTCAAGTTTCTTCTGAAAATTAAAATTACTTTCTTGCCAGCTGATTACAAGAATAGGTGATATAAGTTCTAAAAATAGATAGGAAAAGGGTCAAAGAAGAAACAATTTACATATTCATTCCCAGCCAGTTAGAAATAATCTGTAATGTTGCCAGAAACCTAGGCCAGACTAAATGGAATTGAAGGTAGCCTTAACATAGCTAGCAAAATCATGGCCATGTTGGTTAATTAGAGCTTTTTTTCTGTTGCTGCCCTGCCCAAGGTTGAATGTCTCTGCTAGGTTTTTGTGACAAATAGGATACAATAATGAATAAGTGGGAAAAGAGAACAACCTGGTTGCTGGCCTTAATTCCTTTCAAACTGCAGCCTGATGAAGGAAGATGAGCTGGTTGCAAAGGCATTGTTAAACCCCATAGTCCTGTTTATGAATACTTGGTCACTTGCTATATCCTATATGAACATCCAGTATGAACATGCTGACTTGTCAGGTATTATAATGACCTGGCGCTTTCAACTAGAGTCTTCCCTAAGTATGTTGAGAGCCTTTCATCTGTGAACCTGCCCAGACAGACCCTCAACATGCCTAGGCCAAGCCCTATTTGAAACAGGTCCAAAGTTTCTTGCTGATTATAGGATATCTGCAGTTGCAAGACTACTATTTTTTAATCGCCTTATTTAGAAATAGAAGATTGCAAATGGTTATCACAATGACCTTCTGGATCCCATGAAGGCTTTTTATCAGGATTGCCTCCTTTAATCAAGAAGGACTGCAGCCCTGACTTAAGCAGATATTCATAAACGTGAGATCAGTCCTGACCTGGCTTGGAGAGCCAAGGTCAAATAAACAAGTGGTGAATCTCATCTCCGCAATATCCTTTTCACTTCCTCTTGATGAACAAACTGAACATAAAAAGATCTATTTGAGAAGAAAGCTGTTTCTGTAACTGGATTTTAGACAAGTATTTTAACTCAAAGTGAATCCAATCGACCTTGTCTGTAAAGATTACCACTGCCCCCAATTGCCAAAAGCTCATATCCAATACACGGTGGCTCTTCTCCTGTGTGGCCACAAGGTTGTGGAACGCATAGTTCAGTGTAGTATTATAGTTTTAATACATTTTTGCATTATTTAGGAAAACAGCATTATTTAGGAAACATGCCATATTTTCAACAGACCTTTAATTGTTGGTTGAAGTTTGTTGAATGTATTGATTTATATTTATTTGATTTTATTTTTTCCCTATGTTTTATCCTTTGCATTTTACTTTTTATAAATATTATAAATTATAAAATAAATATTATGAATAAATATAAAGTATTATAATTATTGTAAACTTATTTGATATATAAAACAAATAAGTGCTCAATATCCAAAGTGTGGAAATTATATAATAAGCATCTAGGAAAAACAAGAGCTAAGATATAAATTGAAAATATTCCAAGGATTGAAAATATTCCAAGATAGCAGAAATACCAGGAACAAATATTTTGACTATTAATATGTAGATGTCTTCATTCATTCTGTCTCATAAACTTTTTGGGATTCTCCTCATCTAGTTTTAGAGACTTTTCCTACAACTGAGCCATATATTCACAGTTAGAACTATGCATTCTTTGAAACAGTAAGTTATTCTGAAAGGATTTTTTTATTTTCAATAGTTGTAGTTAATATCCATTGAAATCAATGGCACATTTTAATTCTGATCTAAGTTGTTTTATTTATTTGGGTAGGAACTAAATATAACTAAATTAAAACTTGACTTTGTTTCACTCCCTCCTCTTCTCTGATGCCCTTCTTCTTCTGTATTATATGCCCCTCTCCTATAAAATTCAGTATATGATGTCTGTTTTTAAACTTTAGACATTTATACTTGTGTTTAAGATTAGAAAAGTTTAATGCTTTTAAAATAATTTGTTTTTCTTCCTGATAGATATTGAATAAAATACTTAATATTTTAAGGCTTATCATTTGCTGAGTGATATGGGTGGCATAAAAATTACACAAAAAATAAATACGTATTTTTCTTATATATTTTAATAGATATTTTCTGTTCTCCAAATAAATATGGATTTTTATGCTTCTCCTACAGTTCTATATTCTTCTATATATTTTTTTCTGGTTGAATAAATGTTATTGTATTTTTCTAGCATTGCCCAAACCTCCAGGAACTCCTGTTGTGACCGAAAGCACAGCAACAAGCATTACTTTGACCTGGGATTCTGGAAATCCTGAGCCAGTGTCTTACTACATAATCCAACATAAACCTAAGAATTCTGAGGAACTATATAAAGAAATTGATGGAGTAGCCACAACAAGATATAGTGTGGCTGGCTTAAGCCCATATTCCGAATATGAGTTCAGAGTGGTTGCTGTGAATAACATAGGAAGGGGTCCACCCAGTGAACCTGTGACAACACGGACCTCAGAGCAAGCACCATCTAGTGCACCACGTAATGTACAAGCTCGTATGTTGAGCTCAACCACTATTTTAGTGCAGTGGGAAGAACCTGAGGAACCAAATGGTCAAATACAAGGCTACAGAGTGTATTACACAATGGATCCTTCACAACATGTCAACAGCTGGTTAAAACATAATGTGGCTGATAGCCATATCACCACCATTGGGAATCTTGTACCACAGAAAACTTATTCAGTGAAAGTACTTGCTTTTACCTCAGTTGGAGATGGACCACTTTCTAGTGATATACAAGTCATCACTCAGACAGGAGGTAAGATGGAATTTATGGTAATCTCTTCCATTACATCTTGCTATGAGTTGAGAATTGTTCTAGACAATATGATTAAAGACGGTTATGCTGGAAAGCTGTCAGCTTGGCTGCAAGAAAGGGTCAAGTAGGGACCCAGCTTGGAATTGTTGCATAGCTGAAAACAGCTTGTAAGCTTGATCTCTCTCAAGATGAAGTCTGGTCATTTTCAAGGAAAGGTAAGGAGTCTGAGGAGATTCTTATAACTTAGGTAGAAGATAGTAATTGTCAAGACAGACAAATCATATAGTAACAAAATGCTGGACATGCCACAAGGCCATTTTATCATATGTAGCAGATTTTTTTTTTAAAGCAAAACACTCTCCCCCCAAAAAAAGTATGGGGGAAAAATACATGGCATTATTTAAAAAGTGTTAAAATTCAAATTTTGAAATGAAGCTACAATTCAAATTCAAATTAGGCATAATGCCAAGATTCTCAGTGAAAAATACTACAATTAATTAAGACATTTATTAAGAAACATGTTCACAAAATTTATCACAGTATTGAAAAAGAAAGATGATATTGATCATATCAAATTGGGAACCTAGGTTTGGAGAATATTTGGTAATGAAAAAATTAACAACATAAGTTCCTAAGAGAAGTTCGACCAAATTTAAGCAAGAATATAGTTCATATTATTTAGCAAGGTAAATTTAGCATTTAGTATGTGACTTTTAAGGGGGGAAAGAATTGACCAAAGGACTTAAAGTAGAAATATATGAGCATTTTAATTGTTCGTAAATATTATATATCAAGAAGAGTATAGGCAAAGTAAAAGTTAGAAAATATTTACTTATAATGTTTTAGTATTTCTAGTCCTTTTTATTCTATTATTTAATAACAGAGTAGTAGAGACTGATAGTTACTTCAGAATTTAAAAAAAATCTTTAAAATCCTTTTTATAATTGTTAAAAATAATTTATTTTCTATATAATATTTTAAAAGGCTTTTAATCTGTAAAAAGATTAATTTCTAATGCAAAGTAATATACTGAGACCAATTACAATTTTTGTAACTTATTGATCTTTTCATCAATTTCTTTTTTTGCTCGTTCGTTTTCTTTATATTACTATTTACTTAATAGGAAAAAAGTCCCTACACATTTTTTAAAAAATAGCATCAGGAAATTGGGATTCCAAAAACATTAAAATTATTGCTCCACAATAAAAATAGTTTCCCATCTGCTCTTTTATGGTAAATTGTAAAGTAAAAAAATAATTACTTTGCATAGGCCAATCCAAAACTACTTAATTCTTGGTTTTATTTTATTTTTATAAGATAGGTATTACAGTTTACAAAGAAAGGAAAAAGAAATGATACTAATTCAAGTTGAAGTATTAGGTATCTAGGTGTGCAGATAACTAATAATCTGAACTAATCTCTCCATACGTCATCCTTAGTGAAGCGTGCAAACCGGCGCCTCCATTTTCGGCATCAGATGAGAAGAGCCCATCTTTCTCCTTCTGTTCTGGCCACTTTTTCAGAGACATGATTGAGAGTGTTTTAACAAACTGCATCACTGTTTGGTTTGGTGGCTGCAGTGCCTCAGAGAGAAAGTCCATTCAGAGAGTGGTAAGGACAGCTGAGAAGATTATAGGAAGCTTGCTTCCTTTCAGTCAGGATATTGCTTATAAGTACTATGTGTTTAGAGCTCAAAACATTATTAGAAACCCCACACACCCACTTCATGGTCTCTTTCTGTTGCTGCCACTGGAGGAGATTTCGAAGTATTTCTAGCAGGACTACCAGATTTTGTAGCAGCTGTGTTTCCTATGCCATCCATCTGGTAAACTCGCAAGATTTGTTTCTCTCACTATGTACATGTATATATCAAACTGTGTTGTTTCTCCATGTCATATAACATATGTGGGTATATGTATAATGGTTGTTTATTTATTTATTTATTTTGTTATGTTTATCTAATGTATATATAAAGGTGGAGACCATGTGAGAGCTGTATGCAATGAAATTTCAATTTAATGTACATTTGTGTGCATTCAAACTAACAATAAAGTTATTCTAAGTTTAAAACAATATTTAAAATAAATAGTATAGATAATAAAAAAGCCCCAAATAAGCTATGGAAATACAAATGATATCTAATAAATCTAAAATATTATATTAATATATTCTGATATTCTATTAAAAGCTTAAAATACTGTAAAATAATCCATATCCAAACTGTAGGCAAAATATATTTCTACTGAACTTTAAAGTTATTCGGTTAACATGGGTGATATCCATAACTTAAACACCTTCATAGCCATAAGGGCAGTGGTGGCATTCAGCCGGTTCACACTAGTTCACTTGAACCAGTTGTTAAATTATCCTCTCCTCGCTATCAAAGTGGATCCTGGGCACTATGCTGCACTGCAGTGGAGAAACAGGCAACAGAGTGGCTGGTGCAAGGGAAGGAAAAGGCCACTTTCCCTCTTTCTTCTCCCTGCTCCTTCCCTTCCCCTCATGCTAGCTGCTCCATTGCCTGTTTCTTTATTGCAGCGCAGCACCCAGGATCCACTTTGATAGCGGGGGAGTGTAATTTAACAACCAGTTCACCCTGGGTCAGGTTGGCCATCGTGGGAGGCTCGTCCCTCATGTGTGGTGAATATTAAAGAACAGACAGAATTTTTTCCCCTCCCTTCTATGCACAAGATAATTAAGGTGGAGTCACTTTAAATTTCTTTCTAATGTTTTCTTCTTATCCTGAGCTGACGTCCTATTTTGAAACTTTGGTTGCATAGTTCCCCAAGTCATCACCCTAATTGTTACAACAGATGGAATTTAAATCCAGATCACCCTAACTGATTGGTTACTTTGCATTATATGAATTAGTTCTTGCAAACAAATTTGTTTTATTTTTGGCTTCTGCTTGAATTTCTTTTTATTTCATTTTTCAACAATTAATTTGCTTTTAAATGCGCAAATTACTTCTCTGGCTGATCTGTTTAATGTCCACAGTACACAGGCATATACATGTATACAGCCATTTTGTTTTAGGAAATAAACATACTTTATTCCATTCTATCTGGGGAATTAAAACATATTAGTGGAATAGGTTTTGTCTTCTTGTCCCTATCCTCCAGGTGAGGGGATCGGACAAGAACCCCTGGAACAGGGAGTAAAGAAATTTGTTTACACAATTTTATCTATCTCATTTATAAATTCCATTCACAAAAAATGCCTAAAACTGATCTGAAAAGTTACTGTGTTCATTCAGTAAATGCTTCCTTCCCAAGTAAAATTATGCCAGCATGGTCAATTCTAATCAGGAATATAGTGCAAAAGAAAGTTGCTCCCGTCAGCCATGCCACAGTCCTAAGATTGATTCCTCCTAATTGCCACAAAAAACAACTACTTTAAGCACAACTACTCTTGTAACATCATTTTAAACTTAATTGGTGATATAATGGTGTGTTGGTATCAAAAACAACTACTGTATGAATTTTAAAATCTACTTGGCTGTAAGATCTAGAAAAAAAGTTTAATATTCTAGCTTTTTTTGCTGGACATAGATATGAGGTGTAAAAATATATTATGGTTTGGTTAACAATTAAAGCAAATACATTTGCTTTTTGGGGTTTGTAAAATAACACATTTCAAAATGAAGTCTTAATGTACATAATTATTGTCATTATGAAAATCCACTGCATACTTTTTACATTTTCAAACTGTTGGAGAGACATTAGCAATGGGCTGTTTCTAGGAAATGATTAGCAGATAAAAAAGTTCACAATTAAAGTGGTGTTAAAATAGAAAACCATTCCTTAACCCATGGTTTGGGTTCCACTAGCTAGCACAAGTAGTTTTTGGCATCAATTACCTCATGTAAAAGTTTACATAGCTTGAAAGCTGATAGATTATTTATTATTTGTGTCATCTAGAGCAGCCGGTGGGAAAATTTTGGTGGGCCACAGAGAAATCTCACCCCCAGAGCACCCTCCCAAAGCAATTAATCCGGGCTGCACAAAAATACAAGGCTGCGCCACCCACATGGCCTGCGGGAACCCTCCCTGCTCACTCACTCCTTACACAGCAAACTTGCCTGCTAAATTGCTATTTTTCCTTTTTCTGACCATCAGGTGTTCTGCTGTGCTGGGAGATTTAGATTAGCTAGGAAGCAGGAAATGGTTGGATTTCTTGCTTTCTAACTAGTCTTTAAATCTTTGGCTCTGCTTTTAAGCATAGCCAAACCTCCCTTAGGACTGAAGGTTCTATTATTTAGTGCAGACTCACTGCAAGCAAATTGTCAGACTGAGCTAGCCGATGACAGATAGATAGATCACTGAATGATTCTGTGAGCAACTCAGTCTGCCTGCCTGCTTTGCCTGATTTTGGGTAAAAGTTGCTCATTTTTTAATAAAAAATTCAATATTTATATAAATATTTATAATCTTTACATACAAGCCATGCCCAGCCAGTCACATGACCACCAAGCCACACCCACAAATTAGGTGACGGCCACAGAACCGGTTAGTGGTCCCTGGGATTTAAAATTATGAGTTTGGTGGTCCTTGAGGTCCAAAAAGTTGGCGACCCCTGGTCTAGAGAAGTGTTTGTCAGCCTCTGCAACTTTAAGATGTATGGATTTCCAAGTTGCTCTAGTCAGCATAGATAGATATCAACCCCTTTTAACAGATAAATATAGATAGTCCTCAACTTATAATAGTTCATTTAGTGACCATTCAAAGTTACAACGGCACTGAAAATGTGATTTCTAACCTTTGAAGCATCCCTATGATCATGGGATCAAAATCTGGATGCTTGGGAATTGGTTGATATTTATAACCGTTGCTGTGTTCCGAGGTCAGGCAATCACCTTTTGTGACCTTCTGACAAGCAAAGTTAATGGGGAAGCCAGATTCACTAAACATCCAGATTATTAACTTATCAACTGCAGTGATTTACTTAATTCACACTGTGGCAAGGAAGGTCATAAAATGGGGCAAAACTCATTTAACAAATGTTTCACTTAACAACTGAAATTCTGGGATCAGTTGTAGTTGTAGTCCTAAATCAAGGACTACCTGTAATTATACTTTGATAGTACAAAGAACTGGCATGAAAACCACAGTGATAATTAGTACTGTAGGAGATCGCGTATTTAAAAAGTGTAGTCTATATAAATTAAACAGATATAAGCAGAGTCCTTGAAGGCTTTTGGGGTTTTTGAGTAAATGCTCTTATATGCTCTTGTTTCAGTCCCAGGACAACCACTAAACTTCAAAGCTGAACCTGAATCTGAAACAAGCATCTTACTTTCTTGGACCCCTCCAAGATCTGATACAATCTCCAATTATGATCTTGTTTACAAGGATGGAGAACACAGTGAAGAGGTAAATAAACTGTTATTTTTCATATTTGAAAACATTTTGCAACTGTTACAAGATCTTCTAAGTTATACTTGCATTCTTTTAAAATTTGCACAATTATCATAGTAGGCGAGCATTCTCTTCATCCTGAATTCAAAACAACAAAATACACTTTTAATATAGATCTCTCTGCTTTATTTTTTCTTCTGTTCAATCATATGAACATGAGCCTCGGTGGCGCGTTAGAGTGCAGAAATGCAGGCTTCTTCTGCAATTTGGCAGTTCAAATCCCACCAGGCTCAAGGTTGACTCAGCCTTCCATCCTTCCGAGGTGGGTAAAATGAGGACCCATATTGTTGGGGGCAATATGCTGACTCTGTAAACCTCTTAAAGCACTGTGAAGCGGTATATAAGTCTAAGTGCTATTGCTATTTCATTCTCAGAGACTGTCTGGATAAGTCCACGCAGTATGTTGGCAAGGTTTTTCAGAAGTGGTTTGCCACTGTAGTGTGAATACTATCATGGCATCATTTGAAAAGTACTATTTCTCAGCACTATCACCAAATTTTCCCCAAATATGTGATAAAATGTAATAGTAACTCTAGTACAGCTGGTAAATTTGTTATGTTATGGATACGAGGTCATCCTCGCTGCCTTGGACAATGACAATTTGCAGTTAAATAGAAATAAAACAATAACTTTGCAGCTAATCCCTGCATTTGCAGTCTTCATAGGTCAGAAAAATCAAAGGAAAGCTGAAGTCATATCATAAATACAGTCACATGATTTTTCATTTACTGATTGCTTTGATTAATGACTGAGTTTCAAATTCCATTTGTGTCACTAAATGAGGTTTTTGTGTAACAAATGCAAATAGCATGGTGATAAATTGATTGATTGATATTTTTATATACATTTAGATGTATGTTCAGAATTGCATTATACTGATACCTTATTCTGACATAGACATGGGTGATAATAATAATGGTATTCATTATTTAGAAAGCTGTCATATTCCAAAAGGACTCTTACACAATGAAAAGAAAAGAATTACCTCCCTCATGGAAAACAAGTTATGCTGGGGGGAAAACACTAAAACTTATTAACTGGACTTACAGACAGTCTAAACCTATATGTGGGACCAAAAGACATTTTTTTAAAAATTCTTGCAAGGTGTGACCATGTGAATATTCAGCTGGAAGCTGTTTCAAAGGGCAAGTGTTACAACATTGTACACATGTATCCAGGGTTCCACCAAATGACTGTTTAATGCAGGAGACCCAGAGTGCCCCCACCCCTATAATCTTACTAGACTAACAAAAACCACCAGAGACAGTCAATTCTTGAAACAACCAGCCATGTGTCATAAAATGGGACATGGATGACCATCTGAAAGTTCTCCTGTTTTCCGGGAATGGCCACAACCAGGGCAGAAGATGAATTTGTGCAAAGACTTTAGTCACAGCCATCACCTGATTCTGAAGCAGGAACTGTAAGGAGAATCCCAAAATCTCAAATGGGGATGTGACTGTCATTGACCACCCATCCAAGTCCAAAAGCGACAAATTCCTAAATCTTGTGGGCCACAGCCACTTGAACTTAGGAGGGTTCCTTTCCATCCCAGTGGCTTCAGACACAACTTTATCTGAGTGGCCTCAAGATAAATATACTGTTTGATATCATCTGCATACTGATTATATTGCATCCCAAACTACTGGCGTCATCAGCGGTTTCATACAGATGTTAAACAGAAAAGCAGAAGACATGAATGGAAGACTTTCTCAGAACTAATATAAATTTGATACTATATATTTTATTCAGAAAGTCAATCTATTATAACATATAGAAATGTAGATTTATTTTGATGTACAGGTTAAAAGCATGTGGCCACAAATCAGGAAACCATGAGTTCTAATCCTGCCTTAGCCATAAAGCTGATTGGATGCCTTTGGGGCGGTCACACATTCTCTGCCCTAGGAAAAAGGTAGTGGAAAACCACTTCCAATATCTTGCCAAGAAAATTGTAGGATTTATTCCAACTCTGTGTGTGTTAGTGTTTGTTTGTGTGTGTGTGTATATAAATTTACTTCTAAGAAGTATATTCATTTGTGCAATTTATGGAACAAGTGACTCACAGTAGGTTTTGAAACAGAGCACTGGTTTTTGAAAAATCTTCTTTCTTCATGTCTTAATAGCAACTTAGACTTAGTTGAAAGAGATTTAGTTTATATAAATTGTAGATGGAAGAAATGTAGTGATTGCTTCATTTAGGACTTTTCATTATGCAAATTGTTCTTATGTAGATGTGCCCATGTTGTAGCTTTTACTGCCAGACACATGCAGTATTGCTGAGGTTAGTCTTAGTACAATAACAGATTTCAAGTAATATGATTTTGAGGCATGGAGCTCAAGCCATGGTGCTACATATAGTAATTTCAGTAATGTTCAGTTTCTGTTGTAAAACACTTAATTTTAGGCTTGAATGTTAGAATTTTTTTATTGGAATTACAACTTAGTATTAATTTATTCTTCCTTTATTTGTTATTTACCATTCAGCAGAGAATTTCTATTGATCCAGCTACATCTTATCACCTGCAAGGCTTAAAACCAAATAGCTTATACTACTTTCGTTTGGCTGCACGTTCTCCACAGGGTCTGGGTGCATCAACAACAGAAATTTCAGCTAGAACAATGCAGTCAAGTAGGTGCCTCTCCTTGATTCCTTCATTTTTCTTATGCTTCTTCTAGTTCACAAGCACAGAAGGTGTGATTATTACATTATTACATTGAAAAGAAGTCTAAGCATGGAAAATAAGAGCATTTCACCTTCCTCTTGTTCACCATAATCTATGGTACCATGCCCAGATTTGCTCCACAGTTCCAAGTGGGAACATCCCAAGAGTAATTGCAGGACTAAAGAAAACTACATTCTACCAGTGACACTTTTTTTTAATCCTTAGAGAGATCAATAAATTGCTATTCTAAGAATGTTTTTGGGAGTAGTTGCTCCTTTTTTTTCTTTAGGAAGCTTATTCTGAGATTTTTCTAGGAAATTTAAAATGGCTACCACTGAAAACAAGGACATTCTTTGTTACTTAACAGAGACAGAAATAAATATACATAGAAAAATAGTTTTTAAAAGTGGGTGTATCAGTCTCTAGTGGGTAGTTTCATTTCATAACACATTTAATATCCTGTAGCATGGCGTCTGATACAACATTAGTTCAAATTTTGAAAAATTTGCTTCTTTCCATATAAACCTCTTCACCAATAAAAACAAATATGCTTCATACAAAAGTAGCTCCAAAGGTTTAAAAAAGGATTTCATGCATCCTTTTTAGAAAATAAGAAAATCAGATATTAGCATTGCAACTCTGTCCAATCAGAAATAAAGGGCTATTGTGCTCCCGGTGCTAAAACAGAGGAATAAAATTTGAAGAATTAAGTTGAGGGACAAACCACTTCACAGAATCATTTTATTGACAATTACCAGATCCTATAATGAATTGTCATCAAATAACTATTTCGACTTTGCTCTTGTCAATTAAACAATAAAACAGAAATGGAATGTACACAAAAATTAATGGGACTTCTAAGTATTATGTTGGGGGCCAGGAATCAGTTTCAAGTTTAATGTGATATATAAAAATGGATGTAAGTAATCTAATAAAGGCTTTCCTATAATTTTTAATAATAATTTTTCACTAATAAACTAAAGCTCTATTTTAAATGTATCTATTTAAAAATAGTCACTTGAGTTTTTGGGTAAAAGGGATTAATGTTGAAGTTAAATTATTTTGCCTTTTTTAACCAATCCAATTTTTTATGTTCTAGTAATTTTGTACTGTGTGTGGGTTGAGTGGGTGGTATATGTATTGTAAAATTGCGAGTAGATTTCAATTCTTTGCTAGCCAAGGTTTTTCCAAGAGGAGCTAAAATGTTAAACAGTATCTTCATTTATGGTAAGTACAAGTTACAGTCAGATCCAACAGCCATGTCACTTTTTCATGGTAGGTAAATCTTTGACTAAGACAAATGAAAACTCCTTTCTGATTCTGCATGTTTTACATTTTATTGGCTACAATTGTGTTTTAATAAATACTTTTTTAATTTAAAATACAGAGTAGGTAGAAAAAGGAAAAATGGAAAATACGGGTACTTCTATGTTGATTTTTCAGAATTGAACAGTGCAGGAAAGATTGGCCATTGGGTAAGTTGGTAGAAAGGAAGAAAGGAATGAAGGGGATAAGGGAGGGAATGATTGGGATGGAAAGAAGGGAAGGAAGAGAAAGAAAAGAAAGAAAGACTACTAAACATATAAGACAAACAATATTATAGGTGTATATACACATATACACACATAGAAGTATCATGTTTGATGTTTTTATTTCAAGAAGAATCATTAATCACAGGTAGGTAACAATAAATTGAGGCTCATTTTCATGTATTTCCCCCAACATCCTTTTCCACCTTTTAGTTACCGTAATTCATTTTCAGTTGTTTCATGTTAATAAGCCAAGGCTCATTAGACTGTCTAAATACTTTATTTCTAAATTTAATTTTTATTTTTCCTTGGTTTGCCCTTTATTATTTATTTTTCTTTCTTTTTGTTCATTTTTTTCTTCAACCACTTCTCTCCTCTCACTCAAATCCTCCTTTAACTCACTACTGAAATTAGAGCCATCAGCTCCTCCTCAAGACATTAGTTGCAACAGCCCCAGCTCCACTAGTATTTTGGTAAGTTGGCAACCTCCTCCAGTGGAAAAACAGAATGGAATTATCACTTCCTATTCCATCAAGTACACTGGAACTGATGGAGAAGATGACAAGCCCCATGAAATTTTGGGAATTACTCCAGATACTACACAGTACCTTTTGGAACAGTTGGAAAAATGGACTGAATATCGCATTTCTGTGGCAGCCCACACTGATGTCGGACCTGGCCCAGAGAGTGAATCTGTATTTATTCGGACAGATGAAGATGGTATGTTTCTTCCACCCCATCCGTTTGACTTTTTCTCTCAATCTGCTATCTTTGTGTGATCTAAGTATTCCTTCCCTTCCTTGCTCATCTTTTTTCCCCAGAACTATTTCAACGGATATTTTAAATCCAAAATGCCTTTTCCTGCTTTTGTGTTTTTAAAAGCAGCAACAACAAAAAGCAAAAATAGAAATGTTATGAACAACATAAAGAACTCTTTAAAGTGCTTCCCCAATGTGCATGGCCTCTTTTCTTCTATACAAAAAAATGGAATTTTTTTTTAGACTTTTCCCTCTTTTTAAATCTTCTGATTTTGTTCTGCCTTTACACATATTATAAAATATTTGTATCTTTGAGGAAACTGATGCTTCTCAATTTTTAAAATATTTTGAAATACGTTTTTCATATTTGAACTTTGAAGACAAATTGCACTTTGCTATTGCCTTTTTCCCCATTGAAGAAATATTAATAGTAATAATATAATAATGCATTTTAAAAGTCTTTTAGGTTTTGTATTATTTTGATTGCTAAAATACTTCTTTGTGCTTTAATGCTTTGACTTTCAAAGCATCTTCCTTGGCTTTTGTACATTTTTACATGTTTTTCTATTTCTCTAATACTCTTTTTTCTTCCATTTTTGCATCAGTCATGTTTTTTGATCTTTTCACTGAAATGTAGAACAGTTTTGTAGTGTTTTCATTTGTATTCTTCAAGAAAGGCTTGTGGGGTCTCCTTTTAAAAAGAAAAGAAAAAGAAAAAAAAAAGACTGATTATTTGGGACAAGTGCCTGTAATTCTTTTATCCACTGATATGTTCCAGTTCCTAGTGGTCCTCCTCGCAAAGTCGAGGTTGAGGCTGTCAACTCTACATCTGTTAAAGTGTCATGGCGGTCTCCAGTGCCCAATAAGCAGCATGGCCAAATCCGAGGTTACCAAGTGCATTATGTGAAGATGGAAAATGGAGAGCCCAGAGGCCAACCTATGCTGAAGGATATCATGTTGGCTGATGCACAGGTAATGAATTACATTCAATTTATTTAGATAAGCAAGCTATTCATACGTTGACCTTTTTTTATTAACAACTTGAATGCTTTCTTTCTTCTTAGTATATTATTGCTAAAAGAAATATGAATACTTTAATCTAAAACCAGATAATCAGGCTACCATACTATTCTGTGTATAAATACTATTTCTAAACATGGATATGTTATGGTAACGGGAGGAAAAACATACCTGAAACATAGGCTATTTTTAAATCAAAGTACATGTTTCTCATAATGGAGCTCCCTTGTTCAATCCTGGATGATTTTTGCAATTATCAGGGCAGTGTAATATTATATACAAAACTTTCTAAACTATACAGTATATTAGTAGATTGACATTATTTCATATTTAATATGTTCTTCTTTTGTGCCAGAAAAATAATCATCTTTTAGTTCATTTTGATTTGGGCATAGGTTCTATTTTGTAGTTATATGTCTATCTCAATGCATATGATTTATAATTTAAAAGTATTTTAAATTATATTGATATATAAAGGAAGTTTATTGTGCACTTAAATTTCTGCATTGAATTACATCAATTTGGTTGGATAATGTGTAATATATGCAAGTGAGCTAGGGTTTGAAAATAATATAGTAGAACTCAATGATATATTTAAAATAAATAGAACTGTGCTTGAAATGAATAGTTGATCTAATAATATATGAGATGCTTTGTTTTTATTAAAGAAAAGGCTATGATGATATATTGATAAACTGAAACTACACTGCATTCTTTCTTACAGAATATAACAAATCATAGAGAACCTATTTTTCCATAAGGCAAATCTCTCCATATTAAATAAGCTTTAAAAATACAGATTTTTAATTACATGTGTTTTATGAGCTTTGGAGCCTGAAATCATTCTGATGGTATCATAAACCATGAAGTATAAAAAGCTTTTTCCATTCATGGTTAATTCTGTTTTGAAATGTAGTAATATGTAACTATCGTATATTATACCCTAAAATGAATTAGAGTTGAACTACATTGTTTAAATAGAAAGACTTTACGGCATCTGTAATATTTTAAACTCCAATTCAATAAAATAATTTTACTGAAAACAAAACCATTTTTTCATGATTTAATGCCCTCCAATTTCTGTATTAAATAATTAACATATTTGTAAATCTTATTCATATCAATGTTTTAGCACATTTAGAACAACTTGTTAATGCTTCTGGATCATTGTGAATCTCCAGGAATTAGAAAGAGAACAATATGATTATATTGTACCTCTGTTCTTTGAACAGATTTTCTCATTTGGAAAATATGCAGCCCTTTTCTCCCTTTTTTAAAGGAGCAGGATGTGCTGTTGGTCATATGATTCCATTACTGATAGAAAGTATCAACTACATATAATTGCCTCTATTAATATAAACAGGTGCACTGAATTAAATTTGACAAGGTAAAATAGAAATGAACATGGTTTAGTAGCATGTGATTAACTAAAATGTAGCCTTTCATTATATCTCAATAGTTTCAACTAATGCAATCATAAAACACTGCTATAAACTAACAACACTTCAAATTAGGATGTATGTTTTTTTTTTCAGAAATATCATCCACTATTCATGTACCATCAAAGAGAATCCAAAATTCGTAGGTTTTCCCCCCCCCCTAAATTCAGGCTGATTTTACTAGTTAATTTTCATGTGTAGTTATCCTGGGAAGGATAAAGATGCTTCAGTAGCCCACAAATATCTCCTTATTTCTTCTGTTTTTTCTTCCCAACATTCTTTACTCTCAATTAGTGGGAATATGATGATACTACTGAACATGTGAGTAAAACTGATTGCCTTCCCCCACAAAGTATGATGGCTTTAACATTTAATTTTTGGTTGCTTGCACATATGCATGCATTAATATTTTTCACCCAACTTTGTTTTGATTTGATGCCATGCTTTTGCTTTCTAAGTTTTGTTAAAATTTGTATAATTGCCTAACTTGATCTTGCAGTGTACCCAAAATGTTTTTGTTTTTTTTCCAAAGAAAGTTACCATTTTCATAAGCTTTCTTTAGGCCTGGTGTTTTCTGTATTTGCTACCAAAGCTTTTCTTTTAGTTCCTAAACTGTTGTTCATTTCAGTTGATGAAATGCCATGTTAAATATGTATTTGAAACGCATTTTTTGTGATACATTGCTATTGGCTCAGGGCCAACATTTTTAGAACTGAGCTTTTCACTGTATTGTTAATCAGATATTTTCATAACCATTTAAAGAGTTCCTTCCTTAATGATATTCTTGTCCGAAAATATGTAGCCAATGATAAAACTAAAAGTCAGATTATCACATGATAATCATGAGTTGCTGGATGAAAATAAAAACCAGTGCAATCAGCAAATTCAATTTCCAGCTTGTATTTTAGCTCTAGTGATTTAATTTATCTCTTAGCCTCTAAAGAAACATATAAACTTCCCTCACCCAATGTTTTAAGGAAAGTTTAAAAACATTCATTTTACAAATGAATGAAGGCGTATAAATTGGTCAATTCATTTTGAAAACAATTATCTACTTTCAGTGTTGTTTCAACATATATGGCACATTGCTTATCAGAATTCTCACACTGGGTGATACTGTTTTTTTCATGGTTTTTCACTGTTACTTTTGACTTTGAAATTTTCTGATCAAAAGAATCCATTTCATTTCCAAAAGGTTGTTTCACCACAGCCATATATATTTTTAATTGCATGAATTCATTAATTGTAAAAGACAGCAAATAATGAAAAGAGCTTTTAACAAAATTAGCAACTCCAAATAACTTTTTTTCTGTTTTGCCTTCTCTGATATATTCTCTTTTATTATCTTCTAAAAACTCTTGGCAGTTTTCAACTGCTCTTCAGATGTTGAGAAGATGTACACTAATGTAAATGAGGAAAAACAAAAATATTTTTTCTGCTTGCCATTTAAACTAGTGACAGACCAAATACAAATCAACATGTTGACATTATCAGTTCATGTGACTACCTCATATACTGTTTGTAAATTTGAAATTAAGATTTTTATTTAAAATACCAGTCTTTTTCAAAATTTTGTGTCAGTAAATTTTTATATGATCCAGTAGTCGCAATAATGCTATTGGCTGTGTGACAACTTAGAACTTTGTACATTCCTTTGAATCTTATAGAATGGATAGCATTGTAGAATGCTTATGGAAATTATTTTATGTTGAATAATCATATTCATTAAGAATTTACTATCTTATCTTTCTCATATATATTTAACAGTCTATTTTTAACCCACAAATTGAATCCTTTTACTTGAAGTTCATATGGAAGATTCCTAGGAAGCTTAATAAAGTCTTATTTTCTGAGCATGAAAATATACCTATTAGGGTGAAAAGGAATCCAGTGTGCATTTCCCATTCATTCTTACAAAATTTGTATTATTAAAATATAGGTATATGGAAAGTATGGTGTCGCATACTACAGCCAATTGTGTATTTGTGTATTTTATGGGCAAAACCCATTTTCTACACATGTTCTAAATGCTTCATCACTCATTTTAAAATACTTAGGTTCATAATTTCTTCATTTATTTAAAACTTTAGTTTAGTTTTAGTTTCTACAGATGGCCGTTAATATGTGACCTAAAAAAGAACACAATTGCTAAAATGTATAGTTCTCCCAATTTTTACTGTTCAGAAGGAGAAACTACTGGAAATTTTGACCATGAAGAACTGAGTAATACTGCATTGAAAATTAAAATTAACATGCATGCACAGGGACATAAAACAGCATATACATTTTAAGGCTGAGACATAATGGAACAAAATATAAATTGTTTTGGATCAGTGGAATTGTGATTCATATTAAGCATATAAAAATAGTGGAATTTTAGAAAGCTTAAACTTTGCTAGCTCATAGCATTATCATTTCAAAAATTAGTTTCGGAATATAAAACGAATCATGAGCTTGTTTCTAGTATACTTTCAGATTCTTTAATCTTCATCCTTTTTAAAAATATTTTAAAAGCTACAAGTTAGTTCTCACTTAATAAATCCTATTAGATTTCCTATTGAATAGCTATATAGAGTTTAATGTATTTTTCATAATTTCTTATTCCAAATCAAATATTCAGATTATATTTAATCATATTTTAGAATTTAAATAATAGATTAAATTACCCAAATTAATATTACTTTAAAATATATGTCATAATCATCATAAAATGGGTCGGTTTTATGGCTTTTTTGCGGTCATCATTTAGTGAATGCAGTGATCACAAAGCAAAATGGCCCGCTGTGGGTATGGTTTTGCTGAAAAATGGAAGTGCTAGTTTTCAGGAAAACCATCACAAAACAGTCACATGACCATGGGACACTGCAAATGTCCATTTTGCCAAGCACCCAGAGTTTGGTCATGTAAGCAGGAAGGAGACCCAACCATTGGAACTTCAAATCTGGATAATAAATCCCCCTTTTCAGGTAATCGCTAAACAATCTGTTTAAAGTTGAGAAGTACATGTAGAATTTTGGTTATGTTGTGCTTCATAACTTTGTAGACTGAACACTAAAGTGTTCCCTTCTCATTAAATACAATTAGAATCACCTTTTAAAATTTGAAGTTATATATACATTTATTGAAAATAGTAAATCTCGCCTAGGACTGTGCTTCAAAAATTTCCAGAACGAATTTTCATTAAAGCACTGCTTAATGTTATGGGCAAGCTCAATAATGATCATATGTCTATGACAGTGGTGGCTAACCTTTTTGGCTCCTGTGCCAAAAACTGTGCGTGTGATTGCGCGCGTTCGTGCGCTTGGGTGCCAGCACCCAGAAGACAATGCATGTGGGCCCCCAAGCCTCCTGCACATGGGCGTGCAATCCTTCGCCCGACACCCCCTTACTTGCACTGCACCTCACAACTGATTTTCAGTCGGTTTTGGGGGGCCTTTTTTCAGTGTTTATAGGAAGTGATGAAACTATTATTTGGCCTGCAAAGCCTGCATTTTTCAAGCCTCTTGGAAGCAGATAAAGACCTCAAACCAGTCAAAAATCAGCTGTGAGGTATGCACATGTGCAGTGAGGTCAATTTGCCTGTGGCTCGCATGCCGGCACAAATGTGTGCCATAGGTTCGCCATCATGAGACTAGGATTACGTGTATTTATTGAATCAGTGAAGCTAATCCCTAGAAACTGTAAATGGAATCATAGTTTTCATAAATTATGACAAGTCATGTAATGGGCAGGAAGACTAACCTTGAGAAACAGAAATGGCAACCAAGACAGTCAGATAAATGAAATCTGAATCCAAAGCAAAGATATAATTTGAGAAATTGTCTCAGACTTGATCCCCTCCTCTAGCAGGGAGGTAGGAAGCACATTCAAACCTGCCAGATTCTGTTACAATAACCCTACAATAAAACTGGTGTTAATATACATAATAGTTTCCCAATCTGATCCATCTCAAAGGACTGACAAGGCAGAAAACTTTTTGGTGTCAAAAAATTACCAGAATTACCATAAAACTGTTTTAGGGGGCAAAAAGTAGAGTAGGCAAGTTGATAATAGCACATAGGCCGGTTCATACATTTCTTTTTTAAAATCTAAATTTTAAGAAATAATTCTGAGTTGTTATTTTTGTAGTTCATATGGTCAGCCAGAAGTTTAGACTGGATTTGGCATTTTTTTTCCACTGATCAAATCCAAGAACTGAGATAGGCAGATGATGTTTTTTTTTAAATGATAATAATAGTTGCAAAACCCTTTTCAGGCACAAGTTATACTTGTCATATATTCATCATCTTAAAATGGCAAACTGATTTCGACACTATTAATCAGTTCTCCAGTGGTTAGTGTTCAAGGCCACTTGCAGCCATCTTAAGTTTACACTCTACTCTATATGTAACATGGTTCTGTAATTTAAAATATAGCTAACCATGCTGTAAAGATAACAGTATGATTGATTTGTAAATAATGGCCAATGCAACTCTTGGGTCAAGTTTGATTTTATTTTTGTGGCCAAATACACTCATTCTGCAATAATAAAAATGAATAGTGAGAACATGGGTTGTGATGTTGTACTCTTTAAGTATAAGCAATGCTTAGTCTTATGTTTATAAAATATTTAGGGCATGCTGCTCAGAACATTCATCATTCTTCTGGCTTAATGCAAAACCTTATCCACTCATATCATCTTCTGATATCCCTAAAAGCTTGTCATCTCTGCAGATAGCATGAAAGTTCTGTGCACTGAATGCAAGTTGTTGTAACTTACGGAAAGATGAAAAACTTGGGAAGGGTCTCTATTCCATATATTAATATACCATACTTTTATTACATCATTTTAGGAGATGATCATAGCTGGATTACAGCCAGAGACAACCTATTCCCTTACTGTGACAGCCTACACAACTAAAGGAGATGGAGCACGGAGCAAACCTAGATTAGTATCTACTACTGGTGCAGGTACTATTTGATGGTCTATTTGAAAGCCAAACCAAATGTTGACTACTTTGTTTCTGATACCAGTTTCTAAAACGTTCTTAACTGATTTGGTACACTAAATCATGATTGATTTTCATTGTGATTTTTTTCCAAGCCTGAGTTTTTCTAGAGTTTAGATGCATTCAGGACTTTGGATATACCCAGACAAAAATCTGATACATCAAGCATAGTACAAATTGTTTTGAAAGCCATTCTGTTTCAAATGGAGAAACACAATACCCGCACAGTATAGATAAATTAAAATATGGGATATGAAGAACTCCATTACAATTTGTTGAACAAGCTATATTTGCGTATTTCACATGTTACACTAAAAAAATGATCCAACAAATTATAGTGAATGAAATTATAACCGAGAGATTGAAAATGAAATATAGAGTCTGGAAAAAGTGTTGGGAACCAAAACATAAAGACCAGAAGAGGTAGAGATATAAAGATACTGTATGTGATTTCCAAATTGTCATTATTAATTATTAAACTCAGAAACATATAGGAGAGTTATTTTGCTTCACCCAGTCCATAAAAAAATTTGTATAATTTTTTTCCTTTCCATAAAAAATGGAAAGGAAAAGATCTCTGTAAAGTGAAGGGAAATCCCTAAAGAGACTACAGAACTACAGATAGGGCTGAAAATTAAGGGGGCAGCAGGCAGAGGGAGAATTTGACTCATGAACATTTGGATCTGAGACAGCATGTATTAATTAAGCCTAATTCATGTTTTGATACTGTTCGTTCTTTCAGACAATGTAACTATTGGTTTTAGGTTTACAATGCTGTTTTTTTAAACTTTTCTTGGTATACAGACTATCCTTTCATTCTCAATCTGCTGTCTATTCATTCATTAGTTACCTTTCTTCTGAGTTTTGTCTGCATGTAGATCTCATGGCCAATTAATTATCAAAGGACATGTAATGAGAAAATTTTAAGTTTTATATCAGAAAAGAATAACTATTCTTCTATGAAAAGCATTTCTACATTTCTCCAAATAATATATAAAGTAGTGCTTTCATTTGACTTCCTTTTTAGTGTTCCAAGAATAAATTGCTTAGCAAGATTTCATCTTTGCTTTAATTCATCTGATTGCTGTAGTTTGAAGGTTTTGTGTTTGAAACTTCCATACGTCAAATAGCTATAGTTTGAAGTTTTTACGTCTGAAATTAAACATAAAAATTAAGCTAAGATGCCTATATATGTGTGTGTGTGTGTGTGTGTGTGTGTGTGTGTGTGTGTGTGTGTGTGTGTGTGTGTGTGTGTGTGTGTGTGTGTGTGTGTGTTAGCATTTTGTGCAATATCCTGATTTTGGTTCCTGATTTTTATTTTTTATTTAATGGTGGAATGTTTATGCTTTTATGCTGACATTGTGTCACTTGATTCAGGAGAGTATGCCTTTAATTCATTATCAGAATATTATTTAGTGAAATTATACATTTTATCAGGCCAATTGTTTCTTTTTTTCTTACCACTCGGCCCCCATTTTGAATGAAATTCTGCTTTTAAACTACCCTTTTCTGTAATTATCATCTATTTCTGCTTTCAGTTTGATTTATTTCACTAGTTTATTTATTTGACTTATGCAAATAGAAATTGTTTTCAAATACATATTTTTAAGATGATGAGCACTGATTTAGATACCTTTTATATGCAGATTTTTTTTCTTCCCAATATATAAATGCATCCTCTGCAATACAAGTAGCCCTTGACTTACAACCACAATTTACCCCAAAATTTCTCTTGTTAAGTGAAATATTTGTTAAGTGACATTTGTCCCATTTTACGACCTTTCTTGCCACAAATGTTAAGTGAATTAGTGCAATTGATAAGTTGATAACCTGGTCGTTAAGTGAATCTGGCTTCCCCATTGACTTTCCTTGTTACAAGATCACAAACGATGATCACGTGACTCGGGACACAGCAGCAGTGATAAATAGGAACCACTTGCTAAGCATCTGAATTGTAATTGAACATGATCAAGGGGGTGCTACAAAGGTCGTAACTGAAGAACAGTCATAAGTCACATTTTTCAGTGCTGTTGTCACTTTAATCAGTCACTAAAATGAACTGTTGTAAGTCAAGGACTACCTGTATATTTTGTTGCTTGCATTGATCAGGTTAAAACTCCATATGCCTAATATACAAAGATGCACAATTACTGTATATATTGCTTGGTTTCATGTCAATGGGGATCATCGCCTGCCTGCTTTCTCTATATTTAGGAAGTAGAAGAATGGGAATAAAGAAAGGTAATATACAGTAGTTCTCAACGTGTTGCAAGGTCTGAATTAATATTTGAGAATCAGGGTATAGTAGAGATACGGTATGTCTGTTGCATAAGTAATTTTTAAAGAGACCTAATAAGCAATTTTAGAAAAAAATTATTACAGATACATTCTGTGCTGAAATAATATTATGTTACAGTTCCAGGAAAACCTCGGCTTGTAATTAGCCACACACAAATGGGTACGGCTCTAATTCAGTGGCACCCACCCATCGATACATATGGCGCTCTGCAAGGGTATCGACTGAGGTTTGGCCGCAAAGACATGGATGCATTTACGACACGGGATTTTACGGATAAAGATGACCACTACACGGCTACGGATATTCATAAAGGGACGTCTTACATATTCAGGCTTTCAGCTAGAAATAAAGTGGGCTTTGGGGAAGAAATGGTAAAAGAAATTTTGATTCCAGAAGATCTACCAAGTGGATTTCCTCAAAATCTACATTCAGAAAGTGCCACCTCCACCTCCATCCAACTAACATGGCAACCACCCATTTTATCTGAGAGAAATGGTATAATCTCCAAATACACTCTACAGTACAGAGATATCAATGTGGCCCATCAACAAACAGAGATCCCTGTTGCTTCTGTTGATACTATTACGACACTTTCAGGCTTAAAACCAGATACCACATATGATGTAAAAATACGTGCACATACAAGCAAAGGGCCTGGTCCATATAGTCCCAGTATCCAGTTTAGAACATTACCTGTGGATCAAGGTAGGATTTGTCTGCTTATGGCTTGTCTTGTAAAGGATCTCAGTCTTTGGATATCAATATTTTAAATATAGCTTCAATTTTCAAAACCATTATATAAGTAGATTCATCTGATGTGGAGGTAAAGTATGTAAATCTTCATGTGTTTTGGATTCATTAGAATTCAGTTATCCCATATCAGACAAGTCTGGCTCACTTCTACATAATAATTGCAGGTAAGGAAAATATAATTATTTTGGGATGTCATTTGTAAGAATGGAATGTGGTTTCTAAAAACAGGTAGGAATATAATGAAATATGTTAACTGTTGAAAAGGGGATGGGATCCAAAATCAAAATGTACTTTAAATATATTATTCTTCCTTTTCCAGCAGTGTTTGCAAAAAATTTTCATGTCAAAGCAGTCATGAAAACATCAGTCCTTCTTTCTTGGGATATACCAGAGAATTATAACTCTGCCCTGCCTTTCAAAGTAAGTGGTTGTTAATCTAAAAGACTTGAAGGATTACAGACTTGTAGTGTACAAATGTCTTTATTAAATGATTTACAGACCCATTCTACTAACCAGCAGATATTTAGTAGTGTTAAATCCCTTCTAGTGTTAATCTTGAAGAACTGCTGCCATGGTCTTCTGATGTAGTTGAAAATCAGAAGATCATGGCAGCAGTTCTTCAAGGTTGACATTTGATTGATCCTGGTTGACAGTTGTTAATTAATTCTGCATTTATGTATCAGCATTCATGATGTTGAACTAAAACACCAGAAATAAAAAGTATAACAGTTTCTGTTGTTTAGAGTATTATCCCAAAAAAACCCAAAATTGTTTCATTCTGTTAGTGTAATAAAAATTGTGTTAATTTTCCAATATTTCTGATTATTTTATCTGTTTGTGGTTTTATAGTATATTTCCAAAATAATCACTGTTCTTTAAACCATTTTCTGAAAATCTGCTTTTCCTACTTGTTATCCTGTGACAATTCTCCTGTAAGCAAACTTGAGTCGCCTTATGCGAAATATAAATTTTCTAAATAAATAAAAATTAGCATCCGTAATATAGTACTTCTTGCTCTTTTCTATATTACATTGTCAAACAGTAGTATGCAATGAATTGCCCTCTGTCCACAGAGACACAATGGTTTTCTCCAATCAAAAATGGGTCTTTAGTGGGTTACCCAAAGCATTTTCAAAAATCAACCTGACTGTGGTGGATTTAGAGTCTTCTAGTTTTCCTGGCAAGGCTTCAAATGAGAGCATAAACACAGCATAATGTATTTTTTTTCCACTGATGCCATTTGAGGTAGGAATCCAGCAGCATATCCAGGAAAACAAAGAATAAGCTCTTACACGAAAAAGACAAATTGTAGCATTCACTAGTATTGGTGAATATTACATCAGTTATTTAGTTTAATAATTATTGTAATTCCTACATTAGTATGAAATAGTTTTGAAGAATTAAACTGTCAGATCCCACTGATATTCAGTAAGAGAGGAGTGTACGCTCTGAAACTACTGTAACACAAGTTTCTCCTTAATTCTTTCTTTTTTGAATTAACACATAAAAGATACTCAGAGTTGGAAGGGACCTTATAGGTCATCTAGTCCAACCCCCCGCCCAAGCGGGAGACCCTACACCATTTCTGACAAATGGCAGGCCAATCTCTTCTTGAAAGTCTCAAGCGATGGTGCTCCCACAACTTTCATGGGCAAGCTGTTCCATTGGTTGATTGTTCTCACTATCGGAAAGTTTCTCCTTATTTCCAGGTTAAATCTCTCCTTGTTCAGTTTCCATCCATTATTCCTTGTCTGGCCTACAGGTGCTTTAGAAAATAGCTTGACTCCTTCCTCTCTGTGACAGCCACTCAAATATTGGAAGACTGCTACCATGTCTCCCCTGGTCTTTCTCTTCACTAGACTAGCCATGCCCAGTTCCTGTAACTGTTCTTCATATATTTTAATCTCCAGTCCCCTAATCATCCTGGTTGCTCTTCTCTGTACTTTTTCCAGAGTCTCAACATCTTTTTTATAATGTGGTAAACAAAAATGGATGCAGTACTCTAGGTGTGGTCTTACTAAGGCTTTATAGAGTGGTATTAGTACCTTCCTTGATCTTGAATGTATCCCTCTGTTAATACAGTACATCTGGATCTTGAGCCTTTCTTCTTGGGTGTTAGCTATTCCTGTCAGCTTAGTATCATCTGCAAATTTGGTAAGTTCCCCTTCTATTCCCTCATCTAAGTTGTTAATGAAGATATTGAAGAGTATTGGGCCTAAGGCAGAACCTTGTTGCACCCCATTGCTTACTTCCCTCCATGTAGACTTAGACTCATTAAGGTCTACTTATTGAGTATGGTTTGTCAGCCATTTGCGAGTCCATCTAGTAGTGGTGCTATCTATTTCACTTTTTTCTAGCTTACTAAGAAGTAGGTTGTGGTCTACTTTGTCGATTGCCTTGCTGAAATCTAAATATATTATGTCCAGTATTTCGTGAGCTACTAATTTAGTCACTATGTTAAAGAATGAAATAAGATTGGTTTGGCATCATCTGTTTTTAACAAACCCGTGCTGACTTCTAGTTATTACTATACTTGTTTCTAGATGTTGGCAGATCTGTTTTTTTTTTAATTATCTTTTCCAGTATCTTCCCAGGTATTGATGTTAGGCTGATTGGTCTATAGTTTCCTGGGTCTGGGTTTTTTTTTTCCTTTTTTGAAGATGGGAACCACATCAGCTCGTTTCCAGTCCTCTGGTAATTCCCTGGTGGGCCAGGATTTTTGAAAAATATGGTGCAGTGGTTCTGAGATGACCTGTGCCATCTACTTTAAAACTCTGGGATGTAATCCATCAGGCCCTAGTGATTTGTGTTCATCAAGATCAGACAGGTGTTATCTTACTATTTTTTTGCTTATTTTAACTTTTATTTCTGGTCTGTGTTTTACAGTTATGTTTTGGGTGGTTTGAGCTATAATTTCTTTTTACGTGAAGACTGATGCAAAGAATGAGTTAAGCAGTTCTGCTTTCTCTCTGTTGCCTGTTACTTCCTTGCCATATTCTCTCTTTAGTGGACCAACTGTTTCCTAAAATATTTTTCTTGTTATTTATATGTTGGAAGAAACTTTTTTTATTCTCTTTGACTTTTGTTGCAAGTTTGTTCGTTCTGAGCTTTTGCTTTCTTGACTTCATCTTTGCAGATTCTGGCTATCTGCTGATATTCTGCCTTAGTTGTATGTCCTTCTTTCCATTTTTTTATACTTGTCCTTTTTTTCTTTCAATTTACCAGAGAGATCTTTGTGCAGCCATGCTGGATTCTTCTTGGATTTCTTGTTTTTCTTTCTCAGTGGTATTGTGCTGGTCTGGGCTTCTATGATCGTACTTTTCAGAGTTTCCCAAGTTCTCTCTGAGTTTAATAAAATCAGCTCTTTTAAAATCCAAGACTCTTATTATGTTCTATTTCTTCTGTTTTTGTTATATTGAATTCTAGTATGACATGGTCACTCTCACTCAAGGTTCCTGCCGTTTCAACTCCCTCTATCACTGTTTGTAAGAATTAGTCCAATATGGTTGTCCCTCTAGTTCCATCCTCTACCTTTTGGACAACAAGGTTGTCAGCCAGGTTGGTTAGGAACTTATTTGATTTCTCACTTGGTGCAGAATTAGTTTTCCAATTGATGTCAGGATAATTGAATTCCCCTATTACTATTGTTGTGTGTTTCCTGCATATGTTTGTTAGTTGGCTGGCAAAAAGGACATCTATTTTTTCTGCTTGGTTGGGTGGCCTATAATATACACCTATGGCCATGTCATTCTTTTTTTCTTTTATATTTACCCATATGAATTCTAGGAGCTTTTCATCTTTGGTTTCATGTATTTCTGTAGCAATACAGTGGTCCTTTACAAACATTGCAACTCCACCCCCTCCTTTATGGGGTCTTGTTTTTTTTGAGCAGTTGTATCCTTCTACCAGTATATTCCACTCATGGGTTTCATCTGACCAAGTTTCTGTTATTCTAACTATATCATATCTACCTTTATGTATTCATAGTTTGAGTTCACCCTGTTTGTTCCCCAGAGTTTGTGCATTTGTAAATAGGCACTTGACATCTTTATGTCTGACGCTGTGTTTACTGTCTACATAACCCGTGTTGTGCCTGCCTGCCCCTGCTTTCTTGCCACCTGTTTGATTAATGTATATGGTATGGCACTCACTATTAAATGCTTGGTTTTGCTTGACAGCAAGGCTGATAATCTTACCTGCACAAACACCTATATTATGTGCATTGGTATCTTTATTAATTTTAGATTGCTGGGGACAGAAATGTTCTGTATCCATTAATTTTCTGTCCCCGCTGTTCAGTTTAAATGTTTATGCAGAAAATCTGTGAATTTAATGCCAAGTAACTCAGTCCCTTTCTTTGATGGATGCAAACCATCTCTTTTGTACAGTTTTTTCATTGGACCAGCTGCAGACATGACTAATAAAACCAAAGCCTTTCCTTTTACACTACTCCTTTAGCCACACATTAAACTCCGCTACACGCTGGCCTTTCCCTTTTTGTTCCTTGTATACTGGTAGAACCTCTGAAAAGATAAGCCTGCAGCCATACTACTAAATTCATACCCCAAGCTCTGGAAGTCTTTCTGCACAGAAAGTTCATCCTGGGACAGATCTGACAACCTTTTAATACAACAGATCTATAAAAGAAATCCTGGACTGGCAATGCTGTACCACCTATAGCTTCCTAATGCAGAATTAAAAATGTAATAAAATATGAAAATGAATTAAAATATGACATGAAAATTATTAATAATGTCAATAACAATAACACTCCTTTTCAAGATACCCTAATTGGTGGATTCTGCTTGTTGATCAGTGTCTATAGCATTGTTTAAGATACAGGGATTAAGCAAATTTACTATTTGGACTAGAGAAAAACCTGCATTGTTTGATAGCATGTGCTTTGATATTGGTTTCAGAGAAAGAAACCTGGCATATAGAAAATCATGATCAGGTCTTACATGAACATTAAAATTATCAACCATCATTCTAAATATGTCTCAGGAAGCAAAGAAGATCTAATAAATAGGCTTGGTTCATAAATTCCTGAAGCGTGGGGATTGTCTCATAAGAGGAAAGTAATCACTAACAAAATATTATCTCTAAAGTAAATCACTGCTAATGGAACTTATTATTCAAATGTACATTATATGACCAACCTCATATACCAGGTGATTAAAACTAGCATCTCAAGGCCTCCTTTCCTCTTGTCTCAATTTCAGCTAAAACTATCTACTACTTTCTTATTAGTAGAATTTATTAGTGTAATGCTATATATTCAATATAAAGTGAAGGAAAAAAATGGTTTTTGCAACTTGAATGCCATCCCATCCCATTCTGTTTGAAGAGAAAGCAATTACATTGGATTTCTACACCTCAGTCTGTATGGTAGGCCTTGCTTACTTGCTTGAATTGCAGCCATCACAGCTGCAATTCAAGCAAAATCAATCAGGAAGTTGGCCCAAAATCTCAAGCCATGGTAATATGATATCTCACGTAATGACCATATCCCATGGTGGCAACAAGAACGGCCATCTTAAGTCAAAGTTATCAATGACCCAACTGGGTCACTTCCCAATAGAATTTCTGGTCCTAATTACACTTCCCAATAGAATTTCTGGTCCTAATTACTACCTTCATTGAAGCTGTATCATATATCATGCAATGAAAGGAGTTGGGAACCAAGGACAGTGGAAGGCAGAAAGTGTAATGAATGTGATGTTGCTGTATCCGTTAAAGCCCAGTGGGAATATTAAGTCATTCTTGAAGTTATAATTCCACCCAAGATTCCATTCATACATTGGGTTCTGACATTTTAAATCTATTTATTCTGGCACACATTTTTTAACTAACTTCAAAGTCATTTTGTCAAAGGCAAGTTTTATCTCTAAACTGTTTTTTTCCTGCACATCCCTAGAGGTGGTTATTAACATTTTGCTGCTTTTATTAAATTCCCATTTGTTAGATTCTTTATGATGATGGGAAAATGACAGTTGAAGTGGATGGCCGAGCCACACAGAAACTGATCACCAATCTGAAGCCTGAGACATCCTATTCCTTTGTGCTAACCAATAGAGGAAACAGTGCTGGTGGTCTGCAACACAGGGTAACGGCAAAGACGGCCCCAGATGTACTACGCACCCAACCACTTTTCATTGATAAGACCAATCTAGATGGAATGATAACAGTGAAACTACCAGACGTTCCAGCAAACAAAACTATAAAGTAAGTTATATCTAACAAATATTGCAAGAGCTTAAGAACAATTCAAGGAGACTTATAATTTCTTAGAATATTTTCTGTAGTTTAAAGCATTTACTTTTTTAGCCATTGCCTTAGGTGCAGGCACTGCAATAGACAGGCAGGCATTTTAAGATTTGATGTGAAAATAAATACAGTTTATTGTTTATTGTGATTATATGCTGTCTTTCAAAGATGAGCCAGGAACTATATTTTAACTTTTTATTTTTTGAAAAAAAAATACAACCTTCATTGGAAAGCAAGAACCATAAATTGGAGAATGGTATTAAGCAGGAGGCTTCAGGCGCAAAATAAATAAGAGTTAAATGGCAAAACAGGAAACTAAAATATCACAGGACCTTAACAGACATGGTTTTTACACCTCATATTTGCAAAAGTCTGCAGAAAATCCAGTGGTGGTATTCAATTTTTTTTTATTACCGGTTCTGTGGGCATGATTTGGTGGGCGTGGCATGGCTTGATAGGTGTGGCAGGGGAAGGATAGTGTAAAATCTCCATTCCCTCCCCACTCCTGGGTGAAGGTTACTGCAAAATCCCCATTTCCTCCCCACCCCACTAACCTGCTTTCCAGGTTCGTTCTCCTGTGCAGGGCAACAAAAGAAGACCCAGCTGATCAGCTGGGACTCGGGAGGCAGAGAATAGATGGGGATGGGACCAGTCAGAGGTGGTATTTGCTAGTTCTACGAACTACTCAAAATTTCTGCTTCCGGTTCTCCAGAACTAGTCAGAACCTGCTGAATACCACTTGGAAAATCATTTTCTGTGAAACTGAAAATCACTATGATTGCTATTACAGCACACTTCAGCATTATAGTCAGGTTAGTGCAGGACATAAAACATTTTTTGCCCATCCCTATGCTAATACAATGGGATCTTTTCACTGAACTGAATTGAACTGACGTCAATTCAGGTTGAAAAATTGTAGTAGATACTTCCATATCAATACATTTTAATGGCCTATTAGTGATAGAAAGATTGGCTTTTTTTTTAAGTCAGACTTACTTTCTCATTCAATTTATCGAAGTGATTTTGTAAATGAAACCAATGAACAGATCCAAAATAAATTATTCAAATTAAATTTGACACTAGTTCACCCAAATTCCACCAGAAATTTATTCAAATGAAGCAAATTCTAGCATCATATCTAATTTTTATTCCATTGTAGGTTCAAATTCTAGGGCCGTGAGAATTTTTTCTGTATTATTCTCCAAGGGGAGAGTCTTCCTTATAAAAATTACCATCAGACATTGCGGTATAAAGCTGTATTTTAGAAAAAGCAAGTTGTGATTTAAGTCCAAAAAGTAATCTTGCAACATGTGGATTTGATAGGTGTGATTTTGTTCACAGTTTTGGAACCTGGTTTATGATGTTTCTTAAATAGGTCTGTGCAGATTAAACAGGGATGGTATTAAAAAGCTGACATTATAATGCCAATTGGGATTTAAAATGATAGACAATAAAGATTTCCAGGAAAGACTGTACACCATGCAGTCAACAAATGCTACTGCTTTGTTGATTACAAGATTTTTGTTGATTACAGCAGTGTGATGTGTATAGCAGAAAAGAAAGAGAGGAAAATAAAATATTGGTCAGTATGCAATATGTTTTTCATGTAATCTTTTGTATCCTGAGTTTCATACAAAGCAATTTTTATTGCTTTATTGAAATTCTAAAGAGGGCTATAGGAAAGAAAATTCTAAAGTGTTAAAAAATATGAAAAATTAATCCACAGCTATTAATAAGATACATATATAGCTTATAAATATAAATGGAAAACATTACAGATTAAAATCACCAGAAATAGAACTTGAAAAAATAGATAGGTAATGCCTTTCTCGAAGACAACTTCCCAAAGTAACTTAGGAGCCATAGCATACACCACAATCACAGCACCATAATTTGAATTTTACGACACATGTAAGATTATATTAATTTTGGGAAACTAATATTAAAAATCAGTGTACATAATGGAAAATTGTTTATAAATCAGTATGTTAGAATAAAATATAACAGTGTTTACAAAATTACACATGAAATGCACACATTTTTAATCAAGATTTTTAGTTATAGCAGATAATTTATTGAACCATACATCTTAAACAAGAAATACAAGATACAATAAAGAGCTTCATAGTAGAAAAAAGAAAATATGAAAACATACAATAATATTCTGCTCTTAAGGCTTTCAGTCATCTTCAAATGATCTCACTAAGTACAGAATATTGTACTATATTTGTCTGTAGAAAAGAATTTGTTAAAATTCTTCTCATAGTTCTCAGATTTAATCAGTATAACTTTGAATGACATGGATGTGAAAGCACAATTGATTACAAAGCCCATGTGCCTTCTATATCATTGTTAGAATTACACAAATAAATATTGATGAAAAACATTTCTACAAATATCCAAATATCAAATGATAAGAATGAGAAGGAAGGAAGGAAGGAAGGAAAGAAGGAAGGAAGGAAGGAAGGAAGGAAGGAAGGAAGGAAGGAAGGAAGGAAGGAAGGAAATTGTTATTATGGTCATTGATTAGCACACATCAAAATGAAGATTTTGTGTTAGATAAAAAAAGATTCATATAAGCCTTTATGTTTAATCCTATAATTTTAGGGACCAAAAGAAAAACTGCCAGAACTACTGCAATATAGATAAAAGTTACAATTTATTTTTTAGCCATATTTGTATGCCTTCTATTTCTTATGTGGCTTTTATAGATTTTCTAAGTAATATACAGGTAATATATTTTCATTTTCATTTGGATTTTTGTTATAAATTGAATGGATAGAAATCTGTTCTAAAAAGCAGAGATTAACACTATTAACCCATCACTAATCTCTACTGACAACAGAATTTTCATTTAAATTCCATGAAAACAAATTCTGTCACACACTGACAAAAGATTCTATCCACTGAGAGTTTGTGATTACATCAGGAAAAACAGTACATTCTGATTAAGGCACACCATCTGGACATCTTCATCTGCACAACTAGGATGAAAAAATTAAATGCCATACGTGCCAATAAAAATTCCTTCTTCAAGAGGATTGTGCACGATCTTCTAATGCCTAGGTTGCTGATCTTTTGATATATCCAACTCAACCTAAGCAGAGAGTAAAGAAGATAACCGTAACAAGAATCTGTGAAAACTGCTACTTCGGTGAAAGGAATTGAAGTCCAGAACATTCAGATCACTGGTGGGATTAAAAAAAAATTACTATCGATTCTGTGGGCGTGGCTTGGTGGGCGTGGCATGGCATGGCTTGGCTTGGTGGGCATGGCAGGGAAAGGATACTATAAAGTCTCCATTCCCACCCCATTCCAGGGGAAGGATACTGTAAAATCCCCATTTCCTCCCCATCCCACTAATCTGCTTTCCAGCTCCATTCTCCTGTGCGTGCAACAAAAGAAGACCCAGCTGATCAGCTGGCACCCGAGAGGCAGAGAATAGATGGAGGCATGGTCAGTCGGAGGTGGTATTCTGAACTACTCAAAATTGCCACTACCGCTTCTCCAGAACTGGTCAGAACCTGCTAAATACCACCTCTGATCCAGATAGCATCCAGACAACATAAGGGAGCAGCTCAGACACATCCTAATTCATTGAACTATAAGAAAGAGGAGGAGTAAATCCTGCAATCTTGGAAAAGTTTGTTATTATAATCAGTCTTAATAAAAGTAGTTTTAATCCTCCCGCGGAGCTTATTTCATGGTCCGTCTATCTAATGGGACTGACACATAGTCTGATACAAGTACTCCTTAGCTTACAACCATTTGTTTAGTGACTGTTTGAAGTTACAATGACACTGAAAATAATGACTTATGACCATTTTTCACATTTACAGCCAGTGCAGCATCCTCATGATAACAAAATTATCTCAAAATGCACATGCTTGGTAATTGGCATTTATTTAATAACAAATGCACTTATCCTGGGATCACTGTTTGCAACCTTCTGATCAGCAATGTGGAAAACCAGATTCAGTTAACCAGCCAGGTTACTAATTTATCAACTGCCATAATTCACTTAATGGCAAGAAAAGTTATAAATGAGGCAAAACTCACTTAACAACTATTTTGCTTAGCAGTGGAAATTTTGGGCTCAATTGTGGTCATAAGTCCAAAACTATCTGTAATTACATTTCAGTTAATCTATGTCAAATCCACTTTTAAAAAAACAAAACAAAACACTTTTTAGCTTTTTGTTAGTGATGTAACCCAGTCAATTTTCTGCCTTTAGCAATGATTTTTTTCCCCTAAAATTCTGCTCTGGATTATGAAGCAAGCTTCTCTTATGACAGTTGAACTTCTAAACAGATTTTCATGAAAAATCTGTACATAACCTTGGGCAAATATTTTCAAAACTCTGTTTGGCAACTTGTGCCAAAGCATATTAAAGGAAAGCTAATGAAACTGTACAATGATATATATATACATAAATACATACATACATACATACATACATACATACATACATACATATATATCAGTGATTTATGTTGATGATCTCAAAAATCATGGTGTTTGGGAAACATATCTGTATTCCTGATTGGGTCAGTTCTGAGAAGAATTCCAAATATTACTTCCTATTCAGTGTTTTAAAAATTATATAACAAGATTTTAATTTGTATATCCATTTTTGTGGTTTGATTACTGACTATACCAGGATATCCAACATGTATCTGAATATAGGACTGCTCTTACCTTTGCCATAATTTGATATTCATCACTGTATCTACCGATGTACCTACTATCAATGCCATGTACATCATTCATATTCCATAGTCCCATTCTTTCTTCCATGAACTTTTGAATACATTAGGAATGACTGATGTGCTGATAGATTAAGGATCTACTCTGATATGTAATACTACTTCTCAGATGGGTTGGAAATATGATTGGAGATCATCAACATCTTTCTTTATTGATCAGCTCTTGGGCCATATCAAAGAGCAAAGCTTCAGAAATAAATTATTACTAAAATTTGATAAAAGCAATTTAAAATGGAATTAGATAAAATACAATTTAAAATGAAATTGGAATAGAATACAATATTTTAAGATATAGATAAAATATGATATAATTATATTTCAGTGTCACCTCTGCAATCTACACAATCAGTCCCACATATGCAGATATCAACTGAACCATTTTGCTAAAGTATTGTGCTGTGTTAAATATTATTTTCAGATTATGGGCGCACATAAGGTAAGTTGTTTTGACATGGGGGATCCCAAAAAGTCATTTATTTGGTATATTAAACGAATGGTTACAAGTTAAGGATTACCTGTAAGAATATCTTATTGAGAGATAGTGAGAAAGAGAGATCATGTTTTGTTGCATTATGAATCACGAAATACTCATTGACTGAATTAGATATCTGTGTTTCATAACATAACATTTCTTGGCTATTTGAAAATTAAGTTATTAAAAGTGTTGGGCCTAACACAATATAGTTCACAAGTGAACAGTTAGCTCAGCATGAAAATCATTTTCTATAGCAGTTAACAGCTTCAGAGTTTTAAAAAAGGATGTATGTGTGTGTGTGTGATTTTGTGTGTGGTTCTTAACACAGTATAGTTTGTCAGTTTTGCTAAAATGGTAATAGGTTTATTTTCTCCCTTGCTTTAGTTTCTCTAATGTTTTGATTATCACGCTTAGCAAGAAATATATTAAGATGATGGATATGAGTGACTGCTACTAATAATTTTACCAGAGGTGTTATTCCATGCAGGGCAATTAACAATTTCTGTACAAAAATAATGTATACATTTGTTTATTCTTTCAGCAAAACTAACAGGAATTGCTGAGGCATATTTATAGGAACAGAACTTAAGATGAGAGCTCACAATTTGTCCAAGGCAATTATTGAAATAACAAACAATGCTAGATTTTGAATCACAGTTTTCTAAGTCTGAATATTAAAAATCCTGGACTTTTGGTCTTTTTTATTATTTTTTATGAAGGAACAAGGACAATAACCTGCAGTCACTTAAATAATGCCATTGTCAATTGCATCCATTAAAAGTAGTTTTTATAAAGAGTAATATATGTACAATAAGTGTCAGATTTATTAATTTATTGATACTTTTGGGCAAAGACAGAGCAGCAGTGTGTTGCTATATTTTCATTGCATTTTTTTTAATTTTTAAGATTCAATTTTATTATCTAATTTAAAGTTGTGTGGTGCAATCTTATCATGCTTAGCAAGAAATATTAGTCAAGTTAGAAGGCCAATTCCTAGATCCATATTGAAGAGCCATTTTCATTTAAAGCTGAGTTTAGAATAAAGACAATAAATACAATATGGATGAAATGCCTGAATTTTCTTTTAAAAGGCTATCCTGGTTTTATATGAGAATTTAAATCTTTAGTTAGATTTGTGATTCCTCCTTAAGGAGAAGGTCCAAATGAACTAAATGACTTTTCATTGAAAAATGATAACATTTTATAATCTAAACCTGGCTACATATATGTATTGATTTCACAAATGATTTGGTTCCATTAAGTGATTGCAGCTGTGTTTGAAAACAGATTGTAGAGAGTAATTGCCAAGAAAAATAACTTTTCATATGCCTTCTTTAACTGCTGATACGGAGTTAGAAAAAAAAACGATAATGGATATAGAATTCTTTTTAAAAGGAAAAAGCTATTAAAGTGTGTATCAGTGCATACAAGAATAATTTCCCCATTCAAGCTGCTTTTTCTGCAGCATGGCCTGAACCAATTCAGACTTTCTTAGCTTTTCCCCTATAATTTAAAAGTGTATTTCATTTATATTGCATATACTTGATATTGCCCCTTTCATTGACAAAAATACTTCATTATTAGAGACTGATAAACCATTATTAAAATATAGTGCCTACACTTTTTTCTTTCATATTGGGAGAGATAATAATTTAAATTGTTGTGAAATTGTGCCATTAGCGGAATACAAAGTCAACCAGAGCTACTTCTAAGAAAGGAGGAGGATAAGTGGGGTAAAAGATGCACATTTCCTCTATGTAACTTTCTCAAAATAACTAGAATATTAATATTTCATCTTGAGAAAGGGTCCGAGAAGATTCTGTAAACAGAGCTCCTGCAATAGCCACCAGGCAAATAGTAACAATTTGTGTAGGCATTTTTCTGATAATATTCTCTGGGACTACTGTACATTATGACATAATTCTGCTTTTACAGGATTATACATGAAAATGGGAGGTTTTGACGGGAGGTTTTATATATATATATATATATATATATATATATATATATATATATATATATATATATATATATATATATATATATATATATATATATATATATATATATATAATTTGTCAACCTTTTGAAATTATATGACATGTATAATTAATCCATTTTATACTTGTGGTAAAATGGACAGAAAACAAATTTAATAATAAATAAGTATAATATTACTCTCTTTTAAAAAAAAAACAAAAACTGGATGATAGTAAAAGCCTTTTTTTCCTTAGTGTAAATCCAAAATAGATCACAACCGGTTCAGTTTAAAAAATAAAAACAAAAACCAAATAACATGTATTTTTGCTTATTTGAGCATATAATTAAATACAAAAAAATTACCTTAACTGATGATTTCAAAACAACCCACTGCATAATGTGAACTTTGAAGGTCCATTCATTATGGATCAAATTATACCATATCACTCTAGTGCAGGTCGGTAAATAGATATTTTGCAACTTCCAATCTAAGGCTGAAAAAGACTGATCTCACATGACTCATCCTTGCCCAAAGGACTACACCTGGATTTCCCTATTTCTATCCCAAGAGCTCTGAGATAAAGTGATATGCTGATAAAAATGGAAATTGCAAATAACTTACCAAAATTCTTACCGAAATATTTTATTTCTTCCAAACTTTATGTCTCATCGGAGGAAAAGCCCCCAACCTGAATTTTAAGTTTTGCAAGCATTAAATTCTTCAAAATGTAAGCATTCAGAAATGAGTGAAATTATTGCTTTCCACCAAGCCAAAGTTTGTCATTATATTTACAATGTTTCTGTTGTGATTACTGATAAAACACAATATTGAAGCCTAATAAAAGAGTTCAATTAGCAGTACATATATATTTGTGTTTAATATTAATTTCATACAGTAGTGTCTTATTATAATCAGTTGGTTCTGTTGTAGTTATTCTGTATAGCAGCTTTCCAATGAATTCCCTTTATATAAACCTCACTGTTACATTTTGTTTCATTTGCAGAGGTTACTATATAGTAATTGTACCTTTGATAAAGAAATCAGATGGAAAATTCATGAAACCACGCGAGAGCCCAGATGAAATGGAATTAGATGAGGTACCCTTTGTTTATTTTAGCTCTTTTTTCCCCAGAGAAACCTTTTCTGATTGAAGCAGTCTTAATGGTTGTATCCAATTAATGTATTCATGTCAGCAAGTTGACTTTTTTTTAATACTTTGTCATTTATATTGGAGTTAGTTTCTGGGAGCAAACACAAAAAGCTAATTACGTAAATTAAAATACATTAAGTTGCAATGAGGCACATAAACTGTCTGATCTTTGTTGTCATTAATATTTTATTCCTTGCTGATTGTATGGCATAATGTAGAAAACAAAATGACTTGTCAGCAAAAGTATAATCACCACTGATATGAACTCCAATAAAGGTCTGGTTCATTAATGGGGTATTTGCTAAAGCTGAATCAAATGCTAAATTGCAATTTGCTCTGCAGTTTAACATTTGACCTCCTTCATAGTCTCTTTACCTGTTTCAGCTATGCTGAAATACTTCTAATTAGAAAGTGTATCTTATTATTTTTAAACTCTTGTTCCTTGCACTCCAGATTGAACCGAAACAAAAAAAAACCCTCCACCTTCATATTCTCAGAATAAAAGCCAAGTTGTTGAACCAGAATGTATTTAGTCGATTTCTATTATCCTTATTCTGAAATAGTCAGTGACATTAGAATCTTCCAATATTTTGATATTTTTGAGATCATTAGATTTTGTTTATTTTTTCTTCTAAATACATTAGAAAGAGAGGAAGAATTTAAAAATACCCGTCCTGTCTAGAGGAGATACATAAGGTTGGTATAATATTCACCTATATATTCGTTGGACATGGCTACAAAAATTGATTTTTGAAATCACCTATTTTCAAAGAAAGTGTGGAATCATTTAATCCTGATTACATTCTCACACTTTCAAGAATAGAAATATGAACTTATATTTCCATATATTTATATATATATCCCCTGAGATGCATGTCCTGATGTTTTTTTTAATGGTAAAATTTATTGATTGGATACATTTACATGCAAAGACAATTGGATAACCTTCATAATGATATTTGTGTTGTTAGAATAGAGAATGCAAATACTTTTCCTAGTAAGCTTTGCATTATCAGTTTTGGAATGTCTGGAAATAAAGGTTTATGAACTTTTAACTAACATTTTTTATAGTTGGTATCCAGTATCCAAAGTATTCAAATAAGGACATCTGTGAAGCGGTTGGTTGAATTATGTACAAGGCTGATCAGAAACAGTGTTATTATCCATTTGGCAGAAATTCATAACTTTATATTATTAAGAAGACTGGCTGGACTTAAACTAGTATTCATAGATACTTGAAAAAATAAATTGGTTAAGTCTTAGATGCAATTGTCCTGTTTCAAATGTGATTTTCTTTTCCATTATCCAATGGCTAGTGTCTTCGATATAACAAATTTGAACAGTATTATCTTGGTTGTTGTTAGTTTTTCTTTAAGTTTTCTCAGATTGTTTCTCAATTGCTTAACTGATTTTACTCATAGGTTGAAGTGTTTTGTATGCCCAATCAACCAATAAATCAATTAACTCACCTTGATTTCAAAGGTTGTATGATACTGTAGAGGGATGGGGGGTTTTAAAGTTAAAAATCATGATGCATAATTTTATACATTTAAATTTATTCATTCATTACGTTAGTTGCTACCTACCTTCAAATGACTCTAGGTACTTCACAACATAAAATCATTAATAATAAATAAAAAAAACTATTAAAATGTATCCCATACCCAGCAAAGGGCTCCAGGCGCAGCTTGGGAGTATAGCCAGATTTTTAAGGTGCTCCAGAATGCCATTTTACCGAGATTTCAGGGGAAACCTAATTCAAGAAAGCAGGCACTGTGATAGAAAAGGCATGTTTCCAGTATGCTGATGGCACCGCATAATCAAACAAACTTAGGGTGTATCAATCCTGCCATACTGACTGGCTAAGAAGACATTAAAGTTTCTCAAGTCACCAGGCCTGATACTGTACATGCAAAGGACTATAATAAGTCATGACAGGATTTATAAGTCATAACTAGCAGCTTGAATTACACTCAGAACCAAACTGGTAACCAGTAGAGGTCAGACAACCAGAGTATCACATGTGCATACTGAGACGTGTCCATCATTGATCATACCATTGCATTACTACTTGAAATTTTCAAGACTCTTTAAATCCCTCATAAAATATGTTGTCATAATTGTGCTATGAGGTACTAGCACTCTCTGAAGGACTTTTCAATCTCAGAAAGGTACAACTGGCAGACTAGATTAAGCTATATAATGATCTTCCTGTCTATAGCTGACACCTGCTCATTAAGCAAGAGCTGTGAATCCAGAAAGTTCCTCAGTTGTACTGTTGAATGAGAAAATGTTACCCAATCCAAGGTTTAACAACCCCAGCCATTTTGTGACAGAACTTCAATAGCCTTCCTTGGCCAGTCTGGAGTCAAAAGATATAATTATGTAGGAGAGAAGCAAGCAGAGCTGAATAGGGTGAAGCTAAGTGAGTCATCAGCTTATAGCCCTATGTATAGGTTTCACATGCATATAATGAGATATTTGGTAAACAAATTCCATTGCAAAATTCCATTGACCAGTATGCCAGTTATCATAGATTATAATATGATACTTGAATTTCTTAAAATTAAATTATTTGTATTTGAACATTCAGAACAAAATCATTTTTTTTCATAATTGTTTATGTTATGATGTGTTAATTAGTATAATACTTTGACAATTCAGAAATGTTATAGTATTTTTTTTAGCTTATCAAAATGTAAAATATAGAGAAAAAAAGAAAAATGAAAATAATGGAAAAACAGAAAATGAAAAGAGGAAGAGGAAAAAGTATAGGGTAAGGGGGAAAAGAAAAATAAAAGCATTGATTTCCAACTCCTTTTGGTACAGTAGAATAAGGTAATAGAATACAATAAGGTAATAACATATAGTACAATCTCAACTAATTCAGAAACATTTAGTAAGGATAGAATCTTCCCCATATTTTTCCAGGTATAATTAACAATGGAGTAGAAAATTTTATGGAACTACTGAGAAAACAATGTTTAAGAGGAATCTATTTTGGATTACTTTCTTACAAGAGAGCAGCTGGTAGGATGATACTTTGGGAATGGCATTCTTCTACCAACAAGAATGCTGTAATCAATGCTGGAATTCCAGGTGTCCAATGGTGATCAATTCAAACTCAGTGCTAAAGTCCTTGAAAACCTATTTTCTGCATGGAACTCTGCTCTGCACTGCTCTGATCCCATATGCACTGGCAGATGTTACACCATGCCTAATTTGTGGCTTTGGGAAAGAGAGGACAATAAAACACAATGCCAGAAGCAGCTAGTCCGGTGCAGATTAGCAAAGTATTATTGAAAATATACCTAAATGTTTTCTATTTCTTTTTTATTTCCAAATTTCTAGTCATTCTTTTTCTTATAAAAATTAAAAGAAAAAATAATGACTAGACAATTAAAAACAAAGATAATATTGGTGGGAAAAAAGAAATCGAGTATATTTCCAGTAATTTTTGCCAACATACAATAGTATTTTTATTTAAATAGTAGCAATAATTACCAAAAATAAACCTTTAAGCAGTTCAGAAGTTATTCAATTCAAAATTAATTATCCCAGTAAGAGGTTCCAAACAGAAAACATTTATTCACATTAAAAAGGACATTTGCTGAATGTAACTTCTGAATAAAAACATAAAAATGAAGATAAAATTCACATTGTCTCAATTTTTGTGTGGATATACCTCTCCAAACTATATTCAAACTCAGAATTCTATAGCTGTCTAACTGAAAAATGCCACATCTATTAGGAAAACATATATTGCTTTTTTATATTGTTTATTAAATGTCTTTATTACGGTCTATGACCATTGTTACAATAAAACATAGAGAAGAAAAGGAAGTAGTTTATCGCAGCAATTTGTTGTTGGGGAAGAAGAAAAAATGATACGGCAACATATCTAATTAAAGTTTTGAATAGTAAATATTTGAGCACCTGATATGAGAGAATGGGGTTAGCATGCCTTAAAAAATAAAAAAAAAAACATGAAATTTATCTCTATGGCTTTCCAATTTGGAAATGATTGAGATGATCAGGGTATGTCTTGGGACAATATAAAAAGGGCACCATATGACGACATGGGAGAGAGTTTCTACCTCCCAGAATCCACAAGAGCCAGATTTCTGTAAATAAAAAAGTCCCATGAATTATTTCAACCAGTAGAGATAATTATTTATATTTGCATTAAATTGTACAGATACAGGGCTTGTGGCCATTTGGCATACATCACAACTCAAAGAGTGATTGTTCTAGGAAAGCTTTTGCACGTATGAAAATGTATTTGAAATTTTGGGCATTTTTTTGGACAAATTTATAAATGTATGTATTATAGTAAGAGAGTGAAATTAAAATAGCAGATAAAATAGGAAACCTAGAATAAATTTGAATTGCCTCCATAGTGTCGAAGAGATTATGATATTGACATTCATCAACATTTATATACCTGTTTTAATCTCTGAAACCAAGCCTTTTCTTAAAACTGAGGCTGAAAACTGACAAAAAACCCACCATAAGTCATGTTTACTTAACTGCAGAATGCTGCAATCAGCCATAAAGTTCTAAGCACTCAAAATGCGGTCATATGACCCCAGATGGTGACAGCCATCGAAACTCTGGAACCAGGCTATAAGTAGATTTTGGTAAGTCTGTCATAACTTTAAATAGTTGGTAAGCAACTAGTCATTAAATGAGGACTATCTAGTGAAAAAAGCCATTTTGCAAGCCATTGATGTAAGTCATGTTTATACATGATTTCCCAAAGTCTCACAAAACTTTTGCCGTAGGTTTAATCTAGAATCTCGGTCTTCCACATCAAAAGCAGCTTCTCCAATTTTCCCAAAGTGTCAAGGTTACAACACTCACAATGTCTTAACCAATGAATTGGAAAATATTGGCATAAGGCAAAATTATACTTAGCAGCAAAATAGTTGAACTAATATTTGACCATTCAGTATTAATTTTTAAATATATTATTAATCATGCTAATCTTGGCATTGTACATGAAATCTGCAAACACTGCACAGCAAGCCACATGAGTTAAGCCTAAGTTTGATTTGAAACAAAACACAAATTATCCTGCTAGTTTCAGCTTATTAGAAGCCTGCTAAAATCAGCAGATTTTGCTTTCCAGAAGTTGCCTTTAGAATTGTGATCGTAAGACTGAAATGAAAAAATCAGAAATGGCAGGAATACTTTAGGAGAGCTTTAGGAATAATGTATATATAAAGAGACTGGATCAGTAACATCTGATGGAAATGCTTTAAAGCCGTGATGGCGAATCTATGGCACGCATGCTGGAAGTGGCACACTGAGCCATTTCCGCTGGCATGCAAGAGGTCATCTGGAAGAGCCCCACTGTGAATGCATGCACACCCCTGCCAGCCAGCTGATTGTCAGGTATCTGCCATGCATGCGTGGGGGGAGATGTGTACATGGGAGACACATGTGCATGCATAGGGGGCGGGGCACGGGGGGTCGCACACACATGCGCAGAGGTGTGCAGCACATGGGGGAGTTGTGCACGCATGCGCAGAGGTGCACGGTGGGGGGGTCATGCACATACACAGAGGTGCCCAGTGCGCACGCAGGGGGTCACGCATGCATGCGCAAGAGGGTCATACACACATTGCATGCACTTTCAGCACTCAACGTGGAAAAGGTTAGCCATCACTGCTTTGAAGTATTGCAGACTGTTGCTCAGTTTGTATTCCTAGACCTCAAAAGGTGGCTGTTCTGAAGCCTTGCAGTACAATTGGTATTAATTGTTTCTGCTGCTCATTTGGTTATTTGCTTATTTTGTGTCTACGATCCAAAAATTTGGTTTTGTTCCCATTTATGTTACTGATCATATCATATAAAATAAGGTAAAATAATGCAATGTGTTGGGATATAAAAAATATTCAATGAAATGGTTATGTAAGACTTGGCAACTGATCCAATCTGATCTAGTAGGAAGCTCTCAGCTGAATGGCTTTAGCTATAAATGTGACAGCCCTTATCTGAAGGAAGGAAGATAGCTGATTGGTGGGTTTCAACAGACTATTCTGTCAATTAATAATTTTATTGTGCTCTGTGTTGAAACAAGCAGTTGGTAGTCTAACAGGCCATTTTGATTATATCTACTTTTTATTTTAAGCAGTTCATATCCTAAAAAAACAAAAATATTATATTTAGGTATTACATTTTGTTCGTTTCTAAAGAACATTAATTGCTTGAAAACAATACGTAGTTTTGATCAGCAATCTGTATTCAGAGCCAGGTTTCACTTTCTGAACTTAGAAAGCTATAAGAGTTGTGTACAGGTAGTCCTCAACTTACAACCACAATTGAGCCCAACATTTCTGTTGTTAAGTGAGACATTTGCCCCATGTTATGATTTTTCTTGCCATAGTTATTAACTGCCATAGTGCAGTTGATAAGTTAATAACCTGGTTGTTAAATGAATCTGGCTTCCCCATTGACTTTGCTTGACAGAAGGTCACAAAAGGTGATCACATGAGCCTGGGACACTGTGACCATCAAAATATAAGTCAGTTGCCAAGAGTCTGAATTTTGATCACATGATCATGGGAATTCTGCAAAGGTCATAACTATGAAAAACGGGCACAAGTCACATTTTTCAGTGCCTTTGTAACTTTGAACAGTCACTCAATGAACTGTTGTAAGTCGAGAACTGCCAGTAATTATTATTGGGCAAATTGGGATATTTTGGTTCTGCAATAATCCGATCCTTTTTTTATATTCTCAGATTTACTAATATTTTAGCTTATTCCCTGCTGTTGCACACAGTGAAAGAGACTTTATTAAATAAACAGAGCAACATCTGCTTCCAGAGGCATTGCTCTATCACTGCTGTTTGTCAATCTTCATTTCTCCCCTGTGATAAATTTGGGATTGTTATGTCAGTGCTGTTTTAGCTGTGGTTTACTACTATTCAGAAAATTCACAATGAATTAATGCTTGAATGGACAGAATAATATGTTCTTAATATTTTGCACCAATTCTGTTACCAAGAACCATTAATGTGATGAAAGGGATATATTGCTGTGTGGCCTCTTATTTAAAAGAATTAAATCACATATTCATCAAATATATCAATCATTCAGCTTTTCTGAAAAACTGCTTAATAGTTTGTTACTAGAAGGGAACATAATGTTCAGTATTGAAACCTATTTTGATTCTTATCTGGTGTGGCTTTTTAAGAAGGCATGATATTTATTTAGATTTCTACATGTTTATTAATATATGTATGTATATATATATATATATATATATATATATATATATATATATATATATATAGACACACACACACACACACACACACTATTGAATGCAGTGAGGCATAGTCCTAGGTAAACATGCATAGGATTACAACAGAATTGTAAATCAGATTATGGTTTAAAAAACCCATGATTCTTAAAACTATATTAATATTTTTATCTTCCTGTGGTAGTATTAGTTTAATTTTATTTACAGTTATCTTTCCATTTTTTTGCTTCTCTCTTTTTTTTATACCCTAAAGCTACTGAAAGAGATAGCACGAAAACGCAGAAGCATTCGTTTGGGGAGAGAAGCAGATTTAAAGCCATATATTGCAGCACACTTTGAAGTTCTTCCTACTGAGTTCACCCTGGGGGATAAGAAACAGTATGGTGGTTTTGAGAACAAGCAGCTCCAAAACGGCCAAGAATATGTTGTCTTTATTTTAGCTGTGATGGAACACTCAGAATCAGTAAGTTGGCTGCAGGTTTGATTCCCTAAATGTAATATTGAAAGACTCTTATCTCCACACAGTTCATAATTTGGTCATGTTCTTACATACTAAAAAATATTTACATGTTTTGGATGACCTATGTTATAAGAATAGTTTCTATCTACATTTTAAAGAATCTAGATTTATTTATTTATTTAATCTAATTTAGGTGGTCACCCATCTTATACAAGTGGAATATTTAACATCAATTAAACATTTAAAACAATTACATATTTATGTAAGTGAAACCAAGATTGGAGTTCATTAAGATACCATACATGGTGCAACCAATGTACAGGTTTTCTATTTTTGGGATCCCTAGGCTACTGAAAAAAAACAAAACCCACACATTGTCAGGGCTTTCCAAAAAGCCATAAAGGTTGGAGCTAATCTCACCATTTAGGTCAACACACAATAAAGCTGCAAGTGTGCACAACTCTCCTGTCTCCTTCTGCCTTTATTTACCTTCTCATATTGATATGGCATCATCAAACCATGATATGTGTGTTTTTTCTAGTTATATGGTATGTCATTCACATGTATATATACAGTTTGTCCCCAAATTGAAGGGGTATTGACTGAATATAACATATATTAAAGACAGTGACATAGAAAGTGAAGATAGATTTAACTCTTTAAGTATTTCCATTTCTCAGAGTAAACAGTTGGTATCCTCATTTGAATCATTATAGAATATTTTCAGCTTTGTTTCTTAAAATATCTGATAATTACTGAGGCATGAATTTTACATCTAAACTTTCTTCTTTCTTGTCTCAAAACATATTGTCTGGAAAATATTGTTCTTTACAAAACATTTTTGGAAAACAGGAACTAATCAAGAAATGCAAAGCTGACTTCTTTAATTACAGTATTTTGCCACAGCAATGAAATGTAACAGAATTAGAAAATATTGTAAGAAAAAGTAGAATTCCTGAATTGGTTTAAATAACTAATTGTACTATTGTGTAATTTATCTGTTTCATACGTTCGTTACATGCTTGAATTATTTTAACTTTAATGTATTTTAAAAAATAAAAAAGGAAGGGAAATAGGCTTTTGAGAAAGAAGACCAGCCAATATTAACATTTCAATTTGCAAGTTACATGGGTTTTTTCTCAAATTGGTTGTTAACCTGTCACATGTATTTACTAGGTTGGCTTTGTTGAATTTAATTCATTTTAGTTAAAGGCTTATTGTAGTTTTTTTCCCCAAAAGTTGTTAATCGCAAAAAGTCATTTTACTTTAATATTATTTTACAATTATACTTGTGTTCGAGAATGATCATCTCAGGAATCTTTTTTCTAGTTTGTTGAAAAGCCTTGCCCATGGATATCATGGATACTTTGTGGATGCCTTACACTATATCTTTAACTGTGATAAGGCAACAAAGTTTGTTGTAGCTAGTTCTAAACATATATGCAATAGAATGTCTTATATTCCCCACTGTGTTATTAAGTCAGATTTTTTTCCCATCCAGACCATGTATGCAACCAGCCCGTATTCTGAAACAGTTGTATCAGTGGATCTTAATCCCCAGCCAATTACAGAAGAGGAAGAGGGTTTGATCTGGGTTGTAGGACCAGTCCTTGCGGTTGTATTTATCATCTGTATTGTTATAGCTATTCTACTTTATAAAAGGTAAGTTTACAAAATAGTGTACAGAGAAGGGTGGGCTTTAGATGTGTTAATTGCGTTGAAAATATTTTTAGACTAAAAAAGAAGCTTCCTTACATAAAGGATTCTTTTTAGACATTGAATAAAATCAGTATTTCATTCTTAACAGAGGAAGATATCATCCAGGCTAGACGTCTCTTCTAGATTTCTGTAAAAAACCCATACAAGAGCAATAATTTCTCAGGAAAGAATACAATCTCATTGTCAGTGTAATTTTTTTTTCTTGGAATCAAGGAGTAGGTTTTGCAATTTATACTTTCGCGTGCCTTATTTTACTTTCATCTCTTACCAATTGACACTGTTATCATCATGCTATTTATTCCTTTTGACATTACCATGTGTGGCTATATAAATTAGTTCCATGTCTGAGAACTGGCTGGGGAAAAAAAATCATGCTTTCTACCAGGGAAAACAATATATTCTTAAGGGAAAAAAAGAAGATGGTTTTATTTGTTTTTTATAAGAGGCAAAGTGAGACAAGAGAAGAAATGTGATAGATTATTACTTTGGTTTCTTCACTCCAAAGAGATTCTTTTTCGTCTTTTCCTACAAGTAGAGAATGTTTACATCAAATTCGGTAAGGTGTTAGGGACTACTAGATCTGTACCCTAATTGTGAAAGAGCATTTTCTGTCATGGTAACTTACTTTGCCATTGGCCAACTAACATTCAACTTTTCTCTCTCTTTTTTTCTGCCGCTTAATAATGGAGCAGTAAACCTGACAGGTGAGATAAATTTTTAAAAAACTTGCTTTCCGTTTTCTCAGAAAAGGGAAAATGAGAAAACAGTTTAAAAATAGCTTGTTTGAGTTTCCAAACAGAATATTTGTCAGTCTAAAGGAGTCCAAACAAATGTACTGTTTGGAAAAGGAGGCAGACCTGAAGTATAAGATAATTTTTTTCCCAAAGGAAAAGGAAACATATAAAAATAAATGAAGGCTAAACTAAAAAAAAAAAAAGCTTTAAAAATCCTGTTCACTGTCCAGATACCCATTTTGTGGATTTAAGATTAAAATTGAAACTGGTCTTGGAACCCAATGTACTCTGATAAATATGTGTATTCAACACTTTAGTACATGTTTACACATATTCATATATTTGTTTGAAAGCCTGCTTGAAGCTACACTTAAAAATAACAAAAGAGAGAGCTAAACAAACTTAGAGGGATTAAATTCAAAGCTAGTGACTAAAATTAATGGCCTGTAAAATAAGCTATCCCATTTATACAATTAATTAATGTATTCTGCTATATTATCTATCCCTTCACATGCACATATGTGAACATATATTCATGCACAGAAACACCCACTTCATGCAAATACACCCACTCCTGCTTCCCACTTTTCACTAGAAACAGCAAAATAGAACAAGTAAAAAGGTAGATACAGGAAAACAAAGAGAAATAAGTAAACATGGAGATTAAATAGGTAGACAGGGAAAGAAGATATGTTTAGTACTGAAATTCACCAGAAATTGAGCAAATTTAGGGTGTCCTCCCTAACCTTTGGCATAACTAATCATATTCTCAAAGGTATCTCCCAGTAACATCAGAAGACATTTCAACTTCATATTAATTCACTTTTTCAACCACATCATCAGAAAAAAAAAGTGACCCCAATTTACAAGTCATTTTTTGAAAGAAAGTATTTATCTCATTATCAGGTAAATATGGTATAAAAAATCAAGATGCCATAAAATAACACTCAGCATAGAGATTCTCTTCTTTGAACTTGCTTGTTAAAAAAAAAAAACCTGTTCAATCTTTCATATTCACCTTTTGGGTATTGCTAATGCTAGCATAAAATCAGCTTGCCTCATCTTAAATAAAATGGTACAATTCAGAAAATGGAGCTGCAGAGGAATTAGGCGATAAATAGTTTGAACATGAACTGAAATTCTTTTTTTCAAATAGCTTTAGAAAAGCCCTAAATTTAAGGTTCCATACATTTTGAGATTTCAATAATCAGTGGGTCCATTCCAGAGATTAAACATATACAAATATTATTGAAATCAGTGCACTTGTAACATTTAATGCTACTCTGTTCTTAATTTTGATTGTCCTACATTCACCGAAAAAATTAAATACATGCAACATGTTTCATAACAGATTATTCTATTAACATAATTGTGTCATTTTCATTGATTCTACAGAACTTGGTTTCTGTGTTGATGTTTTAAGATCCTAAGTGTATATAAAAAACAATATGTTAGAATGTACATAATTATGGGCTGCTAGTGTTGCTTTGGCAAGAGGGGTAGTAATAACCATAATAAATAAGTAAATTCTTGATTAATCGTCTTAATGATTATATTCACTTTCTCTATGCAGGAAAAGGGCAGACACAGACTCTAGAAAGAACAGTATCCCCAACAGTAAAGAAATTCCTTCCCATCATCCCACAGATCCAGTAGAACTAAGACGCCTAAATTTTCAAACTCCAGGTAATTTGCAATATTCTATTTTAATTAGTAAACAATATATCCCCATAGAAGATTTTGCTGTTTTATAGGAGTAAATACTGTATGAAAAAAAAATGTTTTACCTTTGATTATGTTGCTTCTGTTGATTATTGAAGACTTAGTTTAAAAAAATTTCTACTTCAAACTGTGCTTCTTTCCTGTTGGGTTTATGCTAGTGAGATGTACCAAATTAATCATATTTCATCTTTAATTAATGTTATTTTTAGAAGACCATAGTTAGGAGATAGACTAGTGGGATACTTAATGGTGTTCATAAATTCAAGATAATCATGTCCTTCCTCCCTCAAATGTTCCATGTACTGTCTTAATTAGAATCATCTTGATGAGGATTTAATTTTTTTAAAAAATGTACAACACCAGAAGGAAGAAAAAAAGCCAGAGGTAATAGGAAAAACTATTAAAAGGCTTAAAAGAAAAAGAAAGTGGCTAGTTAAGAAATAACTACAGATCATTTTCAACTTACAATTGTTCATTTAGTGACTGTTCAAAGTTACAACAGCACTGAAAAAGTGACTTATGACCATTTTTCACACTTACGACTATTGCAGCATCCTCATGGTCATGTGATCCAAATTCAGACTCTTGGCAACTCAGTTATATTTATTACGGTTGCTGTGTCCCGGGGGGCCACGCGAACCCCTTTTGTGATCTTCTGACAAGCAAAATCGAGGGGAAAGTTAAATTCATTTATAACAATAGTGTCACTAACTTAACAACTGCAGTGATTCATTTAACAACTTTGGCAAGAAAGGATATGAAATGGGCCAAAATTCATTTAATAAATGTCTCACTTAACAACAGAAATTTTGGGCTCGATTGTGATTGTAAGTTGAGGACTACCTGTATGTTATATACCAGCATTGCAGCTTTCATGCTGTATAGAAATACAGTAACTTTTTGTATTAAGTAAATTATGCTTTCTGTATTGAATTATTAGCATTGAATATATGCTATATGAATATATATTAGAAATACATACTGTTAAAGCTATTATTGCTTCTTTTACGCCCAGTTCTCTGTTGGAAATCCATTTACTCATGCATGCTTATCACTCCATTATTTGCCTGTATGTAAACTGCCATTGTAGATCAAATCTTACAAGCATACTTTTTATGTTTACATTAAGTAATGCAAACAATACTTACATACAAAAGAGAAACATTTGAGATCAACTGCCTGACCCATGCAGCTCAGTAATGCTACAAGCAGTATGTACTCTGGATTAAATCATCTAGAATGCATTTTATCTTGTATAGAATGAAAATCCTGAGTTTAACCTAAACTATATTTTCTGAGAATGAGAACAATCTTCTCAGTTTCTCAAATTTAGTTTGACTCCTTGACATATTTTACTTTGATATGAAAATATAAAAAGAAGAATAAAACATGATGGATGAAAAATGTTAATGTAAAAGGAAAGTAAACCCAAAATTGCAACAAATTACTTGTTGAACAACATTGCAACAACTGAAGAACTATTAGGGACAGTTGGAATTACTGTAGCTTTCAATTTAATGATCGTTTCACAGTTTTCAAATCTTACCTTGTGTCTATAATAAATTTTAATATGTCAGGAAATTCAACACAATTTGAGATTTTTAGAATCTCAACCACTTTGAAACTTTTTAATGGGAAGTAATGTACACATGTTTTCATGGGTAAATCAACACAATGTCTTCTCCTCAGTTTTCCTCCATATAGTACCTGTGTTTTTAACAAAATGAATTGAAAATCGCTTTTCAGATATTAAGAAATTCACTTAACCAACATATGAAAAGGTAAAAGGAGAATGCAGTCAGTAAATTTGCCCTTTGTTCTTCTTTGTCAAAGTTAGCATGATAAATGTAAAGACCTCTCTGTCTATATGAATAGGACAATGTCCAATATACTACTACTACTACTTCTAACTCTTCAGGAGTAACCAGATGTTGGTTTATACTGGTTTCAAATGTCTGAACAGAACTAATATCATAGTAAAAGGGCACATGGCAAACCAATTGAGTTATAAAAGGAGAATGCAGTCAGTAAATTTGCCCTTTGTTCTTCTTTGTCAAAGTTAGCATGATAAATCTAAGCTGGATCCAATTTTGTATTCACAGAAGATATGCTTGAGACAATATTGCAGGGGTAGATATCCAAATTCTCATTATCATTTTTGCAATTCCATGTGGTATTTATGACTATAGGAAGGAAAATTTTCAAATGACTATCTCAATCTCTTCCTTGAGAGGAACCCTCATTAAATTTTGGAACATACTGTGAATTGCAGCTTTTTCATTATTGGAGGTTGTACCAATTATAGATTATAGGAGTTTGGATCTATTATAATTGAAAATCACAGAAAAAAAGACTCATAAAGATTCATTGCAAAAGTTGCTGGTAGAAGTAACCACATTGTTTTAATATTATTTATATTTGCAGCCCCAAAACTGTAATTTAATAAAAAAATTGAAAAACCGAAAGAGTGAAAAGTTCATTCCTAAAATTTCAAGTTATTAATTAATAAACCTATTCTTCTTAATCTATATCAAATGAACTCATGAGCAGTTGGGTTGTACATATTGATCAAGGCATCATGAGACTACATGCATACAAAAAGCCTGATTCAAATGCAAGCTGTGTCAAGGGAAGGCAATTTCTTGCTATCTTCCTCTTGTATTTCTTAAACCAAAACCTTGATTACATCTTTGATCAGATGTGATGACTGTAGTATCTCTCTTACCTTTCTTTGTTTCTTATAGTTATGTCCATATGCAAAGTCACTTGTGTAACAAGCAGATACTAAAAAATACAAAACGGGGCACATATGGCAGATTTCTCCCATTCTACAAATCACTCCACACAGTTGGAGAACTAGCAGCAACAGACATATGTCTACATTTGGACATGTCCATCCTCTGAGAGTGATAAATATAAATCTGTCCATGATGTTACTCTACCTTCTTATTATAAAAAAAGAACACCCTGTCAAAAGAGCAGTGCTGAATGAAGCCAGAAGGAGAAATAGGCGCTGCTATGCTATGAGGGCCTATTTTTTTACCCAAGCCTGATGGCCTTTTGAGAGATGACATGTGTATTTTAGACATGCATATAAATATATATAGACAGTCTAGGTAACATTTGACCTATGCATTGCAAAGCCCTGGTCAGGCATTACGCAGGTGGACACTTCTATGGAACCAGATGTCTTCACACTCTTTTTGCTCTCAAAACTAAAGTAGCCATTAAGAGAGGTCCCCAGCAACCTGAATGAAAGGGAGCATCTTTGCAGCAGCCCAAACTGACCAATAAAAAGTGATCAGAACCTAGCTTTTAACTATATCAGAATCTCTGTTATATAGGAAGCATCTCTGATTGTTCAGCATAAGGTGATCAGGTTAAAGGTAAAGTAGTTTATAATAGGCTGGAGAAGAATTTAAACCGCATGAGGATGTTTTCTGAAAATAATCAGTAACCCCAAGAGATGATATATATTCATTAAACCCATCTTCAGGGGTTCTTAAGGTGTATTTGCTTTCTTACTTTTGTTCCCCATGGGAAGCTGAGCAAATGTGAATATTTAGCATTTTTTAATTCTTGGGATGAATGAGAAGAATGATGCTACTGCTCATGTGCTTTTGTTTGTATATATCATAGCTTCTTATGTGCATGATAAAATTATTACTTTCTTCAGAAGCATACATCACCGGACAATAGATGTAATTAGTAACTGAAAAATGTTGTATCTCTAATATACCTGGGCAAATGGGATGCTTAACAATAAAATCTGATACATGCATGTTTTTGCTTTTGTATAGTTTGCACCAGGGCTACATAATTTCCATTTCTATGTTGTTTGATTTATTTTTCCCATCTCTCTTTCAATATAATGGGGCAGTATGGAGGGAAGAAAACATTGGCATATGCTGTTCCACCCATATCTGTTAATAAAAATGCTCTTAGGATACACTGTCATGCAAATATGCCTCAAAAGTGGATGCTTTCCAGATTCATAACAAGCCATCTGTATTCTACAGTATTTAAGTTAAAATGGACTCTCGAATGCAGGAGGCCATTACCAGTTGAAATTTCTTGATCATGCTGAGGATAGTACTTGGCCTTTAGTTGCCAGTTATATAGCAAAAAAGCAAATTCATTTTCAAGCTAAATAAATATAAATTATAATCATCTGTATGCAGCATAGGTTTTAGAATGTATAAAGGATAAATGGGTACGGAATAAAAGGTAGACAATTAAGAAGAAGGAAGGAAGGAAGGAAGGAAGGAAGGAAGGAAGGAAGGAAGGAAGGAAGGAAGGAAGGAAGGAAGGAAGAGAAAGAAAACCAAACACACTTGTACTACTTTTCTACTTATTTCCTTTGATGAGATAATTATGAAATTTAAGAAAAGGCATTCATTTTATATAACTCATAAACATAATAATAATAGATGGTTGATTCTAGAAGTGGTTTAATGTTCTTCTTAAATAAACTTATCCCTTCTGCTTAAATAAGTGAACAAATTGTGTACTACATTTTGATAAGAATCAAATGGCTCCCTATAGAAGGATAATGGTCATATAAGTAGCAAAATACAGAAGGAATTCTTGTCTGAGATATTTCAATATGGATACAATAAAAATAGTTAAAATCATGGGACATGATTTTAACATCTTGGACCACTTATTTCTACTAAAGTGTGAGACCATTGAAGATTTTGTTATTTCTGTATAAGCCTGCATTCAAGGCTTGTTTTTTAGAACTTATCTATTATTTCATGTGAATGATGTCTTGGTATTCAATAATATAAAATTGAATATTGAGATCCAGTTCTACAATAATATGACTTACTAATACAGCTGTTTGGTTCTGTCTATGAACAAATTAGAGTAGTCTGACCTTTCTGTCTCTTTCTCAGTTCTGAATGTCCACATTGTACTGTGCATGCAGAATAGTATCTCGGTCTCTGTAAAAACTGACTTAATATGATGGTGTACTGCTGTTACTAATTTCTTTCCCATTTCCAATTGGCTTTACTTTTTACAGCTTTGAGCAGTAATTCAGTCCCCTACGCCTCCCTGATTGGCTCTGTGTCTTCCCTCTCTAGCCAAACTACCACTCAATCCTTATATGATAATAACTCTCTCCCACGATTCGCTCGAAAAGGTCTAAACATCTTTGTCTATTATTTCTCTGTTCACTGTTTTAGATGTTCCATTATTCAGCTTCCATTTCTGAATAAGCCTAGCATTTTCTTGTGTCTTTTTCTCTTTCTTTCTATATTGTGTCATTGGGATGCTCAATCTAGATTAAAAATGTGTTGGCTATTTCTAAAACAAATCACCCAGATTAAATATTCCATACGAAGATATGAGAGATACTAAAACATCTCCTAAATTAATAAAATATTTTTTGTTTTCCTTTCTGGTAGTAGTTTCCATAATATATGGGCACTTTGTATGCTTACCAAACAATCAAAAGAACTGTTATGTATCTAATTAGTTCTGCCACTTCCTATTATCTTCCATAGTGCTATCTTCAGTGCCACCAGTAGGATTTAAAGGACATGCTGGTGATGACCCTTCCTTTATTAAGCCAGAAGTTCTATAACCCTAGTAAGGATATATAGCAAATGTAATTTATATCTTTATATTATCATTTTCTGATCATGACACATAAAGCTGTGTAGCATCATGCAAACTATCTTTTGTAGAATACATCTTTCAAAGTTGCAGTGATGAAACAGCCTGACCTATGGAAAATATGGCTTCTAGCTTGAGCCACCCACTCCTCCTTTCAGTTGCCATCTTTCTTTTGTTTACACATAATGTCCATACATCCGGGGTTTGCTAGTTTAAAACTCTAACCAATTTTATATCTCCCTACAACAAGCTATTTTAGGCGAGCTTATAATATGGAAAATACATTGAATGGATGGAAAATCATCCACCATGACCAGTTGAAAAAAAATATATACTCATTTTAGCAAATACTTGTGGATTTGCTAAAATCTTTAGCTTGGCAGATCATGCTAGTTGACCCCATTTTGCCCCTTTACCCTGTCTCCAATTTACCCTGCTGCTTTTCTATCCCATCTCATCCCAATCCATTCCTTCCCTGACCCTTCTCAATGTTCATTGTTTTCCCATCTGTAGACAAAGATGTTTACACCTGAAGTAGATTGTAGGTAATCTCTGGGGGTTGATAAAGGGACGGGGTTGAGATTTTTATCTTTTCTCTGAGCAAGTAGGATGAACTGCATGTTTGTGTTTCACAAAACTGATTCCGTACAACCCCTGCCACTACAATCTGCTACTAGTGGAAACATTTTTGAAGCTTTAAATGTCTGATGTACAAACTTGTCTTTATTGACTATTGTCTTTAAGCTGTAATGCATGTTGACTCTGACTATCCATAGCTGCATGTGAATGTCCTAAATTTTGTAACATGTTTTGAAAAATCATTAGATTGTTCTTTGTCTTAATCAACTTCTCCAATTCTTGAAATACAAGAAACCCACTTTCGTAAGAACCAAGCTATTAATTTATTTCATTTCATTCAATTTTATAATTACACATTAGTCTTTTTTTTCCTTCCCCTGTTTTATTTCTGAAATCTCTTTTTGCAGGACCAAGTTTTTCTGGTTACCCTGGTAACCTACATTCTTCAAGTTAGTTTTCCTCATAAGTTATTTTGTCTCAACTCTTCTAACTCTTTAGGGCTCTTTGATTGGTTTCTCCATGCCCTCGATTCACATTCTGTTCACCTAAGTCCAACACCATTTCCATTTCACACAGTTCAATATAAGGGATTATATGACATTAAGAATCATTATTCAAAGATAAATGAACATAAGGTCTAACTATCTCATTCTTTGCACTTAGCTATCTTCATTAAGGTTTGGCATAATATATGTGTGTATAATGATATATTATTATATATATAAACATATATATGTATGTAGTCATTCTAACACTAGAGAATGGTTGTTTTGTTTTGTTTAGTAATCTGGCTTCAGAGCATGTCTTGCTTTGAGTGACTAAACTATATGCCTGCTTCTATCACCTTAAAACATCTTTACTATTTACACATTTTATAGCCATTTTAATCGCTATATTTTAAAGATTTGAATACTAGTACTTGTCTTTCATTATTTTTCAATTTCATCTTTTTTCTACTTTAACAGGTATGGCTAGCCACCCACCAATACCTATTTTGGAACTTGCAGATCACATTGAGAGACTGAAGGCAAATGACAACCTGAAATTTTCCCAAGAATATGAGGTAATGACCCCCAGGTTTCCCAGGAACTGATTCATTGATAATTTAGAATGACAATGTTAATATGTTGGAATAAACTCCCGGGAGATACAACTTCTGTCTATAAATATAAAACATAAATTAACATAATTAAAAAAGAAATAAGGCAAATTTTCAAAAAGTAAGACTGAATTCCTAAACAAATGACATAGCAAGCTTGTTGAATAGAATAAGATTTGGGCGTAAGTATTTTAGGATTAATTGCTTCATTATTTTTATGCCATTATGAATATTTAAAGCAAATTCTTAAAAAGTCAGCATTTTCTCCCAAAAGATCTTTTCAATAATTTAATGTCCTGTTTGAATACGAAGGGATTTTAAATTTCTTTGGGAGACATTCTGTCCAAATCAATTCCTTTTATCATTGAAATAGACTATAAATAGGTTGGAAAAAGAAAAGGGGAGTCTGGAAGGATCCTAGGAAAAGAGGAATGGAAAGAAGTGACTCAGGTAACAAGAGCATGGTATACTTTTCTTTTAGTATCAATAAATATTTGTAAATATTTAATTCTTACATGCCCTTCTAAAATTAAAAAAAATGGCCAATTCAGGAAAAGAATTCTAAAATCAATGCCTAACAAAAAATAAGAAGACATTTCACCAGCATATTAACATTGAATTGATAAAATAATGAATTCAGCTAAATTCAATGCAAGTAAAATTAGTACCTAAATAATTTGGGCAGAAAAAAAATTAAAACTTGTCATATGTGTAGCTTAGTTTATGACTCCACAAAAATTTCAGTAATTAATTTAGAATTAGGTTGGTTCACAGAGTAAATGTTGCCTATACTAAGGATTGGTGGATACTAAGGACCTTACTGTTCATTAATTCATGAGTTACACATTTTAGTAGCATCATGAAAAGTTATTATGAAGTACCTCTTAATATCCCATGGATAATCACTCCCAGGATGCATGCAAACACAGAGGGACCATACCCGGTAGATATGGCTGAAGACAATAGGGCCACATTCATTGAATACCATTAATTATTGCTAAAGCACAATATGTAGGGGAAGCATGGAGAATTCTTGCAGATTTTTTCAATTAATAGCAATTCCATTCTACTTTATGCTACTAGGTAAGGTGGAGCTTCATAATTGGATGGTCAGTAGTCTTTCAAGCTGCCACCCAATGACTTTCCCATTGGAAAGCATTAGAGGATTATTTTTCTCCATATTTTTTCCTCTATAGTCCCATCTATAGTCTCATCCTACATTGAAATTCTGTATTCCTTTTTCTAACTTATTGCTGCCACCACCACCAAATTTGGTCCCATTCTGTTCTTGGGGAGCCCTGTTAATGGACAGATAATATTATCCCAAGTCTCTTTATGTAATTTTGTTTCTAACATTCCAAAGTATTAAAAAGGAAAAATGAAAGAAAAGCGAAAACCCAAATATTCAGAGAAATTTTGCTATAGTATGTACAGCTAGTATTGCAGTGGACAATAGATTAAATACTTTTTTGAATGCTATGGTTTATTTCTGATAATTGTATCAGATGAGTAATTAACCAGAGAACACTTAAGACTTTAAAAGGACCATATCTTGCCTTCTAACATGAGTTCCCTGCTAGGAGAGGAAAGAGTTCCCTGCAACAAACCAGGATAACAGTATCAGAGAATTCCACAAGTCAGTACAAAGTTCAAAATTAGCCAAAATGAAGAGCTAGGGGCAACTCCAACTGTTTGGAGGGCAAGCGCTTGAAAGTTGTTTTTATATAACCTCAGAAACTGGCATAGTTTTGAAGTTGAGCAAGAACAGTGTGTTTCTCTTTTCAAGATGATGTGCTGATCATCGCCTTGCTTACATAGCAGATGCAACATGTTCTTCATTGCCTGAACTCAGTCTTGTTCAGGCTCATGTCTCTTGAAGCTGTCCTAAAGTGATGGTCTATCAAATCTGCCTATTTAGCCTCTGACCTGAGATTTAAGCAAAGCTGTAACTTCACCTCCTAAGGCACAGCATTTGCACATGTTAATTTCACACCCAAGACCAAAAGCATTGTCCTCAGTAAAGATAAAATGGACCAATTGTGGCAGAATCTGCAGCTAGAGTGGGCAGGAGTTAAAAGACTGGTTAGCTTGAAATCCCTGCAGAGGAGGAAGCAACAGAGACTTGAATCCTCTACCCCAACCCAAAATTCCGGGATCCCTTATCTGGTTGTTTCCAGAAGAATGCATTTCCCATAAATGGGAGGGTAGCAATAAAGAAATTTCTCTGATCAGCTCACAGTGTCATTCTGGTTCCCTGCATCTGACACCAATTAAGTAACAGTTCTAGTGTCTTTATTGTGCCCCAGAATTTGCTGCTTAATGCAGCCACTTTAATACACTTAACAGTAGAATACAGTTTGCATGAAGTTACTGAAATGGCAATACTTATTATGCCACATTCTTCAAGCAATTAAGTACTGAACTGTTACATTCTTTCTGCATCAAATGCAAATTATTACTGGGAATAACAGCTGCTAAGACTAGAATACTAGTACTCCTTATAAGCAATAGCACAATAATATTTTTATCAGCTGTCTAATCAAGCATCATAATAATACTATCATATTCAATCCTATTATAAAATCTTTTAATTCCAATATGCAAAACTGTTTATTTTAAAATATGGGTAGTTTAACAGCTTGTTCACATATATCTATGCTTTCAAGCTTTCAAAATATCTTTCATATACAATACTTTGAAAGTAATGATTTTGAATCATGTTGTTCCAGGTGACATTGCTATCATAACAGAATGCAAATAAATTAGTATTCTATATCTTTTAAGTGTGGATGCCTCCTTTGTGTAGGAACATTTTGATAAAAACTTTAATAAATGTTGCCTTTGGAATGCAGTTTTATTTGACCTTTACATAAATATTTCAGTCTGTAGAGTATAAACATCTGATATCTTAAGCAAGAGACATTTAAGTAGCAATTGTATATTTATTTTTACAGTACTTATGTTTAAAGTTGCTTATCATGTAATGATTCAGTGTTAGATAAGGTCTTATGCTTATGTCTGAAAAATAATCTCATTACTGTCAAAAATGAAAATGCAGTCTTAACATTCACTAAATCATGTTGATTTGAAGGTCATGTTAGGGTTTAAAGTGACACTTAACACAATTATGCAGAGATTTTATGCCAATTGTATATAATTATTTAGTGTTCACAGTCATCATGCAAACTAAACTGTCATTGTAAAAATACCAGTAATTTGATGGTTTTCATTTATTTCCTTTACATGAATTTCACAATGGCTGTTCCACATAGTATAAATTTCTAAAGTTATCTACACTTTATTTTGCTATCTGTTCAAATGCATATAGAATAAATTGTCTGAACCAGCGGCCCCTTTTGGGCACCAGGGACCAATGCCATGGAGGAAGGGTTTTCTGTGGATGAGAGGGGATCTGTTTTTTTATATTGCCTGCATCCCATGGATGGGGCTTCGCTTGTTTGTACGACCCAGTTGCTGGCATGCCGGAGGTTGGGCACCTCTGGTTTAAAAGTCTAAAGATTATCAAATAAGCTTGATAAAATAAAAAGTGCTATTTTTGTAAAGCAAAAGATGCTACATAACAGAGGTTTTCAAGCTACCCTTAATTTTAAAAAATCCCAGAACCTTGATCAAGAGACAAACGTCTGGAGATAGAAATTTGGCAATAAAACTAGAATGGTTTTAATTTATATAATTTATTTATTTATTTATTTATTTATTTATCGTATTTTTATACCGCTCCCTCTCCCAAAAGGGACTCGGGGCGGTGTACAGTCTAAACATATAAAGATACAGTCAACAGCAATTAATTCAGAATTGAAATAAATAGATGAAAATAGGATAAATGAGTAAAATAAGTAAGTAAATGACTGAGTCCCGTCAAATAGAATTAAAAGTCTTATTAGAATTTAAAATTTAAAAATCTCAGAAAACCCTTAATTGGCTAGGCCAGCCTGCTTAAAAAGTAAGGTCTTGACTGCACGCCGGAAGGTTAGGATGTCCGATGTGTCTCGTATCTCCGGGGAGAGATAGTTCCAAAAGGAGGGGGCTCCCACAGAGAAAGCACGTAATCTCGGGATCGCCAGCCGACAATGATCAGGTGGCGGTACCCCAAGCAGGGCGACCCTGTGGGAGCGTACTGGGCGGCGGAAGGTTGTTTGTGGCAGAAGGCGGTCCCATAAGTAGCCAGGTCCCGAGCCATGGAGCACTTTAAATACTAACAGTACCACCTTGAATCGAATCCGGAAGGCCACTGGCCAGACTGCCAGTGCAGTCTGCGGAGAAGTGGTGTTATGTGGGCGTCCCTGGGGGCGCCCATAATCATCCGTGCGGATATATAATCAAATGTATATATTTAAGTAATTTGAATTTTACAAAAATTGATGCTCCAATTACCATCCTAGAAAGCTCCTTTGTTTGTTATTTGGAAATATGAAAAACAAACTGATATTATAAATGTAAAATAATATTTCTAGTATAACAGATAACAGATAATCAGAGTTGGAAGGGACCTTGTAGATCATCTAGTCCAGTGGTCGCCTACCGGTGGGCCATGCCCCACTGGTGGGCCGTGAGAAAATTTTGGTGGGCCGCAGAGAAATCTCATCCCCAGAATACCCCCAAAGCAATTAATCCAGGCTGCTCAGAAACACAAGGCTGCATAGCCCACATGGCCCGTGGGAACCCTCCCTGCCCACTCACTCCTTATCTGACAAAATTGCTAAATTGCTATTTTTCCTTTTTCCAACCATCATCTGTTCTGCTGTGCCGGGAGATTTAGATTAGCTAGGAAGCAGGAAATAGTTGGATTTCTTGCTTTCTAGCTAGTCTTTAGATCTTCAGCTCTGCTTTTAAGCACAGCTGAAGCTTCCTTAGGACTGAAGGTTCTATTATTTAGTGCAGACTCAGGGCAAGTAAATTTGAGAGACTGAGCTAACTGATGGCAGATAGATCTCTGAATGAATCTGTGATTCTGTGAGCAACTCAATCTGCCTGCCTGCTTTGCCTAATTTTGGGTAAAAGTTGCTCTTTTTTTATAAAAAAATCAATATTTATATAAATATTTATAATATTTATATACAAGCCATACCCAGTCAGTCACGTGACCACTAAGCCATACCCACAAATTAGGCCACACCCACAGAACCAGTTAGTGGTCCCTGGGTTTTAAAATTATGAGTTTGGTGGTCCCTGAGATCCAAAAGGTTGGCAACCCCTGATCTAGTCCAACTCGAAGTAGAACATTCATATTCAGTCACAGTTTTGTTCCATATAGCATCAGTCTTGTGAATTCTAAAGTTTCCTCTTTTTGCTATGTGCTCAAAATGGGCAGTGTGCAAATACAACGATTAAAAATTACTTGGGATATTAATATATCATCCAAACAAACAAATCAGTGTACAATGACTGGGATTAGATTGCTTATCCTTAGAAAATTGCTATGGACACCCTGGGCCTCCTTCTTCCTGTCCTCTTGGTCCTATGGAAGAGTTCCATGAAAAACAGTTTGAAAAAATCTAGGCTACAACTTCTTTTGGAATGTCTTTGATGTTTGGAAATTTCTCCAAGTTCTAAAAGAGATTTGACTTTGGGCTAGAGTTACAATTGGATACATAATTCTTTGAATCCAGTCCAATGTCTAGTCTGCTTGACAGATTCTAAAAATAGAACATAATAGAATTTTCTTAAACATAAAATAAAAATCAAAGAAAATTTAAAATAAAACTAAAAAGAATAGCACAGTAAAAGTCATATATGAAAATATATCAGTCTCAGGTTAGCTCAATTGAATTATGACTAAGGTTCTTTGAAACAAATGGAATATAACAGACATGATTTATTGTTCAATTGGATATTGATTATTATTTATTTCAGTTGGACTGAAGTCAGTAACAAATAAAAAATGTCAGTCATGAATTGGCATTATCTGCCAAGTAAATGCTGCAATATTCACCCAGAGATCATAAAACTACAAGCCTGTTTGAACCAGAGGTGTCCAGTCAGAGGTGGTATTTTCCAGTTCTCCGAACTACTCAAAATTTCCGCTACCGGTTCTCCAGAACTAGTCAAAACCTACTGAATACCACCTCTGGTGTGAACCCAAGGCTTTCTATCTGCTATCTAAAATGATGAAAGAAAATGTCATAGTTGGATGTGCTATAACTATAGAGGACATTCTTAAAGAGTTTCTGCTACATCTTCAGCTGAGGAGGTAATCTCCATAACAGTGTTGCTTAGTGGAAGTAAGAGAGAGAAGACAAGAAACAAATGGTGATCAGTATCAAAAGTCGATGAAGACCCATGGTTTTATTGAACAACTCATGAATTGAGCTGAAAAGCAGGTCGGTGAGGTGGGGAGGGAATGGGATTTTGCAGTAACCTTCTCCTGGAATAGGGAGGGAATGGGGATTTTACAGTATCCTTCCCCTGCCATGCCCACCAAGCCACTCCCACAGAATCAGTGGTAAAAAAATTTGAATCCCACCACACATACATACATACATACATACAGTGAGTATTTCTGTGTATGAATTAAATGTCTACAAACTGCTTGTAATTGTACTCTAGGAGTTCATAAAGTATAAGCAAACTGAATAAGATAATATAAAAACAGTTACATAATAAATGCCATTATATACATATGTATGTACAATAAAACTAAAGAAGTTGTTTGCAACGAAGAGGAGCACATATGAAGTTCCATCTGTGTGCATTGCAAGGCTTACGTGGCATAGCTAGGCACAACTTTAGAGTGGTCTGTCAAGTCTCAAGAACTCTCAAGACTCTTAACAATTGAAAATGAGCAGTTTCATGGCCAGTACCAGTTGCTGTGAAGTTCATTTTATAAATAAAGGTTTGAGGTAGATGGCTTTTGTTTGTTTTGTGCCTCCAGGTCAGTGTTTACTCCTTTTAGAAGGAGTTTACTATTGTCTCCCTCCTAGGATTGAGAGGGAGAGACTGGACCAAGGTCACCCAACCAATTTTGTCTCTCAGATGGGACCAGAACCCGCAGTCTCCCAGTTTTAGCCTGAAGCTTTAATCGCTATGCCAAAGTGGCTCTCTCTTAGAAGTATTTACCCAGCCCTAATAGTGCTTAAGTCCATGATCTACTTTGCACCATCTACATTTTATAGCTAACTCTATTGAAGAATTAGGCTTGACATCAATAAAAAAACTATATATCATCACCCCTTGAAAATGTATGTTTGTTTGAAATTTAACAATAGTCTGCATACTTTTGATTAGTGGATCTAGTTTTGTTGATCTTCAGTTGATCTAGCAAAATCTGCTCAACAGTGTTATGCTGAATTAAAGTATTAGCAAGTGCAGTGTTTGAAGGGAAGAGAGGAAGATTGGGAACAGACAAATGGGCAACTTGCAGAGGGGAGGAGGGGAGAGAAGGGGCAGCAGCCTTGTCCTACTTGGCTGCCTTTCTAGGGTAAGGTAAACCTTGACAGAATGGACAGTTGAACAAACACAACTTTCCTGCTGCCGTTTTCTTAACATTGAAAATTTACTGTCCAATTATTTATGAATTTTCACATGCTTCTGATACAGCACAATCCCAAATATGATCTGAAGTAGATTTTTTATGATCTTGTATCATACAAAGCACAACCTCATGTCAAATATATTCTAAGCATTTGATTTGAGAACCTATTGTTTGGAATGGGCATTTTTTGCTCGAAACAGCTATAAGCGCAGGTCAGTTGCAAAGCACCTAAAACACGATCAAGTGACTGGGTCAGAACTTCGATTTTGGCTCATAAGTACCTTTTTTGAGGTCCATTGTAAGTTCAAATGATTATTAAGTGACTTGTCATTACCTCTGTACAATAATAGTACTACTTCAATATAAATTTTTACTTTATTCTTACTTTATTGGCAGCTGGTCTCTGCAAATGTATATGTATATTACAATAGAATGGCAGGTCCTTAGGGATCTTTCTGGATCTTTATGTTTCTGGGTTTGGGTCTTGATTCTCTTTGTGCTTTTGTTTCAGAGTTATATAGCAATAGCAATAGCATTTAGACTTATATACTGTTTCAGAGTGCTTTACAATCCTCTCTATACGGTTTATAAAGTCTTTCCTGGACTTTTTGGGATATTGTTGGGATTCCTGGACTTGTTGGGACCCAGCTTGTTGGGATATTGCCCCCAACAAGCTGGGTTACCCACCTCAGAAGGATGAAAAGTTGAATCACCCTTGAGCCTGGTGAGATTCAAACTGCCAAATTGCAGGCAATCAGCAGTCAGCAAAAGTAGTTGCATATATGAATATAATTATACATACAGTTAAAATCAGTGAGTGGTTAATATATTCCCCATTTTGTTCTCAAGTGGACAAATGCCTTTGTACACAAGGTAAGATCCTTGTGTATATCTGTATGCAAAGGGTGTAACTTACAGGTTCCTTTTTTCTCACAAAAGCTCCCATGTGCCTTTTACTCCACTATGAAGAGTAAGTGAGTGTACCAACTGGCCCAGAGAGACTGAAACATAAGGAAAAAGTATGCATTAACCTAGCTGCCAAACTGCAGTACATCATTTTAATGGCTCTGCTCATCCAGTTTTGAGCTGTCCATTAAGGCAGTTCTTTGCATTAACATTTAATATCGGTGAAGGTGAAATCATGTTCCTGGCTCTGCACCAAATTGCTGTAACCCTAGTAGATTTACTAAAATTTGTCAGCATCAATTACTGAATCATCAGATTTGTGATGGATACTTTTTAATTAAATTTTAAATAAATTAAATTTTATTAAATTTTGAGGTTTTATTTTGTCAATCTAAGCAGCTTAATAACCTAAAGCAGAGTTGTTTTTTAAAAAATAAGTACATCGCTTTCTCCTCAGATCATTTCATGAAACCATTCTATGCAATAGTTAATACAGCCCTTCCAATCTGTACTCCATTTTCCCATCAGCTATAAAGGAGCCTGTTAATAAAAATTGGATTTGGATCTAAAGAAATATGCATAGTTGAGGGCATTTTGCCTGACTTCTGTTGCAGGCTTTGGGTTCCTGAACAGAATAAGGTGCAAAGGAATGGAATGGAATGAAATGCAATCTAACAGGTGGTGAAAACTGCATGAACTATCCAGTTTCACCTATACAAATTGTATTGTAATCCAAGACATTCTCCAGAAAAATTCAGCAATGCTCTGGTTGTTTAAAAAACAAATCTTAAGTATCTTAAATTAAACCAACTAAAAATAGCAGCATAAATAGCTAAAGGCACTTTTAAAGCACATCGCAAACACACCAAGCTTCATTCCCAGACTGCATTGGGCAGCAAGATGTCGTGATTAAGGAACAATTAAAGTGACAAGTAAACAATGGTACTATTGTTCATTTTGTAATTATGATATGAGTATATGAACATGTTGAAGGTACCCATTCATTTCTAAATGGTTTTCTTGCCCACTGAAAACAAAGTAAGAGTGAAAGAGTGACTTTTCTTTTGAGTTTTAATTACAGAAGCCTCTCAGTAATGGCTATGCAGTATATCATGTCAGGATGACAGATTGGACCTGCTGTATTATTAAATTCCTGAGGAATGCTGTTGAATGTGTTTTCTTCTATAGTTAGGATTTGTACGGCTGTAGTGTATGGTTTTAGTTTTTTTTTTAAACAATCCTTGATGAATAAGATGCTGCTGTAGAAAATGAAGTATTGCATCCTTCAGTCAATAGCTGAATGGTCCTACTACTTAAGCTAGAATTGATGTAGTTCAGTCATAGGGTAAAAGGTAAGAAAGTCCCAAACTAAGTTCCACCAAATTAGAAAAAAAATACTTCTGTAAAACCTTAGACAGTCGAGTTAGTGTACTAATGAATGTTGAATTAGGAAGACTAGCATCTGCCTCAGATAAAACAGTTTTATATTGTAAATTCCTAATACTTATTCAAAAGTCATCTATTCTGTATTAGCATCTAGATCTATCATTTGAAGGGGTATTTTATGAATTGCATTTGTGGGAGAAAGGCACATCTCTTCAAAACTTCAAGGAGTTGAATTTAATTCAGAGCAGACTTTATACGTAAAAGTGAAAACAATGTGTTTTTAAAGATTAGAATATAGGACAGAGTTGAATAGACCATTTGTCATAGGATGGCCATATTTTCTTGGCCACTCTTACTTGCAAGAACAAAAACTATTTTTTCTCTATGATGAATTGGAAAGCTGGTGCTTTTGCCTGAGTCTGTGCATCTCTACAGTCTACAGCAGGGCTGCCAAGCTCATGGCCCGTGAGCATTGCATCATGCATTGGCCATGCCCATGTCCAGTTTCAGCAAAGGGGGAAAAAGTCCTGATACATAACTTGACGCCACCATGACAATGTGAGTTTGACATCCTTGGTCTACAGAATACCCAAAAGCCAGACCACTAAGTTACCTGCTTCTTCTTTCATCAGCCCCAAAGTAATTGTGTAATTCTTCACAAGCCATCTAACTAATCCAGGATCATTTTGCAGTAAGATGGAAGTCTCATTGCTTTCTATATTATCTAGCTGATAAAAATTGGGGGGTTTGACTGGTATGAACAAAAGTTTCTAAAGAAAGAGAGCAAAGATTCCCCTTCTAGTGGCTAATATGACTAGTTGTCTGTCATTAACTGGTAACCAACAATCTATTATAGAAGTGCTGAAAAGAAAGGAAAGGCCTCATTGTTTCTTCCATACATTGTATATGTTAATCCATACATGCATGTATGTAAGCATACATATATAATGGCTTTCTATACAGTCAGCTAATCAGTATGGCCATTGGGCCAGAAAACGTTTGTTTGTTTCATATGACATAACAGAATACAGCATTACGTTGTTTTATTCGTGCTGCTGCTTCTTGATGGGAGGTTCTTGTGAGATCCAGCTGCCAGAACGTGTAGACTATTTAGTTGTGACACATTGCCTGGGGTGCAGCATGAAGATTCTAGTGTTTATTGCTCCTCAATCATCCCTATATAAGGTGAAAAAGTCCCAAATATCTTTTTTAAAAATGTACATCTGGAAATCTTGGCTCTCAATGTTGGTCTCACCTTCAAACTCCCAAATCATATATCGCTATTCTACAATTGTTATATTGGTCGGTCTGTCTGTCTGTCCGTCCATCCATTCAGTGTTCACATTCAGATTCAAATTAATATTTAATGGACTTTGGGAGCCTATTTTATACAAACCAGAGATGCAGTTAAATTTTTGACTTACTTGGGTACTACTGTTAATTAGGTTGGGAAGAACCTAAAATTATCTTAGATTTTTGTATTTTTTGCTGGGGAAGATTTTAGGAAACTTTCCACTTAGACAGACTGGGAATTATGTAATCAATTTCTGGAACTTGAGAAAGAAAGGGCTCTGAAGGCCTATCCCTGGTATTAGAAAATCCTGGTGCCCTGAATTGAAAGGCTAATAGCCTTTCCTTCCTTTCTCCTTCTGCTAACAGCAGTTATCTTCTGCTGTTCCTGTCTGCCTTAGTATGCAGCAAAATGCTGATGGATACATGAGAAATAAAATTTTAGTATGCTTTTAGGAATAATTCCACTAATTTCAGAAGACCTCACTTCCCTGAGATTCTGCTATAAAATTGAGCCAATATTAATTGGGTTCTGATTTCAGTTCTGGTTGTTGCGCTTGGATACACTTACCTGTTGATGAATGGACTTAGGAGTCCATTCTTGTCTTAGGAGTCCTTTTTCCTTTTTATTCTGGTAAAAGGGAAAATCTAAAAGGGTAAGATGAGGATTTTATATGAAAACGTTTGTATTCTTGTAGAATATAAATGCTAATGTATTCAGATCGCTGCTATCCTCCCTTTCTGTGAATCTTGTTTTTTCAAGCCTTTTAAATTAAAATGCTGGTTAGAGTAGCAAACATCTTTACCTAAATGCAAGAATGATGTGCTGATAACCTTCCTGAAATTTTAATAGGCCTTAGAGTGATGAATACAGGAATAAATACTGATATTATTATTATTATGTTCACTATGGTCACCCTTGCCAGATTTGTAAGCAAGAGAAATAGAATCCTCTCTCATAAGTCATCTTTTACTTCCTGATACTCAAGACTTAACACAGGAGAAAAATGAAATTCTGTTGGCAACCTGCCATGATAATGTATTAGCATTCAAGTATTTAGCATTCATGTTTTGCTAATGCACTATGCAGATCTCAAGCAATTGGCAACGTTCCTGAATAGAAAATAGCATCTTATTATGGATTCATCTGAAAGATGAAATTCGCATAGTGATAGCTGACACTAGGAAAAGAGGGTCAAATTCTTCAATTTTCATTGGTAGTTAATGATTTTCTAGTTCCCCACCATCTATTCATTTTGACATTTGCCAATATTTGCCTTATTATTTTGTTCTTTGTATAGTGTGTTATAGAGGATACTCTTCTTCCAAAAATTACTTGTTGTTTCAGCAGTGTTGAGTGCTGTGGTATTTTCCTAACTCTACATAAAGCCGTTTGCTGCTGGTTATTCTCTAAACTGCATAAACCACAACATCAGAGAGAAAAACATATCATAACAATCTCCACAGTGTAGTAGTTTTTTGGTATGTAGAGAGAACTTTACTTAGTTAGTGACCCCTCTCCCAGGAGTATTCAAGAAACAAGTTCTCTAATTTCACTCTTGTTCTATACTGCAAGTCAAGGACCACAGTGCCTGGCTAGATATGTGCACATAACAAATATTATTTTTAAATATTATCTTAAATTCGGTATACTTTACATTTTGATTTTATTGTAAAAATTAAGTATAATTTAGGATTAAGTTTTTGACAACAGTTGATTCCTTTGTGAGGCTGTGATATTAAAATGCAGTTAAGTTCTTGGAGCTTAAATAGTTTTTCATTTACACTGTTCATGCAATTAGCAGCAGAAAATGTTCTTTTTATGCTGTTGAGACAATAGGATGCCTTCTTATTGGTGTAGGGACAGACCAGTGTTATGAGTAAATTGTCCATTTCTCCCAATTGGAAGGTTAGAAGTAGAATTCTGATTGTAAATACTTCATTGGTTTTCCTCGAGGCATAGAAAATCTTTACCTTGGGAAGTGCTCAAAAAAGTATGCTGGCTGGTGCTTAGGATTGCTTTACAGTAGTCTGATGAACTTCAACTATTAGGGGTCTTCCTCAGAAGATAAGGTGGTGTGAGGGATTAAGAATGAGTAAACTGGCAAATGTTGTAAACCAAGACTCATGGAATAGGGGTCAAAGCAGTACCAATCTCCATAACATTTTTAGATTAATTTCTAATCTACAACCTGTCAGGCCTAATCAGAACTGCTGCTTCCGTGTCGACAAATATATGACTAGAATGCTGAGGTATATCAGATTTCAGGTTTGGAGTCCCTAAGTGTAGTACCTCTTTTGACAAAACCACTGTGAGTTCCAACTAAACTGGGAGAGATCCATTGCTTGGGTTTTTTTTCCTTAAGATTGTACATCTTAAAATCAATTTTTGAACTTAAGATATGAACTGTTTTTCTAGAACTATCGAACCTTCCTTGGGTCATGGCTTCTTTATTAGCCTGATTGTTCTTATGTCTGGTATAGCACTTACTGACTCTGGATAATTCTTTGTTCTAGCATCTCAGGCAGATTGATTGACCTTGATTAATTTTTTCCTTCTTGATCACCAGACCTCTATGGTATAAAACACTCTTCAAAAACATTTATTTGAAGATGAAACTGTTCATGAAATAGATAGTTTTGGGTAAACAATGATGTTGATTTCCTTTATCCTCATTAAATTAAGTTTTCTTTCATTTCTTAGTTGGCTATTAGATCTGTTGTATATCTCTGCCTTGCTGTTGTAATGGACTTTATGTGTTTTTGCGGGGTTTTTTCTTAAGGCAGTTTTCTAATCCTTTGGTACTCATTGTTATTACACTGAAAATCTTTCTCTGTACAGAATAGGCAAAATAGTTTCAGTGCTTAGTAATTCAGTTGCAAAGCCAATAAAATATCAAGATAATTAGAAGATATAAAAAATGTGCCCTCCTTCCCATGCAATGCTTTTACCAAATTTTCCCAAAAGCTTAGAAATGGAAGATGAAAAATCATAATAGTATTGCAAGAAATTACAATAGTTCAGTGTGTTACAACAAAATTTTCGGAAGAAGTCCAATTGCTATGTTAATGCTAGCTTTATTGAATGTAGGCTTTCAAAATGAATCTAGTAGGAATTTTATTTAAGTGCCCCTCATTTAAATCATTACAGGACTCATTAGAACTATTATCTGTGAGTTATTCATCGGTTATCAATGTTTCACACTGTAGAATGTTTCAGCCAATATAATTTTGTTCTTTGTTCCAGGATGATTATTTGGATTGAGGAAATGTAGATTAGTTTTTCTGTCCCTAGACAGATGTTTGTTGGAACATGAGGATCCTACCAGCATGGAAGAAAAAGAGAAAGCAATATTATCAATGAATGCACAATGTCTTCATGATTTTGCATAGAAGTCAACTTTTATGCTCCAAGACAAGCTTTGATTCATTTTACATAGTTTAAAACTAACACGAGCTTTGGAAAATAAGTAACCCATTTACAACAAAAACTAAGCTTCTTGCTAATGATTCAACAGTCCCAGAAACAAATTTTATTATTTTGTAAAAAAAAGCAGGTTCTTATCAAAAAAGAAAATGGCAATTTCAAATCATCCAGAAATGTGGTAATGGTACATCATTTTATCAATAAGAGCAACATAGAATATTATCCAAGGATTCCAAGTACTTCTAGAGACATTATATGGTACAGTATATGAATATATTTGTCTAATAGCATAACAAACAAGCAATAGATCATTAAAAGAACTCTCTTATTGGAACTCTCTAATATTGGACAGAGTCAGGTTTTAAAATAATAATTTAGCTGGTTACACCAGATGTTTTGGATTTGATAGTTTGAGGAAACAATCGCTAGATCCATTTTTCAGCTTATGAACATTGTAGGACCAAGGTGCATTGTATACAGTGTTCTGAAGCATAGATACAACAAAATCTAATGAAAGACCATGTGACAGGCTATTTATATGAATTCTTTTTTTGCAAACTGGTTGGAAATCAGCAACAATTGTTAGAAAAAGCTAGACTTATCTAAATTTGCTGAATGCAATGTATTTAAATAAAACATTTGCTATGTTGTTATTTTGGACTTGATACAATTATGGATTTTGAGTATACCTGATAAAATTAGAGGTTCATTTTTAATGTCAATGTTCATAAGCTTAAAACATGAGAAATATGTCATGATTGCAAGACTAATTCTTCAAAAAAGGTTTTTTGGGGGAATATTGGATTCATTCACTATCGGTTCTTAAAAATGAGGTAGTTACATGCCTTCCTGTGTAACTGATTTAAAACTACTTTAACATAACGTGTTCATTTGTCATGGGTCTACCCTGTTTAAGTATTCTTAGTGTAATAGACCAGGTTTTGGTAAGGGAATTAGGATTTCAAGATATTAATGTGCTGTTAAATTATATTTCAAAACTTTGAAACTTAAGTATGAAGAATTCTGAATTTGTTTTGCTGGGAATGTTGTTTAAAAGACTGTTTGCTGTACCTTAAAAGGCTCTAGTGTATTTGACATCAAAGGTTGGTTTGATGAAATGTATATATTCTAAAATTTTGAATTGGGTCATCATCAAAACAATAGATTAGACAATATGATTCCATATGGTTAAAGTTTCATTTTACCATTTAATTTCAAGAAAAGGTGCTGGCAGGGAGGAAATAAATGTGAACAAACAAAAACAAAAAATTTTAAAAAGATGTAAGGAAGAGAATGAGATATTTCCACATTTTTAAAAAAATTAAATTACTTTTGTGTGATAGACAAACAGACAGTCAGAGATACAAAGAATAAGCCAGTTGGATACAGTTTTATTTTTAATCATCATTTCAGGATAGAAAGCCACCTCTTAACTCTTAGTAGATCTGTCTATAGCGGGCTCTATTGAGGCAGAGTTGGACATCATATGTAAGCTAAATCAATCTTCATAAAGAATTTAGGCCAATAGCTTAAGAGTTTATTAAGCTGTAATAATATTGTTTTCTTCTGTACATAATCTTCCCCAGTTTGCTGTCCTGGTCAATTGGGGTTGCCTAGTTAACCAGTGGATTGGTTTTGTTTTTGGCCTATGATGTGAAGGACCATGTCTAAATAGTTAAACAACAATAACATGACCAATTGTCTGTTTGTATACTCTTGGCCTTTTGACCTTAGATATACAATTGCTGTTTCTGTGGTCACTTCAATCATTCAAACATATACAAACAGAAACATTGACTATCTTTTCACTGAATACTGTATTTAGCATGAAAATAATTAAACACTCCCCCAAAAAATAATATATGAAAATGATGGGATAGAAAGATTTGAATCTCATAATTACTGGTAATTTCTCTCCATGCCACTATCATGTTTCAACAATGCTGAAGAATTTTTGTAATAATTTGGAAATCAAATTAGTTGTATTTACCCCGCAATACCCCTAGCCAAAATCTTTCTAGAATACTTATTCTGAATTAATTCCCATTTGGCAAAGGCATTCTCTGTGTTAATTAAAAACTTGCTGTTTGCCACGTGCTCCTTTGTAGTGCTTTCTGTTCAGCACAGCACTAATCAGTTCTAGTTTTTGAAAATGGAGATAATTAATACTTGTCATTGCATTTTTGCGTAATAAAGGGAAATACTCCCTTGAGTCAACCTTGACTCTTGAAGACTACAGTCATGTAATTTCTTACAATCAAAATTGGCTTGCCATAGTCTTCTGTTGTGTAATAATTGTTTAAAATGACAAGATAACATTGAAAAAGTTGGTCTTGTGCTTAAGGCACCAGGCTATAAACCAGGAGACTGTGAGTTCTAGTCCCAGCTTAGGCATGAAAGACTTTGAGGGGACTTTGAGCCGGTCACTCTCTCTCTCTCTCAGCCGAGCACTCTTCACAGAGTTGTTCTTGTGAAGCAAATAGACAGAGGAGTATTGGCCATCTTCACTGCCTTGAGTTCAGGTTCCATAGGGCAGGAGCTGTGAAAGACAAAGGATATATCTTGGGTCCCTCTAGATGTCTTTGTTTTGGTTGCGATACCTAGAACATCCCCCCAAGTTGGATCTGAATATTTTGAGTTGCAATACTTTGTATATCCCAACTACTTCTAGATTTCCTGTGAGATTTTTTTAATGGGAAAGGTAGGTGGTATTTGGTTTTGCTTTAAACTAGCATTCATCCTATTATTGACATTGGGTGCAGGTTGAAAACATAAATTTATTTCCATCAGACTTTGCTATTCTTTCCCTAAGTATTTGTTTTATTCAGACAGAGAATGCCTGAATAAACTATTGCATTTAGATTTTGCAGATATACAAAATGCATCATTTTGAGTGTTCTTGAATAGAGCATGTATGTCTTTCAGAGGGCATTTTGTTCCAAATTAGTTTGTTATTCTAATTTCTTCACATTTTGAAGATTTGGAAAGCAGGAACAAATACCATGCCAGCTGACATTGGCTGTAGCCAAATAGCAGGAGGAGGTGAGTTGTAAGAGAAAGAGCCTTTTAAGCATGTATTCAGTGAGATTCATTTGAGATTCACTTGTACATAAAGAAATATTGTTTGCCTGGAAGATAAGTTTCCTTTGCTGTTTTCAATGAGGTTTTAGAATTTTTGAGTTCTAATTTAATTCTGCCACTCCTGTGCGTGTTATTGTCTATGCCTAGGTGTTGTTGCTACCCTTTCTTTATTAGGCACTTTGCAAAATGCAAAAAATATATACTGCATGTGCATTCCAGATAACATTGTTAAGTTGTTGAGCTTTGCAAGACAATTTTGTTTTGTTTATAACTTGAACTTCAGGACAACTGTAAATGCAAAAAGTCAGTGGTTTGTATGGGCACTAGCTATAAAAACTGGATTTCACTCTTCCTTCCATTGTTATATATTTCTCTAAATTAAATTTTTAAAAACCATTTTCTTGGCTATGTTTGCATTTTAAGGAAGAGAAAGGGAGGAACAAAGAACTTGCTACAACTGACTAGTCTTCATTATGGCAGAAAACTTAGAAACCTAAAATGGGAAGAGACTATTGAGAATAACTTCTTGCTCAGTACAGGAATCCAAATTAAATAATTCCTAACAGATGGCTGTCTAGCTTCCATTAAGTGAATCCAGCAGAGAAGAGCCTATCACTTCTCTGTGTAATTGATTCCATTGTCAAAGAACTCTTATTATTAGGAAGTTTTTCTGACTTTCAATCACAATCTGCCTTCTTGTATATTGCATCCATTATTTTGTTTTCTACATCGATAATGATGTATTCCAGATCTTGATGTTATATTTTCCAGCCACAGTGCATCTCTGGCATTGTCAGTGGCAATCAAGATCTTCCTTTTTCATAAGAAGTATAAGTAAGTTAGTCATCTTCCTTTACATTTGATTATTTTTTCCCTAAGTGGAAAAGTTTGCTTTTTATCTCTTTAATTTGATTTCATTTATTTTCAGTCCATTTCTTTTGTTTATCAACATCATTTTGAATTTTATTTCTGACTTTTAAGATATCATCTATTTCATTCAGTTTTGCATCAGCTGCAGATTTGATGATCATTCTCACCACCTCTTCATCCAAATAATTAATACAAATATTGAAGAGGACAGGGCCTTAGGGCACCTCACTTGAGACCTCAGTGTTTATCCGATTTTTTTACACCCCAGCACATACTTACCAAAACTATAAGAGACTTACAGAATTTTCACAATTTCCTCAGAGATTACCCAAACAAGAAATGAGATGATTAGTCTGACAGGATATATTCCTGACCAAACCATGCTGACTTCTGGCAATTGCATTTAAAAAAAAAAAAAGACATTCACAAATTAATTGTTTTAGAACTATTGTAGAATCATTTGATATGTTGATATCTATAAAACAGGTGGTCCTCGACTTACGACCACAATTGAGCTCAAAATTTCTGTTGTTAAGAGAGACAATTGTTAAGTGAGTTTTGATCCATTTTACAAACTTTCTTGCCTCAATTGTTAAGTGAATAGCTGAAGTTGATAAGTTAGCAACCCAGTTGTTAAGCGAACCTGTCTTGCCCATTGACTTCGCGTGTCAGAAGGTCACAAAAGGGGATCATACGACCTTGGGACACAGCAACGGGCATAAATATGAACCAGTTGCTAAGCACCTGAATTTGATCACATATTTATGGGGATGCTGCAAAGGTCTTAACTGTGAAAATGGTCATAAGTCACTTTTTACAGCGCCCTTGTAACTTTGAACAGTCACTAAATAAAACCGAACTGTTGTAAGTCAATTATCTATTCTCCTTCTAATTTCTTATTAGAATTATTTTACTTCTGCTTGTAACATGTTATTTTAGCATATTAGCTTCTCCAAAAGTAGAAAATTAACTTTTTCAAATTTTGTTCAATCAGAATACTGCTTCTAAAATATTTTGAGTATGTTTTCTTTGGTTTTGATTAAAACAGCCCTTTTAATTCTGTGTGCATATCTGTAGATATGTAGTTAAATATTCATTTTCCCTTTTATATGCTTTAAGATCCTGACACTTTATTCTACATGATAAAAATTAATAAGATTCTATAATATAATATGTACTGATTGAAATCACTTCCTGTAGCATTTGGTGGATAGATGAAACCATTTAAAAATCAGATGTGAAATCATAATATAATTAATAATCTACAGTATGAATTATCACTTTGTTGTTTGTATGTACTTTGAGAGCTTAGATAGCAGAGGCAAATTCCTTGTGTGTCTGTTCACATTTGGCCAATAAAGAATATTCTGTATTCTAAAAGAACAAGAAACAGATAGAGGATATAGTGCTACTATTTCTCACTTTTAAAGTTAAACCAAATTTAAGTAAATACTTGATTCTATTATTATAAGGTACATCTAGCTGTAATTAAAGTTTAAAATGTTAATGCAATGTGTTTTATACGTTCATTGATTCTATATTATGTACAGTATATGAGGCAAGTGTTTCCTTATTCTTGGCATTATTGAAGCTATCTCCTTGTATGTTTTTAGATTTTTCTTAACTCCTATAAAAGTTATATTATTTATGTTCCCTGAAGAACTTTAAATAATATAAATGAAAATATGGGCAATTTAATGACATCAATATTAAGATTTCTTTCAAAGATATTGTGCCAATATATTTTATTGGAATTAGGAAAATGGTGAAGTTTAGACTTAATCAATGATATAATGTTATTAGATTTTAAATGCAGTCTATTATCATTGTAATAGGGAGATAAATTCATTATTACACTAAATGCAGAGAAAAAGTTTATAGCAGATCTCAGACTAGAAAGATCCATTTTTATTTACAATAATTGTTAGTCAAAATGAAGAAGTGTTGGATGAAAGTCCATCCAAGAAAATGGGCTTCAGTATTCTCCAATTTCAACATTAAAATATTTTGTTATATAGGAAAAATATGTTTTTATTGTTAGGTAATAAAATTTAAGAGAATAAGAACTACTAGTATTTTAGCTCTTTTTTATCTCTAAATTAAAACAGTAATCTTTTAAGAAATTTGTTTGTAATACTGGTCCCATGTATTGGTCATGTCAAGAACATGCCCATAGCGCTGATTTATTATGTACTGAAGTTCTTGTGTTATTGTTTGTACCAATCCCTCAGATATCATCCTGTAATAATAGATTTTTCTTGGGCATGGATAAGTTTATTTATGAAGCCTATATAACACTTGTGTTTCTTAGAAGGTGTATTTTTGCCCCTGTGTTCACAAAAATAATTGTTGACTGACTATATTGATGTAATCTAATCAAAGATAATCAGCAACTTACTGTTTTAGCTTTTATTGTCTATAGTAAGCAAATATCTTTGATTTTCCTTTTGGATGATTAACATTGTAATTCTTGTTTACTTGAATTAATTGACAATTATCTTCCAGTAAGTGTATTTAGAATTTTCATAAATATTCTCTGTTTACTAAAAACAGCATGCAAATTACTATTACCTCTTTTGTTCCATTAGAGTGAAAATCTATTAAGTGGGAAGGGTAGAGATAAATCACTGAAATCTTCCCCAGAAAAACAGTAGTTTTTCTATTTTGAATGGGCATTGTTTTTTACAGGGAAAGGAAGAAGAAAGATGAGAAGCACCCTTTATTATGATGAAGTTCGTACAGATTTTGCATTGTGATAGAATGTTCCCAAACCCCACATTTTTGTACATATGAATTTTAGCTGCATGGCATAGCAAACTTTATACCCGCTCCCAAAAACCAGCCCTATAGCAGATTATGACTTAAATACAGGTTTGGAGATTGATAGCTGCAGACTCTCAACCTGTCCTATTCACATAGGCAAGTGATATGCATTCATAATGTATCCAAACATGAAGAATCTAGCCCAAGAAAATCCATATGATTGCAATTACTCTTGCATTCATCAAGCAGATATCTATACTGTCCTAGGCAGTTATCAAGACCCAGATATTTTACATTTAATTCTCCAGAATATAAAACTATATTGTAGAATAAAATGGATGAAAGCATACACCTAACATAAGTAAAAAAGAAAACCCATTCATATCAAGATCACATAATCTCAGAATAGAAGTACTGTACACCAAAAGAAAGAGTAAAGAAAAAATAATTAACAAACGTAAGAAATTTACAATCTGAGCCAGAAACCCAAGGCTGTCTAATTTTTCTGTCTAACTCTTTTGTATCTATTTGTAATAAATGCTATAAGGCAAAGTACATAAATCAGTTCCTCCAGTGGTAGGATTCAAAAAATTTTTTACTACAGGTTCTGTGGGCTTGGCTTGGTGGGTGTGGCTTGGCTTGGTAGGTGTGGCAAGGGAAAGATTGAAAATCTCCATTCCCACCCCACTCCAGGGGAAGGATACTGTAAAAATCTCCATTCCTTCCCCATCCCTCTAACCTGATTTCCAGCTCCGTTCTTCTATGCAGGGCAACAAAAGAAGACCCAGCCAATCAGCTGCGATCAACAGAGAATAGATGGGGGCGGGGCCAGTCAGAGGTGGTATTTGCCAGTTCTCCGAACTACTCAAAATTTCCACTACTGGTTCTCCAGAACTGGTTAGAACGTGCTGAATACCACTTCTGAGTTCCTCCTAATATATTACAGAAGGGCAACAGCCCAAACTGCAGACATAGAAATTGATGGAAGAACTTAGATATAATTCAAGACAGTATGATTTTTTTTTCTGATTCCATATTGGGTGTAAAGAACAAATGGAACATTATGGATTTTGTTGGACTCAGAGACAATTATACTATGCAGGAGTTCCCATAACCCGGCCATGGGTCGGCATTGGTCTGCGGCCTGCCAAGAACTGGGCCTCACAAGTGAGTGAAGGCCCATCTATACACAGGTGAGATCCAGGAAACGCATGAACTCCTGCCCGAACCAGTCCCTGGCATCCAAAAGGTTGCAGGCCACTGTTCTAGTAACTAGATTATATATTAGGTGGCGAAAACCTGAAACAATGCAGCAGAGGGTTGAATTAGATTAGATTAAATTAAATTAAATTAGATTAGATTAGATTAGCACAGTGCATTTTTTTTACATAGCAAAGTTCTTTTTAACGTTCTTATATTATTAGCTCAGTGGTAAACATATCCAGATTTACTTGCCTGAGCAAATGGATTCCAGAAGTCTTTTTTACATAAGCATTACTTTTCTTAAACTGGAACCTATTGTTTTGAATGGAATTACTTCAGCCTTGACAAAACCTTCCAAAACAGCATCTCTTCTATAGCAGCATTTCTGGTGATCTAAACGTTAGTTCTTTCTTGCATATTTGAACAAGCAAGAACTATCTTTGTTTTCTGGGTTTTATTTTTTCTTTTTGTTACATAAAACTCAACATGGGATCTTTTTTATGGTTAAATTGGCATAAAACTTTTATTATTCTCTGCATATCTTATTTTACTCATTTCTCCTTTATAACACACACAAACACATACACACCTCCAAATTTCTAAAATAAATCAAGTATCTCTTATGTTGTTTGTCTTATTTCTTATGAAATCAGCCAAAATCTATGCAAGGCTAGTGACTAAATATGAATGTCAGTAAGTAAGTATTAGTATGACAAATTATTATGGAATTAGATTTATATGCTGTTTTAATTTATATAATACAAGGAAATCTGTTATGAAACATTATTTTAAAAATATGTTAACATTTCCTTTCCCCCCATTTCTTTGTTTCCAGTCAATCGACCCAGGTCAGCAATTTACATGGGAACACTCTAACCTGGAAGTGAATAAGCCAAAAAACAGATATGCAAATGTCATTGCTTATGATCATTCTCGAGTTCTTCTATCAGCAATAGAAGGTAAGACTTTTTTTTAGAAAGAAACTATAGAAACAAAAATAAGTAATAAAATAATGTACAAAAACAAAACCAGTCATAAAATAAAAAGGGAAAATAAATCTGGGATATAAATTAGGACAACACAAAGCAATACTGTTCTATCTCGCATGTCCTTTCAGTTTGAACCATCACAGTAATCCAACTTTGAGACAGCACTTCAATTCCTATCAGGGCAATATGCATTGAAGGGATCTGTTTGGATTCAGCTAGCTGCTGTTGTAAAATAGAATTTGCTCTATGTATGAAAAAACCTGGGATCACAATTCTTCCTGGGATCAGAGGATTTGTTCAATCATCTTAAGGGCCATGTGGAAGAATTTGTTCAATATCTGATAGACAGAGTTGCTTGGATTCATTCTCAGTTTGAACCTATACACGAGGCAGGTACTTTTGAGATAACTTGGGAAGGGGTCTTGCCCAATGATCTGAGAACAGTTTGATCCTGTTGGCTCCGATGAAGTAGAGAGAGTTCTCGATGCTATCAGTGCTACCTCCTGCTAGTTAGAATTTTGTGCTTCCTGGGTGGTAAAAGCATGTGGCTAACTGGTGGATTCAAGCAGTGTTGAATATGTATCAATGTAGGTAGGGACATTTCTGGAACCTTTTAAGGTTTTCCCCCTGCTTAAATACACCATTGCTTCATCCCATCTGCTTGGACAACTTCCATCCAGTTTCCAATCTTCCATGTTTAGGTAAGGTTGTAGAAAAGACGGTGGTCTGGCAGCTTCAGAAGGTCCTTGATGAAACGTCTGGCTCTTCAGTCAGGATTCAGGCATGGTTATTGGACAGAAACAGAATTGGTTGCACTTGTTGATGACCACTGGCGAGAGCAGGATAGGAGTAGCACAACAATCCTTGTTCTCATTGATCTCTTAGCAGCCTTCAATACCACTGACCATGGTATCTTTTGGGCAAGGTACGGGGACTGGGGGTGGGTGGCACAGTTCTGCATTGGTTCAGCTCCTTTCTCCAAGACTGGTCCAAATCGATGTTAATAAGGAATGAGAGGTCCAGCCCTCAGCCTCTATCTTGTGGTGTGTCGTAGGGCTCAATACTCTCTCCATTCCTCTTTAATATCTACATGAGGCTGGTGGGTAAGAACATCTGCCATCATGGATTGAGGTACTCAGCTCTATCTCTCAGCTCTCTCTCTCCACCCCTGGTAACCCAAGTGATGCTGGAGCTGCCTTCTCATGTGGCTTGGGGCCTGGATGGAGGCCAGCAATTTCAATGGAACGCTGGGAAGACCAAATGGCTTTGGTGCATGGAGCTCCAAGATCTGGGATTCAACATCTTTAGTTGTGGATGGGGTTGCACTACCCAGACAGACCCAGTCCACAATCTGGGGTTTCTCCTGGACTTGTGACTCAGATGGCAGCCACAGTTAGGAGAACCCTTGCACATCATTTTATGCACCAATTGCTTCCTTTCTTGGATCAGCAATCCTGCGCTCAGTTACTCAAGCCCTAATCATCTCATGTTTGAACTATTGCAATGCGTTCTACATAGGATTGCCCTTGAAAAGCATTTTGAAGCTACAGCTGGTGCAGAGGCATGGGCAGTTTTTAGCAGTTATAGAGTGGCCCATGTTACATCACTGCTTTGCAAGCTGCATTGGTTGCCAGTCTGCTTCCAGGTGCAATTCAAGGTTTTGGGCATCACTTTTAAAGCCCTGCATGGCATGGACCCAGACCACTCAAGGAACCATCTCACTCCAATGGGACTGTCCTGTACCTCCTGCTCTGGCAGAGGGGACATACTGTGGACCCCGTCAGCCAAGGAATTTCAGCTGGTGGGTTCAACGAGTCATTTCAAAAGAGCCTCAAGACCTGGCTCTGCCAGATGGCTTGGAGACCTATCAGAGGGAGTTTCATACTGGAGTGCTTGATCAATTAAAACCTAATCCCATTTCCCCATCCCCTATATATCTGGTTCCCACCTTTCCCATCTGGTTTTAATGGTTTGCAATTGTCAGTGATTTTATCTATTATGTACCATGATTTTAATGTCTTCTATAATGTTTTATGCTGTAAGTCGCGCAGAGTCATTGGGTACCAGATAGGCAGCAAATAAATTTTCTAAATAAAATAAAACTCCTTTTAACATCTGGGTCAGAATAAGATGACTATCCTGATTTAGGGCTACAAAGAAGAGCAGCGTTGCATAGTGGCTTTTTACTGCAAAATAAGGCTTCTTTATAATCAAAGCATTTTTAAAGAGGAATGCAAGCACTTTAAATTGAAAATTTCTGTCCAAAATCAATCTTGTTTGAAGGAAGGCAATGTATTAAGAAAATGAAAAGAAAAGAAAGTCGTTAATATGTACAAATTTGCTTACCCTTACACCAATATGTACAAATTTGCTTACCCTTACACTAATATAATCCAAAAAGGTTACAATTTAACCAATTTAACCTTAGCAAATGTAGTGGTCCATTTAAAATATCTTCCTCATTCGTTTATGAGCATTTGCTGCAGTAAAAAAAAAAAATCAGTGCCTAAAAAGAGAGTTAGGGTCACTGACTTCAAATTCAAATTCATTCACCCAGAGTTTTTAAAGGCTTCTAAGGAAACTGGTCAAGTTTAATATTAAATTTTTATACTGTATATAACATTACCAGGATTTTCTTGCTATTGAATGAAATAGATCTATAATTTTTTGTTTCAAATGCTGTTAGTGGTTTTAATAAATGAGATTTTTAAAAAGATGTGAAATGACTGGATGTAACTCATTTGCACACTTGCACCTTTAACAAAATATGGTTAGCAACATCAGGCTTTTAAATAGAAATTAAATCTGATGTTTAATAAAAGCATTTTATTGTCCCATTTCTTATATTGAACAAGTTGATGTTTTTTAAAAAAAAATTCATTGAGAATTGTAAAAAGAATAGAAAGAGTAAGAACTAGAAATATAAAAACATTTTAGGGTTAATTTAGAAGTATTTCTATCCAGGTAGGAATACTATTATTGTAATTGAGAATTCAATACTATTCCAATGTTTATCCATTTTATATATATATATATATATATGTGTGTGTGTGTGTGTGTGTGTGTGTGTGTGTGTGTGTGTGTGTGTGTGTGTGTGTGTGTGTGTGTGTGTGTGTGTGTATGTATGTATGTATGTATATTTGAATTCAAAATGAATTTATTTACATACCTAATCCTAGTTTTTCTTTTATTATATGATTCAATATTCATTATTATATTATTCATTACTCCAGGTTTTTCAGTTACTAGTAAATGAACAAAAATATTTGACATATGCCAAACTATTTAATAGATATTCAAATTGGGTAATTTTGAAAGAAAAATAGGACTTTTTTTTGTATAGCTGTTTATTTCCCAGTAAATCCCATGAAAGATTAATGAAGTTTCATTATAAGCCATTTTTTAATCAAATAAGCATATTTTAAGGTAGCATTTAGTTTCTGTTTCTGATTATGGTGATGAATGATAACTATAAAAATTAAAAATTAAAATATGCTTTAGAATTTTTTTAAAATGTAATCCAATTAACCAGGTGATGGACTTGGGGATATCAACACTGCATTCTTATATGGGAAATAATGCCAGTGCATGTTAACCTCTTGCCACAGATAAAGAATGCTGGTTTGGGAGTAAGGACAGATTTCACTCAAATCAAGTAGATAGCACTAATTCTTTCTGATATGTTCATATTAAATATGCTGTAATAAAAAGAGCATTTTATGTTATGTTACCTAAAACAAGCAGACATAGGACAGAACAGTATTTGCATTTTTTGGTGTAACCAATTTTCAAGCATGCTATACAGATCCAAGCAAATGGTTTTCTTGAAGGAGAATGGCTGGTTGCATGATCCCAGAATGTTGCACCTATCATAAATAGGTGCAGGTCACCAAGCACCCAAATCACAATCACATGAATGCAGGACACTGTACCACCAGGACTGGTAACTAGTCTCTTTTTTTCAGCACCATCCTAACTTTGAACAGTTTCTAAGCAACCAATTGCAAATGAAGGGTTAGCTGTAATTACAGTTTTTTTCAGCTATAGTGCTCCTTTGACTGATATTTTATCAGTGTCAGTTTTATTCCATATCAAACCCTCAAATCCAAATATCATTTCATTTGAATTAACTGATATTTTCCCTTGTCAACTTTTGAATGTCCTGTCCTTGATAAGAGTATCTGCAGTAGCTATAAAAATATTGCAATAGAAGTTTGTATCTTGATTTAAGATATTCAGGAACATAACTCAGTTCATTATGCTTTCTAAATTGCTTTTCATTTTTGTAGTTTAATGATGTCCGTCTTTAATTTATCCAGTTTCCCCTCTATTCGCATCATACAAGTTTACATATAATCCCTTCAATCTGAAAACATGCCCACCCACATCAGTGATTTCCTAACCTCATCCATAACCCTTCTTTTTATATAAGCCTTGCCTGAAGATTAAAAAAGCTCTAAACTTAAGTTCCTTCATACATTAGTTATTTTCAAAATATTCAGGTTTATAATTAACTAAGTAGTTAGTTTTTCATTTTATTTTTAAAGTTGCTACATTTGACTTGCTTTTTGCATGGAAAGATCCTGGAAATCTGTGTGGTTTGACAATAATTTGTGACTCTCAATCACTCAATCCCTCTATCGGTTGTATTAAATTGGAAACCAGATTTTGTTTAATATTATGCCTAACAATTGTATTGATATGCTGAACAGTTTATCATACACCATCCCAGCCCTAGTTTGCTTCAGATGTGGGGGACTATAATTGACTATAGCTTTGAGAATCTGTCTTGTTTAAGGTTATCCAATGAGACCTGATTGAATAAGTGCTGGATCTCAAACATTTTTGTTTCAAATTCAGAACTTGTGTCCAAGTGAACATGTGTCCATGTTTTCCAAGCATCACTATATCACGTCCCTTCAGATCAATCTGGTGTGGCATCTAAAATAACTTTCAAAGTTTATCTTTTGCCAGTGAAATTACTCCTGTGAGCTATGGTGGAAAGGTAATTTCACCTTCTTTGTAACACTCTCATATATACACTACATTTGTCCCAAGGATCAACCAAACTTCTGACACATATATTGAAATAATTGCAGAAAGGTATTGTATCCTTCTTGTACCATTGATGGAAGCAAAACTATTATTAGGCTCCATCCTGAGTTTCCTGACATATTAGATAACAGATAATCAGAGTTGGAAGGGACCTTGTAGGTCATCTAGTCCAACCCCCCGCCCAAGCGGGATATCCTACACCATTTCTGACAAATGGCAGTCCAATCTCTGAGACTTGAAAGTCTCAAGTGATATTCTAATTGATACTATCATTTTGAGATCAGTCAGTTTTAAATTCTTTAATTCAATGTCTTGAAAAATAGATATATTCCGTTTTTTCTTTTGATTGTTTTTGGGTGGCCCTTTGGAAGAGTTTTATGTTAAAGCTATAAAAGCTCCTTTATATTTTTAAAATACTACCTTTTTTATAAGAACTGGATATAATACTATCTTTAAAGCCTGGGTTATAACACCATGAATATGTTTTCCAAGCATTAAGATTTTATTGCTAACTTTGAAAGAAACAGTAAACATTCCAAAGGTGAAAATATATGTGCTATCTTGTATTACATTCATTTCACAGATGCATTTGTTTTGATGTAACCATAGAAACAACTAATTTGATAGAGAAATTTTAAAGATGATTTTTTTCCAAAGTGTTTAGCCTAGAATGCATATTTAATTTTATCTTTTTAATGGTAGATTTAGGTCTTTTAAAAAAACTCTTATTTTTCATTAAATATTTCATTAGAACACAGCAGGAATTAACATGAAATAGCATTGGCTCTAAAAGCTAATTCTGTACCAGCATCAGAATATCATCAGTATGAGATATGGATAATATGTTCTCTGTCTAGCTGAAAATTCATTATCATCCTTTCACTTACCAAGTCCAAAAGAAGTACGTGTTTAGTGATGCTTATTTCTATCAAAAAGTATAGAATTATAGCCTCTACACACATCATTATCCCGGTCACAAATTATTACAAGAATAAAATGAGTTAATTCCATATATATATTTTCCCATGCCCATTTAAAGAAAGGGTTATGTATAGATGTCATCAATTTAACAAAATTCCTTTATTTATGTATCTTTTCTTTTTGTCATACTTCATAATTTTTTATATTCAACTTTGCTTTTATACATTCTTTGGCTTCTTGTACAAACCATTTTGAAATTCCATAACTGTTTATTATTTAAATAGTTTGTTCTCACTATTGTTTTTTTCCCCAATGAGTTTTATTCCCTTTGTATATGTTGGTGACCATTAACTCTACTAATCTGCTTACAAATATGGACCTTGTTGCAAGTTAATCTCACCATGAAAAACATTTTATGTACATCTAATTTAATTTTCTGCAACTGAAACTAAATGTGAATGCACACACACCCATATACCCTCATCATCAGTAGTGCATTTTGCTCCCTTTTGTGAATTCATCTATTTTCTGAAGATAATTATTTACAAGTGCTATGAAGCTTAATCCTATTAGTTTTAATTCTCTTTTAAAAATTCCCTTAAGTGGCACATTACTTAGGAAAACATCCCTAAAACAAAGGTTTATGGTTTAATTTGTCTTAAATATGAAGATTGTGCAATACTTAGCCTTTGTCAAGACTTGAAACAATTCCATGATGCAATTTCATTCCACAAATAAAGTGTGAAGTCTAATTAAAGCTATTTGACAACTTTGTTCATTGAATACAATAAATGGAATACAGAATATTCTTTTACTTACATTTATACAGATAAAACATTCAACCTCTTTTCTGTTTAGTATTATCCAAGAAGAATGTCGGGTTGTAAAAGCAGCAGCAATGGAAGTTCACTATATCTGATGGGCACAAGAATTTTGACCTGTTCTGTCTCTGATCTGGGCCAGTTCACCCCTCCTTAGAAAATGTGATGGCCCTCGGCTCCCTGGGGATCACAATATAGATGTCAAATGTAGTGCAGACATAGTCCACTGAAGCCCAGAACTCCTGAGCTCAAGTGACTTGGCAGCCTTTGCTTCCAGAGTAGCTGGATTACAAGCTCATGATGCCCGGCTTATCTAACCCATTAAATTGCACTGTTTCTCATATTCCAAAAAGTGTGTGTTTTATGTGTATACATACATACATATATATCAGTCTCTAAATATATGTGCGTGCCAGAACTCAAATCTTGAGCATTAAACAAAGTTGGAAAATATGATACAGAATAACACAGTTGGAAGAAACTTCCAATCCAACCCCTACTCAAGCATGAGACCTTATATTTCTCTAGACAAATTAGTATACGCAGATGAAGAAGAGAATGATGTCTTTGAGGCAGTCTTGATTTCTGGCAATTATGTGTGTAAGTTAATAGTTTAGTTGACACCGATTTTGAAAGTGATTTGCAATTGCTTTCTTCCTGAGATATCATCCTTTTATACGGTCCACCCCAGAAAAAAAAATTGTCCGGGCACTAAGTTCTAATTAATATTTTGCTTTCATTACACTATGAAGAGCAAAATACGATGGATCTTAGCAGTGATATTCTCTTTTTTCGCTAAATGTTTATTGGTTAAACCAATTCACAGCCAGATTTCAGACATTTTTATAAGATTGGTTATTCATAAGATAGGAGAAACTCAAAAGTTATGTACAGTCTCTACTAGATTCTCACAATCCTTAACTCAAGAAAAACTTTTACCCATTAAACTTTTTTTCAATTTCATTCTTATAAAAATAACAACAAATAACCCTGGAAATTAAAATGATGGATATCTGATTATTATATCCAAATTATTGTTATGCTTGTGATAAAAAGTACCTACACACTCTTGTAATATATAGAATTCTTCCTTGGCCACACAAGGAATTTGTCTTGGTGCAAATACTCTCAGTATACATAAAAGAAAAGATACATTCATCAAGAGTTAAGAATCATAAGGTACAACACTTAATGATAGTCATAGGGTACAATAAATTGTACAAATAAATTTCATCAACATGGCTTTCAGTACGCTCAAATTGGGTTCCCAGGTGTATGCAATATTTTCCAAGAAAGAAGCAATCACATTTCATTTCATCTTTTTCTTTCTTTCTTTGGTAATTTATATCAAATTTATGAAATATATGTGATTCTGAGAATACACAAAAACAATACAACAAAAACAACAATCAAAAAAATAAGAATAAATGTTCAGGCATTCAGTTTAAGTTTAATAAACTATATTATACAAAAATTCTGTAACTTATTAAATCACCCATTTCTCAATTCTACTTACTTTTTTAAAAAAATCTTATCGCTACTGGGCTAAATTATTTATTAATAATATAGTTGTTTGGGGTTTTTTTCTTTTTTTCACTTTTTATTGTAACTAAAGAAATACATAATGAATCCAAAATATAAAAATGAATCACATCTGCATACCAGTAGCAATAGCTTCAAAAATATTAAGAACATCTTATATAAAGCATTGGAAGTATGCTCTTTGCTGAATGATGTTAATACATAAATTGTCATGACTAAATGCCAGCTGTCTCATCATCTTGCTAATGCAGGGAAGGATTTTTGTTTTTCCATTTGTATGTTACTCAGTGGTTTATATTTATGTGTTTTATTTTGAAGTAAATGATGCATCACAGAACAATATCAGAGATTTGTAAATGTACTCATAAGTTATCTAAAAAAAATGTTTCTCTTATAAATGCCCAATCCATATCTTCTAGTTATAATGTGCACTAGGAGTGTATTTCTCTTGTTGACATCATTCTTCTTCTCATCTGTTTTTGGAGAAAGGTTTTGTCATTTTTGATAGATGGAAGGTTTGTGGCATTTTGCCCAGCTGGTATTATTTTCTGAATCATTAACCCGTATTTCCACATTCAGGAAATTCCTGAAAAGCTTTTCATCACTCCAAAAACTTTTTAAATATCAAAATCTCTTTTGTTGAAAATCATGGCTTTAAAAGGCTTAGTGTACACTTTGTAACTAGGTTACATGAAATAAAACACAGTGATAGTGGAAATTCCTTCTTATTCATCATTTAATGCAAATTCTCCAAAATTCATATTTTCCAAATAGATATGATTATCTATATCTGCACTTCTAATTTTTGTGATATTTGGCCTTTAACTATATATTAATAAAATTAAATTATTTTTCAAAATTAACAGTGGCTATATTATCTTAATTAACAATTATTAATATTATAACATTACTTACTTTTTTATAATATCCATGCCACATTTGTCACCTATTATAAAATATATCACGCTAAGGAAAAGAAATATGCTAATATATCACATATTAAATTTGTTTATAAGAATGATGCAAAAGAATTAATATGCCTTATATGAGTTTTCCAAATAGCAATAACAATAGCACTTATATAGATACAAAATAGCAATAACAATATATAAACAACTTATATATTGCTTCATAATACCTAAGTTTACAGAATCAACATATTGCCCCCAACAATGAGTCCTCATTTTACTGACCTCAGAAGGATGCAAGATTGAATCAACCTTGAACCAGTTTGAAGATTAAACCTCTGGCAGTCGGCAGAATTAGCCTGAAATACTGCATTCTAACCACTGCGCCACCATGGCTCAATACTGTAAATAACTTGCAGAAAATGCAATTAGCTAAACTTTTTAATTGTTTGTTAATTTCATTAAAAAGTTTTAGCTGTGGTATTATTGAAATATGTTTATATATTATTGATTACAATAAATCTATTTATTTATTTTAAAAAATTATAGGGCTTTCCACTCACTTTCAGTGACTCTAAGCACCTTACAAACAATAAAAACTGAATATAAAAAGAATAAAAATAGTAATTCCCCCCAAAAAAATTTAATTGCATCGAATATGAGCCCTAATGTACTTCAAGAGTTCCTATGATCTTTTATCTTCAGTTCCTCAGTAAATCAAAATGTAATAATCAAACAGCAGTCTATTCTGGTATAATTGTTTCAATTAAATCAATCCTGCATAATATGTATATGTTTTCAATCTAAATAATCTGACTAGGATAAAATAATATATTCAGTGTATATCAACAGGGGCTAGTACTTAGACATTTTTGCTATGTATTTAGTATTCCTTAGCTACTACTGTAGAAATGACTATTAGCAATTCCTAGGATTCTGGTAACAACCTTGTACAGTCTACAGATTACTTGGGCCTAAATTTACTGCATACCCAAGAATTATCAGACCCTAATCATAAATACAGAATCTTCAAATACCTTCCTTCAACATTTCTCCATTTCATATGTATTTATAATTTAAGTGTTTTTGTGTTGACATTTACTTTTCAAAATATTTTGTCTACATCAGATACATCAAATGGTAGCTTACAAAATAAAATGGCAAACTTGTGCACACATTTACATGGAACTATATTTTCACCAACTGCAGTGGGATTATACCTTGAATTAAACTTAAACTGTAGAATAAGTTGCTCATTCTTAAAAATTGGTAATGTTATTAGGTATTGAAGACAGTATTATAACAGCCTACTAAAATCAACATTTACTGTATATGGCTTCTCTAAGGTACTTAAGGTACATACAGATATGTTAGGAAAGAGAACTAGAATGAGAAATAATCTTAAAATATTGGTAATTAGTGTACAATTCTTCTCATTATATTTGGTATTTATGATCGTTTTCTTTCCATTTTTTTCCTTCACTTTTCACTCTAAAAACAGAAAGAATCCAAGACGTATAGAAAGGTTATCATTTTTCCTTTAGCACTGAAAACTCCAAATACTGGCTGCAACTTGTTTCTTCTTATATACTGTAGGCTTTTTAAAAACCTTTATCAATATTCAGCTGCACCAAAGATGATACCAAAGGTCAAAGTGTTTCATAAATAATCTATACGATTTAAAAAATCTGTCCAAAGTCTGATGAAATGTAATAGGATCAAAAAAGGCCACCATTTTACTTCAAAGTAAAATGAGAAAATGAGAATTAGGGATATCTCTATCTATCTATCTATCTATCTATCTATCTATCTATCTATCTATCTATCTATCTATCTATCTATCTATCTATCTATCTATGAAAAATCTTGTAATTAGATCATTCTGTTGAACTTTTAGAATTTTTTTTCCTTTCTGATGTTCAGCTTTTCCATTTATTTTGATGGGATGTATTGAGCCAACATTGTCTAAACATGGCTGCAATATATTTTTTTCTTAATACAAAATCCTGTAACATCACAGAAGATCAATGAAGAAAATTCAATGGTTTTTTTTTTGGACTTTCTTCACCATTTTAACAATTAAATCCTATCTTTAGATTTGTAAGTGTCTGAGAAACGTGCCATATCTTCATTTCCGCTGCAATGTCAAATTAATTAATCTACTCAATTCATTAAATATGTAATTAATGTAAAACATCTATCTTAAAGGTCTGGAATACAGTTCTCAAATTACAACAGTTCGTTTAGTGACCGTTCAAAGTTTCAATGGCACTGGAAAAAGTGATTTATGACCATTTTTCATACCTATGACCGTTGCAGCATGTGTTGCACACTTATGACTCTATGGTCGTGTGATTTACATTTGGATGCTCATATTTATGACGGTTGCAGTGTCTCAGGATCATATGACCACCTTTTCAACTTTCTGATAAGCAAAGAAAATGGGGAAGCCAGATTCACTTAAACAACCATTTTACTTATTTAACAACTTCAGTGATTCACTTGACAAATGTGGCAAGAAAAGTGGAGCAAAACACACTTAACAAATTTCTAACTTAACATAACTTTTGGGCTCTATAGTAGTCGTACGTGAGGGCTGTATAATTAAAATCTTACTGTATAATTAAAATCTTACTGTTTTCCACTGGTGTAATTCCCTATAAATGTATAACTTTAATAGCTTGATTTCCTGGAATTGACATGTATGTCATATGCCATATATGTATTTGTGCATGCAGTAGAGATTTAACATTTTAGCAATTACTGAAATCTTTCTATGTAACAAATGTAAAAACTATGGAATTACAGAGCAATTAACCTAAAATGTATCCCCGCTAAATGTGTCAAATTCTATTTCATTGAGGGCCACATTAGGACTGTGGTTGACCTGGGGGGGGGGGGCGCGGGGAGCTTGGCTGACTGGGTGGGTGTGGCTAACTAGGTGGGCATGGCCAGCTTGACGCCACTCCCCAAACTGCTGGCATGTTTCCTGTTCGCATTGAGTAGACTGAGCCGAAGCCACACTGGCCTAATTGGGTAGACTGGGCCGAAGCTACATTGGCCTGATATTTCCTCTTTGTACCAGGTAGTCCAGGCCGAAACTTCGCTGGCCTGATATTTCCTCTCTGCATTGGGTAAACTGGGACAAAGCTTCGCTGGCTTTCCTCTTCACACCAGATAGCCCGGGCCGAAGCTTCGCTGACCTATTCTGCATTGGGTAGCCCGGGCTGAAGCTTTGCTGGCTTTCCTCTTTGCACCAAGTAGACCGGGCCAAAGCTTCACTGAGATCTTTCCTCTCTGCATTCGGTAGACAGGGCTGAAGCAATGTGGGTAGACCAGAATGGCCCCATGGGCCAGATCCAACCACATTGCTGGCTGGAGCCAGGCTGTGGGCTTTGAGTTTGACACCCCTGGTGTATACTTTTATAAATGTCACATTTGGCCTTTTCAAGACTTACTTACAGTTAAATTCCACAAAATAGTGCATGAAAAAAGGAAAAAAAATATACACAATATAATTATAGTGAGTAAATTAGTCATTTAATTTTCTGTTACATTAACAGTTTTTGGTAACAACTTTCAGAGGTCACTAGAATCATACTTTTATGTAATCCTGAAACTGTAATACATACCTTGGCATACAAGAAAAAGGCATTGGTTAGAAAGAGTATCATGTTTGAGCCAAAAGAAGCTTCCTAATTTTTTTCTAGTTCTATGAATCAAAATGTCTGTGGAGCTGCTCAGTCATTCAAGTCATGGTTGTCCCAAAGGTATTTTTTCCAAAAGGCAACTGACTTTCTTTGTTTTTCCTTGAAGACGTTTCACTCCTCATCCAAGAAGCTTTTTTAATTCTGACTTCAGAACTTCAGTTCTTCAGGCACCAATCTATGTATGCTTATACAAGAATTTAGAGATGATATTGGGAAAGAATGGAAAGGGATTCTGGAAAAGTGATTACATAGCACAAAGATTAAATCAGGAAAGAAACTCAAAATTTATTTATTTATTTATTTTATTTATTTTATTTAATTTTTATACCGCCCTTCTCCCTAGGGACTCAGGGCAGTGTACAGCCAATCTAAAACCTCAACAATAATACAAAAGTTAAAAAAGATTAAATTGGATATTTGGCTGAATAAAAAGCCCACCCCACCCCCTTAAAACCCCCAAATTAAAATTACTGGAGACACATTAAAACCCTCTCTCAGCCCAGGCCGGCCTGCTCGAAAAGCCAGGTCTTCAACGCGCGCCTGAAGGACCTCAGGTCCATGCCGGTACGCAGTTCCGGTGGCAGAGTATTCCAGAGGGCAGGGGCCGCCACAGAGAAGGCCCTACCCCTTGGGACCGCCAGGCGACACATGGCAGCCGACGGAACCCGGAGAAGGCCCTCCCTGTGTGCACGCACTGGCCTGCTGGAGATCACCGGTAGGATGCGGTCCTGTAGGTAACCTGGTCCAATGCCATGGATCGCCTTAAAGGTCAGAACCAGAACCTTAAAGCGAACCCGGAAAGCCACTGGCAGCCAATGCAGCTCGCGCAGGAGAGGCGTCACGTGGGCGCTACGTGACGCCCCCATGATCACCCGCGCGGCCGCATTCTGCACCAGTTGGAGTCTCCGGGTGCTCCCCGCAGGGAGCCCCATGTAGAGGGCATTACAATAGTCCAGGCGAGAGGTGACAAGGGCCTGAGTGACCGTGCGCAGGGCGTCCCGATCCAGAAAGGGCCGCAACCGGTAGATCCGACGGATCTGATGAAATGCCCCCCTGGAGACGGCCGCGACATGGTGTTCAAGCGACAGCCGCACATCCAGGAGGACTCCCAGATTGCGAGCCCTCTCTGTGGGGGGCAAAATTTCCCCCCCAATAGCCAGCGACGGAGTCAACTGGCTATATCGGGGCGCCGGGAACCACAGCCACTCGGTCTTGGATGGGTTGAGCCGGAGCCTGTTCCCGCCCATCCAATCCCGCACGGCCTCCAGGCACCTGGACATAGCCCCCACAGCATCGTTGGGGTGGTCCGGGGTGGAGATGTATAACTGAGTGTCATCTGCATAGAGATGACACTTCACCCCAAGACCACGGATGATCTCGCCCAGCGGTTTCATATAGATGTTGAACAGGAGAGGGGAGAGAACCGACCCCTGAGGCACCCCACAAACCAGGGGCCTAGAGGTGGACCTCTCCCCTCCTGCCAACACAAATTGCGAACGGTCGGAGAGGAAGGAGGAGAACCATCGAAAGACGGTTCCCCCAATTCCCAACCCCTCCAACCGTCGCAACAGGATACTATGGTCGATAAAATAACCTTAACTTCATTTGGTTGGGCAGAGATAAATTTGGACAGGGTTTTAAGATTCTATTATATACTCTGCAACAATATATTAGCATTCCTGGGCCACCTAGTTCCTTGTTCTGACATAAAAATAAAAATTACTGTTTATAATTGAATTAAAATTAATCATGTCTTTTTTTTTCTTCCCTTTTCCTAGGCATACCAGGCAGTGATTATATAAATGCTAACTATATAGATGGTTACAGAAAGCAGAATGCTTACATTGCAACCCAAGGAGCTCTTCCCGAAACCTTCGGAGACTTCTGGAGAATGATGTGGGAGCAAAGGAGCGCCACTGTTGTCATGATGACCAAATTAGAGGAAAGATCTAGGGTAAAGTTTCTTCTTTGTGATAGATGTAATTCAGTAAGCTTTCTTTTATTATATTTTTTAAAGTGTCTCTCACAGCATGATTGGCTGGGGAATTCTGGAACTTGAAGTCTATAAATATTAAAGTTGCCAAGGACAGCCCTGGTCTATAAAATCTTCCTATTGTAGTTCTGATGGGTTCAGCAATTTTCAAGTTGACACTATAAAATGTTCTTTTTTTTTTCCCCATTCAGCTCATAAACACTGTTCGCAATTGTTTTGATGCATCAACTTTATCCTCGAGGCACAAATGGAAACTTTGAGACACAGAGTACTGAATTTCATTGAGGTTTTGTGTAGGAGGGGAAAACAACTTGAAGAATCTTTGAAGTCTTAGAGCTCTTTTGTCTGTGATAAATCAGTTCCTATAGAAAATGCAGTAACACTGATTTTAACTGTAGTCTACATATATTTTAATCTAGTAAATCTGGAGTTTTGCCCTAGCACTACCTAGTACTTTTTCCATAGTACTAAAATTGGTGCTACCAATTTTCAACAAGGAAAACTATGTTTTATAGAAACTGAAAGTATTCCTAGCTTTATCACATTGGTGTTTTACCAATAATAAAAGAGACATGCTGGGATAAAATATGAAAAGTGAACGGAGCTAGCTAGTTATTTGTATCATAAATAACCACCCAGAGTCATCTTACAGGAGAGTTGGGTGGCATAAAAATAATAATTAATAAATACATTTGTTGGCCTATGGTAAGTTGGGCATCAAATAAATTTAATAAACAAATGCATACATAAGATCATAATCAGGGAATGGTTAATGCTTCTATTTAAAAAACTGTGTTAATGTGTTCTTTGTGTCTTACTATATATTTTATGGGACTAATTTGGCAACCTATATAGACACATAATTATGAAGTTGTTATGCACTACATACATGCATATCCAAACTGAATTAGTATTGTAACTCTCAAATATCTATTAGTGATGTAGATTCCATTATAGAATGATTTTTTTTTAGCAATCTCTATTTTGTTTTGGTGCAAACAGGCTTTATTTGTTCCAGCATTGGATTTGCTTTCAGCTAGACAAACATAATTTTGTTTTTTATTCTCAGTTCCAGGAATAAATATAACTTTTATACAGGAAAAAAACCTATTCAATATAAGAACAAGCATAGCTTATCACATTAGTGCAGATTAGTGTGAGACCATTCTCTGAAAGATGTGCTCAACCCATTATTGAGAGTGCATTTTCAATATAACATTTTTGTTCTCTCATAGAATAGAAACCTGTGCCTTGAGTATAAAGTTGGCTTAAGTTCTGAATTTTGAAATTAAATAGCAATATGGAATTGGAATCTATCTTGATTTCTTAAACTGTGGTTTAGTATTTGCTAAAATACGAGAGTTGTAGTATCTGATAAATATGTTAACCCACAAGGAGCAGTTTGTAACATGAAAACAAACTAAGTCAGTGTTATATACTTTGAGTGATCCACATCTTGGGCCCACTAGATCATCTAGTTTTGCTTTTGCATTTTGTTTTCAACATAATCTGAAGTGCAAAAAAATCTGACAGGTTAATGCGAAAAGACTACATACAGTACTAGCTGTTGAAGGGCAGGCGCAGCTATTTGTCTAGATGAAGTTGAAGGGAGCCTTGGTAACAGTCTAGCTTTCCCTGAAAATTACAGAAGTGTCCTTGAAAAACTGAGCTTTTCAGGAATTTCAAACATATAAATGCTACTACTGTTTCCTTTGGTAACTGCTTTACCTCCTTTAGCAAGGAGAACAGATTGTTATATCAGGTGATCTTAGCCCAAACATCTCATCTTAGTAAGCTGTTGTTCCTTCATTTGTACATTATATGTACATTATAAACCGTATATAAACTCTCTTAAACATTTTGGTACTCTTGAGTTTTACTGTTTTATTTTTCACAAGATTCGGTAAACATCTTGTTTGTTGGGAATCATATCTTATCCAAGTTACCTAGATATGCCTATCTAGTTGGCTTCAGCTATGCAGGACAATTAGATACTGAACGTTCTTAAGATGTGTATTTTTATTTTTCTGGTAGTACAAACAGTGAAAATGAACTGTGTGAACTAAATTAACATTATGCAGGTCAGCTTCTGCTCATTCAACAGTTCTGCAGGACCTCAGATAGTACCACAACCTTTCACAACAGATTGGGGGACTGTCTTAGGAGCCTCTGGGCAGTAATGTGATAAGCCTCTACAGCCATTATCTTCCTAATGGAAGGATTCCATTGGATCAAAGCCTAAATTCCTATTAAAATAGGAATGACATTTCAGAAAGTCTGTTATTCATCCGTTTGGTATTCTATCCAGCTTGGGAAATAGATGCAAAAAAGAAAAGCTTTTTCCTCCATTGGCAGATTTGATAATTACTTGATCTTGAAAGCAAAAGCCGTCTGCTGTGGGACTTCATCTTTCTGTGTTCCATTACATTTTTTTTTGTTTATTTGCTTTCCTGTTGCTCAGTCCTGCAGCTTTGCTTCAGCATTTCTAACCTGTGCTGCATAGATAAAGGGATCTTTTTTTTTCCTTGTGGGGGCAGGGGGGGGGGAGGAAGGTTGAAGCACCAGCAGAAATGAACTTAGTTGGCTCATTAGCATGTTTTAGAAGTCTGACTACCTCCAGCTTTGAGAACTTAAATATTCAACAGCTGAGAACATTGAATGAGGTTGTTACAGTGAATTAGTTATTCATTTATTTGCCTATGGGGAAGCTACAGGGCAAGGTGAGCTCTTTTATTTATAACCCTTCTTTATTGTTTTCAATTTAAATGTCATCTCCCAAATCTTACCTGACCTAATCCAGACCTTAGAGAGAGAAAAATTAGTCCATTACTTTGCTAACATATGCATAATTTATATCAAAAAGGATTATGCACACAGCCATGCATGGAGGAATATTGATAACATATTTGTTACTTGCATGAGTATCAAATGATTTGAAGCATTAATATTTGTCTCTTGGTAAGGTGCTTTTCTACAAAATCTCCATGTGTAGTGTTACAGTTGTTGTAGTTAATTTACTTTACCTTGTGTACTCAGTCTCATCTCAGATTGTTTCCATGTTATTCTGTGGTAATAAGGTTGCTATCTATTTTCCCTTATCTAGGAAAGAGATGTTATGGTAAAGAAGTGAGTCTTCTACCAGAATGAGTAGCTCTAGTTCTTTCTCTTTGTTTTTTCCTTCATGGTAATTAATACAGTTGTTCGTAGATCAACAAAGCTGAGCTTGAAACTAGATGTAAGACAATATGTCCATAGAAGAAGATTTCTGAGCATAAATCTCGAACTAAATAAGCTGCTGCCTACAATACACTTTTCTAATGCATGCCAAGAGCCCCTCCTCTCTGCAGATAGATAATGATTTCCTCTGTTGAGGTATGTCTGACTTTAGTGGCAGTGCTCATTTCTGTTTCTTAGCTGGGGAGCCATCATTGTCCAAAGACACTTCCGTGATCATATGGCCGGCATCACTATTCGCTGAAGTGAGAAACACAGAATCCTGTTACCTTCTGAACCAGAACGTGTTCATAATTTGTTGAAGTTGGAAAAGATTTCGCTTTCTTCCTCTCCCTTTTCATTAAACCACTGAGAGATACTAACTTCCTTTACTTCATATGTATATAAGTCCCTATAGACATTAGATTAGATACAGAATCGGTTGGTGATTTGGAGCCATTATATAGTTTTCAGTAACAGAAATATGTTGTCCATATATAAATAGTAGAGTATAAAAATAGACATTGTTATTGGATCCAGGGACAGCTACATACTTTTTGTGTTCATAAGCATGAATGTGTCTTTCAGGTGACTTTCTGTTCCCATTCTAAGCCTTCATGCCTCTTTCATTAACACTGCTTTGCCAAAAGGATTGGCAAAGTAATATTCTTATCCTTATGACGATGTGAAAAGGAAAAAAAGAAAATGCTATTCTACTCCTTCCAGGCATTCTTCCCACCAAGAGTCCAGAGAGTGCTAATGATCTCTGCTCCTAGGAGTGATGCCTGATAGCCAAAGAGCTTGGCTGTCTTGTTCTCTTTTTAGCCTTATCAATACTGGCAGCAAGATGCTACTCCTTCCAGTCCATAAAGAATAGAATAATATTTAATTTTTTCCTAGTGCAATGGAAGGATTCTATTTATCTGTTTGAACTTTTCATTGGACAATGCTCTTTCTAATCACGCTTTCACTTCATCTCTCAATATTTCTGTACCTTTGTATTTGGCATCAGAGAAAAAGACAAAGTCCATCTTTGCCATGAAATTGGTTTATCATTTTTTTGAATCCTTACTATTTGGATTTGATTTGACTTTAGTATGGAAGGATATTGTGTTTATCCTTTTGTGGATCTAATCTGTTTTCAGATCACATCTCACGTACAGTATGTACAGGTCTGATAGCTATATGGTGAAATTCTTCATGTCTCAATGCGTTTGATTGAAGATAAAATTGTATCATAATAAAATCCAAAAATATGTATTCAGATTTTTGTCCATCAAAGCATACAGTATCTTCTGACTGATAAAAAAATAAGGTATCAATTCAGAAAAAAGCACAAAGAGTAATGCAGAGTAGAAAAAATGATTTACATTAGTATTTTTTTTACTTGTGGTCTTGGCCACAAGAATTCTTTGAAAAATAGATTTCTATTAGAGGGATGATTTCTAGCAATGTATGCTATATGGTAACAGACTGATCGGAACATCACATTCATGTTCCTAAGTGTGCAGTTCTTTCAGAACAAGTCCATGTGTGAAGCCAATTTTTTTCCTAATCCAGAGGCAGGTTAAATCATTTTATACTGTGTATGAGTGGCATTGTGCCAATTGAGAGTCAGGATGGTGCAATTATTTTTAATCTTACATTCATGATGTGCTGCTGTTTTACTGAATAACACTGTAAGTTAATTTTCTACTGTTATTTCTTTACTGATAGTGTAATCTAGTAGTTAATAACCAAGCATTGAAAAGCTTATCAAACTGAATCTTCAAAAGAAAATGTCATGCTAAATGCCAAATACATCAGCAGATATTAAAACTGCACGGAGGTTATTAGTATTCATCCTTGTAAGATCAACAGGTGGCTGAGGCAGATCACAGTTTGAAGATACACTTAAAGTTTTTTAAAGGGGAGAGAAGAGTAGCTGAGACTCTGTAGTGCTGGGAGGTCTCTCCAAGATGCTGAAGAAAAGAAGGCAAATAACAATCTTACTTCTGTACTTCTTCAGGAGACTTTTTTTTCATTTAGAATTGAGACTAAATCTTTGTACCAGAAAATTGCCTGTCTACCCTTGAATGTCAAGGATTATGTTCATCACTTTTTGTGCAAGGTGGAGGGGGGAGGGTTTACATATGGAAATTTCTTTTCTGAGCACAACTGCTGCAAAGTTGGACCATCTTTTGATATTTATAGCTTGCTGGAGTGTGAAGGTTCATGAATATTCTCTAGTAATAAATGTACATATTTGAATTCCTCAGTTCTGCAGAGGTGTCAGCTTTCATTCATGTGGGAAAGTAAGTCATTCAACCTCTACTGATTTTATTTCAGCAGGTGGTCATATTTTTATCAAATGCAGGAAATCCAGAAGAGACTTTTTATAAGATACCGTCGCTTAGACATTTGGTATATTTGGCAGTTACTTGAATATTTTATTATAATTTATATAACATTAAAAGACACATGCTTTGTTTGTATTCCATGATTTGACATTTAGCTAATAAATTTGATCTCAGCTATATGGTTTCTTTGTTAGTATTGGCTGATAAAGTTTATATCTGAATTTCTAAGGACATTTGGACACACATTTATTTTTTAAGCATCCTGTCTGCTTTTTAAGAGACACGAGAAAGGGGAAAGCCCTTTTCCCTGCCATAGCAGAGTAATGCCAACCATCTCCCGATTTGAGAGATCAAAAGATGCTTTCAAATGATGTGGCCTTCCTGAACAAACAGGTAGCAAAACCTTGGAAAAAAACCCAGAACAATTAGCAGCCAGGCACAGTGAATAATGTAAGAATGGAAGTGGACATTCTAAATTTCAATAAGGCCATCAGATCTATTCCATGGTGAAAAGAAAAATAAGGTCAATTAGAAATCAATTCTGCTTTAGCTATAACAATGTACCATACTTTTTGTTATAATAACTAAACGTGCCTTTTTTTTTCCAGTGGGCCCCTACCAGTTAAAGATGACAAAAATAAATTGGGGAAGCATTGCCTTTTATCAGAGGAAGTAGTTTCATGAATCTTCTTTTTCTTAATTCCATTCTTATATAGTTGTGCTGAGACATACCATCTGGACCATGGAATTCCAAAAGCTTCATTAAAGGTCTTGCTTCACTGTAAGAAATCCCCTATAAAACTTATAGTATTCTGACTTGAGTTCCTACTGTCTCACACAACATGCTGAGCGCTGCAAAAGCTATTTCAGTAATGTTCCCCAAATGAACCATACCTTCCTTCTCTCCTTCTGGATGATCTGGATCATTTGCACGACAGCTAGGGGGTCTTTTGGTTCTGTCCTATCTCAACTTAGTATTCTTCCCTTTAGCTGATTTCCATTTGTTTTCCACTTCTTTACGGTAATGTAACATCACTTATTTTATTTTTCATTTCCCATCCCCCTCATACTTGATTTGTTTGTTGCAGGTTAAATGTGATCAGTATTGGCCAAGTAGAGGAACAGAAACATATGGATTGATTCAAGTCACATTGCTGGACACCGTAGAACTGGCAACATACTGTGTCAGAACATTTGCCCTTTATAAGGTATGTTTGTATTATGCAAGCATTGAGTATCTTTTGATGGAACAAGGTTGTCATTTAAGTTTTGGCAGTATCACAAGCAAGTATTCAAATTTCTGTATAAAGAGGATTAAAAGGCTTTACACTGATGTTCAAAGTGTTGACTTACACAAAGAATGTATAGGACCATGCAATTCTGTTATTTTCAACAGCAAAATTCCTTGAAATAAACGCTTACTTAACAGATGTCCTTTGGATCTTTTGTCCAAATTTTCCACAGAAAAAAATTCCATAAAATTAATGCTCTTTTAAACCAACTTTACAAATATGGAGCATTTCCACCATTAAATCTAAAACACTATTATTTAAAAAAATTACACATTCTTTGTTGTTCTCCTCTTGACAATCATAGTACGTAGCTTGTTTCTCCCCTGTCATCCTTTCCTCTCCCAAAACTAGACTAGCTTTTTTTCCTTTTTCTTATATAAAACTTCCTTATATACAATCATTTTTCATATCCAACTTAACTATAGACAAAAATACTGAATATTGATGCCATGCTTGCGCTAATTCTCATCAATTATTTAATGACTGCGATAAAAAATGGATAAAAATAATGGTTTTAGACTAACAATAAATTTGTTTCACTTGATTTCATGATGATTGCATTCTGATGTATTGTTTGGCACTAAAAATAATTTACACTGAGGTTCTTATGTGTTAGAATGGATCGAGTGAGAAAAGAGAAGTTAGACAATTCCAGTTCACTGCATGGCCAGATCATGGCGTCCCAGAACATCCAACACCATTCCTAGCTTTCTTACGGAGAGTTAAAACTTGTAATCCTCCTGATGCTGGACCAATGGTCGTACACTGCAGGTAAGTGCAGATTTTGCATCAACAACATTGCCAAATATTATGAAGCTTTCATAAGCCATAAGCATTTCACAAGTTAATATTCTAAATATTTTGATACGTTGCATTTCATTTATTTTTCTCCCGTTGCCTGGTAAATTTATTCATTACATATACAAGCCAGAATTGCAGAACAAAGACAGAGATGAAGCATGAACCTAGGTGGGATGTCATCCACTCTAGGAATCACTTAGAAACTTAAGAGTAATTTATAAAATATTATTTTAGGGATTGTGATCATCTCCTAGAAGTCATCTAATGTGTGGTTTTCTCTGAGATGTATGTATCAAGGTATAGAGGTATAGAGTCCACCCATGCAAAACCTTTCGTATTTCTGACAAAAGTGATAAGATTACAGGAATGGCATCACCATATGCAAGTATGTCAACATCCCAAAGATTTAAAAAGATTTATGATATGATATATTTATGTTTTCACATTTTTTCCAAGAAAAAGGTGTATATTCCAAGCTTTGATTTTTTTTTTTCAAATACTATTTCCAGGTAACATATTTTTAATTAGATAACTTCCATAGCAGACTTCCATAGCAATAATGAGAATTGTTTAGATACAATATACTTTGATTACAGCAAACTATCTGGTAAAATATTCTTGACATTATTGTTAAGTATGAGTTGGATGGCATAAGGTAGAAACTTAGCTGAATAAAAAAGAATTTATTACCAATAATTAATATTGTGAAAATAGGATGTGTGTATATTTACTTTGAAAGAGAAGTCTAAGGAAAATATGATGGCCTTTTTCAAATAATGAGAAGACTATCACACAATAGTTGATAGCTGAGATCAGTTCTTTAGCATCCTAAAATGCTGTACTTAGAGTAAGAAGGAAAAATCCATTTATAATTAGAGAAATATTACTGATTCCCCTAATGAAATGCTCGGGGCAATTGCTTATCTAGAAAGATGGTAAGTTCCCATTATTGGATAATTAATTTGATTAATAAATAATAAATGAACAAACAAGATCACTAAATTGCCATCAAACAAGCTATGCAACTAACAAACATTTGCAACATAGTAGGAATCCTGAGTACCAGGATTAATATCACAAAAAAAAATCATTTGAAACTTATGGATATGATTTTGATGAACACACACAAAAAAGTCTATGACATATTTGCAAAAGTAAGAATGAAGAGTTACATATGACATAGTGGCCAGTACTAAATGAATTGATTTCATCATTGGCTACCCAGGCAAACTAAAACTCTAAAGGATATGTGAATGGCCTCCTATATTCTATTCCCTTAAAATAGTTGATTGTGTGGCTCCAATCCAAAGAGTTAGTCATTCTCCAATTCCATTTAAATCAATGGTTGTGATTATCTTCTCCCATAGAGTACAATGGGTTTTAAGACATAACAAATTTTCTAATGATTGTGACCCATCACAAATTGCAATGCCAAACCACGAGTACAAAAGCAAAAGCAGCTGCAATCTGGCAATTGTCATATGGCCATTTCTACAGGAAACCAAAATTTTAAAACAATGGCATTAATTGCAGAACCCAGTATAATTGCATTTAAATGATTATGTTCCTCTTTGCTTACATCTGATCCAGGCATCTTCTCTTGGCTGCTCAAATGTGCTGATGAAGAGGCTGGAGCAAATCCCAGTGAGGAACATTTAGATATTTTTAGCTCAGAAAAATAAAGGAAACAAGGTGGCCATATTAGAGGAATATCCAACAAGCAGAATCCCAGGAGGGTGAAGATTAATAAAAGGAAGCATTTTTCAAATAGAGCAGTGTTCACTAGTATAATCACATTGAGGAGACATGATGATAATTGTGAGTACTGATTGTTCTAATGAGCAATCAGATAGCAAAAATGGTCTTCTCAGTGCCAATTCATGAGCAACATATGTGAGAACTGCTATTGGATGTATGTCCTCTTTATGGGTTTCCAAACTATGAAAACGATCTGGCCAAAATAGAGGTTTTTATGGTTATGGAGAATTTTAGTATTGCCAAAAAAATACTTGGGCATTCAGGTATTTTGAGTATCAATCAAACAGCTTTAATTACAAATTATTCTATAAATTTTGACATTTACAGTTAGCATAAGAACCATTTCCTCAGATTCTCAAATTTTTAAAAAAGTTGTATCTTTTTAAAACAATTGTCACAATACAGTGGCTTACAGGTGCCAAGCCATAATGCTACCTTGAAATGGCATTTGCACAATCCCAACATTGCAAGATTTTATTTAAAACAAAAAAATAAAAAAATTCCCCCCAAAATTCCTGCAATTCAATCTGTGCTTACCAAGAAATAAATTATTTATTTCTGCAAAATGTTTAGAATCACCATGAATACTCTGTTCACTCGCCTTTTTTTTTGACAACTTAGAATATCCAAATACTTTGCTGAAGAATGAAACATAAAAATATGGCTTTCAATCTTTCTATAATGGAAATATACTACAATCTGAATGGCTTCATGGTATTTTCTGATCACTTTCCCCATAATTCTCAGCCTGCACACACTGGTTCCTGAGAGCATTACTATGTTCTGTAATCCTACCACATGCAGAAAGCAGTGTTATTGAGGAAGACTGCACTACAATTTCTGTTTCATCAGATATGCAAATGGTTGAGGGTATATCTTTCAATAACACTTGCAAGCTACTTAGTAGAAATTGAATTTGCCTAATTACTATTCACAGGATCCCTCAGGTTTTCTTGATGGTGAGATCTGTGCAGCCTAAACTTATTCAGAAAAAAAAATTAATTGGTTTCTTGCTTGTTTGTTTGCTCAGTAAGAGACTAAATCAAGCAAGTTGCTGAATTTTAAAGCGAAGACAGGCATAGTCCAGAATGTTATGGCTTAATGTCACATATTTGTTGAGTTCGGTGTGGAATCATTTTCAGTATAAATTGTTAGAGCAGCATATATCCTGGCAGTAGCTAAGTATGGGGGCTGGGTTTTTGCTACTAACATCATGCTTTCTGAGACACAGGTCAAATGGCCAATGATTCCATTGGATTGCATCCATTCCAACACAGTGACATGCTTCTGGGTCATTCTAGTAATCCAGTATGCCTTTGAAAACTACCTGAGTTAAGACAGTTTTCTCATTCATGTCCCTCCAAGCTGCAAGCCCTTTTCTGAGCTCAGTAGGAGTCTGTCCAATTCAAAGAAGGAGCTTTATCCTGTCCTCTTCCCTTTTCCATAAAGTGCCTTTACATCTGCATTCATGGAAGAATTCCTTTCCTGGATTTGTTTTTGTAGGGCTTTGATTTCCTTTCTTCTTTCCCTTTGTTGTGCTCTATATCTCCAGCAATTATGTTCTATTGCTCAATGTGTGGCTGATTGGTTGCTTGGCCAACAGTGTAGTACTTGAAGAAAGGGGCTTTATGTTCCCAGACAAAGGAAGTCATGATTATCCTTCCCAATGCACTTTGAAGTTTCCTTGCATTTCAAAGAGACTGTCTAGGGCAAGCCTTTGTCATCCTCAACTACTTTAAGATATGTGGACTTCTACTCCCAGAAATGCCCATCCAACCAGCATGCTCTAGTCCCAATACCCAAGCTTCTTTCTAGCAAGAAGGAAAGTCTGAATTGGGAATATAATCATACTTGGCTGAACACAATTACAATCTCTGTGGACTTGGGTTCCCTACCTAATCAAGAACCTTCGTTGGGAAGGATTCACAAACTCTTTGGAAACAGTAGCCCATTCAGCCAACCATGGGTAGATGTCATTGCTTCAAACTGCACTAACACAGAGCGTGCAATAACATGTTCACATGCCTCTCCATCTTCCAACTTTTTGCTAATGTCTGAAGACTTAGCTGTTTGCATGAGAAATGTACTTTCTGATTTCTGTGAAATGGAATAGAAAAGGTAGAGGACTGTGGCTTGAGGAGGAGTTGCCTTCTAAACATAATTTTCTCCTGATTATTTTTCTGTGAATCAATGGTAAATGCTATGTTAAATTCCAACCCTGGCTATTCTTAACCTCACAGAAAACCCCTCTTTAACTTAACAGTATCAATGATCCTTATTTCCAGACATTTATCATGTCCTGTGAGACCTGTAATTTCCATTGACCTGTGCTGTGGTTTGGTTCATTATTTGATCGGCATTCTCAATGAATCATTTTATTCACATGTATTTAGTTAATTTTATTCCTCCCTGTGTTTATATATACTCTATAAGGCAAAGAAAGCCTGACTGCTCACAGCTGAGTCTAGTAAAAGAGCAATTATTTTCTATCAGAGCCAACAGCTGTCTATAATGGATTCTGAATTAGAATTATGAGCAAAGAAAAGAATCTAGCCATCTGCAGGAAATGTGAAAATATTTTTTATAATCCTAGGGTATCCATGAGATTTCCAGCTGTAACTCAGTGAATTTTCAAATAGCCATAATCTTGGCACCATCTTGCCTATACATGTTTGTAGGCAACCTTGATGAAATCTAACTGTTCCTTTAAGAGGAGCTGGGCATTCTTGGCTGTGCCTGGCTATGCCAATTGGTCTGGGGCCCCCGATACAGGTGTATCATACTAGAGATGAGATAAGGCCATCTTCCTCCCTTCCTTCTTTGTTAATTCTTAAGACAATTTTAGTGTTAATATTTATTGTTTTAATGTTATATCTTGTTGCTTTTATTGGTTGTAACAGCCTAGAGTTGCCTACAGACAAGATGGCAGCATATATATTAATTAAAGTCAGGGACTCAATGAGCAGTAAAAGCAGGAACTCTGGAGGACAAGATGCAGGGGTGATAACCACAGACTTCCTGAATTGAAGAATGGCAGTGGAAGAATACAAGTAAATTCTGTGAGGCACAATAGTTCAGGCTCACAGCAGTACAAATAGTGTTCATGTAATGTGCTCATAGGGACCTGGTGGCTCAGTGGCTAAGACCCTGAGCTTGTCAATCAGAAAGGTCAGCAGTTTGGTGGTTTGAATCCCTAGCACCACGTAACGGAGTGAGCTCCCATTACTTGTCCCAGCTTCTGCCAACCTAGCAGTTCAAAAGCATGTAAAAATGCAAGTAGAAAAATAGGAACCACTTGGTGGGAAAGTAACAGCATTCAGCATTTAGTCATGCTGGCCACATGACCACAGAGACATCTTCGGACAGCACTGGCTCTTTGGCTTTGTAACGGAGATGAGCACCATTCCCCTAGAGTCAGGAACAACTAGCACATATGTGCAAGGGGAACCTTTATCTTTGCCTTAATATGCTCATCTTCTCCAATTATCCATTTGATTTTAGAATTCAGTGGTTCCCAAAGTGGGCGGTACCTCCCCCTGGGGGGCAGTGGGGTGCCTTAGGGGAGCGCTGAGAGGCAAGGGGGACGGCAAGGGGGTGCTAAGAGGTGGCAGGGGGGCACTGGAGATGAATGGCAGGGCACAATTCAGAAAAAATCCCGCCGCGCGTTCGAGGCGAGGCCCCACAGGATCATCCCATTGACTTTCACGCTCTGGTGCAAAGAGCTCAATGGGGTGATCCTGCGGGGCCTCGCCCTGAACGCAGCATTGGGAAAGGAGAGCAAAGCCAGAGTGACTACTTTGCTCTCCTTTTCAAACATGCCACCGCCACCACGTTTGGGGCAAGGCCCTGCAGAATCACCCCATTGAGCTCCTTGCACCAGAGGCACCTGCCCAAGCAAGTCCGAATGGAGCAGTACACAAAGTCACTGGGGTGAGCCTGAAAGAGGGAAAGAGAGAGGAAAGAGAGAGAGAGAAGGAAGAAGAGAAAAGGGAAAGAAAGAAAGAAAAAGGGACAAAGAAAGAGCGGGGGATGGAAGGAAGGGAAGAAAGAAAAAGAAATAAAGAAGGAGAGAAGGAGGGAGGGGAAAGATAATGAGATATCTATTCTAGTCCAATCACCTGCTCCAGCAGGGTTAGAAGGGTGTGTGTGTGTGTGTGTGTGTTCTCCTTGTAATTTACCAATATATTTTGGTTTTGCCTTCTTCAAAATTGGCACTGTAATACATTGGAGAAAAGTAATTTTTTAGGGTGGAGATCTGGTCCAATGGATCCTGTTTAAAACCTCAACAAAATGTGAGAGCTTCCTGATAGTCTTGGCCATGTTTCATCCACGAAACCTTTAATTATTAGAAGCTAAAGATGTTTCAATGTGCTGGCAAAGATGCCGGCAAAGATGTTTCAATGTGGAAAGGGGCCTCTAAACTAGGCCTCATTTCAATCTGATGCATTAGGTCTCTCTCTCTCCCCCCCTCCATCCTTCCATCCCCCCTTTCTTTGTCCCTTTTTCTTTCTTTCCCTTTTTCTTTCTTTTCTTCTCTCTTTCTCTCTTTTCTCTCTCTCTCTTTCCCTCTCCCAGGCTCACCCCATTGATTCGGTGCACTGCTCCACTTGGACTTGCTTGGACAGGTCCCTTCAGTGCAGCAGGCTCAATGGGGTGGACCTGCGGGGCCAGCACCTAGAACGCGGCAGTGCCGGCATGTTTGAAAAGTAGAGCAAAGCCAGAGGTCAGTAATTTTTGCTGCAAAGAATCACAAAAGCTTCTGGGTTGTGCAAAAGACACGTGTCAATGCAATTCAGCAACATAAAATAAATACAAATAAAACAAATCAACAAGAATCGGCAAAGCATCTCTGATTAGATTTTATTTACTAGAATCTAATTAGAGATGCTTTGCCGATTCTAGTCCAATGACCTGCTCCAGTAGGGTTAGAAGGGAGTGTGTGTGTATGTGTGTGCATGACTGTCAAAACTCCAAAAACAGGTCAAGTAGTTCTGGGGAGGCCAGTCATAAATTAGAACACTTGCTAAGCAACTGGCCATTAAGTGAGGACCACTTGTATTTGGTTTGCCAGTCACCAAACCACGCCCACCCAGTCACATGACCAGCAAGCTACGCCCACCCAGTCACGTAATCAGCAAATCACACCGTCAAATTAGGCCATGCCCACAGAAATTTAAATCCTGCGTCTGGGTGGGGGGCATTGAGGATGAGTTTGTAGCACCAAGGGAGTGGTGGACTGAAAAAGTTTGGGAACCACTGTTTTAGATTATGAGAGGATTAAAATAGATACACAAATGCCCAGTAATTAGGAAAGGGCTTCCCAAAATGTAGATGTCCCTGCAAAGGCATTCTAGGACATTTCTGACATGGTACACTGCTACATATTTGTTTAAAACACTGGAAAATATTTTCTTCATAAACCTGCATAAGACTGTAGAGTAATCACCCAAGCCACAGGTCATAAGTGTTTATTTCAAATTTTCCAAATTGGGTGTCAAAAGCAGTTAAATATTCATGACTCTTTCATTCAAAATAAAGCATAAACTCCATCCAAGTTAAGTTGTGAAAATGCACGCTTTTTGAAGGCAAATGTTGAGATATGAAATAAAAGGCAACAGATATAGTAGTAGTTCCTAATGGTTATAGAATTTAGAATACTACCATGAACAATTCTCAAAGAACTGCTTTTCTTTTTCTCAAAAAAATATAGGTGCAGAGGGTGGAAATGCGGAAGGAAGAATAAATTCTTTTTCATATTGCCATCCAGAAATGATTTTAACTAATACTTGAATAAACCCCCTGATATTGCCTTTTATCTGGTATCTGGACACTTAAATTGATGATACAGTCATTGTCCAATGAGCAGGTTTTTCTTCTTCTCCCAAAACAGCAGCAAAATCTGCGTACTTTCCTGGCAAAGGACGAGGTTCAGGCAACAATGAGAAAAGGAAAAAAGTGGGATGCCTTCGAATGGTACTATAGAGAGGGGAAATAAATTGTCCCTTGTTCCCCCCAGATAGCTATAACCAATTTATGCCCAATAGTATGAGGCATTACAAAAAAAAAAGCTGTTATTTTGAGTAACAAGAATTCTGTATGATCATTTATTTTCAACTGTAGAAGAGTCACATGTGGCAAAATAGGAACTGACTTGAAGTGAGTGTCTGTCAGTTGTCTCAGCTAGCAGAGTTTTCTCTAATAATTGTGTGGGCAATTCAAGCTGATGCAGTGTATTTTTGCCTATGAAATTAACTGTTGCACCAGAGTCTGTGTTTCAGAGTTATGTTTCTAGGTCTGAGGGATGCACAAGGTAGGAGGGATAATAAAATGACTTGCCACTGTTGGCTATCCCTAATTGTCTTCTCACATGCTGGAAAGGGAAACTGAAATTTCATCAAAGACAGGCCATGACTAGGTGTTCTAGAAGTTATTTTGTCTGTAGGAAAAGCCCAAATACTCTTCTTTTTTTCTCTACTGCAAACAAGGATCTACTTATGTTTGTTTGCTTGGTTTCCATAATATTGGACTCTGAGGAAGTCATAGGGGTGTGGGTAGGGGCAAAGAAAATCTATAAAACTTCTGCCAATTATTTCCTCTATGTCTCAACTCTCCTAATCACCCATCCATTTACACACAATGCTACAACAGTTCTTCCAAATTCTGGGGAATCATCCTTCCACAGAATTATTCATCTTACAGTTCCTTGTAAGTCCTTCCCAAAATTGGTTATTTAGGGCAAGATTATTCCAATGCATATCTCTGCCACACATTTGGATTTTTTAAATATATTGCTGAAGCTTAATATATTGCTGCAGCTTATCTTAGCCTCCATGGTGTTAGGAGAGTAGAAGATGATTTGTGAAGGTTGTTGGGGTTTAGTTGAATTGCAGTTGGGGCAGTTTGTCCTGTGAGTTATTTTGGATCGAAGTCCAAGGTGACAAGAAGATCCACAGCAGAGTAGATAGTAAAAATCAAAGCTGCTGATTAGTCTAGCTCAGAGCTGTCAAAATCAAGGCCTGCAGGCCAGATTCGGCTTATAGGGTGTTTAGATCTGGCCACAGAGCCACCCTAGAAATAGCAAAGGACTGGCCTGTGATGCCTCTGTCAGTGAAAACAGAGCTCGGGAGGGCCACACACAGCCCTCCTGGGCCCTAGTTTTGGCCATGACGGCCTCCTGCAGCCCTCTGCCAGCGAAAATAGAGCTTGGGGAACCACGTGGGCCCCCCTTGGGGCCTCGTTTTCACCCATGATAGCCTCCTGCAGCCCTCTGCCAGCGAAAATAAGGCCCACCTACTCTGGCCATATCCACCACCTCCTCGAGGTCAAAAGCAACCCTGATGCAGCCCTCAATGAAATTGAATTTGACACCCCTGGTCTAGCTAAATAGCCAGATCATGGAGTGATGGTTGGTCACAGAGTTCAGCTGCTTATTCACCTTGAAGAACTGCCACAAAGAGTGTTGAAGCTGGCAGGAGGACCAGGTTACACGAGGAGCCAATTGTTTCCAAAAAAAAAAAAAATTGCCCATTCCATCCGACAGGATAAGCATACTTCAGATCCCCTCTATTAATCTTATGGGACTGAGGAAGGTGTGCTTTCTGTATCGCAGTACCTTTCCTATGAAACAACTTCTCCTTGATATTTAGAAGACTCCAACACTTTTGGCATTCCAAGAGGTTGTTAAGACCTTTCTCACAAGCATTTGGGCCAGGATGTTAGCCAATCCCAAAATATGTCTGTTTTTGTGAATATATATTGAATATATATTGTTTTGGTTTTCTTTTGATTAATTATTTTAAATATGTTTTTTTTTAATTTTTTAACAAAGTGGTCATTATGGTTATGTACTTAAGATTAATGTCTATGTAAAATTTCTAAATACATACATACATCTGTTATGTATTCACGAATGTAATTATTTAGATTTGTCTCCTTATAAGCTTGCTGATTTTCTGTTTCTCTCCTGTCCAGTCATCAAAAGCAACTTTAAAAATCTTTCTTATAATCCAGCAATACATCATTGCCTTCAATAAGTGATATGGTCAAGCCGTTGCCCTTTCTTTCAGCAATTAAGAATAAATGAGATCTTAGTCAGATCTTTAGAAGGTTTAAAATATTTAAAAATCTCAGCCTGTCATGCTTTAGAGTAGAATTGGTCATTCCTCCTTCCCAATAAGTCTTCTCTGGTAGACCTCCAAGTGAACTAGGTGTGGAACTAACCATGGGCTCACTCCCAGCTCAGGTAAACTATGAAGCTAGCTGTTTCAAGTTTTGCTATTTGCCTTTATCCACCTGTTGCTGATGCTGTGATAATCCCTTGTTAACTTGTTTTTGAAAACAGCTAAATATTTTGAGGATGTATTATCATATTGCAGGTCTAGAAGATAAGATAGATATCTCTCTGGTGACAGAGTAGTCAACAAGTGACTATTACATTCCAGGAATGCTCTTTTCTGCTATAGAGTACAATAAAACTATTTTGAAAACCTGGCAGAATTTACACCTAACAAAATCAAGCCAAGTTTTTTTCCTATTTCTTAGGGGTGAATAGTCTTTTTTGAGCCTTTTCTGCCTTTAACAAGTTATTCATTCCATATTCCCAAGGCCATATCTTCATCTCTTTGCAAAGGTACATAAAAATAGGTACCAACTTTATCTTGTCCACTGACCGCAGCTTTCCGCTTTGTTCATATGTATGCACGTAGTTTTTAAATGTAAAGAATACTTAGGATATATAAAAAATATACAGAGTGCATTCACATATACATTTAGTATGGTTCTGTCGTTTCATGGTTTTAGACACTAAAGGTATTTCAAGAAATCAGAAAGTAGGTAAATGTGATTTTTTTAAAGAAAAGGTGAAGAATAATATTAGACAATATTAGAAATGTGTCTTGTGCACATATTGGTGGAATATAAAGGATTTAATATACAACAGGTACATAGAATATAAACTAATAGAGTGGGAAGAGACCTCAAAAGTCTTTTGAGTCCAACCCCTGCTCGAGCAGAAGATGGCTAACCTTTTTGGCACTGAGTGCCCAAAGCGTGCACACGCATCCCAAAAAATGCAATATGTGAGTCTTCCCATGCATGTGCCCCACCCCCATGCATGCACCATGAACCCCGCATGCACCTCGCACATGCCCAGTAGAGACCCAAAGACCAGCTAGCCAGTGGACAACACACATGCACAGCAGAGCTGAGCTGGGGTAATGGTTCACGTGCCCACAGAGAGGGCTCTGCATGCCACGTCTGGCACACATGCCATAGGTTCACCATCACCATCACCATCACATTCTTAACGAATGTTCCTTCTTTATGAATACTGAGAGTATTTACACCAAGATAAATTCCTTGTGTGTCCAGTCACACTTGGCCAATAAAGTATTCTATTCTATTCTATTCTATTCTATTCTATATCACAGCCCTATACCATTTCAGACAAATAGTTGCCCAGTCTCTTTTTGAAAGCCTTCAGTGATGAAGCACCCACAACTTCTGAAGGCAAGCTATTTCATTGGTTTATTGTTCTCACTGGTAGAAAATGTCTCTTTAATTCTAGATTGCTTCTCTCTTTGGTTAATTTCTAACTGTTGTTTCTTGTCTTGCCTTTTGGTGAGAATCCTCATCTTACAACAGCAATTGGGACCAGAATTGCTGTCATTAAGGGACATAATCATAAAGCAAAATACAAGATCATCAGTAGTAGGATTCAAATTTTTTTACTACTGGTTCTGTGGGCATGGCTTGGTGGGCGTGGCAGGGGAAGGATACTATAAAATCTCCAGTCATTGGTGGTATATGCCGTGTCTATGAAACTATTCAAATTTTCCGCTACCAGTTCTCCAGAACCTGCTGAATACCACCTCTGAAGATCATGTCATTTAGTGATGGCAGTTCTACATTCCCAATTGCCATTAAGCGAAGACTGTAAATTACTAAACAAAAGGCTTACAACTCCTTGTACACTTCTCTATTGACTTTGGTTGTGGAAAGCTGGCAAGGAAAGTTGGAAAATATGATCACGTGACTGTGGCTCAGTACAACAACATAATTGTAAGCTGAGTAGCTTGATCACAATCACATGACCCTAGGGACAATGCAATGGCTGGAATTCCGAGTACTAGTTGTGTGTTCCCTTGTTCAGCACCATCGTAACTTTGGATAACTTTGTTTGGATGAATTGTGATAGAACCTGAGCACCTGTATATGTCAGTCCATCACAAAGATTTCTCATCCCCAGTGATACCTGTAAGTTCTAAGAAAATAATACAGATCTACTATAATCTCCTGTAGTTGCATGCATAAGAATGAAAAGTTATCTTAATAAATGCAAAAGTTTAGTTTAAGGGATCATTGTTCAGTTTGATCACATGCATGTCTGCAAGTAAAATAACAAAGGATTAATTATTTAGTATTGTCCTATTCAGGTATTTTTATTCTTTGTTTCTAATTTCACTATGTTCTAATTAGCTATGCAAAGTCTTTTGCTTCTAAACCTGAATAATGCCTTTCCTTTTTGCTGTATCTAGTAAATAGCTACTAATGATAATCAGTTACTTAGAGAAGATTGTGCCTCTGTGCTACTCAGTTCCTTTGTAGATTACAACCGATGTTTAGAATGCATGAAAATTACAATCTTTTCTTCTCCATAAGATAGAGGTTGCTTAAGTGATTTTACAACCATTTTATTTATGATTTTGTTAAATGTTACCAAGAAAACAGAATTATTTTGTTTCTTGCACACAAGCCAGTGCCTTTTTCAGTTTTCCACACTCCATACTATAAGGAAAATTTTAAAAATGACAACTCATGAAAGCAAGATTTCTCTCTCTCACACACACATAGATACACATGTACAAAGACTTTCAACGTAATCCACTTTTTCAGCTTAAAGCCTAAGAGAGTTGCCCTTCTATTCACACAAACTCACATACCATCTTTCTAAAAGAGTAGCTGCTGTGGCTCATGCTGCTTGTGTAATTTAATTATTTATATGTATATATCAAACTTATTTGGCCATCTATTTCACAAAAAAGTGGCTGGGTGGTGTACAAGGATACAAACCAATAAACATATTTTAAAAATCATTATCAAAAAGATTTTAAAAAATAACAAGTCATACAGGACATTAAATATTAACACCCATAATTGGGGGCACCCTCAAGATCTCAATGGTGCGCTGAAATCCCCAGGCCTGATAACCTAGTAGGTCTTGAAGGATTTCCAGAAAATAAGGAAGGAAGGATCACTTTTGGGGTGGCGGAGGAGTGTTGAAAATGTCTCATAAAGTGGGCACCACAGCAGCAAGGCCTGCAATTAGGAATAGCCAAGTGTAGTTCCTTGACAGATAGGACTTGCAACATGCCAGATCTGATGGGACAGGCAAATATAATCAGGTGAGATAATCCTCAAATAATCTGGTCCTATGCCATGAAAGACGTGAAAGGTCAAAACCAGGCTAATTCTATAGAAATTGGCTCTAGAAACAAACTGGAACCAGTGCAGCTCAGAGGTATAACACATGTAGTTCTAGAAGCATATATACCCGTGCTGTTACCTGTTTAACCAGCTAAAGTTTCCATAAACCTTTCAAGGGTAATCCCCTATATAGACTGCCTTAAAGTAATCCAATCAGCGGTTGACTAAGCCATGAGTGGCTGTGAGCAGAGTCCTCTGATCTAGGAATGGGGGCAACATGAAATATGCAAAATCCTTCCTAACCATGACTGCCACCTGCTCTTTGATCAAGAGTTGTGAGTCTGAGAGGATCCCAGATTACACACTGGATTTATCTGGGACAGTGCAACCCTATCCATCCCCAAAGATAGTGTAGCCTAGAACCAGCAGGCCACAAATCCCAAAGTCACTCAATCTTGCCAGGGTTTATCTGGGTTTATTTGAAACTTGTTCCCAATTAGATGCTCAGCCTTCAAACACTGGGATAGGATGTTCATAGCATTGCTTAATTCACCAGAAGCAGAGATATATAGTGGATATTGTCAGTATATTTACTCCATAGTAATGGATTAGTTCACCCAGCAATAAATTATCCTTCATTATGTTATAGTATAATATTAAATAATCTATATTATTCTCATAGATAGCAATAGCAACAGCACTTAGATACTGCTTTATAGTGTTTGACAGCGTATTTCCCTCAAGAATATGGGTCCTCATTTTACCCACCTCGGAAGGATGGAAGGCTGAGTCAACCTTGAGCCTTGTGGGATTTGATCTGCCAAATTGCAGGCAGCCAATAATCAGCAGAAGATTATGTTGATTAGGACAATGGAGAAATTTTCAAAAGGTAACATTGCTCAGGCATCCTTAAAATCAGATCAAATACACAGAAGTGTTGCTCCATTAATCAATTAGACCTTATTCCCTCAAAGACCTGGAACTACAGAGGTGAAAAGCAATAATAAGGGTAACCTAAGTCAACTCTATGTGAATATTATGAGCTGGGGAGGGCTCTGCTGAAAATCTTGTAAGTATACATGGCAGTGATGGAACCTGCTGTGTAGGCTGCTTACACTTGGTAGTAAGTACAATTATTTCCTCTGAATGTTTAGTATACAATTAGAGTGCAAGTATTAGCATTCCTTTCTGAAGATATGCTGAAAAGCAGTAATTAAAGCATATAGTCAACCCTAACCAGTACCTCTCAGTCACCTGGACCCACAAGATGGGCAGCAAATAAATTTAATAATAATAATTTGTTCTAATATGAATAATGCTTCTGCAGCTGCTTTATCCAATTTAATTTATAATATAGAAATATTCTGTGTCATGTTATATGTGTTTTGTACTGCTATAATGACAGCAGTGCAACTTATTCTTCATATCATTTCATGTAGCATAAAATAAACAAGAAACAACTCATCATTTCCTCTCAGTTCATTCTATTTTGGTCTTTTCTTCCCCACTATTAAGAGTACAATTTCTTTAGCTTTTTGTCAAAGCATATTCAGTTTCACACTCCATTGCTTTCACCTGAACCCTTTCTTTTTCATCAATATCATGACAGGAATAATGCTTTTATTTCACTTTATTGGAAGAATAATTATATTAAAAATTATATTGTGCTGTGTTTTTATAATAGCAAAATCCATACAAATACTTGAAATAAAGACACTCTAGTAAAAGCAAACTATGTCAAGCTTATCCCTTTGTTTGTTATTGCAAGTATTACAGATTTATTTACAAACATTCATTATCTTTCCATTGAATAGTACATCAATATGTGCAACATAGAACAGATCTAAAGAGTTGCTCCATAGCAGACACAAGCCAACATAAATCAATTGATTTCATTCAGGTAAATGAAAATCCATTGCAAAACCTTTTTAAAAAAAGATTTGGCTCCTAATACATTGCAGTAACAAAAAGTATAGTATAACATATTGTTACTGATAAATAGATGAGTTAGATAGAGTAAGAAAATGAACTTGAAATATATTATTGAAAGTTAAGGATTTAAAAGATAAGGTTAATAGAATAAGTGACATGTGATATAAAATATTGATCAGAACAATTATAAATATATATGTTAAATATGTAGGATATTATTTTGTGCACGAAGAAATATGTACTCAACTGACACACTGTGGAACAGAAAAAAGGCTTTATGTTTGTTTTTGTTGTTGTGATAAAAATAAAAAAACTTTTATTTTTAAAAAAAGCCAACTCCCAGCCAACTGCTAGTGTCAAAAATATCTTCATTGCTTATGCCTCTCTACCAGAAAAATGGTGGAAACAGTCTATGGTGGTTGGTATGACATTGATTCCTTTCTCTGGATTAAATCTCCTGTCTTTATTCTCCTATTGTTTATAGTTCGGTAGCTAAGCAGGTACAGATCTGGTCAGTGATGCATTTCAAAATAGTTTACCACTGGTTCGATGGGCGTGGCTTGGTGGGCGCACTTTGTGCGCACACACACACTTTGTGTGTGCCAAACGCGCACTTTGCACATGCGCAGAGACTTTCCGACACACCGCCTGCTATCCTGCACTTTCCCTGTCACTTCAGCAGCTGATGCGCCACAATCTGCTGTGCTGCACAAAGCAACTGCACTTCAAAAGCAGGAATAAAAGTCAGTATGGGAGCCCATGTGGGCGGGTGGGCCCAACAGCAGCTCCTCAGAGAAAACTGGTTCGATCTCCACTGATCTTCAGATCCACTGATCCACTGATCTCCACTGATCTCCACTGATCTTCAGATCAGGTATGCCAGAACCGGGCCGAACTGGTAGAATAGCACCAGTGGATATGGTCCATGTAAGGATGGAAAGATACCTGGGTATCCCCCCAATGAAGTCATTTCATTGAAGGAAGGTGTACAGGCAATATGTACTGCCTCTTGAATATGAGACAGACAGTTTAACAATTGTGTACCCTTCCCAAAGAATTGTCCAAGAACTCTTTAAGAAGCAAAGAAGATGCAATGGTGGAAGCTTGTCAGAGGGAGATCCAACCAGGAAATAAGGAGGAATTTCCTGACAATGAGAACAATTAATCAACGGAATAGTTGTATATGCTCCATTGCTGGAGGCTTTCAAGAAAAGATTTGTTCAGGGTCATATAAGGACTCCTGCCTTGGGCAGGGGTTAGACTAGAAGACCTCCAGGATCCCTTCCAGTCCTATGATTCTATCACAGGGGTCCCCAAACTTGACAACTTTTAAGACTTGTGGAGAACTGCACAAGTCTTAAAGTTGCCAGTTTGGAGAACTCTGTTCTATCAGTTCAATGCATTTCACAGCCAGGTTGCTTTCATAGTGATCCTGTTGCTATCTTAAACTGAAAAAGTATGCTAGTTAATTCCGCTGACTAACCCTAAAAAGAAGAGCTAGGTATAGCTAATTCAGGATCTCCATTTGAATATACTCTCCATTTACTTGGCTTTGTATTTGTTTTGCTTTGTTTTGTTCTTTCACATTTTAAAATCACAATAATCTCTGTTGCGCTGAACTGTTTTGGCAGTATCATTTAATTAGTCCTATAAACATTTTCATAAACCCAATACCTTTTTATCAGTTTCTTTCTCTTTTATTTATTTTTTTGTCACAGTTGCTTTATGTACTTACACCTCATAAATGCCAGAGTCAGTGTATTCAAAACTGCAATATTCAATCAAATTATCCCTTGATATATGTCAAAAATGTTCTAAATGGTTTTGGCCCATATTTTAATATCTTTGCTCTTCCAGATAAATGGTCTGTGAAATCTAGTAATTACAATGACTTCCCTTGCCAGATCACTGAAGTATCAGAGAAGGGTCGGCATTATAACGACAACAAATTAATCAGAAAAGTCCATCTCCAAGCACATTCTCACAATGGCTTCAATATGAAATGGCCCCCAAATGTCTCTTAATGTTCTTTTTCTGCATACTGTTGTTCTATTTCATCATGGGATATTAAACATATTTCAGCTCATAGGACAGGCTCGGATGTGTTTGCAGATATTGAAAACAAATGTTGGAACTGGATGAGTGATAATATTGAAGCAATAACTATGTCCTAGTAGGCATACTTGTTTAATGGTTTGCATAGGGTTGTTGGGGTTTTTTTGGTACCAACTTTGCAATTTCTACTCCTAACATAAATTGAAGGATTTTTTCTCCCTCACTGTTGGTTTGGGAATAATTTTGTGTCAGTAAAGTAAATTAAGGGAAGGCGTTACATAAACTAAAATTAATGGCCAAAATATCATACTGAAGAGTTCTTTTTGTTCGAAAAAAAAGGAATATATAAGGCGGCAGCAGCATGCATTTCCATAATCCTCAGCTATTTCCAAAAGTGATAAAATGTGCATTGTAAGGGAAAGAATGAATATTTTTTGTGATTCTCAAAACTTTTAATTAGACAGTGAAGAATTCTGAGAAGTATAAAATGTCCCCAACTAAAGTTAACTTAATAAATTGCACAGTTTCACAAGCTACTACTTCTATTTCTCTTTTTTAAATCCATATAAATAACTCTAGTTATAAATGAGCAAGAAAAAAAAATGAGCCACTACAGAGAGAATTATTCTTCTAAATGTTGTTAACTTGCTTTCTGATTGCATTAGTACAAATAATCCAAATTGGAAGAAATTGTGGTTGGTTTCCATAGAAAATATAGCAGTTGCTAAATACCCTTAAAGTGTAATCAGTATCTTTAAAAAAAAATAATCTATGTTAAATAAATATTGGCCATGGATTATTTTCTTCATTTTCTTCCAAAGTTTTCAAACAAAAATGCTAGAAACTTTGGATTTTTTCCTATTGGTTTTGAAGATATTTGTTTAAATCTTTCTCTTTAATATTTGACAAGCAGGACAAGTAAAAAAATGAGATAACAAAGAGATGTCTTATCAGCTTCCTGCTCCTGTTAGCTTTTTGGTTGTCTGCTATAGAAATGGGGAGAAGGAGGAGAATTGTCTGTTTTGTCATTATTATCATGCAATAATCTCTGTTCCTAAAGATGAACTTCCCTTTTCTATATTACAGAGAACAAATCCTTCGGTTTGTTCCTTTAAATCACATATACCCTGTCAGTGCTGGTGGAAGGAAAATAAATAATGTAAGAAGCTAGGTGAATGAAAGCTAACTGAAAAGGGGTTCCTGTGCTTAGAAATTTTATTTGAATCCACACAAAAAGAGAAAGATGGCTAGTTAATCTCCACATTTAATTGAATAATTATTGTTCAATGCCACTTCTGATGAAATCTAAGCATTTAGAACATTTTTTATAGTTTGGAATGATTTCACTCATAAGTAATTAATTGAAATGGATTTGTATTGAATTTCTAGCTTCTAGAAATGAGTCATGGGTATTTATATTTTACATGTTTTTATCCCAACTTTATTACCTTTAAGTAACACAATGCGGCAAACATACATAATACTCCTTCCTCTTATTTTCTCCACATTTATAACCTGTGAACTTGGGCTGAGAAAGAGGGAGAGAGAGAGAGTGACTGGCCAGATAGCTGATAGCCTCCATGCCTAAAGTGGGGCTATAACTCACATTCTCCTGGTTTCTTAGTCAGCACTTTAACTGCTATACCTAACCTCATCTATATAAAAGAATCTATACTATATATTTTTTTAAAAATATCCTTCAATGGTGCCTTCTAAGCAGACTGTTTTTAGATTTTGAATAGAATCCTATTCCTCATCATAAGAATATTATCCTCAGGGAAAGTAACTTCCAATAGTGAATGAATGAAGCACCTCAAAAATCATGTGGTTTTTTTTCACCCACCCATTATACCTAAGAAATAAAATCCCAGGCAAGTAAGTTGTTGTTTATATACAGCAGCTCTCCGGGGAATAAAATAAAGCTATTTATCCTGTAATTATTCCAGCTTCAGCACATGGATTGGGTTTTTTTTTCATAATCGGTTATGAGAGCTTCATGAAGTTGCATGTATGAGAAGTCTCTATAGTAGACGCTGAGTATATGATATTTTGCTCTTGAGATTTAGTTCCGAGCATGATCGATAATAATGATTGTTGCACAGAAAATGATTGATAGTATCATTCCTTCTTTCAATTTCTCTAATATTTATTTAAAAAGCAAATCATAATAAAATCTGCAACGCCAGGCATTAATTTTAAAAATATGCTCGTTATGAGGCAGAAAACAGAGTCCAGCATCAGACAAAGGCTTATTGGTAAGATACATGAAAAAAAAAGTTCACAATAAGTAAATCATTCAATCATCATTGGACAATTTTTTATGGCATTCATACGGTGTTCCAACACAGAATTTTCATAATAAATATGTTCAGAGAGTAAATCAATAAAGTAGTTGCTCGGGAATTTAGTACCTTCTTGAAACTGTTGAAAGGACTGTGTTGTAGACTGGAGATAGATGATGTCATATCCACCCCCCTCTGTTCAGTTTTGACATAGATGGCCTCTTTGATCCCTCTTTCAAATCAGTGGTCCTCTTTGTCCAAAATGTGGACTTTGCTGTCTTCAAAAGAGTGGCTTTTAAATGCAGATGAACTGCTGAATCTTGTCCTGATGGGTTTGTTCTCCTATGCTGTGCCATATGTTTATGAAGTGATTGTTTTGTTTCCTCAATGTATAGATCTGCACATGGCTCACTGCACTGTACTGCATATACCACACTGCTCAGTTGGTGCCTGGGTGTTTTATCCTTAGGGTGGGCAAGCTTTTGCCTTAGTGTATTCTTGGGTTTAAAGAAAAATCAGAAAGTCCAGTTGCCTGTTGAAAAAGCACCTTGGGACCACCATAATCTGGATGACTGAATCTCCATAGACACTGAGTTGGAATAAACAAGAATAGTTCATGCAGCTAAAACAATGTAAAACATATTCACTGCCTGTTGTCATTAGTCAGGTTACATCTCTCATACAATATAAGCAGTGTGGGGGCCTAGTGGAGTTCTCACCTCACAATCAGGAGGCTGTTAGTTTGATCCTAGGTAGTGTCAGATATTTCTCTCTGGGTACAAAGAGAAAATATCCACTGCAAATTTCATGTAGGCATCAGGAAGGGCATCCGGCCAGTAAACGCTCAGCTACATTCAGTCTCCCCAACTCCAACCTGGCATAAGAGATTACGGAGTCATTAAAAGGCAAAAAAAAAAAATCTCTTATATGATATACAGGTAATCCTTGACAGTTCATTTAGTGACTGTTTGAAGTTACAACATCCCTGAAAAGAGTGACTTACGGCCATTTTTCATACTTATGACCATTACTGCCTCTTCATGGTCAGAATTCAGATGTTTGGCAATTGACTCATATTTATGACAGTTGCAGTATCCCAGGGCCATGTGATTACCTTTTGCAATCTTCTGACAGGAAAAATCAACGGGGAATACAGATTTGCTTAACAACCATGTTACTAATTTAACAAGTGCAGTGATTCACTTAACAGCTGTGGTAAGAAAAATTGTAAAATGGGGCAAAACTCATTTAACAAATACTTCACTTAGCAACAGAAATTTTGGGCTCCATTGTGGTCGTAAATCGAAGACTACCTATAACTTTACACAATTATAATTACAAGCCTAACATATGGTTCGTTCTTGGGAAATCCATTAAAAAAATCACACTCCAAGTTTTGTTTCATGATTTCTCAGTGTGATATGGGAAGGAGTGGCAGACACTGCCATTTGAAAATTGGCACGGCAATTGTTTCCCTGTGATGAGATTGTATGACATTTTATTCATCTGATAATTCAAAGGAATATTGAAACCTTGTGTTCTGTTCAGGGCATGTGCCTAAAGATGTGAGAAACTAGAATTTATTTGAGGATGAAGCTGTGCTGTGCTTAGAATTGCTCCACCCTCGATCTGTACCATCTGCCTAGCAGCCCCCACTCCTTCTATCCACAATCTCAGGCATAATATTGGGAAGAGAGCAGAGGTAATCCTCATTTAATTATCACAATTGGAACTGGCAATTCATTTGGTAAGCAAAGCAGTTCCTAAGAGCAACCACAACTGTGCTTCTGTTTTTACTTTAGCTTTGCTTTATCAACTTGCAAAAGTCATAAAGGCAAGCATTGATCATAAAGGTTCATTATTCATCCCTGTTGTAACTGTAAATGGTTGCTAAATGAGGCAGTGGCTAAAGGAGTAGTGCCTGCACTTGCATTTCAATGAGGACTTTATTGCGGTTCATGATCATGGGAAGTACAATCAAGAATTCTGGATAGTTGTTTTTCTTTTTCCTTCTCTATATTTCAGGTAGAATATCAGTTGTGTGCACAATTCCAGGCTCTCATGCAAATGCCTGATCAGGTCTGCAAAGAATGAGCATCTTATCATAAGAAACTCTTTTCCAGGTGTCTGAAGTAATCTGGAACCAGGATCTTAAATTACAGCTTCTGCTGCTGAACTGCCTTGCTGGTGTTGCTAGTGGTGGTTGCCATGACAATATGACAAGATATATCATGAATTGAAATATTCTCAGTCTTTCTATGCCTTTTCTGAGTTGGTTTCTTTCTTTCTTTTTTATTCCAGTGCTGGAGTTGGCAGGACCGGCTGTTTCATTGTAATAGATGCCATGCTAGAGAGAATAAAACATGAAAAGACTGTAGATATTTATGGCCATGTAACTCTAATGAGAGCCCAGAGAAATTACATGGTTCAAACAGAGGACCAATACATCTTTATCCATGATGCACTGCTTGAAGCAGTGACTTGTGGAAATACCGAAGTGCCAGCCAGAAACCTGTATGCATATATTCAGAAGCTGACACAGATAGAAGCAGGAGAGAATGTCACAGGAATGGAATTGGAATTTAAGGTATTTTGTCTCCACATTTTTATCGCGATACATTTTGCAGTGGGCAAAATCAATAGCAAAACTGTTCTAGGATTAAAGCAGCTGCTTTTATAGATTTAACTAGAAGATCTAATTTGTATCTGGTGGAATGCCATACAGAACTTGTTCTAATATGTATTTATAATAAAATGCTGTCCCATTTTTTTATTATTATTATCAGAAGCAATCCCAAAGTCTTCTTTGTCTCTTGCAGCGGCTAGCCAGCTCTAAAGCTCATACTTCAAGATTTATCAGTGCCAATCTTCCATGTAATAAATTTAAAAATCGCCTTGTTAATATTATGCCATATGAATCCACAAGGATATGTTTGCAACCTATCAGAGGAGTAGAAGGCTCTGATTATATCAATGCCAGTTTTATCGATGGATACAGGTACAGAAGCAGTTTTTGTGATGTCGAAAAGTACTAGTTACATAGTCGCAGTGCTCATAAATATAGTTTTCCATTATGCAAGTGTCATTTTGACTCTTTTCAGATTCTTATGGTAATCAGTCCAGCACTACAGTTCCTTCCCCTAACTTTCCACATTGTTTAATCTCTAATCACATTGCTGTTGTTGCTAGCTCATGTCTCTTTCTCAGAGTCATAGCATAACACATGGATTTATCTGTAATTATACATTTAAATAATAATCTACAGAATTTCATCTAACTTAGATCCCAATTCCAGAATTTTTCCTGTAAAACCGAAAGCAAATGACTTAACGATAAATTCATTAGAGGCTCACCTAAGATATTATGTAATTATTGAATATATGGATCAAATGTCATGGGTAATAAAATGCTGTCACACAAAAACACTATGTCCAGTGGTGGGATTCAAATTTTTTTACTACCGGTTCGTTGGGTGTTGCTTGGTGGGCATGGCAGGGAAAGAATATTGTAAAATCCCATTTTCTCCCCACCCCACTAACCTGCTTTCCAGCTCCGTTCTCCTGTGCAGGGCAACAAAAGAAGACCCAGGCAATCAGCTGGGATTCAGGAGGCAGAGAATAGATGGAGGCAGGGCAGTTGGAGGTGGTATTCCAAACTATTCAAAATTTCCGCTACCAGTTCTCTGAACTACTCAAAATTTCCGCTACAGTTCTCCAGAACTGATCAGAACCTGCTGAATACCACCTCTGACTGTGTCCATTTGTCTTAGCCATCTTAAAAATATAAGCCAATCCATTCCATTTCCATCTTTGTGATCTGACTTCAGAACTTTTGCTATAGTTTTTGACTCACGGAAAGAGTTATTAAAGAATTGCTTTCCCGCTATAAGTCATAGGCTCAATAGAGTGTGTGACAGTCAGCCTTCAGTGTAAAAATGGAACTGTGCCACTAAGTGTTTCCTAAGTGCTTTTTGTGACACACAAAATTGAGCTATTAGAGTTGCATTAAATTTTAAATAAGATAAAGGCATAAATCACAATATTAAGAGAACAATTTCCTATACAAACTTCCTAAACTAAAATAGCTCTATGGTTGGATTAAATAACATTTAATATGTTTTAATACTTTTATCATTAATAATTTACAGCCATATGTTTGTTAGAATGATGTTTGAGTAGAATGTTTATATGCAGCAAGAGAGCCTGCTGTCTTTTGATTGATAAATATTATTTTTTGCATTTTACATTTAGGCAGCAAAAAGCCTATGTAGCTACACAGGGACCTTTGGCAGAAACAACAGAAGATTTCTGGAGAATGCTTTGGGAGCACAATTCAACCATTGTAGTCATGCTTACTAAGCTACGAGAAATGGGCAGAGTAAGTTTTTACTATTTTTTTTTTTACATTCCAGAAAAAGAATGTCAAAAATTATGTTAATATAGGAAGAATAAGCAATTTTCCCAGCTACTTTTATTTGGATCTATTTGTATTAATGTAGTTGGTAATTAGAAGAACCGTGGTGGCATAGTGGTTAGAATGCAGTATTGCAGGCTAATTCTGCCAACTGCCAAGTGTTCAATTCTGACCAACTCAAGGTTGACTCAGCCTTCCAGCCTTCCTTCCGAGGTCAGTACGATGAGGGCCTAGATTATTGGGGTGATATGCTGACGTTGTAAACTGCTTAGAGAGAGCTGTAAAGCATTATGAAGTAGTATATAAGTCTAAATGTTATTTCTACTGCTAATTATCACTAAGCAAAATGAAAAGCAAATGGTTAACCCCTTTTACACTTGAGCAGAGCCAATGTTGGATTTGTTTGCAGGTGGAATTAGTCTCTCTCTCTCTCTCTCTCTGTGTGTGTCTCTGTGTGTATGCCTGTGTGTTTGTGTGTGTAAATAATTGTCTGCTTACTTCCACCTGCAAACAAATCCAACATTGGCTCTGCACACAGACGCACACACACACACGTTTTCTGTGTCATTCACAGAATTGTCATCATTTATGTTTGATAAATTTCCTTTCAAAATAGCTTGTGCTTCTTCTACAGGAATATACTGTTATAAATGGAGGCCAACAATTAATTCACAAGAGAAGCTTAGTCCTTTACTCTCACAAACAGCAGTTGGGGATGCAAACGTAGGGTCATGACTGCACTTTGTCAGTCAGACTGCCAATTAAGATTCACTTTACTGAATGTTACTATACACAGAAAATTAGCATGTCAGGATAAAAGGATAGATCTCTTATGCAGAAAGTACTTTTGATGAAAGGCACATTCAGCCACACAGTTTAAGATAATCAGTAGCATTTTATTTTTGAGACATAGCTTGATAAGGGACAAAATAGCCAACTAGCCCGTAACTAGCATAGAGCTTTCCAACCCTTCTTGGAGTGGTAAAATTAACATAGAATGGTGAGAACAAAGGCTGTTGGCAATGGGGTATCCACCAGCAGAGTAAAAATAACCAATGTGCAATGCAAGCAAAGTCCTGATCCTTTTATATGTGGTGTTTGACCCACCTTACAATTTAGTATCCGCAGAGTTTGATAGCTGTTGAATAATATAAGAGGGGTGGGCTGCCTAGGCTTAATTGAGATCTAAAAATTACAAACCTCACTCCAAATCAAAAAAAACCAAAATCCTAACCTCAAACAAGTGTGATTCAGCTGCATCTATGTTTATCGCATACTTCCCACTGCAGCCTGTGTTTCTTTGAAACAATTGAATTTGAGTGTCCAGCCCTCCCATATGAGTTAACTACATTCCTCAGATTTATCATCAAAAGGCAGTTCTAAGCTTTGTTTGCTCTATGTAGGTATTTCCAGGAAGAATTATTTTGTAACTGTGTAACCTTCAGCCAACATTTTACTTTCCCATAACAATTGTATTATGGAATTCTTAATTCACTATCACATTCTGTCCCAAATTCTTGTTCTAAAATATTATTTGCTTCTTCTGGTCTTCATCAGAACTGAGATAGAAAAATATTATAGTAACCGATTTTTCCAAAACTGCCAACCAGACTAGAAGCAGGGGTCAGGTGGGGAATTAGCCTTGAATCCTTGCACAGTCTGATGAGGCATAAGTCAGACCTCCCCATGCCTCCACCAAATCCATGAAACCTTACCTACTTGTTCCCAGAGGAAAGCAAACAATCTGGACAGATTCTTATAATATAAGTAGAAATCAGTAAAGTTGCTGATTTAAGCTATCGGTTTGGTTTAGTTTAGATTGGATTGGATTGGATACCAGTTACATATAAAATCATCAAGACTTTGAGAATCAGCATTTTCAAATAGGCATTCAGAAGAAATAACAACAACAATAATAACAGCAAAAACAATAATCATTAACAGATCTTCCAATAATGAAGCCAGTGTGTATACAAATAGTGTTTTTAGTAGGTTTTCTGGTGTATCTAATAGTACTTCTAAATTCTGTATTGCTTCCACATGCTTGATGTGAACATATTTTAAGATAATTTTCCAGATTATTTCCTGAACATCAACCCAAACAGTCAGTGCAGATGAATTTTAAAAATCAGAAATTAATCTCAAATGATAGAACTCCTAGGATGTATATTTAACACCAAAATTAGTAGCATTGACAGATGGACTGCTTATAATATGTCATTAGAATCACTTTGCAGGAAGTCCTAGGATTTATACCCAGATTTAAAGATACATCGTTCATTTTTGTAAACCAAACCTAAGAGTTAGTAAAGTAATGGATTTAATTTACTTGATCATTCCTTCCCATTGTTCATTTGATTGCAGCCTTTGAAATAATCATTGCATGAATAAAGAATTACTTGTCAAGAAAATGAACTTTATTGGAATATTTCCACCTGAAAAGGAATATTTCCATTAAAAAGGAAAAGAAGGACAGATGTGCTTGGAAAAGTGCTAAAAAACAATGAGGTTTCTTAATTTATTAAATAAATGTAATATTGAGTTTAAACTTTTGGAGAGCTAGGGAAAAACTTTGTGTCTGAGATCTTCCCAGAAAAAAATATCTATTCAGGAAACAAGGAGAAGCACAAAACTTTGATGTAACAAGCCTTCAAATCTAATAAGTGTGTTAAAGCTTAACCTTTTCCTCAGAACAGGAATACTCTGAATATTACAATAAGTATGCCTCCTTGGAAAACAGAATTGGACAGAAGTATAAATTAAACAAAGAACTGAAAGTTTTTGCTTTTGTAGGAAAAATGCCACCAGTATTGGCCAGCAGAGCGCTCAGCCAGATATCAATATTTTGTGGTTGATCCTATGGCAGAGTATAATATGCCACAATACATCCTAAGAGAATTCAAGGTCACAGACGCCCGGGTAAGACAAACATATTATGAATGTCCTACATTTTGCTGTTATGCATGTTTGTTTTGCCTTTTACTAGCAGTATTTTCAAATATATCTAGCAATCAAACATCCCAGTCTCTGATCAGTGATAATCATTAATCCCATAGGAATAGGAATATTTTGGATTCCCAACACACATGGTCAGTAAGCTAGTCACATTTTATTAGAACTGCATTCCTCATATCTAAACAGAAAGCAAGAGGCATTCCCTAATTTGGCCAGTTCATTCTGGGACAGGGGAAGAATTATGCCAGCCTTGGAAACAGAAGTGAGTTGGGCGGGGGGAGAATATGGGACCCCATCTTTTGTTCATCTTGGAAAAGCTAACAAGATGTTGCCAAGAAAATGCATTTGTTTCTTCCTTCATATTGCTAAAGCAACATCCCCATAGAAGTAAATTATAAAAGTGACATTAGTAAAAAGAACCAAAAAAGAGAGAAAAAATGTTCTGTAGTATATAATTTAAGTCAGATGTTGATCAAAAGCGATACTAGGGAGAAGACAACAGATGAAGCAAAAATCAATGGGAAAGCAATTCCGTGGTTTTAGGGATCCCCACTGATAGTCACCATTTTCTGTGCATGTCAGTCTGGACAGTTTTAACTTTAGATATTTGGAAATGATTACTGAGATCAATTTTAATTTACAGGCAGTATGAACTGAATGAAAGATATCCTCTCAAAACCTGGTCCCAAGTCATTTCAGATTTTGGACAGTTAAAACTTATTACATCCTATGTGGAGTTAAATATTTAGACTCCTTGAGACTCATCTGCTCCTATATGATTTGGTTGATTCCAGCTGTAGTTTCAATTCCTCCTGGAAGAAAATCCAGTGCAGAGCATATTTCAGAAATGCGTTCTTGAGGAAACTACAGAGCCTATTGTACACCATACTTCAAATCAGGGGCCTCCAACCTTGGCAACTTTAAGACATGTGGACTTCAATTCCCAGAATTCTGGGGTTGAAGTCCACATGTCTTAAAGTTGCTAAGGTTGGAGATCCCTACTCCAGATAGTTGCAGATGGTTTACAACCAGAGAGAAGCCAGGTCACAGCCATTATCTCTAGACAGTGATGAGTCCAAGAACATCCCAGAGCTGCAAATCAGGATGCGGATTTTTTAAGGAAAGTGGACTCTCTCTCCCGCCTAAGGATTTGAACCATTTTAGCTTCTAGGTGCTTCATCTTTTTCAGCATATTTTTTTTTAAATCCTATCCCGATACATATGAAAGAATCTCGCTACTTGTGTTAGACACATGGATGAATAAGTAGAAGGGAACATACTGAAGCACGTCTGGAATAAGGGAAATAAATTAGACTAGTACTTTATTTCAGTAGCCAAAGGCCCTGGGATGCAATAAAAATGATCCAGCACTGCCACTACTTAGTGTAAAGGAAAGACTGGCAGCACCATAATATTGGGCTTTCTAATCTCAAACCGTACAGTTACTGTTTTAAAATGGTCCAGATTCAGCTTGAGGCAGGCTCAGCAATTTCCAAACACTGAAGTATTTTAGAAAAATGAATGATTCTCATTCATAGTATTCGATCAGTGCAACAGCGTGAAAAAAAACATGTAATGTTTAGGTCTGGAAAGAGATTGACTGATTAAAAGTCCTGGTTACTATTCGTCCTTTCCACCGTTTCCCTCAGTGGAGCTTAGTTCTCAGTACTTTTTTTTTTTAAGGAATTTTTATCCAAGACCGCAAAGATGTTACTGTTCAGCAACAGCCCTTAGGTCATGTAAGCCTGAAGGTTAATGTGGTGTGATTTAAAATCCGCAGAGCAAATAGCATTCTTAAGGGAAGCTTGACATGCGTTGCACATTATAATTTGATTCTTGGCATAGCTTATTCCTCAGCTTTCTAATCTGTCTGCAGAGAAGAGCTACAATGCCATGACCCCAACTGGCTAATTTTCATTTTACGTTTCTTATCTTGAAAGGCTAAGTCAAAGGTTCATCGCTGATATAAGATTAACTGTATATAAACATTTTTATAGACCCTGCTCTAGCCATTCTCAAGCTGTGATTTGGATGTAATACTTCACACATGATGGCAGAATAAATCTTTACCTTTCTCTATCTTTGGAAGCCCTGTAGCAATAATGATGATTAGAGAAACTTACCAGAGTATTCTGCTTGCAAGGACATCCTCAAATTCCAGTTTCTTTGCCTCAAAATAAAAACAAAAACCCCATTAGTATTTTTGTTAATGTTGACCTAAAGAAATCTCCAGCCACCTTTTCAAGCTTAGAGAATAGAGTTTTGGTTGGCAAAAGGAATAAGAAGTAAAGTCCCTTAGCCAAAACCAAGTTTTTGATGTCTGTTCATTTCAGTGGAGAGATTTTCACATAGGTGGCTATTGTAGAACAGGGGTATCAAACTCAAAACCTGGGGGCTGGATCTGGCCCAAAGGGTGCTTAGATCCGTCCCACGGGGCTGCTCTGGAAAGAGCAAAGGATTGGCCCATGTTGCCTCTGCCAGCGAAAATGGAGCTCTGTAGAGCCACGGGCATACCTCCGGAGCTCCATTTTCACTGGTAGAGGGTTGCAGGAGGCCATCGCAACAGAAAACAGACCCTTCCAAGCTCCATTTTCGCTGGCAGAGGGTTACAGGAAGCTGTCGCAGCCAAAAACTGAGCTTGGGAATCCATTTTCACTGGTGGAGCCCTCGGGCCACCACTGGCGCCCCAACACGAGTGACATCAAGCTGGCCACACCTATCTTGACCATACCTATCCTGGCCATGTCCAACCCTGGCCCCTCAAGGTGAAGCACAATCCTGATGCAGCTCTCAATGAAATCGAGTTTGATACCCCTGCTGTAGAATAAGGCCCCATCAAGGGGGATTAATAAGAATAAGACTTTAATCAAGGTTGGATTTATTTATGTCAACATTGAAACTTAGTTTCAATCTACTTCATTCTCATTAAAATAAATGCTCATTCAACATGTTTAAATTAGCTGTTTGTTTTTTTAAAGGTTGCAGTCCTCATTGCCCTGAAAATAAAATGAAATCAATCTTTTGGATAGACATCCCATTACAAGGTTTTGAAAGTGGTAATTACATATTTTGTAGTGGCAGTTGCAATGGAAGTTTGCAGTGAAATATGCTATTACAGTCAAATATTTGAGTGTGTTCTGTTATTGAAATACATGAAAATCATTATTGAAATACATGAAAATCATTCAGATCACCTGAAAAATATTGCATGAATATAAAATACTATTACTATTGAGATAACGTTTAGGGGACCCACTACAAAGAGAATTAATTGTTGATAAAACAACTTTGCTAGTTTTTAGAGTATGCCCATGTAGATTTATTTTATTTTTTATTTATTTATTTGATTTGTCAATCGCTTACAAGATAATAGATGAAAGTATAAACATGAGTAAAAATACAGGAAATAGGTACGAATAAATGGGGACAATAGTACAGGGATGGTAGGCACTAAGGTGCACTTATGCATACCCCTTACAGACCTCTTAGGAATGGGGTGAGATCAATAATGGATAGTTTGAGGTTAAAGGAGTGGGAGTTAGAGGATGTAACAACAGAGTCAGGTAGTGCATTCCAAGCATTGACCACTCCATTGCTGAAGTCGAACTTTCTGCAATGGAGTTTGAAGTAGTTTACATTGAGTTTGTATCTGTTGTGTGCTCTTATATTGTTGTGGTTGAAGCTGAAATAGTCATTGACTGGTAGGACATTGTAGCAGATAATTTTGTGTGCTATGCTTAAGTCTGCGGTTGTAGGCGGTGTAGTTCAAGGTTATCCAAGCCCAAAATCTCAAGCCTGGTGATATAGGGTATTCTGTTGCGAGTAGAGGAGTGTAGTACTCTTCTAGAGAAATACTTCTGGACTCGCTCGATTGTATTAATGTCTGATATGCAGTGCGGATTCTAGACTGATGAGCTGTATTTGAGTATTGGTCTGGCAAAAGTTTTGTATGCTCTCGATAGCAATTCAATATTTCTGGAGGAGAAGCTTCGTAAGATTAGATTTACAACTCTTAATTTTCCTGTTACAGTGAGCTCTGGCGCTTAGGGCATTTGATATGAGAACTCCATTGTTGGAAATCTTTAATAAGAAGTGGGAAAAGTGCAATTTGGAGCTCACGTATGGCCTTCAGCCTCCCTTTTGTGATAGCTCTACAGAATGGTGACCAAATCTGGAATCCATTTTAAGGCATTAGTTTGAAGGCTTTAATGAATGAAGCCTTGCAGCCAATGAAAATACCCATTTTACTCAGTGGAGATTCTGAGTCATCCAGGTCGATTGTCTCAAAAGTGCTTTTCCCCCCTAAAAAGTAGGTGGTGGTAGGAAGGAAGGATTGTATTTCTTGCAGACAATTGCAAGAAATACAATCCTTCCATCCCCGTCTACCCCCGCCAGCCAGTCAGAACCTATCCTTCCATATCTCACTACCCAGTCTCAATTGTAGTACTCTATCCCTCCCCCCCCCCATTCTTCATCACAACTGATGGAGATTCTTGGCTGAGAAATGAAACATTCTATTCTTCTTCCTCAAGGGAAAAAAAACCAGTCCAGTTGCCTTTTGGAGGGGAAAAAAATGCACTTTTGAGATCCATTTTAACTCCTATAAAATTCATAAAGCTCCTACCCAAAATGGACAGTGTCCCATCCATTTTTGGACCTCCGCAGGATACAATCAATGGGCATTGCACACTCCTGAGATTGAAGCCAACTTGACTGGACCACACTGTGAAAACTGGCTCAGAAAGGCAGATCCCAATGTCAATGAGATTTCTGTACTTTTTGTATATACTTCCTGACATTAAGAAATCAATTCATGCAGACCTATTTTATCACCTTCCCCAAATTAGTAGTAAGGGTAGCAGCATAGCGTGCTTCCTATGGGGAATGTATCTGTATAAATTGAGAAAATATTACCAGCAGAACTTAGGATGTGGCCATCCAGTTACAATTTAACTTGATTTAATATCTGTATTTTGTGGAGTGTAACTCTCTATTTTCCTTATTAGACTAGGCTTTATGGGAGAATATAAAGTATTGCATTTGGAGTACTAACTGCAGCTGGAGCACTGTTAAATGTCCAGACCATAGTAAAAGTTATTCTACAATACTGTCGACATTTTGGGATATGCAAATTTAGTTAATGCTATTTGATAAACGTATAGGTGTGCATGTGCCAAAGGCCATTGAATTGCAAAAGTAATTTGAAGGCTTCAAAAATGAAGATTCAAGATTGACGGTAATGATTTAATCTAATCATGTCCAGTTCAAAGTTCTCAACTGAACTTTTTTCAATCCTCCTAACACATATGTCTTTATGCAAAAAGCTGCCCAGAAAGGGTCATTACATGCATATTTCACCCATTCTTTACATATGGAGTTTTACTAGATTAAAATGGATTTCATTCCAAAAGATTAGCCACATTTATCCTCAATTTTACACTAAAGTGAGTAACTAAAATTCTGTGATAAGAAAAGTGAAATTAACCATGTTGATGTAATTATTCTGCACTTTCAATTGTGAGTGAAGTACAACAACGAATGTACCTTTTTCAACCCTTGGAAATTTTATTCTGTCGCATTCTGATTTTATGGATTTTCCTTACAAGAATTATTCAGTCAATTTCAAGCCTCTACTTGCCATTCTAGAGTTAGGCATTGACAATAGCCTTCACTATTTGCACAATATGGATCATGACATGGACAAAACCCTGCATAAACTTAAAGGATCAACATAAAGCTATGGTTGGGCTCATTATTCTAATTTGTGCATGTGTTGCAAATAGCAACAAAACTCCCATGAAATTGAATTGTCATTTTTTTTTTCTTTCAGCTGTGATACCTGAAGAATATAATGCCATTGTGAAAATAGTTTCATCTAAAGTGGAACTTTTGTATTAGCTCTGTGATGCAGTCTGTATTTTTTGGGAAAGTTTAAACATAACTTCCCACTTGTTTGCACGTAAGATTCCTTGTGAGCAGTCAGGATCAGTAAATTGGAGGAGCTACATACAACTTTTTAATAGTAAAGCACTTTCTGTCATGTGTATAGTCTGTTCCAAAGGGCTTTCACTGGCCATAGTAACAGAACCCAAATCCAAATAAAGTTCATCAGATTAGATATCGAACAGAATTAGGGATGTGTGCACATTGTTAATGTTGCTATTAATATAGCAATAATATGCAGTTATTTTTTTCCTGTTGCTTACAGGACCTCATAAGTCAAAAAGTCAGGTAGAATTAAACTTCAGAATAGCTCTAGAGGATCTCATCCAAATTAATTAATCTAATCTTGGCATTTTGAGAGGTGACTATTAAAAGTTAGCATTAAATTTCAGGACCTAATTTCTCATCATCAGTGAGAAGAACAATGTTTATTTCCTATGTGCTTGTGCTAATTTACAGACACCACAAAAGTATTTTTTTAAAAACTAAGTAATTAAAGATGGAGAGATTGTTACTCTGGGTTTTTGAGGTCGGAGAATTTGTCCAAAGATGATAGTAACAAGTTATCCATCAAATTCACCTAAACTATTCCTCAGAATCAGAAAACACTTCTCATATTTCATTAGGCTCTACTAATTACAGAAATATAATGGCGCCCTTTCTATCTACGTGTTGTTGCTGAATAACGTTCTGCAGAATTTGAATAATAATGACACGAAGTGCAAGTGATCATTTTTGTGTTGCTTTTCTATTTGAGGCAAGTTATATTCACCTCCATGTCAAGGCAATCAACTTTGGTACGAGAATGCTTTTTTTTGGTCCCCTTTGCCTCCAGCTTCCAATCTGCTTTATAAGAATTCCCGTTCATCACTGAGATTCTTCATTGGTTTCATTCTGCAGAAAGTGCCATTTTAAGCAATTGGCATCTAGCAATAGTTTCCCCGTCCTTCTCTTGTGCACCGTGCCTCAATTATAGCTTGAGGCACACTGACACGGCATCTGCAGATTCTCCTACCATGGGTAGAAAGTGGATGCATTCAGAATGTAGAAGGTATCCAGAAGGCATGAAGGTTAATAGCAATAGTTCAATTTGTGTCATTTCTATTAAATGTCAGTTTCGATAGTCTGACAATATACGAAGACAAGTCAGCATAGCAGTTGAGGCAGGTTGATCAAATCCTTTGATACATAATCCGTTCCCTTGCTGCCAATTACTATAACCATTACTTTTTCCAGGCCAATGCTACAAATTATAAAGGACTTGATGTCTTCATTTTGAAAAGATCTAGTTCACATTGCTGGGTCACTTAATTGATTTTATGGAGATCAAAAATGATAGCAGCCCCGTGGATGGTTAGAAAGTGAGACATGTAAAGACAGCCCTAATTAGGCAGGTGTCCATGTCACAAAGGCCACTATTATGAACTGTACTTATGATTTACAATACTAATCAAAAGACTAGGCTATAAAGAACCACTCACTTGTGGCAAATTTGAACTGCCTCCAAGAAGCCATTTACGAAGGCTTCTGTCAGCTGGAAGAAGGAAGTTGGTATTCTTTTATATTTTTCATGATATCAAAATGCCTGAAATTGTTACCGGTAGATATATGCATGGAGATGCTTGAATAACGATGTTAATTTTACAAGGCTAGCTTGAATTATACGAGATCGCTTTGTTTCTCTTGTCTGCCTACAAAGAAGTTTCTTCAAATCTCGGTTTATGAGGTAGTTCCAGAATTGCAATTTCGGCAATTGCTTAATAAGAATATGCTTTAGTACGTTAGGCTGGGCTTCACTATTATTTTCATGCTGCTTTGATAGAGAAATAGACGGTATGTAGAAAGAAAGAATTAACATGAAGACCCGTTAGTAACAAAAGAATAAACATTCCATAAACATTGAAGCAGCTTGGCTAGTTCAACAGAGGAATATATTTAAAGGGACAAGGAGGAAGACATAATAGTGACCCATAGACAAAAATGTTTTTGTGTTTGTTGGTATTGCTTCAAAATCAACTTTCCTCCAGGCCTGTTTCCCTGCCTGCAGATTTTGGTTTTCCAGGATTTAAATGTCAGAAACAGCTTCTCCGGGGCAGAGAATAATTTGAGCATCATTGTGGTTAATGAAATTGCACTCTCGTGTCACTGTGGTTTTGTTAATGGCAAAAAAGGAGCAAAAGGCAAACTTCATCATGACTGCAGTTAGATTGTAGGAAAGCTATCTTCATTTTATTGCAGGTCACTTTCCTTGTCAATATACGATCACAAAATCTAAACAGCAATGTTAAACATCTCATCTTCTGCTGTACTTTCCATCTGATATGTCTGCTTTTCATTCAAGGATGGCCAGTCCCGAACAGTGAGGCAATTCCAGTTTACTGACTGGCCTGAACAAGGAGTGCCAAAATCAGGAGAAGGGTTTATAGACTTCATTGGCCAAGTTCATAAAACAAAAGAGCAGTTTGGACAAGACGGGCCAATTTCGGTTCACTGTAGGTAAGAGAAAGTAACACAGATGCTAAATATTGTTTGTCTGATTAAAATGACAACGAGTTTAATGATGGTAATAGCATGCCGAAGTAAAAATATAGGCATGGGGAAGCAAATACGAGGTGGTTCAAATGTCATGTCAGCATTGAGCTGACAGTGTGACCTTATTCAAGCCATTAACTGGCAGTTTCCGTTCCTCATCTAAGAAGTATGACAATAAACAACAAAATTGACCCTTGCAGTCCCAGTGGGCGGGGGAAAACAGATTTTCTTCTACTGGAATTTAACTGGAGTCCAGACAGTCATCTGTCCGTAATGTTGCTGCTAATAGTCCTACAAATCCCTGTGTGAAGCAAAAGGTTGTAGTAGCTGACAATTATTTTCTCTAGTAAGCTTAGAAAAATAATATTTCATTGTTTTGTTGAATATAAATGGAACAAGACGGGGAATATTTTTAAAATACAATCCTATAGAATACTTATGAATGTGTTTTGCTCACGGACTGTTCAGTGATTGTAATAAAGATTACCATAATTATAATATTTTGTCTTTATTTAACCAATTTGCTTTATGGATTGCAAAAACTAATGTTTTAATTTGATAATCATATCAATAAAAGTGTGTGGAGCCCAATGGAAAGAAATGCATAATTTATACAGTGTAACCCCCATTTTCCAGTTCTGGCAATTCTGCAGCTTGATTCTTCCTTATGAGACTATAGAACTCTCATGTTGAGTCTTTATGAAAGACTAGGCAAGAACAAAAGTAGAAGATAAAATATTATCAGCTGTATAAAAATGGACAGAAATGGCCATAGAGATACTCGGGAACTGCAGAATAAAGATAATCTCTCTCCCGGTATTTACAAAACATGTACAGCAATTCTGCACCCATAGAAAGAATGCCTGCTCCCATAATTTGTTCAAAAACATTGATTTAGGCACTGTGATATGTCTTCATATCTACGTCTTTTGTATATATGGAAGGAAAAGCTAATAATCCAAAGAATTGAATCAATGGGAGGAATACATAGCAAACTAATATGTATTAGATGTGAATAGTAGGAAGAAAATTCATTTTTGTATCCTTCCAAAAAGTACAGCACTTATAAATCAGATACTGTGATTAAAGGATTAGCTCTATAAAACCATCTTTTGACAGAGTAAAAGATAAGTACTGATCCAGTTTAGTTTACTTGAAGACATAAACTCATAATCAACTATAAATAGCAAGTTGTATCACCGATGCCCCAAATGATAACGTGCACCACAGAGTCCCAATTTTTTTATTTCACTTACATGAACGTGTCATGTTTCCAGCACGTGCGTCCTTTTTAGGATGGATCTTTGTTCAATTTGCGCTCACATTTCTTCATACAGTTATTTGCACTCACATTTCTTCATACAGTGTGAGTGTCTGTGCATATGTATCCAGGAAAAATGGCAGGAAAGAGAAAAAAGAGAACCAGCAAAAAGCTGGATGGACTCAATTGGACTCAAGGATCGATGGGTACACATTGCAAAATCCGAAGGATATTTTTGGGGACGGATTATCCTGCAGAAATAGTAGATGACTAAAAGTAAATACATATTGATAATTCATGGCATGTAATCAGAGAAAGAGAGATTACGAAAATCATTAGCTGAAAACCTCTTATCATAGCAAAAGTGTTCACTTTCTTTACAGTTCAAAAAAATGTATCTACAATACAACTGTTTATATAATCCCCCTAATAGATTTCTTGTAAGAAAAAAGAGGAAAGAGTAATTGTAACCTTTGTTCTTCATTTTATTTTAATTATTGACATTGTCTGGTTTGAAGCAAACATGGAAAAATCCTGATTTCATTTCCTTTCCATTTAAAATAAACGGTAATAACTTGAAATCATTATTTTGATCTGAGCATTCCAAGATTTTATCCCATGAGATTGTAACGTGTGTTTTCAGTTAATTAATATTTTTGCATTATTAGCTATGTTGTCATGCGGTTAGGTCAGGAGTCTGATAGAATAATTTGGAAGAGCTATCCAACCTCCAATAATGCTAATCTTTTAATAGGTACTAGAAAAAGGGCTTTCTCAAAATACTTTCAAAGCACAATCTATGTGTCATCTTTTAGCTAAAAGTAGTTCTTCTGCTGTCAGTTGTATTTGCAGGTGTATGGTTTAAAAAAATGATTTTCAATTGTCTCTGTTGATAAAGGTTTCCTAGTTTTCATTATCTACTCCTATTCAAAAACCAAGATTCTTCAAATCATTCAGAATTTCAGTTACAATTACTATTTGGCTTAGCAGAAAATAGTCACGTTGCAAGGATGTGATTTACATGTTCAGTTCATATATGGAACTTGTATCTATAAACTATATTCCATCCACAGTTTAGCCTTCAACTAAATTTTGTTTTTTCCTTCCTTCCTTCCTTCCTTCCTTCCTTCCTTCCTTCCTTCCTTCCTTCCTTCCTTCCTTCCTAGTGCGGGTGTTGGGAGAACTGGAGTGTTCATAACCCTAAGCATTGTGTTGGAACGAATGAGATATGAAGGTGTTGTAGATATTTTCCAGACTGTCAAAATGTTAAGGACGCAGCGGCCAGCCATGGTACAGACAGAGGTGAGAAAAAGAGTTTTCTACATACACACACATACACTTGTATATACATGAATATAGTAATGATCAAATATATATCTGTATTTGCTATTTACTATTTATATTTTGTATTGTAAGCCAATATAGAAGCTTACAAATAGACTATTTTCATTCTTTCATTGAAGGATGCTTTAAGCAATGAAGACTTTCCTTGAAATATAAGGCAGGATGAGAAGAAAAGAATAGTAGCACATCTTTATTTAGTTCTTCATTGGGGACTAAAAGGGTAGCAACTGGAGGTGGTTTCACTATCACCCAGTTGTCCACTGCAATTTCCCAGGGTCTAGTGATTAAGATACCAGGCTAGAAAGCAGGAGACCATGAGTTCAAGTCACGCCTTTGCCACGAAAGCCAGCTGGGTGACCAATCACACTCTCTCAGCCCAATTTACCTCACAGGGTTGTTGTTTTGGGAAAATTAGGAGGAGAAAGGAATATTAGATATGTTTATCACTTTGAGTTGTTTGTAAAAACAATAAAGGCAATATATAAATTCAATAAATAAATATGATTGAAGGTTGAATAAACTGGTGCAAATTTTCTGAATCTCCCAGCTTGAGCTCAAATATCTGCAGACGATTGGGTCCCCTTGCATTTACGTAAAGGTCCTTGTGTGATGGAAATCCATGCATTGTCCAAATTCCTAATTATTTGGGAGGTTCTGTTATCCCTGAAGGAGACATGGCAGGGCCCCATATTTTTGTTGCTTATTTAAAAATCCATAAACGTTCTGGGGTTTAAAACTAGGTCCCCCCTCCCCAATCCTTGCTCTCTAGACTCACCATAGAATTGCTTTCTCTTAACTCACACATGGTTTTCACAATAGCAGCCAAAAGATCCTCTCCCTTACTTGACTTCGGATTCAGCAAAAATCTGTTGCTGCAGAGAAGGGAGCAGCTTAGGCAAGAGGGAGAAGAAAAGGAGGCTGTAGATCTAACAGTTGGTAAAATGAAGAAGTACCACACTACTAAGGGATGATAATGTTTTCCTTTTCATTGTCTTGTTATATATCTTAATGCCTTATGTTGTTTTGGGACAAAGATGTTTATACAGTATTAATTAAAGTTATTGAGATTCTATTGGTTGGATAATTTAGAATTTTAAATATAAAGAAAAAAATATTCTGTCAATGTTAATTACAGTTAAGGATGTTACAAGCATAAAATTATTAGAAATTCTTCATACAATATTAAATATAATATTAAGGAAAAAAATACTACTGATTACATCAAAGTAATTTTTGTACAGTAGTCATGAGCTAGTTACCTAGTGCTGAGGTCTTCATTAAATAATTACTTAATGTGATAGAGGTGATAGATAGATAGATAGATAGATAGATAGATAGATAGATAGATAGATAGATAGATAGATAGATAGATAGATAGATAGATAGATAGACAGATAGACAGACAGACAGACAGACAGACAGACAGATAGATAGATAGATGATAGATAGATAGAAAAAGGAAAAAGAAAAGAAGTAAGAAATTTATCAAAGGTTAAGTATTAAAAATAATTAAAAGAAAAAAGGAAAAAGATACTCTGCATTTACCACAACTCAAAGTGGTGAACTTATTCAACACACATCCCTCCTCTTATTTTCCCCACAACAACAACCCTGTGATGTGATTTGGGCAGAGAATGACTGGTCCAAGCTGACTTGCGTGGCTAAAAGCGGTCTACCACTTTTTTTCCCTGCTGCCTTAACCACTAGACCAAATTGGACTAGAGTAAAAGACTCAGTGAAAAATATCTCTTCAGAGCCAACTACCTAGATTACCTTCTTTCAGTGATTTGTCTGAAAGTGATTAGTCAATCTAGCGAGATATTCTCTTTCAGGAGCACAAGGATGAAACAAGGTGCATAGGGCCTTCCTGTGACTACTTTTTGTGTTTTCTGCAATTAAGATTACAACAAAAAGGGCTGGCTATGAGCTAGTCTACCTAAAAAAAACAATGAATCACTTGCTGGAGGGGTGACTTAAGGCGCCGGTTGGACATTCTACTTGTGACATTCTACCCAAACTACCTGGTACCAAACTTTCTTGTAGAACTGAAAGCCTGTGGATTAGATGTCAATTTCCCTTTCTATTCTCTAATTCCATAATTCAGATGGAGTTCTTTAGTGGCTACCACAAACATGAATGTTAAGCATATACATCACATTTATATGTATCTTGTTAGGGAGATACAAATTCTCTGCCAAGGATTTTTGTTTAGACAGAAATAGCCACTCTGATTAGCTTTTAAATCAAAATTATCTTGATCCCCTATAAAAGGTAAGGAAACACAGAGCTTGTGTAAACACAGAAAGCAACCCCTTATTTCTGTTCTCTTAATCAGGATTAGAAAATTGTCAATGTATCTTTGCTGAGCAAATGTATTTATTTCAACCCAAATCTCTCTCTCTCTCTCTCTTCCTTTCTCTCTCTTTCCCAAGGATCAGTATCAATTCTGCTATCGAGCTGCACTAGAATATCTGGGCAGCTTTGATCACTATGCAACGTAAAAACAAATGGAAAAATGCTGACCCATTCTGGATTGTTAACTACAGGCCCTTTAAGATCCAGAGAGCCTCTTCTGAGCCATACAGTGTGCTTGAGAAGTACTTAACTTTAAATTAAAGACCAATTAGTGGGAAATATTAACAGGAGAAAAAAAAAACTGCCGGGTGAATCAACAATTCAGTCATCAGTAAACTTAACCAGAAACATAATTAAAGAAACGTGACTAGGTTGAGGCACCGGAAGGATTTCAGGTTAAGAGATCCCAAATTCTGTTTTGATTGAATTTGAATGAAAAGGAAGAGGACATTCCTTTCAAGGACGATCATCTCGTTCAGGAACGCATGATAATGAATGACGCCATCGTTAGGTTTCTGCAATTCAGCACCAGATGTTCGTCAGGAGGCCCGTCCCGGTGGCTCCAGAACAAAACCATTTCTTGGTTCCAACATACCCCCCCTTCCTGCCATATTGCTCATCAGTAACCTTTGGGGTTGGGAGGGCAAAGGGCAAATGTTTGAAAAGAAAGTCCTTGATTTAGTTTTCTAGTATTGTAAAGATACTGCTGACCTGTGCTTCATTTTTAACTATGTAAACTTTTTCCTTTTTTAAAAAACAACAACAAAGGTTTATCATTCAATGAAGTAAATTCAAACAAAAATTGCATACCTGTTCAATTTTTTTGTTTGTTTCTGAATTGTAGTTTTTTTTTATGCTGTAGAACTGTTACCTGTAATATCTCGCTGTAGAAATGTTAAATAATTTTGACAATTTGCACATTTTTGTGCAGCCCTATATTTATCTCCAGGACCACATTCTCATTTAGATATTGCTTTTACATTTGATTTTTTTTCAGTGAAATATAAATCAGTTAATCTACATATGGGAGATTTTGTTTTTATTTCTTTTGGAATCAACAGGGAAGCGCAAGTATAAAGCTGCTACTAACACTCACACGTTTCTCTTTCTATTATAAATATATGTATATCTCTCTCATTCTCTCTCTATCCATCTACAACAATAATACGTAGATAGACAGAAAGAAATGCACATAAATATAAATATATAAATATAAATATACATGTATCAGTTCTTCCATGACTTGGATTTGTTGAAGTAGTTGGGAAAAATCCAAATTGATACATTCAGACCATACAATATTTCTACACATCTCTGCATTTCGAGGTTTGCTTTTGAGGGATTTTGTGTTTATTTTATCTTTTTGTTTTGCTTTCTTTTCAATTTCCTAGGGGAAACGCGGAATGCACATCAGTGATACTTGAAATTCAACTCTACCCAAATCTAATGGGTAGAAATCATGTGCACACACATCATTCATCACCCATGCACATTAAGGTTTGATTCACCGTTATTAGAAGAGAAGGCCCATTAACTCAATGGGGCTTTCTTCTAAATAAAACCTGCTTAGGGATTGCATTGCATATCATGTTATAGCTCTCAGTGAGATTTCATATTTGGAAAATTTTAGTGCAATAGCATCCATAATAAATATAGGAAGTAACATACGAAGGAAGTCAGTGCATATCCCTAATGGAAGGAAAATGCTATAATTGTCAAGGTTTTTAAAATGTATCCACTTATAAAATTGTTTGCAGTATAGAATAAGATATTTGGAATGACGACGTATCATGGGGCAAAGTCAAATACATGTTGCTCGGTAGGTCAAAATATTTTCTGGCATACAGCAACAGTTAAAAAATGCTGTTTTTTCAGTTTTAATTTTTGCATTTAGAGTGCCTTATATTTGATGCCTATTTTGATAGCATTGCTTCATTTTATTTTATTTTTTGGTCTATGTTTGCTCCAACAGGATCTCTGTGATTTCACATCAATCCTTTTTTTTAATGAACACAGCATGTGAAGTTTTTCTTAACAATATTCATTCCAAGTTTTCACTATTGATATTTTTTTATCCATAAGCAGAGGGTAGTCAGGCACCCTGTAGACACCGGCAAACTATTTCAGAAATGCCCGCAGCTGGCATTCATAATTATAACTTTCTTTTGTTTTGTTTTATAGACATGCTGCTATTCTAAAAAAATATATAATAAAATACTCCTAATACTTGGGTTTGGCAATTTGGCAATTTGATTGGGTTTGGGTTTCATGTGCGTGAATTTCACTGGAGGCCACAACAGGTTCTTTTAACTCAAGCTAGGAGGGATCCTGAGATCAACTGGATTGGACAAAGGACTTACAGTGGTACAGTCTCGTGACATCTGAAGAAATGGATTGTGCCAGTTGAACAGAAGCCATTGTTTCTTATATTGGGCTAGGTCAACCTGGTGCCATATTTGGTTGAAATATAGTTCACAAAGAAATCTTTTTAGAGGTATTTCCATAAAGAAAAGCATTACATTAGCATTTATTTTTCCATGTTTTCCACCATTACCAGAAATAAATATATTAAAAGACCAAACACTAGAAAGCATTCTATTTGAGCACTTTTATATATATATATATTTTAAGAATATCAATTAAAAAGCGCAAAAAACAAAAAAAATCCACATACATATGTATAATAGTTTTTAAATAAGCATTATAGAAGGCTACCTCAGAGTGAGATTCTTTAATTCTACATCAGAATCCAACATGAATGTGTGCACTGCATGTTTCCTTTTGATTTGTTTCTGTCAAAAATAAATAAAAAAGGGCCAGGCTACATACAGAATTCACACTTTCAATCAAAAGGATGGCTCGACAGATTGACGTGCCATCCAATGATGCTGGAGAGGCACTGCTGCACAAATGCTTTGGGTGAATTGGCTTAAATTCAAGCACAAACCTCCAAGGGCCAAAGCAATAGAATTTTTCCCCAAAGAGCAGGACATGGATTGGTTGGGTCCTTGCAGAAACTGAGACACAAAAGAGTTAGTAATCATGGGTACAGCTGTCAGGAAGGAGTGGGAGAAGGATGTGGAGACTTAGGGAGCAATCAATCATACGTGAGAAAGAGCAAAACCCGGTCCAGGGCAGAGTGCAATTGGTGCACAAGATGGATCCGTGCAAAGTTGCCTTCTACCATCCCTGCAGAGGCCATGAGTCTAGAATGGGGGGGGGGGTGTCAAACTCGGCCCATGGGATGGATACTTCACACACTGTCCATGCCCACCCCCAGTTTAGCAAGGGGGGGAAGTTGCAATATGTCACATGACATGCTGCGAGTTTGACACCCCTGGTCTAGGAGGCCTCCAATTGTATCCCAGCCCTATCTGTCGACATCTTGTGCAGACATGTCTTTTAAGGTGGCTCACTACAGATCAGGGGCAGCCTTTCTCCAACAATTATTTGTTTTGTAAAAGAAGATGATAAGCTAAACCAGTAGGAAGGACGAGCGTGACACCGAAAAGCCACCAAACAAATAGCCAGTCCTCTCCAAGCAACTATTCAGGAATTGCTTCTAAAGAAATTTCTATCCAAATCATTGATGTGCATTCCATTTGGGTTTCTTTGCGGTGTGGTGATTTTTCTTCTTCTCATTTCCTTTCTCTTTTTTTAAAAAAACGAGTCGGTCTCGTGAATCGTCATTCACTGTAGTCGGCATTTTGTTTCCTCAGCATAATCAGTACGGTGCTATTATTTACCTATGTAATGTGTAGTTATGTATAATTTTGTAATTAGTTAATGACGGAGAAATACACAAACTATATAAGAATTATTTGTACAGAACTTTTATTTTAGCTCTCTTTTTTTAAAAAAAATGGTTTGCATGGTTAGCCGTTGGTGAGGACGGATGGGCAAAGGAGGGTGATATGCACTTTCTATATCTTTGTACTATGCACTGCCCTATTGATTCTACACCCAATAGTATTATTACTTGAACCCATCTGTAAGAAAACCGATTATGAAAATCCACTTGTGTGTATGTAAATAACACAAAAACATGATAAAAGAGGGGGAAAGTTTGCAGGGGCAACAATGAAACACAGATTTCCCCCCCTTTTTTAATTCTCCCCCCTCTTCTGATTTTAATCTTTTAATTTTTAAGAGCCCTGATACTCCAAAAGACTATCAGAGGGCTGAGGATCCTGTCATCCATCTTGTTATGTGGCGTTGCCATTCAGGCTTGGAGTGTCTTTACAAAAATAAAACAAGTTGTGTTCTCTGCTCTCGTTTTGGATGCCTAGACTGAAAAATTAAAACAAAAAAAAAAAAAACCTTGTAAAATGGCTTGTTAAAAAAAATACAATTACCTCTAATCAGTAGTACGCGTAAATGTTTTACAGAATGAAAGGCGTGCTTTTTATTTTCTTACTTCGTTACGTTAGTGGCGAAAGAAAGTCTGTATGGAAATCAGTTCTTTGCTGACACAAGCTCCATTTGTTACAAATGAATTCTAATAAAAATGTCAGTGTTACGCAACTCCAGGTTGTCTTTTCTCACACTTCTGCTTGTCGGAATCCCTCCTTTTTATATTTCATCAGATACCACCAGACAGGGCTTGTCAATTTGTTGAAATTGCTAAAAAAAATATGAGGTGTTGATTACTTATATTTGTGTTTTTTGCATTTCTGACCAATGGCCAAAATAAATACTCTGTTTAAAAAATGACCAGGGACAGCCTGAGTTCGCTAGCAAAGCAACCACCATTTGAAAGGACAGCAATATCTTGAAGCAATTTTCTGGGTTGTGGAAGACCTAATGCCTTCATTGACATTATCTGCCATGTATGGTCCCAAATTTGTTCATCAGTTTCTTATTCTTGCAAGCATAGCCTCTGGTAATAGAGAATATCTTTGATCTAAATTAGATAATATATCATTTCGCCAAAGCTTTGATTTTCTTCCTCCTATAAGAAGGGGAAAGGCTTTCTTGACAGAGACATTTTATGTAGCAGCATTAAATGCGTTGACTACAGTCTTGTGAAAGATGGATTTTATGTTCATCTGTTACAGTGTTTAAAGCTCATTGCTTCAAAGGAGGGCGGCCTTAAAAATGGCAAACACTGGTCCGATATTAGAACAGATGTACGGTTTTCTGTTATCCAGAATCTCTAGGGATTAGACCAGCATACTGATATTGTTGAATAAATAAATTCCACAAGTGTGGATTACCTGCATGTACAATCATAAATAAATGTTAAGGTAGTTGTATCTACACACAACTGTAGGGAGGGTTTGCAAGGAATGGTTCAAACTGTAAGCCTCTTAATGCAATAATGCCAGAGAGGTTATTTACCTCTTATTTGGTCAATAGGATGGGACATGCACCTAATAAAAACAATGAAATGTGAGCAGCTGCATCTGAAATGCAGAAACCATTTTTTCTTAGCACAAACGCCTCAGGCTGCCAAGATATCTGTATTTTAGGGAACCAACCACCTCTGGAGAATCTTCGTCCAGGACTTTTGTTCAGGCACTCCATGGAGTTTACACAGTGCTTGTTGTGTGTATTCAGTCCTTAAGTGTTGAAGCCTAATCAAAACAGGTGCTGAAAATGCAAACATGCTGCCTTGGTTCTGTCTTAAGTGATCTAACAGTAGGATGTTTACTTCGCAGCTCAACAAAATATTGATTTGGGAGCCTCAAACTCAGCATAGCAGTTGTATTTTTATTATGCTTGTTATTCTCTGGAACAGCTCACAACGAAGGATATTTCTGTGCCACTGATTGGTTATCCTCATACTGAAGCCCTTTAAGTTCTTACAATGGTGTGAGGAAAAAACCCAATTAAAATGATTTATTTGCTGCTCTTTCCAGAGGCATACTTATATATGTGGGTGGGTGGGTGTGTGTGTGTGTGTGTGTGTGTGTGTGTTAATTAAATTGCCGAAGCAGAATATTTTTTGGCATTCTGAAATAATGAATCTTGAGTAAAAGAATGGTTTTCTAACTGTGTGTATAGACTGCTGTTTGAATATTTAAGGAAGAGCTTGCATCTGTGATGATGTTAATAATGGATAGAAATTGTTCCAATGGTCTCGCAACAATGCATAAATAGGTACAGAAACATATGGTAACAGCTTTTCTTAGGAAAGCCTTAAAATGGGCAGTGAAATGGGCAGAGATAATGATGTATCAAATCTATAAAAGACTTATTTTTAACCTATTGCTCTTGCTATCATTTGAATTTATTCAGCTAACATGTCAGCAAAATATCAGGAAAAGACCTTTCATTATTACAGCAGACAGGTAAAGCAGCATGTAGGCCAGGGGTCCCCAAAGTTGGCAACTTTTAAGACTTGTGGACTTCAACTTCCAGCAGCTGACTGGAGAATTCTGGAAGTTGAAGTCCACAAGTCTTAAAAGTTGCCAAGTTTGGGAACCTGTGATGTAGGCTTACCTTACAATATACGTAAGGAATGAAGTACAATATATGTGGCTCAGTGACTTTGCAACATAAATTGCTCCAGTCATTTGCATCTGTTATCATTTTTCCAAGTCATTAAGGCATCCATCGTTACTAACATACGTTTAATGTGCAAAATATTTTCTCTCACCCATTTTCATAATTTCATGGAGGTGTACTTCTGGATCCATTTTCCTAAACCAAAATTAAAACTGGTGGATATTGTTCATTTTTGCAAGGGTAGTAGATCCTGTGGTTTTGGATTGATAATCCCCAGAAATTACTTGAGGGGGGCTAGAACTCAATACAAGGAATACAGATACAGCGTTTTTCATAGCATACGGGTTTTGACTGGTTTTGCTTATCAAGTAAACAAAAAGCCCAGAACTCTGAACATAACCTCTGAGATATAAATGATGGTCTTTCATTATCAGAAATAATAGCAATAGGAATACGACTTAGACTTACATACCACTTCATAGTGCTTTACAACCCTCTCTCAGCGGTTCAGAGAATAAACATATTCCCCCCCCCCAAATATCTGGGACCTCCAAAGTATGGAAGGCTGAGTCAACCTTGAACCGATGAGAATTGATCTGCTGGCAGTCCAGAGGTGGTATTCAGAAGGTTCTGACCAGTTCTGAAGAACCAGTAGCAGAAATTTTGAGTAGTTTGGAGAACCGGTAAATACCATCCTCTGACTGGAGATTTTATAGTATCTTTCCCTTGCCATGCCCACCAAGCCACGCCCACAGAACCAGAAGTAAAAAAAAATTAATCCCAGCACTGTGACAGGCAGCAAAATTAGCCTGTGATACTGCATTCTAACCACCGTGCCGCCACATTAACATTATACTGGTGTGGTAGGGATATCAAAACTTTTATGGAGGAACAGTCACTGTTATACTTGGCAACTGAGTTTCCAGCATCCCACTCAGATAATCAGGCCTGCACAATCAGGATTCAGGATGAAATGGGGACAAAATCTTCCTCAGTAGCAGGGCTGTCAAACTCACGGCCCGCGGGCTGGATGCGTCATGTGCTGGTGACGTCCATGTCCAGTTTAGTAAAGGGGGGAAAGTCCCAATACATCATGTGATGATGCAAGTTTGACACTCCTGCTCAATAGGATACTTACGAACACCACCTAGCCTGAGTTCCTTGCAATCATTAGCCTTCTCTCACTCTCTCCCCCTCCCTCCCTCCTTCCTTCTTTCTTCCAATTTCTCATAATCATGCACATTTTCTCAAACACTGAATAAGTAGCAGCACAAAAGGCCATGTTTGTAAGCCATTCATGTATGCACTCTGTTTGCTGTAGGAGAAATCATGTGAGAATTGAGGACCGTGACAATGTAGTTCGTATAGGCCCAGGAAATGTGAATATACCTTTATGGCTTCCCTTCATTGCTAAAGGCTTGGGAAGTGAAAGTGAAATGGCTATTTTTTTGGTAGTTCTAATGCAACCATCAGATCTGCAGCCTATCTTACTAAGGAGAAAAGTAGGTTGAGAGGCCTGTGTTTTGCTTTGCTTTAGTTACAAAGCTGCTAAAGTGACACCCAGGGGCCAAAAATCAAACATGCTGAATTAACACCTGTGATGTACTCTCACCCTGCAAATGTTTTTGATAAATAAATCCCAAAGTAGATTCTAGTAATATTTAAATCTTTATGATACAATAGAGTAAAAGTATACAAAAGAAACATAAAAAGTATGAAAGACAATAGGACTATGCAACATGTATTTAATTAGGAGTCAAGCAACACCATATACCAGAAATCAAATACAGTATATGGCAGGACTGTCAAAGTCCCAGCCTGTGGGCATCACGCCCTGGTCACATCCACACCTGGTTTAGTGAAGGGCAAGAAAGTCGCGCTACATCATGTGACACAGCCGTGATGGTGTGAGTTTGACACCCCTAGTATATGGCCAGGCCATCCTTCTCAAGGGTCAATGATAGCACCAATAGTGGAAATAATACCACAAGAGAACTCACCCCAGACTGTTTGTCTGGCTGTTTGATTCTAGCAGGCTACATTTGTTCAAGAAACCAGTAGTTAAGTTAAGGCATTAGTAATGTGATGTCTCCTGAATGGGCAGGACCACAGTGCTTACCCTTTGGGGGTTTAGGAGCTTTAAAGGGCCAAATGGAGTGAAGAATTAAGGAACCCTTGAATGAAGATTGGTACACTCCTATTCCTTCTTCCACCATGCATGCAGCTTTGGGAGAGATGCACATGGAGTGATGAGGGAGGAAGGGGATACTTGCCTAGCCAGCCAAATCAGCCAACTGAGCCCTACCGATCAATGAATTGACCGATGTTGCAACCAGATCACCCTTGCATCCAGGTTAAGGTACTGATTCAGTACTTGGCCCCTGCCTATCTAAAAATTCAGTTTAATATATGTGGTACACTAAGTTTTTAATTAATATCTTAAGGTTTTGACTTGATATCTTAGCCCTCAGAATCCCACAAAAAGGACAGGCACCACAACATTGTGGCCCTGCATATTCCAAGGGTGGCCTAATCTGCAAATGCAGCGTGGAATTGTTGGATGCAGCCGGATCTTCTCTGTCCATCTCTTACTGTAAATCAGCTTTATTTATTATCATCTCAGTACGTCCTTTCACACAAGCTGTGGGCAGCTTGAGGATAGCCAAAGCTGATTAAGCAACTTGCATCATTTGTTTAAAGTCTAGTGCTACTCTTGATCCTTTCAAACTCAATTTCTCAGTGGCATTGCTGCCTCCTTGGGTCCCTGTCTCAAAGTGTCAACATATTAATGTGTCTGTGGAGAGCAGTGATTCTAATCTAATTCCTTGATAGTCACATCTAAGTCCATTTTTTAGGATCAAACCAATTGTTTTTATATGTTTGCTACCTTATAGCATATAAAAATGCTTCCCAATCATTTTGTACTCCTCTAAAAACATCCACTACATGATTCCATGTCTGTCACAACCATATTGCTCCTCACAAGGGATAGATCCATCATGGGTCTCACACATTTTTCAAATGCTCTCTGTTCCCAGACAGATTATTGGTCTTCTGCGTGCTATCGTAGTAACCCACTGAATCCAGCAGTAATTACTAATACATACCATGTCATCTTAGTACAAAGCTATCTCTCCCCTACCCCAGATAGAAACACTGTTTGTCTTTCACATTTGTTGAGAAGATAATTCAGAATTAATGAATTGGCAAAATAAAATCAAAATCTTAGGAAGAAGACTGAGTGTCTCTGGGTTGCTGAGGCAATTTGTCCAGCATTGATGGTCCAGTTCTCTAGCCAATGGGATTGTCTTTTGCTTTCACAATTCATTCCAATCAATGGGAGCCCTTCATTTGCCCCAGTGAGAACCTCAAGTAAAGCAATCCAATCGGCAATCTGGGTTTAATTACACGACATCCATTCCACGTCCATTATATTCATTTCAGTTCAGTTCATTACATGATCCTGTTGGGTGGGATTTTGTGACTTTCCTTCAGTCCCTTAATGCAAGAGCAAGCTCTTTTTCATCCAGCTGTTTTGGTGGCAGAAATTAATTCACAATTGTGCTACTGTTCTTTTTTTTTTTTAACGTGGAAAAGTTCCAAGCTCTCACATTAGAATTTATTGAAGGCTTAGAAATAAAGGCTGAGAGCAAATAGATTTCTTTGTCAACCAAGACTGTTTAATTGATTATATAATTTAGCACGCATGTTCTGTTTGATGGTCTCCTATTAGAACTTTGCCCTCCAACTTGACAGTCAATTGTAAACTCCAAAAAAGGAGAAAATGTATTTATTTACTTGAGAATTTCCCATTTCATTCCTTAAGATCTATTTCTGATTTCTTTTTCTTGTAAAAGAGGCCTATTGCCTCAAGAAAGAATGATTAGCTACCCTTCGGGCATGCAGTCTATTTACTTTTACTGATGTCATGTCTCTATTTTGACCTCACACATTTTGCTATGTTACCACAGCCCAAGAACCACAGGTCTCTGAGGGCAAAGCTATTACCTCAAACTGCACTTAGCTCTGATTCCAAGTGATACTTTGATGGTGCATTTCTAGGAGAATCAGGCTGACTAGCAAAAACATGGTCAACAAATTGTGACCCAGCACATCTGCCTTAGCCAAGAGACGTTGAGGCTGTAACTTGACTGGCCATTATGTTCTGGGACAGAGAAGGTTCCAGGCCTCGCTTCCAGAATTAAGCAGTGATCTTAAAGTACCAGGGTGGTTTTTCCTTCCATTTTTTATATTTTGCTCTGTTGCTTCTGTATATTTGTGCCAGGTTCTTTTAAATTTACAAAATGCACTGCAAAATTCTGAAAGAGATGGATTTCAAAAGCTAACAGCTTTTATTTATGTATTAGTTCAAAAGGGCAAAATCATGTATATTGACACTAAAATGTGAACTAAATGAATCTCTCCTTCATTCCTGTTTGTGAGAAACCTGAAAGCTCTACAGTAAAAGAGGAGAGATGCACTTGAGAAAATACATTTCTGACTCTATTGAATTTCTGCGCCTTTTCGGCCATTATTGCCTGGATCAAAAGGATCATGTTCAATTCTGTTTCTGATTTGAGGAATTAAGGCAATGGCACAAGTGAAGAGGCCACGTTTACTATCCTGAATATCTCTCCAAATACCTTTAATGGAGGTACTTAGATTCCTTTGATAGATAATGGGACGATTTTTAAGAATGACTTGATTTCTGAATATGGATTAATAACAATAATCTAGAAAATACAACTAGAAAATGTAAGTCTGAGATATGCCTCTGAAGTGATGTTAAAATCCAGAGTAGAATACTTTAGTGTTATTACCTTGATCAGTAATTCCCTTTCAGACCTCTTGCCAATTCTTCTTATATCCTTAACTCACAAATATTCTTCTTTCTCTTTTTCTCTTGCTCAACTCAACTGTTTTAGGGCTCCATGGAGTTTTGACATACAGTATATCTCAAAGGTGATCCAACTGAATCTACAAATTGGGAAGGGGAGATTTTAATTGAAATCAGCTCAACACCATTCATGTCGGGGGCACCTGTGGGGGTCAGGTGGGACTTTCCTTGGGCTCTCCTTCCTTCCTTCTCTTCTTTCTCCTTCCCTCTCCATTCTCCATTCTTCTTCCTTCCCCTCTTTCCTTATTTTTCCTTTCTTGCTCTCTTCCCATTTTCTTTCTTTTTCTTTTTCTTTGTTTTTACTCTTTCCCTTTCTCCTTTCCTGTCGCTTCTTGCATGCTCAAATGCAAAAGGGGAAACATTTCTCTTTTTGTTTTGCTTTTAGTTTGGTTTGATAGCCCTCTCTGCCAGTGAAAACGGAGGTCAGGGGAGGATGCGCACGGCCCTTGCGAGCTCCGTTTTCACTGACAGAGGCACCGCGGCCCAGTCCTTTACTCTTTCCAGGGTGGTCCTGGAGGGCTAGATCTAAGCACCTTGAATTTGACAACCCTGAGTTAATAGATCCAACTTGTGGAGTTGATTCAGTCTTCCAGATCAGATTGATTAACCAGGTTAAATCAAAGCTTTTGGTTGAATCAGGACTTATGTGTGTATCCCTAACAAACAAGCTCTGCCATTTCTTGCAACATTTCAAACTACTAAAATATATTCTATTGTGATTGATTGATATATATGTGTGTGTGCGTGTGTGTGTGTGTTTTCATAGATTTTCACGGGTACAGGTATGTAGGTCTTGGTGTGTTCGGGTCTTTTCCCGTGTAAGATTGAGACTATCTGGGCAACGTTTCGACGAGGTCCCAGTCGCCATCTTCAGGCTGGTGCTTTCAGCTTTGCTCGCACCAGCCTGAAGATGGCGAGTGGGATCTCATCGAAACATTGCCCAGATAGTCTCAATCTTACACAGGAAAAGACCTGAACACACCAACACCTGTATATATACGTGTGTGTGTGTGTGTGTGTGTGTGTGTGTGTGTGTGAGGTTTGGGGCTTACTGGGATTCGAACCAGGGAAGTATTACATGTGAGGTAGTTGTAATTACCACTACACCACTGGCTCTATCCTGTTCAGCTGAGGCAGGGGAATAAGTATATACTTTGTGTTACAACACCCTGTTAAGCCCCAATTAAGGGAGAAAGCATACTGCTTTCTTTTCTGTCTTTCGACTCATCACCAGAGACCATACCGACAGAAAGTGGAGGAGGAATATATATATATATTCATAGATTTTCACGGGTACCTCAGGGGTCTGTTCTCTCACCCCTGCTGTTCAACATTTATGTGAAGCTGCTGGGTGAAATCATCCATGGCTTTGGGGTAGAGTTTCATCAGTACGCTGATGACACTCAGCTGTACATTTCTACCCCAGGCCACCCCGATGAAGCCGTGGAAGTGGTGACTTGGTGCCTGGAGACTGTGCGGGGTTGGATGGAGCGAAACAGGCTTCAGCTCAACCCGGCCAAAACCGAATGGCTGTGCTTTCCGGCACCCCGATACAGCCAGATAACTCTATCGCTGGCCGTGGGGAAGGAAATTCTTGCCCCCACGGAGAGGGCGCGCAATCTGGGTGTCCTCCTGGAGGTATGGCTGTCATTAGAAGATCATATAGTGGCCATTGCCAGGGGGGCTTTTTGTCAGGTCCGTAGGATCTACCAGTTGTGGCCCTTTCTGGATCGGGATGCACTTCGCACGGTCACATCCGCCCTCGTCATCTCCCGCCTAGACTATTGCAATGCTGTCTACATGGGGCTCCCCTTGAAGATCATCTGGAGGCTCCAGTTGGTGCAGGTGATTTTGGGGGCTTCTCGGAGCTCCCATATTACACTACTTTTGTGCAAGCTGCATTGGCTCCCAGTAGCCTTCCGGGTGCGATTCAAGGTGTTAGTGGTCATCTTTAAAGTACTCCATGGCTTGGGACCTGGGTACTTACAGGACCGCCTATTGCCACTATCGGCCTCCCATCGGCCAGTGCGCTCCCATAGGGCGGGAAAAGACCCGAACACACCAAGACCTGTATATATATATATATGTGTGTGTGTGTGTGTGTGTGTGTGTGTGTGTGTGTAAGGTTTTTAAGCTGATAATTTAAATAATAAATAAGGGAGACTAGGATAGATCTATTTCGAGCTAGTTAGCTCTCTTCAGCTAGCCCTACCCTTACTGGGATTCACAAATAACACAAAGTATATATATATATATATATATATATATATATATATATATATATATATATATATATATATATATATATACTTTGTATTATATATGTGTGTGTGTGTGTGTGTGTAAGGTTTTTAAGCTGATAATTTTAAATAATAAATAAATAAAATTATCAGCTTAAAAACCTTACACACATGTAAACAAAAGGCAACGAAACAAATAGCTTTCTGTCGGTATGGTCTCTGGTGATGAGCCGAAAGACAGAAAAGAAAGCAGTATGCTTTCTCCCTTAATTGGGGCTTAACAGGGTGTTGTAATACAAAGTATATATATATATATATATATATATATATATATATATATATATATATATATATATATATTCATAGATTTTCATGGGTACAGGTATGCAGGTCTTGGTGTGTTCGGATCTTTTCCTGTGTAAGATTGAGACTACCTGGGCAACGTTTTGACGAGATCTCACTCGCCATCTTCAGGCTGGTGCTTTCAGGTTTGTGCTTGTGCAAGTAAATGTATATATATATGTACACATACACACACACACACCACACACACACACACACACACACATATATATATATATATAAAGAAAGGGATTCTCTTCCCTTTCTTCCTTTCCCAACATTTTCTTGATTTATTTCCAATTTCATTGGGATTTACTCTCCCCCTTTTTCCTTTGAAATGTTCCTTCCTCCATGTAGACATGAGAATTTCCATCTACTGCTACAAGAATCGCTTCCATAAAGCAGAAGCACACTTACAGCACCCCTGATGTAATAATAAACCTTCCCTTGATATCCATGTTCAAGAAGGTGTAGAGTCATTCCAAAGCTTCTACAATTTAAAGCGTAGCAGAGAAAAACAAAACCTGATATGAGGGTAAAGGTTCATTCTCTGAACTTGTTGGTTTCTGAATGTTTCGTTACCAGGCTAGTTAACATCTTTAGCAGAGTTTAGGGGCTGTCAGTGTTCTGTTTATGCGGGCTTCAGGCAGAGGTGGTAGTCAGCAGGTTCTGACCAGTTCTGGAAAGCCAGTAGCGGAAATTTTGCTAGTAGTTCAGAGAACCAGCAAATACCAACTCTGACTGGTCCTGCCCCCATCTCTTCTCTGCCTCCCAAGTCTCAGCTGATCGGCTGGGTCTTCTTTTGTTGCCCTGCACAGGAAAACGGAGCTGGAAAGCAGTTTAGTGGGGTGGGGACCAGTGGTGGGATTCAATTTTTTTTTACTACCGGTTCTATGGGCGTGGCTTGGTGGGAGTGGCTTGGTGGGTGTGGTAGGGGAAGGATACTGTAAAATCTCCATTCCCTCTCCACTCCTGGGGGAAGGTTACTGCAAAATCCCAGTCCCTCCTCATCCCACTAACCTGCTTTCCTGCTCTGTTCTCCTGTGCAGGGAAACAAAATAAGGGCCAGCCGATTAGTCGGGACTTGGGAGGCAGAGAATAAATGGGGGCAGGGCCAGTCAGAGGTGGTATTTGCTGGTTCTCCAAACTACTCAAAATTTCCACTACTGGTTCTCCAGAACTGGTCAGAACCTGCTGAATACCACCTCTGGTGGGGAGGGAATGGAGATTTTGCAATATCCTTCCCCTGTCATGCCCACCAAGCCATGCCCACTAAGCCATACCCACAGAATCAGTATTAAAAAAAAATGTGAAGACCACCACTGGCTTTAGGTGTGGGTCTGTCAAGGGAGGGTCTTCTGACACCCCCTAAACTCCACTGAAGTTTCATTATCTAGCCTGGTAATGAAACGTTCAGAAACAACCCACAAGCTCAGAGAATGAACCTTTACCTTCATCCTACACCTGAGCTACAGATATTCACCATTATTGCAACAGCCATAAACCCTAGTTAATATGGGCAGAAGCCAGGGCAAATGGGGGAGAGAAGCAAATGGCACATACGAGTAATCCTAAATTTATGACTGGTTAGCAACAGTTCAAAGTTACAACAAATTTAACTTGGGGTTACTTTGGATCTTGATTCAAAATTCTGATAGTTGCCCCTTGCCCATGGTCCCACAATCATATGACTGTATTTTGCAATGGTTTTGTCAAAATATGGCAGTTCTGCTTTTTTGTTTTTTTCAAACTGCCCACATAGCAAGTTATTAGTTGCTCAACTACTGGTGCAAAAAATAAAGTCATAAAATTGGGTTAGACTTACAGCCATGATAGGCGGACTCCATTACAATTGTAATTCAAGGACTACTTGTACTAGTTGTCTCTCTCTACCTCAATACCACTCTGTTTTATCCTTATAGTCAGGTATTACTATTATGTGAAAAACAGCATTACAAATTCCCCCAAGCTTTCTTTTCTTTCTTTTTTGTATCTCAGTTTCAGGATAGTTAGAATTTATTCTAAATCTCTTCTGGAATGTCTTTGTGCCTAGGGCATTGTTCTGAAGCTTTAGGCAATGTTTCTGTTCAGCCTCTCCATGACTTTGCAACTTCTCTGCCTGCCTGCCCACACATCGGATTTAAAAGAGCCACTTAGGAGACATTCCTGCATGATAGGTTTCCTTCGGATTTATGACAACATGGGAAGTTGTTCTGAGAAGAAGAGTACAGTGGCAGCGTACATGAACTTACTTTTGGCCACCTAACAGTCACAAGAATTCTGCACACTCATCCATGAGAATGCTGTTCCTATTACGTGAGTTGCCAAAAAGAAGCGAAGAATTTTCCAATACTTATACATGACCTCTTGAAATTAGGGGATTCTTCTCACACATTTCTCACACACACATAAGCAGGAGAAATTCCTCAATACTTCTCCTCATGGGTTGTTTTTGCAGTGATGATAGTTCATCTCATCAGGGATATTTTTTCTCTAAAGCAGTATTATGTTATTTTAATACTTTTATTTCAGTTTTGGGGTTGTCATAGTGCCACAAAAAAAGAGTAACACCCAGAACTTCTCACTATTTTGTATCTTTCACAACAGAGGCTTCTGGAGCATTGTGCGGGGGGGGGGAAATATTTTCCTGTTACCACCTTCTAGTCAAAGTCCTTCTCCTAACATTGGGGAGCTCATGGTTCTGCTCCTCAACTACTTACGGTCCCTTTTATATTATGGCTTGTTGCATAATTGGCTAGATGTTCAGAATGGATTTGGCAATTTTTCTACCTATCAAGTATTTCCTAAGGAGCTGGAATAGGCAGATATTTATATTTTGTTACAGGTATCGTTGCAGGATGTAAGCTGTTTCGAGTAAAGCTGCCATTTATTTATTTATTTATCAATTTTCTATACCGCCCCCTCTCCCAACGGGACTCGGGGCAGTGTACAGCCGAATAAAAATACAGTCATAAATACAATATTTAAAATGAAGTTAAAAAGATTAAATAGATGGCTGAAGAATAAAACAATCAAAGGGGTTAAAAAGCTAAAAACCATTTAAAATCAATTAAAAGCCCTGCAAGTAACTCTAGGCCAGACCGGCTTGATGGAATAGGTGGGTCTTCAGCACGCGCCGGAAGGTTAATAGGTCAGGGATGGTCCTCATCTCTGGGGGTAATTCGTTCCAGAGGGAGTGTGCTCTCACAGAGAAGGCCTGCACCCTTGGGGCCGCCAGCCAACACTGTCCAGTGGCGGCACCCCAAGGAGGCCCACCCTATGGGAGCGCACTGGCCGATGGGAGGCTGATAGTGGCAGTAGGCGGTCCTGTAAGTACCCAGGTCCCAAGCCATGGAGAACTTTAAAAATGACCACTAGCACCTTGAATCGCACCCGGAAGGCTACCGGGAGCCAATGCAGCTTGCACAAAAGTGGTGTAACATGGGAGCTCCGAGAAGCCCCCCAAATCATCTGCGCGGCTGCATTCTGCACCAACTGGAGCCTCCGGATGCTCTTCAAGGGGAGCCCCATGTAGAGAGCATTGCAATAGTCTAGGCGGGAGATGACGAGGGCGAATGTGACTGTGCAAAGTGCATCCCGATCCAGAAAGGGCCACAACTGGTAGATCCTACGGACCTGACAAAAAGCTCCCCTGGCAACGGCCACTATATGATCTTCTAATGACAGCCATACCTCCAGGAGGACACCCAGATTGCGCGCCCTCTCCGTGGGGGCAAGAATTTCCTTCCCCACGGCCAGCGATGGAGTTAGCTGGCTGTATCGGGGTGCCGGAAAGCACAGCCACTCGGTTTTGGCTGGGTTGAGCTGAAGCCTGTTTCGCCCCATCCAACCCCGCACAGTCTCCAGGCACCAGGTCATCACTTCCATGGCTTCATCGGGGTGGCCTGGGGTAAAAATGTACAGCTGAGTGTCATCAGCGTACTGATGAAACTCTACCCCAAAGCCATGGATGATCTTATCCAGCAGCTTCACATAAATGTTGAACAGCAGGGGTGAGAGAACAGACCCCTGAGGTACCCCGCAAGTCAGGGGCCTTGGGGCTAATCTCTGCCAATACAAATTGCAAATGGTCGGAGAGGAAGGAGGAGAACCACCGTAACACAGTGCCTCCCACCCCCAGCCCCCCCAGCCGCCGCAATAAGATACTGTGGTCGACAGTATCAAAAGCCGCCAAGAGATCTAACAAACCAGGACAGAGGAACAACCTCTGTCATGGGCTCTCCAGAGATCATTCACCAACGCGACCAACGCCGTCTCCATGCTGTACCCGGACCTGAAACCTGATTGGCGTGGATCTAAATAGACAGCTTCATCCAGGTGGCGAGGGAGCTGTCGTGCCACCACATTCTCAACAGCCTTCACCACAAAGCGAAGGTTGGAGACCGGACTAATTAGATAATGAAGTTGGGTCCAGGGATGGTTTCTTGAGGAGGGGTCTCACTACCGCCTCTTTCAAGGTGGCAGGCAGAAACCCCTGACTCATGGAAGCGTTAATAATATCCTGGAACCAACCTCGTGTCACCTCCCAGGTACAATTGACTTATTTTGCAATTGACTGATGGTGAATTTGTCAACACTGATGGTGCTCAAGTAGTGGTTCCAGTTCCCTTTGTGTCTTTATGATTCACCACCCAGTCAGCCAGTTCAATCCAGTTCAAACTGGATTTGGCATTTTTGTCTATCTTGGAAAGCATCTGGGATAGGCAGAAGTGGATGTTTGATGGTGTTACAGGTATTATTGCAGTATGTAAGCTATTCCAAGTAAAGCTGTCTTTTGCAATTAAGTTTTGATGAATTTGTCGATGCCGATGGTGCTCAAGTTCCTTTTATTATGATGATAGTTATTATTATTATTAGTAGTAGTAGTAATTTTTTACTTTTATTATTATGTAATATTTTATTAACATGTATTCATCACGCAGAAATGCATAATTGTCTGGTTTAGATTGTAATAAAGGGTCGGAGAATTGTGGTCTTTTTTGTGTGTGTGTTGGTTTTTGAATTTTTGTGTGGGAAATGTCTTTTTCAGAAATTTGATCTCCGTTATAATTCTCTGGTTCCATTTTAGCCCATATCAACTCATTTTCATGCCTATAAAGAAGTCCTTTCTTCTTTCACTCTTGAGCTCTATACGGCACATTGGATGGGGCAGGGAGGTGGGAGGGGTGAGGAATGCCACAAAATCAATAGGAAGTTTCCTTGCCAACAAATGCTGAACTCTATTAACATCCCCACTGCCGTTTCATACACCTCATTGGTTCAGATGAATATAAATTGTATTCTGATTTCAGTGTCCACAGTCATGATTAATAGAAAACAGGGCCCTGTTGAAAAGGCTGAAGATTTTACCTGACAATCGCAGGTTGAATATGCGGATTTTCCAACCATCAATTGATGGAGTGGAAGATAGGAAACGGACACCTTCTGGAGCCGTCTTTTGTTTTTTCAAGTACAGCAAATGAGATCATCTGCTTCCCTTTCATTCATACCCAAGCAACACACACACTTGTAGAAAAGATGGATATGCTAACACAACTGCACTCTCCATTGCTTCTTTGTGTATTGGAAATGAACAGCCATTTGTGAATGATTGAATGCTTTGGTGTGTAATCAGCCACAGCAGCCATTCGTCGCTCTCATATATTATGGTGTGACAGAAATCCTTGCTTATAAAATATATGTTAGGAAATAGACCAGGTTGCCTTGTGTGAGAGAGACAATGCAAACTTTTCTAAGCACTTTTATCCCCTTCTGAATTTTAATTTCATTAACTAACCAGCCACACAGAGGTCCTTGCGCTATTATTATTCACTCTTGGGTTTTAGCAGTATCTCAAAAATTCTTATCTCTGTTGCACAAGAGTTCTTGGAAGTGATTTTTCCAAACAAGCACACGCAGTTGATGGCTTTCTATTAACACCTGCCCTCCTCTGGCCCATATTTATTTAAACCCTAAGAGATGTCACACCTGTAAACAATGGAAGCAGGAATGAAGTGTAGCTTGTTCTCCAGGTGTTGGGCCAGAGATGGAGAAGAAACAAAAGAGAAGTTACTCAAACTACAATAGGAAAAAAAAACCTTTTCCTTCTCATAAGCTGGTCCTCTTTCTGCTTCAATCTTTCAACAAAGGAACTATTAACTATAGTTAAATTGAAGCTTAGTAGCCTTACCAAAAATTAATAAACAAGATTTAGTATTTCTCTCTCTCTCTGTCAGACAAGCTTCTAGTTCATCTTCATCTTGGGTAAGACAAAGATGCTACCTGGTTCCACTTGTATCGTATTCCTATCTTACATGATGGAATGTGTGTTTGATGGTCTCTGACAGTATGTTATTAGTATGTCCACTTTTGCTTGTTCTTGTCGGCATTGTTGGATTTAATTGCAATTTGGACTTGCCTTTGATTTTATTGATCTGTGCCACCTGGAGTCACAATCCCATGAGTTGGGCAACCATACAAAACTTCTGTATAAATAAATATTCTCAATTTTTTACAAATGGAGAAATCAAAGGCCTTTTTTTCACCTAGTCATATTTGACCTTTTTTTCACTTAGTCATACTTCCTAATTCCAAAACAAATAAATACTCATCCACACCCAAAATAAACTAGCTCTGGTCCTTTCCTCTTTCCTGCAAGCCTGAATAATGATAGTTTTAGATTTATTGAAAATAGTGTGCATACTCTGAGCTTAAAATGCTGTTCCTTTAGATGAGGAAAAAAGAGATATGGCTACATGATAAAGCTTGTTTGTGCTAAGAAATTTTCAGGGAATGCCAGCGCTTATCGCAACTGCTGTCTAATATTCATATAGCTCTAGGCCAGTGGTAAGGAACCTTGGCTCTTTTATCACTTATGGACTTCAACTCCCAGAATTCCTGAATAAGCTATAAAAAGTTCCCCATCCCTGGCCTACTGGTTTTTCAGTTGTGAGGGAAATCAATTTTTGATTTGAATGGGATTGTTCAATATACAAATGTCCTAATTTTTGACTTGAATGATCAATATTCTTTATATGTCCTACATTTGTATATTAAACAGTCCCATTCAAGTCAAAAATTGATTTCCCTCACAACTGAAAAACCACTAGGCCAGGAATGGGGAAACTTTTATGGCTCACTCAGGAATTCTGGGAGTTGAAGTCCATCAGTGATAAAAGAGCCAAGGTTCCCTACCACTGCTCTAGGCAGTCACATGGAGACAGCTTTTATTTCTTTACTCTATATAAAGGTAGAGGTTTCCCCTGTCCAGTCGTGTCTGACTCTAGGGGATAGTGCTCATCTGTGCTTCTTACACAAGGAGCCAACATTGTCCAAAGACATTTATGTAGTCATGTGGCCAGCATGTCTATATGCCAAAGGCACATGGAATGCTGCTACTTCCCATGGAAGTGATATCTATTTAGCTACTTGTATTTGCATGCTTCTGAAAATGCCTAATGAGCCAATCTGATGTGAATAGACATAACATAAAAATGACCAGCTGACCTTAGCTATAAAATCAGCTAGGAGACAAGTATCATCACAATGCAATAGAAAATAAAAATGCAAACTATTTAATGCTTTGGCAAAAGAGAGAAAGAGAGAACGATTGAAAGAAGGCCATATAGGGCAACTGAATAACTTAATCTGAGAAAGTTGGAGGAAGGGAAGAGGAGGAGGAGGAGGAGGAGGAGGAGGAGGAGGAGGAGGAGAAATAAAAGCAATTCTTAGAAAGCCTTTGGAAATGTACTTTAGTTATACCCAAGACAGTATTTTTGTTTATAACCTATAATTCAATATACTTTTAGTTATTATCACTTTGTTAATATTTTATAATAACAAGATGTCTTGGTAATAAAGGTATCTTTAGAGAAGGATATTTTGAAATGAGTAGGCTTTATAAAGATCTTCAGTCTCCTTAACTCTAGACAGAGAGAAAATGTTATAGTACTGTACAGTGCAGTCACTGAACTCATAATTATATTCTTGAATTCAAATGGCATATTATCTCCTGAAACTACTTGGAACAAGAAATTCAATATTGTTTTTGCTTCTAGGTACCTATTTCTATTTGATTATGCACTACATGAAAAGCAACCAAAAAAAACCAACAACACCCTACCCACAATTTAGTAGATAGCCCTAATGCTAATTTTATCCATGTCCACAATGATTGACTCTGATGTAGAATGAAGCCACCATAATAATCAGTCACAGGCAAAACATTGTCCACTCACCTATGCGTGCTTCCAAGACTTCCTTTGATTCAGGATTTGCAACATGGCAAGGGAAGAACACAGGGATAGGTGGAGATAGTGATATTGTGGTTCAAGTCCTCATTGTGCAAATGGCACAAATAACATACCATCTATCATTCATGTTAGCGGCAAATGAATGCACTTTATGTGAATTGCATTGTTTCCATGATGTTATAATGACAAATGGTTGAAATTATACTGAATTTAATCAAGTCCATAATGACATTAGTCAACTTGATCTGGTGGTTAAGATACTGGTCTAGAAGCAAAAGACAGTGATTGTTAGTCCTACCTTAGGCATGAAAGCCAACCGGGTATCTTCACCAATCACCAGGAGACTGGTGAGTTCTAGTCCCACCTGAGGCACGAAAGCTAGATGGGTGACTTTGGGCCAGTCACTCTCAATCCAACCTTACTTACAGAGTTATTGTGGAGAAAATAGGAGAAGGAAAGAGTAGATATGTTCATTACTTTGAACTATTTATAAAGTAATAAAGCAGGATAAAAATCTAATCAGACACCTATGAAGAGAAATTAACCTTGGCTCTCCTAAACATTATGGCTTAGAAAGGTAGTATGGATGCTTCTAATAAGAAGCATCCATACTAAGAGCTTAAGTAGCTCTTTTTGGAACAATTATGACTCCATTTTTTAAAAGTAGCACTTCCAAATCTCGAGGGCAAAAATTGATCTTGTTCAAACCCATTAGTAACAGGGGATTTGTTATTAATTCATATATAGTGGATGGTCAAGCAAGATTTGCCTTACCCAATGGCATTTGCATAATCCATTTGAGTACAATGGCTCAGATGAGTTAATACTGAGAATGTTTGGAAAAAACAAGAACCTAAGCCAGTGATCATTATGCATCTACTCGTGTTTCAATAATACCAATTTAGTTTGATAGAATCACAACCTATTGGGAATAAATGCATTTCCATATTTCTAGTACACACACTGGAGCACTAATCCACAATATAGGTCACCAAGTTGAAAAATGCAATGATTACATTAATGGCATTTTTTATTTATGAAAAAATGCAACAGCACTGAAAACTTCAGCGCACAGTTTTTTTTCCACATATGGCTTCAGAACATAACTACTATCCCAAAGGAGATTAAATAAATGAATTTCCAAGATGTTACATAGTCAGAAATTAAGAGAAAGAAAGTGCGGAAATGAACATCAGCCACAAGGTTTGCAACATATAACAGTGTAGACATATGATGAAGCCTAAAACAATTCATCCTAAAGTGAAGGCCAGGAAATTTAATGAGCCAAATCAATGGCGATTATTTAGAGAGAAAAGAGTTGCTATGTAACCATGTCATAGTGTTGTAAATGGTTACCAACAATATGCAGAGGATGCTTTGCTTATGTGAAACAGGATCTTTTTCCCCAATCAGAAATTCAAAGTAATCTTTATTTGATTTATCCACTGCTTTCTATCCAACACAGCCACTTGTCAACATGTTGAGTTTTATCACACAGGAGATATGGAGAACAGAAAGGTAAATGTGTAGAAATTTATCATGGGCCAACTTGTCAGAGAAATCAGTCATTTTTTTTTATAGGTCACAGACCCATATGTAAAAGAAAACACAAAATATATAATACAAAATTCAATATATGCACGGTGAAAAAAATCTGTAATCTTGCTTTGTCTACTTTATTGTCAACAGCAAAGGAATTCTACAGGCTACAATTACAACTCTGCAACAACAGAGGTTGGCTGGAGATCTTTATCCACCAAAAAAAGTTGCACTTTTTGTATCTGATCAAGAAGTAGGTAAGAAGGAATAGAGCTAGTAGCTCTGTGCAAGTGTCTTTTTACAGAAAAGCAGAATGTAATTCCATAGTTCAGGACTCCTTTCCTTACAAGGAGAAAGCCTTTCACCATCAGGGAAGAAATAATATGGGTAGTTACAGTGGTATGGAACAGGTGTATTTAGTGATGGAGCAGATTTTCATCACTAAATATACCACCCCATAGAAATTTATTCACTATAAATATAAGGATTATCTGGGTCATCATTTTTACTGACTTTGGAAGAAGGAAGGCTGAGTCAACCTTGAGCCTTGTGAGGAGTGAACTTCAGGCTGTGGGCAGAGTTTGCCACTGGTGGCACACTCACTGTGCCACCAGTGATTAAACAATGCAATAATAAAGCTTCATCGTTAACTTAACAAGCCATTATCGTTAACTTAACAAGCCATTAGGTGAGGACCCACCCCAATCCAAACTATTCCTGGCTTGGTCCTCACAGCCTCAAAGCTCAGAAAAGTAAGGGACCCCCTCCCCTGGTTTCTCTGTAAGTCTCCTCACTCCCCTTTCTCTACCCCAACTCTATCCTTTTGGGCAGCTGCATAGCAGCACTCCTTGGCAGTGATACTGCGGCTGAAGTATAGGCTTGCTCTCAGCCAGACCTTGAGTACTGAAGATTTGTCTTTAAATGAATCCAAACTCCAGCTCCCCTTTAGGAAAATGATGGTTTATTCAATATATCACCAAACAACAAATACTCTAATCAGGCAAGAATGGCTAAAAGCCCGTCAAGGTTAGCATTGGTTTGAGTTTGCTCTCTTTCCTTTTATTACCCTTAACATGAGACACACCCCACCACACCCAGGCCTAAACACAGCTCTAGTTCTGGCCACGCCTAACCTATTATTGGTTAGCTGCATTGGTTGCCGGTGGCTTTCCGGGTTCGCTTTAAGGTTCTAGTTTTGACCTTTAAAGCGATCCATGGCATTGGGCCAGGTTACCTGCAGGACCGCATTCTGCCGGTGATCTCCAACAGACCGGTGCGTTCCCACAGGGAGGGCCTTCTCCGGGTGCCGTCGGCCTCTATGTGTCGTCTGGCAGCCCCCAGGAGTAGGGCCTTCTCTGTGGGGGCCCCTGCCCTCTGGAATACTCTGCCACCTGAGATACGCACCAACACGGACCTGAGGGCCTTCAGGCGTGCGTTAAAAACCTGGCTCTTTGAGCAGGCTGGCCTGGGCTGATACGAGTTTTTAATTGTCTCTTTTAATTTGGATCTTAATTTGGGGTTTTAATATGCTTAGGGGGAGGGTTGTTTTATTTTAACAGCCTATTATTTAATCGTATTTTAACTTTTGTATCGATTGGGGTAGATTTGGCTGTACACCGCCCTGAGTCCCTCGGGAGAAGGGCGGTATATAAATGTTAAAATAAATAAATAAATAAATAATCTATAATTGCTATTAACCCTATAACATGTCTACATCCCTAACCTATTCTGACCCTCACTAACTGATCCCCACCTGGTGCCGCCTTCACCATGTCTTAACTTAATGCTTATTTACCATCTATATGTGCCCCAACCACCTCTAACTATATGCACCACATCAATACATGAAAAGAGCCATTTCCAGCCCCACAGTTGCTTCAGAATTCATCCTGCAGCCCACAGTTGCTTCAGAATCCATCCTGCAGCCCGCAGTTTCTTCAGAATCCATCCTGCAGCTCACAGCTCTGCTGAGCCATTCTAAAGCAACTTTCAACACCATCGGCTAGCACACAAGCAGCAATACAGGTCTGGCATCAGCAGAGCTAAGGTGATATTCTCCACTGCCAGCTGACTTGCTGCGAGGTGCCACCAGCTGCCACCAATCCTGGACCTCAACTTCAGCCCCTTTGCTGCAAGAAACACCAGTGAGAGCCACCTCAAGCCCAAGCCACAATCAACCACCCCAAGGCTATAGTGCAAAGCCTCACCATGGCCCACCACCTTACACTGCAATGCCCTGTTGCACCCAATGATCTTCCTCATTTCCCTCTCGCTGCAAGAAGGTGTGCCTGGCCTGGGTCTATGTGAGCCAGCTGCTGCCTATGCCAGCCATCTTCCCAAGGCAGTTTACACCAATCTTAAAATAATGTGCACCATTCTCAGAATGCTTCGGAAGGCTTCTGAAGCCTTCTGTAACCTAAAATAATCAGAGTAGAGGTGGAAGAGACTTGGAGGTCTTCTAGTTCAATTCCATCCTCCAGCAGGAGAATCTCATAAGAAGGCAGCAAGAACAGTGCCCCCCCCTTCTCTAAATCATGTGTATCATTCTCATAATCCTTTGGAAGACTGCAGAAGCTTCTGGAAAGCTTTTTGTAGCATCACAAGAACAGCACATAGACCCTTGGCAGTGGTTGTAGTCAGCTGGGACTGCTGACATTCCCACAACCTCTCAACACTGCCACTGACACCAAGGAATCCCCTTGTGCAAGGCAGCCAAAAGGGGTAAGACAGGAGGGTGGGGTCATTGAAATGAGCCTATGGTTAAAAGTGTGGGTGGGCTACTAACAGGGGTGGGATTCTACCGGTTCGGCCCGGTTTCATCAAACCGGTAGCTCCGAAGATCATCTGGGAGCAAAACTGTTCGCTCCAACGATCAGCTGCTGGGCCCACATACCTGTCCTGCATCCATACTGACCTTTATTTTCTGCTTTTGACACTCAGCTGCATCACGCAGCACAGCAGATTGCCACGTGTCAGCTGTTGAAGAGACTGGGAGAGTGCAGGAGTGCAGGAGAAGGTCAGTAGGAACATCTCTGCATGCGTACAAAGTGCATATTTGCTGTGCATATGCACAAAGCATACAAGTCACACCAAGCCATGCCCACCGAACCAGTGGTAAATCAATTTGGATCCCACCCCTGGCTACTAAGTGCCTGAACTTTGAACATATGGCCACAGGAGTGCTGCAATAGCCATAATTTTGGGGACCCAACTTTGGGGAGAGAAGTAGCAATCATCCATATTGCAACTTTAAATGGTCCCTAAACAAATGGTAATTAAGTAAGGATTAGCTGTACTTACTGTTAGATATGGGCTAGATTGAAGAGGCAGGACAATGGTAGAAGGAAAGGATTTCTTTATTTAGCTCTGAACAAAAGACTGCCACCCAGTGTGCCTGCTGTTCTTTTTACAGGCTGCTGTCCACAATTTCAGCCACTGACAGCTGTTCATTTTCCCACCTGGAAGATGAACCAATGGGGGAAGTCTGACATCACTGACTTTTCCCCATTGAATATCTAATACCCCTCCCCTCCTGGAAGAAGCATTCATCCGATCAGCTCTCACTCACAGACATAATCACATAAGTAGGAGGGACTCCTGTGAGTGCAATTGGACCTTCGCAGTTCACCCCCCACCCCAGCGGTGACAACCTGACTAGTCAGGTCTGTTGTCACTCCAGAGCCAACCTCAGGGTTTTTTTAGGGGTGGGGCTGGCTCCGACGGAACGGAGGGCTCTGAGTTTCTTTGCTGGATTTCCCCCCCTTCAGCTAAATTATCCTGTGGTGTACTTGAGTTTGAGTCCCACCCTAGAGTGGGGAGGCTTGTGTTTTCAGTATTTGTAGTTGTTAGAGTTGGTCTTACCTCTCTATGTTGTATTTCTGTTTCTGAGGTTTTCTGGTCGTTCAGATTCCATTCCAATTGTCCCCGGAGTTGGTCTATGTGTTTGCTCCATATTTTCCCATCTTCTAGTTCTATTCTAAGATCGGGGGCCTGTGACTTGCGCTGCTCGTGCAGGGACCCATGCCCCCACCCCGCATAGTTGTGAGCATAGACCGATTGATCTATGTTCAAATGTCTGTATTTACTCGTCGAATCTGTGGGTGTGCTTGGATTGTAGTGTGGGTGTAATCTATCTAGGCTCTGATCTTAGCTTCCACCCCATTAAAAGTTCTGCTGGACTTCTGTGTGTGGCGGCCGAAGGTGTGATATTTTGTATCATTAAGAATTTGTCTATTTCCATTTGCCAATCCCCTGGTCCCATTTTTGCTAAGGTTTCCTTCGTGGGCCTTATGGCTGTCTTCTGCCTGCCCATTAATCTAGGCATGTCCAGGTGCTGATAATGCGTGGCAGATTCCCTGTTCAGCTAGGAAACATTCAAAATTATTTGCTGTGAATTGGGGCCCATTATCCGATACCACAACATCTAGTAACCTATGTGTGGCAATTTCCTCAATACCTTAATCGCAGCATCTGCTGTGGTGGTTTTCATGATCGTTACTTCCACCCACTTTGAATATGCATCAACAGTTATTAGAAATGTTTGCCCCTGCATTGGCCCTGCCAGGTCTATATGTATTCTAGACCAAGGTGCTTTTGGTGATTCCCATTCTAGGGTTGGTGCTGAAGGGAGTGCGGGTCTAGATTCCTGACAAGGCGTACAACCCGCAACCCATTTTTCAATTTACTTATCCATTCCCGGCCACCAAGTATACCTTCTAACTAATGCTTTCATTTTTACTATCCCTGGGTGGCCCTCATGAAACATTCTTAAGACTTGTTCTCTCAGCGTCTCAGGTATCACAACTCTATTCCCGCACAATAAACACCCTTTAATTACAGATAGTTCATTTTGCTGAATTTTAAATGGTTTAAAGTCACCTTCCAGAACTTCTTCTGGCCATCCCCTCAACACCCAGTTTAAAATACACACCAGAGTTTTGTCTTTGGCTGAGTGTTTGGCTATCTCTGATGCTGTGATAGGGCCGGTGGTGATGTCTTCAATGAGGCGTATGGATGTGGCAGGACCTGGGTCTTCAATAGTTTCCAGAAGGGGGAAATGGCTGAGTGCATCTGCATGAGTTATGGTCTTGCCTGGTCGATCTATAAGGTGATAGATTCTTAGGAAGCTAAGAAAACAGTCCATCTTGTCATTCTAGGGGACAATATGTTTGGTGTTGGTTTGTTTCCTGCTATGATCCCTAGGAGTAGTTTGTGGTCTGTGACTAGTTCAAATTGTCTCCCATAAAGGTATTCATGAAAACGCTTAATGCTTGCTACTACAGCCAGTGCTTCCTTATCTAGCTGGCTGTAATTCAGTTCAGGTTTGGATAAAGTTTTTGAGTAGAAAGCAATGGGTGCTTCTTTGCCACTCGGGAATTTATGGCTGACAATGGCCCCTACCCCAAAAGGAGATGCATCACATGTTAGTGAAAGAGGTAATGTTTCATTATATTGTACTAGAACACTGTTAGAAGTTAGGAGTCCTTTTATGGATTCAAATGCAGTTGCTTCTCTGTGCCCCCAAGTCTATTCTGCTTCTTTATCAAGAAGTCTGTGAAGTGGTTCAGCAACTGTCGCTTTCTGTGGTAGAAAAATACTGTAAAAGTTTAAAAGTCCCAGGAAAGCTTGTAATTCTGTTTTGTTTGTTGGAGTGGGAGCTTCCTTATTTGCTTTTATTTTTCTATCGGTGGGGTGTATATCTATCTCATCAATTAGATATCCCAGAAATTCAACACTTGGTACGGCTATATGACATTTATCTTTTTTGAGTTTAAGGCCAGCTTCTTAAAATTTGCTCAAGACTAGCCTTAGTCTTTGTTTAAGTTGTTCTTTGTCCTCTGCTGCCATGAGGACACCATCAAAATAAGGTACCACCCCCACAATGCCCTGTAGTAGGCGTTCATTAAGCTTTGAAATAGTCCAGGGGCTACGCTGACCCCAAATTGCAATCTTTTGCATTTGAAAGCACCCCTGTGTGTTACAATGGTCTGAGCTTCTGTGTTTCTTCATCCACAGGTAACTGCTGATAGGCTTGAGCCAAGTCTAATTTGGCAAATTTCTAATTTTTCCCCTTTCCTATTGAATGCAATAGAAGTTGTACAACTGACACTGGGTATGCGCTCTGTTGCAATGCAGTATTAAGGGAAATTTTATAATTAGCACAGATTCTGATTGACCCATCTGGCTTAACTGGAGTGACTATAGGAGTCTCCCACTTAGCACGATCAACTGGCTCTACTACTCCCTGGACTATGAATTTATCTAATTGTTTATCCATTCAAAAGAAAGGGACTCGCCTTGGTTTTATTCTGATGGGGAACTTTTGGATTAAGGTTGAGGAAAATAGGGGTCCCCTTATACTTGCCTAGGGTTCCGTCAAATACATCCTTGAATTCAGTCTGCAGGTCCTCTCTCATTTGATTGTGCTCCTCTACTTGTGTGGTATGGATGTTCACCTCCACTCCTATGGCTCTAAACCATTCTATTCCGAGGAGGCTTGGTACTTCTTTGTCCACGATCATTAAAAGCAATTCAGCAGTGAAGTTTCTGAATTTTACTGGAAAAATTCTTCTTCCTAACATGGGAATTCTGTTCCCTTGGAAATCTTTTAGTATTAAACATTGTGGTTTTAGTTGTTGTCGAGTTATGCCAGGGAATGCGTCTCTTATAGTTGTCCAGGACACCATAGATATGTAGGATCCGGAGTCAGTTTCCATATCACAAGGTTTTTCTCCTATTATCACTGTGATGTTGAATTTCTTTGATTTATGGTGATCAGCCCCACTATTGTGTGTTCATAGTCTCTGTCCTTCTCCATTCTATTCTCTTCCCTCTTGTAATTTGAATGAGGAGGTCTCTGGAATCCCTTTGTTGTGGGTCACGTGGATGATTAGTGAACCCTGCTTGTCTTTGACTGAGGTATGCTGGCAGATTTGCTCTGCATGCTTCAGCAATATGCCCCCTTCTCTCGCATTGGCGACAGATTGTATCCCTGAATTTGCAAACCACCCGGGGGGTGGTTCCCTTTACAGCCTGCACACCATAGGGGTCTCTGGCTTGTCCTTTAGGGCCCTGAGGTTTTACTCTATATATTTCTTCCTCCTCTTCTTTGGAGAGTTCTCCAATCTCCCCCTCTCCCTGATATTTGCTGGTCGTCCCCCATGCTGAGTGAACGCTCTCGGATTTCTCAATTTTAGCTGCTGGTTTTTCTGAGATTTCTGCTGCTCGGACTTCCTTTATTACTTCTTTTAAAGAGATGCTCTTTTTAGTTATCAGCTTTCTTTGCAATCTCAGGTCCCTCATTCCAACTACAATTCTATCTCTTAAAGTTATTTCCACATTTTCAAACTCACAGCCTGCAGCAGTATCTCGTAGGTTTGTAAAGTAATCATTTATGGTCTCACCTGGTTTCTGTTCTCTGCGGTAAAAGTCAAGTTGGTGAGCCAGTGATGATGCAGCGGGAGCATAATGTTCTTCTAACATCTTCTGTAATTTTTTCCATTCCATTGTTTCCTCATCTTTGGGAGCAGCTAGGGTTCTAGCCATTTTGTAGAGGCGATTTCCACAATATCCCAGGAATAGAGCTCTCTTCCTCTGTTCTGTTGCATCCTGCAGTGAATTTGCTTCTAAAAATATTCAAAATTGTACCATGTACGCAACCCAGTCATGCTTTTTTGGATCAAAAGGTTCTGGTTGAACGTGGGTGGACATTCTGATAATCAGCACAGTGATAGCAGCGTTCTGTTGTTAGAATTTTCCTCATTTCTTTTGTTCTCTTCTAGAATCCCATCCTCATCGTCAGTGTTAGATATGGGCCTAGATTGAAGAGGCAGGACAACAGTAGAAGAAAATAATTTCTATTTAGCTCTGAACAAAAGACTGCCACCTGGTGTGCCTGCTGTTCTTTTTACAGGCTGCTGTCCACAATTTCAGCCACTGACGGCTGTTCATTTTCCCGCCTGGAAAATGAACCAATGGGGGAAGTCTGACATCACTGACTTTTCCCTATTGAACATCTAACACTTACCCTCCAACCCTGCTGTTGGATCGGTGGGTTAACATCATGACAGTGGAATAGTGTCTTCACTTCACTGGCTCCAAATCTTGCTTTTTGTTGCATGATAAAGTTAACAAATTTGGGAAAGGGCTATTGCCTTTGTTTTATCTGGTTTTGTCTCATCATGAAAACTTAATTAAACACCGTCGGGTCAAATCCAGGATGGTTGTTTCTCCCATTAATTGATCGGATGTGTCAGCAATAAGGAGCTAGCCTTCACAGCAGTCAATCGCATTTGCTCTCTGAGGTGACAGCTCTCTTTTTCATTCTCAAGAGCTGAGCCAAGACAGTGGGGCGTATTTTATCACCCCCTCCGGGATAGAAGCACGGAACAATATGTGATAAATATCCTTAGTTTTTGAGGAAAGGATACACAGAAAGGACATCGTTTGTAAGAAGCAATGGGGACACAGAATCCACATTCAGTTTTCAGAAAGTTAAAAATCTCTTTGTGGGAATTAGTATCGTTCGAGGATTACTGTTTTCATGTATGTAGAAGTTTGGGAAAATCTTGTTGTCACAGATATAATGATGAATGAAGGCCAGCCCATTAAAATGTTGTGATTTATGGAGTGGCTGAGACTGTTGATCTTTGGGATATGAACCAATGCAAGGCAGGCTCCATTGTGCCATTGGAATAGGGAATCATATCTCAAGTGTTATGAATGACAAACATGCCAGCCATTTAAGGGCTTAGCCACACAGAATGGTGATTTGCTTGCTTGTGATGTATAGCACATGATGCATGGATGGTAAAATACAATGAATCATGTGCCGGTAATTGAATATGAATTGTTACATGTGAAAGGGTTACATTTAAAGACACCCCCACAGAGCCTGGCACTGTTCTAGGGTGATGAATGAGAGCCACAGAGTAGGTTAAGCTAGCATTCAGGTGGAGCGCTAGCACAATTTCTCCAGAAAAGATTTACTTTTCCTAATTGATGTAAGAGAAACCACCAAAGTATAAATTTAATCTCCAGCAAATGGATGGCAACCTATTTTAATCAAAATTAGAAGGTTAAGCAGTGACTGCTTGAAATTAATAGCTATTCTATATACTTCCCATATGAAGGAGCTGCTGTGTTGAATTCTTGATTGAGATTTTGTGCAGGGGCATCTGACTTTGGCAACTTTAAGACATGTGGACTTCAAGTCCCAGAGTTCCATTGCTGGATGGGGAATCCTGAAAGTAGAAATCCACAACTCTTAAAGTTGCCAAAATTGGACACCTCTGCACAAAACCTTTCATTTGTATGTATTGCAGTCCATTAAGGAAAACATGAGAACCACAATTTGTCCTGATCTGCTTCCTGCTGACTTCTCATGTTTATTTTATTTATTTCCTACCCCTATTATTTTTATAAATAATTCAAGGTGGTCATGAACATATCTCACACACACACTCTCTCTCTCTTGTCTTTTAATGACCCCCATAATCCTTGCATTGGGGTGGAGGTGGGGCAATTTAATAGAGCACAGTGTTTACTGGCTGGATGCCCTTCCTGTCACCAATGTGGAGTTCAGGAAGGGCACCCAACTCCACCCCATTTAAAAGACAAAAAAAAATAAAAAATAGAGTTGAGTAAATAGATACCTCATACTTTATTCTCCTCCCATGTTCCACCCAACAACAACAACCCTGTGAGGTGAGTTGGGCTGAGAGAAAAAGTGATAAGCCTAAAGTCACCGGGTAGCTTTCATGCCTAAAGGGCACTAGAACTCATAGTCTGCAGCTCTCTTGCCTGGTGCCTTAACTACCAGACCAAGCCATGTTGGTGACAAAGAGCCCGTCACAAACTCCTTGTGAATGAATGCAAAAGTTTTGAAACCCTGAGGAAAAGGCTCTAGAGATTAGATTAAAGCAAAAGCAAGGGCAATTGAATCCTTTGAATCACTTCTAATAAATCAGGAGTGCACAGCAATAGGAAGTTTCTTTGTCATTTAAAGGGCTAAGCTTTTTATTATGATGCCTGTCTGAGCTGGAGCTTAAGAAATGATTTGTGAAGTATCTTTTTAGATTTCATTGAAATCAGGAGGACTTCTAAGTAATATGTGGAGAATCAGATTGAGGCCAAGCGAGGCTAACAGGGTGTCATAAACAATGTCCATATAATCTTGTGGTCGGTGGCCATGATACAAGAAAGATGTTTTCAGAAAGCAAAGCAAAGAATGATTCTTAACCAATTGTGACCAGGGATGGCTGCCTGCCTATCAAAGTTCCCTTTGTGGCATGATTTAATCACCAAGAAAGCAACTCTTAGTAAGAAAGAAGGAGGAAAGGCTGCCTCAAAGACATACTTCTGGATCTTGTAATGGAGATGAAATATAATCAGGTTATTATCACGGTGTACCTGTGAAGTAGAGAAATGTGTCTAGCCTAATCTTATCTCATATCTGACATAATCCCTACCACAAAATAAATTAAAACTCTTGGAATCAGCAAGGGAATCTTAATCTGTATTTTAATTTAAAATGGTTTCTTCATAAACCCGTCTACTCTGAAGATATAAGTAAATCCATATGGGATTGAGGTGCCTTCCATTGTACTACAAATTTACTCTAATCTGTTACTCTCTAATTTCCAAGCATTCCACCTGGATATTTTGTTTTAAGATTAAAGTATCAGTTGGGTTGGTCCCATCCCAAAATCACTAGAAACCACACCAAAATGTTTCACAATTGTAACATCAAATCAAAGTTATTACAGAACAAATTGTACTGTAAGGCCAGATACAAACAAAATACTGAATAAAAGAAGTATTACATCCTTCTTATATATATATGCTTATAAGAGAAAAACAATAATCCTGTTTTGAAGGAATTTGAAGGAATTTCCAGCTATGGAGTGTGATTTCTATTTAGTGCTTCTACTCTGAGACCAGGTCTCAAAAGCAACCTTTCAAGCCATCCCAGTTTTGTATTACCATTTGTACGATATCCTATAGAAGGGGTGTCAAACTACAAGCCCGGGGCCTGAATCCGCCCAGCAGTGTGCTTAGATCTGGCCTGCAGGCCCGCCTTGGAAACAGCAAAGGACTGGCCCATGCTGACTCTGCCAGCAAAAACAGACCATGGGAAGGCCATGCCCCCCCCCCCCCATATAGATTATATGACCTATAATCACTTAGAATCTCTTATAATGGATATTCATACAATGTGGCTTTAAAATACCTACCAACCATTTTTTTAAAAAAAACTTTTCTCAATCACATGCTAGGTGTTTCAAGCCAATCTGGCGAGTGGAGAAGAGTTTATCATACAATCATTCACAATTCTGAATGGTTGCAACTTTTAACAGTTAGATCTTCTATCATGAAACAGATAGGGAGGAATAGAGTGAAATCAAATGCTAGGCTAAGGATTGCTTCCTTTCACATTTTACAAATCCATTTTTCTCTCTTTTGAGATCTCCCTTCCCCTCGTGATCCCAATCTTCTTCTGCTTCCTTTTTCAGAGTGCAAGGAGAAGCAGACAGTAGTGAAATTATTAAAGCTCTGGAAAGGAAGATTAGTGGACCAGATAAATATGTATTTATATTTAATATGACTGTCAGTGAGGGATTGTTTTTATATAATATCTATCATGCATAACTAAATATATCAGGAAGGAAGGAAGGGAGGGAGGGAGGGAGGAAGGGAGGAAAGAAAGAAAGAAAGAAAGAAAGAAAGAAAGAAAGAAAGAAAGAAAGAAAGAAAGAAAGAAAGAAAGAAAGAAAGAAAGAAAGAAGGAAGGTAGGTTTTTCTAAATTGGGGGACATTTCTTTTCATGCCCCTGTTGGAGTCTGAATACAAGGAGGAAGAACAGCTGACAGGGAGTGGGACTGTGGCTGCGTTGGCTGTGGAGGAAACTGGGGAAGGGCAAAGCAAGGAAGAGGTAGAACAAGGGAGAGGAAGTTCAGAGGAAGACCCAGGCATATCCCCTCTTCATCCTAAGGCACACAGGGAGGAACAGAGAAGAGAGCAACATGGGTTGCATGCAGGGGTAGGATTAAATTTTTTAAACAACTGGTTCTGTGGGCGTGGCTTATTTGGTGGACGTGGCTTGGTGGTCATGTGACTGGGTGGACATGGTTTGGTGGTCATGTTATTGGCTGGGCATGGCCGACTCAATATCACTCACATTGAGGCATGCATCTCCTTGCCTAGCCTCTCATGACTGTGGGCATGCTGCAACAGTTGTAAGTCTGTTAGATCTCTCAGCGGCTTTTGATACTGTCGACCACAGTATCTTATTGCGGCGGTTGGAGGGGTTGGGGGTGGGAGGCACCGTGTTGTGGTGGTTCGCCTCCTTCCTCTCCGACCGTTCGCAATTTGTGTTGACAGGGGGGCAGAGATCGGCCCCGAGGCCCCTACTGTGTGGGGTGCCTCAGGGGTCGGAGCTCTCGCCCCTGCTGTTTAACATTTATGTGAAGCCGCTGGGTGAGATCATCCGTGGCTTTTGGGTGGAGTTCCATCAGTATGCTGATGATACTCAGCTGTACATCTCCACCCCGGGCCACCCCAACGAAGCCGTCGAAGTGATGTCCCAGTGCCTGGAGGCCATGCGGAGTTGGATGGGTCGTAACAGGCTTCGTCTCAACCCGACCAAAACTGAGTGGCTGTGGTTTCCTGCGCCCAGATACAGCCAGCTTGTTCCTTCGCTGGCCGTGGGGGGAGAGGTTTTGACCCCCGTGGAAAGGGCGCACAATCTGGGTGTCCTCCTGGACGTACGGCTGTCCTTAGAAGAACACATTGCAGCCGTCGCCAGGAGGGCTTTTCATCAGATTCATCTGATCTACCAGTTGCGGCCCTTTCTGGATCTGGGCGCACTTTGCACAGTCACTTCCGCCCTCGTTATCTCCCGCCTGGACTATTGCAATGCTCTCTACATGGGGCTCCCCTTGAAGAGTTTCCGGAGGTTGCAGTTGGTCCAGAATACAGCCGCGCGGGTGATTGTGGGTGCCCCTCGGAGCTCCCACGTTACACCACTTCTCCGCAGGCTGCACTGGCTTCCTGTGGCCTTCCGGATTCGATTCAAGGTGGTACTGATGGTATTTAAAGTGCTCCATGGCTCGGGACCTGGGTACTTACGGGACGCCTACTGCCAACGTCAACCTCCCACCGCCCAATACGCTCCCACAGGGTTGCCCTGCTTGGGGTGCCGCCGCCCGATCATTGACGGCTGACGGCCCCAAGAGTTCGGGCTTTCTCTGTGGGAGCTCCCTCCCTATGGAATGATCTCCCCCCGGAGATACGGGCCATGACGGATATCCTGACCTTCCGGCGCGCAGTGAAAACCCTATTTTTTAGACAGGCTGGCCTGGCCCAGTAATTGGGTTCCAGTTTTAAATTTAGTTGGGTTTTAGTGGTCAATTTTATACTTTTAATTTTTAATTGAATCCCTGATTTTATACTGTTAAATTTTCAATTAGATGGGATACAGCCGGACCAATGTGTTTAATATATTTTTAAATTGTATTATAATATATTTATTATGTGTTTTTTAGTAGGCTGTACACCGCCCCGAGTCCCTTTTTGGGAGAGGGAGCGGTATAAAAGTTTGATAAATAAATAAATAAGTGTGAAAAATGGTCATAAGTCACTTTTTTCAGTGCCATTGTAACTTTGGTCACTCCACATAAGCAAAGTACCAGTGAAGGAGGGGAAAAAAAACTCCAGAGAGGTTCCTGAGACAGGAAGTCTAGTCCTGCCAAGAAGATAATAAGGGTTAATGGAGAGGCAGTTTCTGTAAGCAACACCAGAATGTTTCCTTCCTGCCTTCCTTACAGGATAAGGCCAATAATTTCTTCTAACAACAAGTTCTCCAAACTGCTTAGAATGTTAACAACCGGTTCTAGCGAATAGGTGCGAACTGGTAGAATCCCACCTCTGGTTGCATGGCTTATGGGGGAGGAAAGGGCCCTAATTCCTTTCATTAGCTACACCTGGGAAGAGAGTTTAAAAGAATTGCATGCTGAATGGAGCATCTGCTGGGAACAAACATGAATTTATCTTGTGTTGACTTTGGTTATCTGTGTTCCTGGCATCCTCCCAACCATGTTGAATTACTACCGTCCCTTCACATCTGGAATTCCTTTTCTTGCCCTGCCAGACTAATTACCTCATCTTGCCTTGATTGGACTTATAGTTACGGTTTTTGTTGACCACGTTTTGGATTTGATTCTCTGCAGACAAAGGCTGCTCCTGTGAAAGTTTTTCTCCAGGCAGAAGTTAACCACTGGGAACTAATAAAGGGATTCCTACTGATTATCTGACTGTGTTGCCTTTGTGCCGTGCCCTGGGTCACCACATTTCCTGTGTTCTAGACTATGCCCCAGAAAACACTCCCCAGTAGGATATGCAGGTATTACAATAAGTTTCATTGGTCTGCTCATCACACATTAACCTTGAAAAAAGTGCGCAGAATGTGCTTCGTGTAACTTATGCTCATAATTTGCTCCTAAACGTGAAGTAATTGTTGATGAATCCTCATTCATTGCTTCTTTGTCCACAGTGTTTTGGATCGGATAAGAAAAGAGAAAGAGGGAGGGGGAAAATGGCATGGGGAGAAGCGCCAAGAGGCAGGATAGCAAGCAAACATGTACCCCTCACCAGAACTGTATCCATGACAACTGGAGCTATTCGTTTTCCTGTGCATTTTTGTTAGTCTTACTAACAATGCCACAGAGAACACTGACAAACGATCGCTTTGTTCAGCCATCCATTTTAAATATGCGGCCCATTCTGCCAGATTTTAATTTGGCCAATTAATACTATCAAATACTATTAGGCAGGTATATAAAGAATAAGCGCACACCTGGTTAACGTTGGTCTCTCTCTCTCTCTCTCTCTCCCCCTCTCTCCCTCTCTCTTTCTCACTGTCTTTGTCTGTCTCTGTCTGTCTGTATCTTGTTTTGTGTTAAATTTATATTTCCCTTCCTCTCCAGGAGGACAGTGTGGCTTCTTTAACATGCCTTTCTGCAATTCCCTGCATGCACTCTTTTCCTGCTAAAAGAGGAAAGAGATGGAGAAGGGCCCAAAGTCATCCAGTCAGTTTGCATGCTCAGGATGGATCTGAACTAACCAGTCCATACACATCACCAGAAATTTGAATTAGCCCTATTCTTTTGCAAGTGGTGGGGGAAAGCAAATTGTTGTCCTTCAAGTAAGGTTTGTGTTCTGAGCTAACATCAGGTCAGCACTACCTGGTGACAGCTGAATACTATCTTCTTTGGTCAAGAAATGGCTGTTGTTCTCCCACTGCCTAGTCCTGGTTGTTTTGCCTTACAGTTCTTTAACTAAATGCTCTGTTTGTTAAGTAGAACATAGATAAAGTTCCAAACCCTTCTTCATTTGAGAAACAGCACAAGAAACCTTTTAATTACCATTTTGTAACTGAGGATAGATGGTTCATGTGGGACAGATATGGTCCCACATTTGGCTTCCAGAGAACTTCAAAATTTCACCACCCAAATTCTCCCAACAAAACTACTGATTTCTTCTGGCAACGTATTACAAAAGATGTCAAGAGGCTAAGAAATGAATACACAGAACTTCTGGAAGGCAAAGTATTGGCAAAACTTTAAAGGATGGTTCAAAATGTGTTTACTTCATCGCTAGAAGTCTCCCACAGCGTGCCTGCTGGGCTGAAAACGAATGACAATGTGGTCCACTCCTCTTATATATCTGCATTTCCAAAATGGACCATTTATATCTCCTTTAAAAAATAGATGATGCTTACAACTACTCATTTTTGTAGCACAAAAAAGCAAAAGTGCCTCAGCTGGTTTCTCACACTATATTTGTAGAACAGAACAGAATTCTTTATTGGCCACGTGTGATTGGACACATAAAGAATTTGTCTCCCGTGCATAAGCTCTCAGTGTACATACAAGCAATGAGTGATAAATCATGATGATAGTTGTTGTAAAAACACATTCATCATAAATCATAAGATACAACACTTTGTGATCAACATAAATCATAGTAGGATATTAAATAAACAATATAAATCGTAAGATACAAGCAACAAAATTATAGTCATAAGCAGAAAAGGAGAAAGGTAATAGGAAAGATGAGAAGAAGAATAGTAATAGAGCCTTACTGATAGTTTGACAATGTTGTGGGAATTAATTGTTTAGCAGAATGATGGCATGAAGGAAAAACTATTCTTTCTCCCACATGCTGGAAATGCAATAAAGAAAAAGGAACTTATCATCACTTATGGTGGAGTTGCAAAGAGGTCCACAAATATTGGCAAAATCTACACAAGTAGATAGAAGAAATGTGTGGAATGAAAATAGAATATAGACCAGAGTTCCTTCTACTAGGGACCAATATGAGGAAATATGATAAAGAAAACATATATTTAATAATCCATGTAATCACTGCAGCAGGATTGGCGCTTGCATAGAATTGGAAAAGTAAAGATATTCTAAATGAATTTGAAATATTGAGGAAAATCATGATGTGAGCAGAGAGGGATAAACTAACAAAGAACTAAAAAATAAGAAGGATTCAGATTATTATAAAATATGGGACAAATTTTATGATTGGCTAGAGATGAGGAAGATTCATGAGAATACGTACAGTATATTTAATGTATATGGAATGAAATTATGTAATATTATTATTGGATTTAGCAAAGTAATGACAAAGATTGGTGTTAAGAAGACTGTACAACATTTCAACATTTTTAATGTAATTTTTGTTTTTGTTTGTGTTTGTTGGTTTAATAAAGAAAAACTTAAAAAAAGAAAAACTGTTCTTGTGTCTAGTTTTATTGTAAGGAAGTAATTTTTAGTGCCCAGTTGTCAAATCCTACAGTGTATGTGTTTACTTGTTTATGGTATACAGAAACTGAACAATTAAAGTTAGACCAAGGACTTCTCTTCCTCAACCCTCCCAAAGTGCTTGATGTCTGCTAAAAAACAACTTTAAAAAAGCTAGTGAAGATTCAGTAGAATCCTCCTCCTCCTCCTCCTCTTCCTCCAATTTATGATCAATAAAAGCATTTAATTAAACAAAGCTTGTTTATTTGGTTACATATGCTGCCACCATCGGCCTCCCGCCGGCCAGTGCGCTCCCACAGGGTGGGCCTCTTCAGGGTGCCATCAGCTGGGCGATGCTGACTGGCGGCTCCAAGGGTGCGGGCCTTCTCTGTGGGAGCACCCTCCCTCTGGAATGAATTACCCCTGGAGATGCAAGCCATCACTGACCTGCGAACCTTCTGGCACGCATTGAAGACCCACCTTTTTCAACAGGCTGGTCTGGCCTAGTATCATTGGAGGGTTTTTAATTTTTCTAACTTTTAACTTTTTACCCTTTTTATTATTCTATCATAATTTTAACCTCAGCCACCAATTTAAATCTCTTTAAATCTATTTTAAATTTTTCTATTTGACTGTATTGTTTTTATTTAGGCTGTACACCGCCCCGAGTCCCAATTTGGGAGAGGGGACGGTATAGAAGTTTAATAAATAAATAAATAAATAAGGTTTTCGATATGTATTTCAATGCCTGGAATGCACTTCCTGACTCTGTTGTTACATCCTCTAACCCCCCACATTCCTTTAACCTTAAACTATACCCTATACCCCATTCCTAAGAGGTCTGTAAGTGGCGTGCATCAATGCACAATTGTCCCCACCATCCCTGTCCTATTGTCCCCATTTTTTCGTACCTATTTCCTGTATTCTTACTCATGTTTATACTTATGCATATCATCTTGTAAGCGATTGACAAATCAATCAATCAAACAAACAAACAAATAAATAAACAAGAAAGAAAAAATATATACCGGTACTAGCTCTATACCCATGCTTCATTATGAAACTATGTGAACGAGCTTACTTTTTGGGGAGGAAAATAAGGGGAGTGGGAATTGTGCCTCTGCGTACCAGCATTCATCGGTATTCATCTGGCTAGCATCCTGTCAGTGTGTGAGAGATTTGAGGGGTGTTTGGAAACTGAAACATGGAAACTGAAACAGTATTTGCTGTGTGAGCAAGAAGGAGACAGCAAGGAGCCTGGGCATGGCTTAGTTCAACTGTTTTATACTAAAGCTGGCTGCTGTTGTGAAACTGAAACTGAAACTGCTCTCCTCTGCTTGTGTTTTGCATTTGGAACAGATTTCTTTTCAGGTGGGGAGAGGGAGTAGAACTCCTTAGCATCAGAGCGTGTTAATAATAATATAGGAAATACTAATGCTCTGATGGTCATTTGGAAAAATCCTTTCTTAGTGAGCACCTAGAAGCCAGGAGGAGAACATACATGCCAAATTTCAAGTTTATAGGCTTTATGGTTGTGATGATGCATGAATGGTATTTTGCTTTATATATATATATATATTTCAAAAACCATATCTTATAAGTATACAACCATAATTTCTATAAGGTAGACCTTGGACTGACCCAGAAGGGTGACTCTGATTTTTGTGAAAACCTAATGCAGCAAATTCACATTGCAAATACTGAAGAAAAAAAAATGAAACACTGCTTATGAAAGACAAACCTTACAAAATATTCAATTCTTTGAAGGAGTATTGATCCTTTAGGACCATGCACTTGAGAATATTTCATTGCATTCTGATGGAAAACCAAAGTCTAATTATTTGTACTGTGCCCAAAAACTCCTTGGAAACCACGAAACATGTCTGAGCCATTTGCTTCGAAATCCAGATCTTAAGTAGAACCTGTGTATCACAGTGTCTGTTCAATTGGTCTGATGGGATTTCTTACATGTTCAGAGTTAAAAACAGATGGTGCTGTATTTTTAAATAAAATTCATGTTCTCTAGTCCTTTTAAAAAGTAGGTGGGAAAGTCTTTTAGGAAAGCGAAATTCCAGCACTTACAACATGGTTCACTGTTGAATAGTTTATGAACTGTAAAAATTGTTAATACATTTTAAAAGTGCACAACTTTTGAAATACACAAATCCATTGATAAAAATGACATTCTGTGCAGTTTTGTTTTTTGACTAATGCAACATCTGTTGGCTGATGGCACTGATGTGATAGTTTCATGTACACTTCCCATCTTTTTATTCTGATTAATCTAATGAATTGTTAAATTCTTGTTGTCTGGAGCCCTTTCTTCACACACTTACTGGATTTAAATTGTTTTGGGCCATTTGGGCATAATTAGTTCATTCAATGACATTTAGAAGTGTTTGTTTGTTTGTTTATTTCTATTCCTACCCTGCTGCAAACTTCCTTTTTTAAATAGGCCCTTAGGGCAGTGCTGAAATGAGTGAAAAATACATTAAGATAATTACAGATATCAATAAAACATAACAATTAATTACAGGTTGAAACTGAGCAAAGAATAGAAAATAATAGTAACAGATCATCAGAACATGGTAAACTATTGTATTCCCCCAAATATCTGCTACAAAAGCAAAAGACTCCAAAAGTGGAATGGCATGTCCAGTTTTTCTTGGAAGAGGTTTCCATTAAGAGCATTCAGAGGTGTCCATTGACTTTTCCAGTTGTGTCAGGATGGTGCATTGTGGCATGACAATAGAAGCTCATGATCACCTCATCATAACATGTGTACACAAGGATCATCACAAAGTTGTAACAAATTTAATCCTTTGTCTCCAATGGTGCCATTGCTAAGAAGTCCTGCTCCTTAATTTTGGAACTGTTAGCAAAATGTTCTTACTTTAGGCATTCACTGTGCCCGGCCAGTTTCTCATTTTGTAAGCACTAGCAAAATAACACCTAATTCCATTGTTCCAAATTTATCATTTGAATTTTCCTCACCCTGTAATATTGATGTGAATGACATGATTGTAGAATCCAGGCCTCTTTCACATCTAAGGGCTGCACTAGCTTTAGAGCAGCACTCTATTCCTTTTAACTATATGATTAAGGAGTAAAAATAAGGTGCTCATTAAGTTGCACGTCTGCCTATTAGGATATATGAAATCAAGGATGATGACGATGACGACGATGATGATGACGATGATATGATGATAATGATATACCTGTGGTAGGGATAATAAAAATCATAACACAATTTGTTTTCAAGTTTTTCAGGCACTGATTGAACCTATAAAGAAACAATGGTTCTACTAGAAACAGAAAAGTAACATATGACTAGACTTAAAATAATAATAAATGAGGTAGGTCAGTGCAGACTAAAGGGAGGAAAATCCACATTTCTTTTCTAGGTATTCCAAAAAGGGATAGATGGAGGTACAAGTACCTGCAGACCAGACACATTTAATGTATGTTGTGGATGTAACCGTTCCATTTATGGTCTCAAGGCAGGGTAGGACTCAAGAAATATGGAAGCAGTAGGACAGTAAGGTGGAAATAAGAAATGAGAGCAAATCTTTGTCCACCAATTAATTAAAGACTTTGCATGGCCATCATGATGGATTACATCAACTGTAAAATGTTTGTCTGTGTGCACAGTCCTCCCTCCACTTGATCTACAGTACATACACATCAACCAATGTGATCGGAGGAAAATAGTGAAAAGACAACTTAACTGCACTCATGCGCATTGTGTTTTGCCATGCTCTGTGTGAATATTGGTAAATCTAAACACCTGAAAGCAACTGACAAAGAAAGAAGCAAAGGACAATAAGGCTAAATTGAATATCTACCCATATATCCACCCATTAAATTTACAAGACACTCCGCATTCTAACAATTCTGGGCAAAGGACCTATTACCATTGTTCCAAATAGTCTTCTATGTGGGATTTATAGAGGAGATGGTTTAAAGTTAACAATCCAGATTCTCAAAAAGATGGAACTCCATAATGCCTACAGTAATACAAGTTTGGGTGAGAGGAATGGGTTCCTAATCATGTGGAAGGCTTCTAACTAACAATTGCATAAACATAGATGAGTAGTTAAAACTCAACTAAAAGGCTTCTGATTTAAAATTAACACTTTGCATTGGCAAACCATGCAACATTCCAAATACTTTATTTGCTTTAGGTATTTGATCTACTATTCCTTGGCACCACATCCAGTGGCGGGATTCAAACATTTTTTGCTACTGGTTCTGTGAGTATGGCGTGGCTTGGTGGACATGGCAGGGGAAGGATATTGTAAAATCTCCATTCCCTCCCCACTCCTTGGGGAAGGTTACTGCAAAATCCCATTCCCTCCCCACCCCACTAACCTGCTTTTTAGCTCCATTCTCCTGTGCAGGGCAACAAAAGAAGAGCCAGCCAATCAGCTGGGACTTGGGAGGCAGAGAATAGATGGGGGCAGGGCCAATCAGAGGTGGCATTTGCCAGTTCTCCAAACTACTCAAAATTTCCGCTACCAGTTCTCCAGAACTGTTTAGAACCTGACTACCACCTCTGACCACATCCCATAAACTGTCAGATTAGTTCAAATGTGTTTGGGGAACAGCAAGTAAAGCCTTCTATATGCTTTTACACTCATAGAATAGAATACAGTAACAGAGTTGGAAAACCTTGGAGGTCTTCAAGTCCAACCCCCTGCTTAGGCAGGAAACCCTATATCATTTCGATCTCTTGTCCAATCTCTTTTTAAAAACTTCCAGTGTTGGAGCATCCACAACTTCTGGAGGCAAGTTGTTTCACTGATTAATTGTTCTAATTGTCAGGAAGCTTCTCCTTAGTTCTAGGTTTCTTCTCTCCTTGATCAGTTTCCATTCATGGCTTCTTGTCCTGCTTTGAAAAAAAAAAAAATAGCTTGACTGCCTCTTTTTTATGGCAAGCCCTGAGACATTGGAACACTGCTATCATGCCATCTCTAGTCCTTCTTTTCATTAAACCAGACATACCCAATTCCAGCAACTGGTCTTTATATGTTTTATATAAGGTGCAAGATATTACACAATGCAATACATAAACACGGAAAACAATCTTCTGTTTGCATCTCTGCTAAAGTTATTAAATCTGGCCTCTCCAGTTTGGGAAAACTAGCCCTTTTCTTTGGCCATCTGCTTACCGCCAAGTACAAAATAATATGGATTCCCCATCTCCCAATAGAAAATAACGCAATCATTTCCTCTCTTGCCAGCACCAAGAACCAAATATATCAGAATACCAATGGCATGATGCTATGCTTGTTAGTGTCACCAGCTGGGACCTTAAAACAGAATGCCAGGAATCCCGTGGAAAGAACATACTCTCATTAGATTTCTGGCCAAGTTTTACAGATGCTTTAATACCGAGCAAAGAATGAGGAAAACAGCATTTAGCCACCAATATTCTGAGCTCTGTATAAATCATATGCGGAACCTTTGGGTTTCCTCGCTTTCCAGCTATTTGTTTTAAATGAAGGGCCAGGGGGAATGGGTTTGAATTTAGGACTAGCCTTTTCAGAATGTTTCTGCTTTTAAACTGAATGAGACATTGGAGAACAATCACATATTAACAGTGCTTGAAGTGCATCACTTTATATTATACGCAGAGGGATTCTGCGTATGAACTTCATACGCGGCAATTTTTAAATTCTTTGTGTGCAAAAAAAAAAAACTAGTTTTCTGGAAGAAAAACCTTTATTCCTAATACACTAGTTTTCTCTAGTCAGGATCTTTTTTCAGTTAGCAAAGCATTAAGAGCCGTGGTGGCACAGTGGTTAGAATGCAGTACTGCAGGCTACTTCTACTGACTGCCGGCTGCCTGCAATTTGACAGATCAAATCTTACCAGGCTCAAGGTTAACTCAGCCTTCCATCCTTCTGAGGTGGGTAAAATGAGGACCCAGATTGTTGGGGGCAATAGGATGACTCTGGAAACAGCTTAGAGATGGCTGTAAAAACACTGTGAAGCAGTATATAAATACTATTACTATTCACCAGGCAGTCTCCTTCTTATGGTTAGACCTAGTAAAACTGAGTAAGAAATGTAAAAGGGTTGGCCTCAGAATTAAAAGTCAGATTCCTCAAGTGTTCTCAAGAAACTCTTCTTACGTTTTACCCCATTAGTGTATTTTATGTTTAACAAAATAACTAATATTATCATATACATGGCTGTGTGACATTAGCTAACCAACTTTGACCTCAAAAAAGCTAACCTGACTTACATGGATGGAAACTGGGGTGGGATTCAAATTTTTTAACAACCGGTTCTGTGGGCATGGCTTAGTTGGTGGGCGTGGCTTGGTGGTCATGTTATTGGCTGGGTGTGGTCAACTCAATATCACTCACATCGAGGCACGCATCTCCTCGCCTGGCCTCTCATGACTGTGGGGATGCTGCAACAGTCGTAAGTGTGAAAAATGGTCATAAGTCACTTTTTTCAGTGCCATTGTAACTTTGAATGGTCACTCCACACAAGCAAAGTACCAGCAAAGGAGGGGAAAAAAACTCCAGGGAAGTTCCTGAGACAGGAAGTATAGTCCTGCCAAGAAGGTAATAAGGGTTAACAGAGAGGCAGTTTCTGTAAGCAACACCAGAATGTTTCCTTCCTGCCTTCCTTACAGATTAGGCCAGTAATTTCTTCTAACAACCGGTTCTCCGAACTGCTTAGAATGTTAACAACTGGTTCTAGCAAAAAGGTGCAAACTGGTAGAATCCACCCCTGGATGGAACATATCAGGAAATGCCAATATTAAATAGTTTTTTTTTTTAAACTCAATCTCCGAACTTCCCATTTAAGTCAATAGCGGTAACATATAATCACTATCTCTTGGGAAAATAAAGTTAAAATCTCCATCACAAGCTAGGGAATATAAATCCAGTTGCAATACAATGGAGCACATGGACTTTTTGAAATAATGCAGTTAGAAACAGTCAGTGCACAGAAGAAAGCAGTGTATTTGGTATAGAAACCAAATCTTTTGAATGTACATTTTTTGTGTCAAGGCCACCACCTTAGGATTTCCTGCTTAGGAAGATACCTAGGCTTGTAAGTGACTGAAAAATTTATGGATGCCTGACCAATCCTGGAAGACTATCTTGGTATTCTAAGGATTGTCAAACACCCAGTGGTGGGCTGTTTGATGGTCGGCGAAGTTCAGGCAAATGCCTTACTATGATCTCTGGCTGGGCCCACTTGCCTGCCCTTGTGCTATGCCTTCCCTAAATAACTAACTTTCCACCCCCCAGATTGCCCAGATGAGTTCTGCGCCACCCTGCTGTACTCATCGGAGCTGCCTGAGTCGATTAGCTGCCTGTTTGAAGCTGCGTTGCAGTCCCAAAGAGTGCTCATGAACAGCGAACCCCTTGTCAACGAAAGTAAAGCCCACCACTGCAAACACTTATAGATTTCCCTTCTCTTTGGGGAAAGCTGCATCACTACCATGGTGGTGAGCTGTAGATAAGAGAAAATGCTTTTTCTCCTTACCTTTATCATGGCTCAAAGGAGAGATGATCAGGTAGAAATGGCAAGAATAACGGTTAGCTTAGCTTCCTAGATAGCATACAAGTCTCACCTGATGTCAACTAGGTTGTTTTGATTCTGGCCAGTTCAGAGAACTGGCAAATTGCGCCACTGGCTGGCCTGCCCCTCCCTGACCCACCCATTCACTCCTTACCTGGTATGCTTAACAACTTGCCTGCTAAGTTGCTATTTTTCCTCCCCTCTCCTCCAATTTCTTGCTTTCTAGCTAATCTAAAAGCAGAGCTGAACCTTCCTTAGAACTGAAGCTTCTATTTTTCAGTATAGACTCAGGTAGCAGATTGCGGAATGGAGATCTCTAAGTGAATATGTGTTTCTGTGAGCAGCTCAATCTACCTGCCTGCTTTGCCTGATTTTGGGTAAAAGTTGCTCTTTTTTAAATAAAAAATTAAATATTTACATAAAATATTTACATATAAACCATGCATATCTAGTCACATGACCGCCAAGCCACCCCCCACAAATTAGGCCATGCCCACAAAACCAGTTGTTAAGAAATTTGAATCCCACCCCTGTCCCCTTTGCTGTGAAACTTAGCAAATGCCTTCCTTATCAATGAAAGTTATGATTCTCTCTGACAGGCACATTCCAAAATAAAAATTAGTTATCTAGCCAGGACAACTAACCATTTCTTCCAACAATGGAAATAGCAGCAATAGCAATAGCACTTAGACTTATATACCACTTTACAGTGCTTTACAACCCTCTCTAAGCAGTTTACAGAGTCAGCCTATTGCCCCCAACAATTTGGGTCCTCGTTTTACCCACCTTGGAAGGATGGAAGGCTGAATCAACCTTGAGCCTGGTGGGATTTGAACTGCCAAATTGTAGGCAGCTGGCTGCAGACGTAGCTTGCAGTACTGTACTTTAACCAAAAGTAACAGAGGTTACTTTTTTTTAGGAAAACTCTAGATTTCCATGCATTTATCAGGATCATAAAATTGGCTGAAATCCAATGTGTCAAACATTCACATGTGAGGAAACTAAAGAATTTAACCACAAGTAAAGGGACTTCTCCTCAGTCTTTAGCAATTTGGATGATTTATTGACCAACAGCTGCCTTTTTATCCACCAGGACAAGATAGGCTATTTCCCTATGGTAATGGAAGGACTAGTGCTTTTTGCAAAGGTCTTTGAATTTATGTCAATTCCTCGATAGGTGGAATGGTATGCCTTCAGGGAAGTTATATTCATTAGGGCTGTGCATGGCTTGAACATGATTAGAAATAAGTTCCTTCAAAACTTGCAGAGGATAACACCTCTCTGGTATTCATTAAAGTGGTCCATCTTTTTTCATGTTTCTGAGCAGGTCTGGAAAAATATGATCATTTTTAATGAATAGTGCAATGAATTTGCACTTGTACAGTGTCCAAAGCACGTTCTGGCTCATTATTTTTAAAAGATGTACATCTCTATCTCCTTAAAGAACAGCTGGGCTTATTCAGAACAGTTAGGTTAAAATAATGCAAATTGCCATCACTGACTGTTTCTTAATGCTGCAAAATCACAACATGACAGTTTTAAAACGTTGCCCTAAACAGGGAAGACTCAGCTATTTCATGACAAATAATAGTGGCAACCAAACAGAATTTAGCAACTTTCTTCAAGGTCAACTCTGAAATGTTTGATAAAAGGGGAAGTGTAAGATCAGCACTTATGTTGTTGTATTTGGTTTTTAAAAAGGCTTAATCATACCTTTATGCCAATTTCAGTGAAGGGCTATTGATCTGATTTCATCCAAAGAACATTGGACGGAACTATCTTTTGTAGATGATCTGCTGAATTTTGCTTCCAGAAGATATGAAAGTAAGATATCAGGTCTAGCTAAAGTAAAAGCTCTTCTGTGTTTTAGGCATAAAATGGTAAGATAATTAGCGAATTCAAATGATGTCTTTAGCATGTCTAAATTGCATCCTTGTAATGTAAAGCTTAGGTCCCTTTGTAAGTCTACGCTGAGAATCAACTGTTTATTTCCAGTAGAATTTAATCATAGTCGGTGGAGACCTGATATTTCATGGACATAATTTTATGTTAACTGGCCATGAGGAAGTTAACAAAATTATCTGCTACAATGTCCTACCAGTCAATGACTACTTCAGCTTCAACCGCAACAATACAAGAGTACATAAAACATATAAACTCAATGTAAACCGCTCCAAACTTGATTGCAGAAAGTATGACTTCAGCAACAGAGTGGTCAATGTTTGGAATACACTACCTGACTCTGTTGTTACATCCTTGAACCTCCACTCCTTTAACCTCAAACTATCCACTATTGACCTCACCCCATTCCTAAGAGGTCTATAAAGGGCATGCATAAGTGCACAATTGTACCTACCATCCCTGTCCTATTGTCCCCATTTATTTGTATCTATTTCCTATATTCTTACTCATGTTTATACTTATACCTATTATCTTATAAGCAATTGACAAATCAAATAAATAAATAAGATAAAATAAAATAAGTTACCATCTAAAATTAAAGAAACTTCAAAGATGAGGAATTCAGTCCAACATTTCTGATAGCAGAGTTGAATTATTTATTTATTAAAATTTTGTGCTATCCAATTTTCTACATCTCTCTGGGCTGTTTAAAAGTTATAAAACAAATAAAAAATAATTAAAAGATTAAATATTAAAACTACACAGATTAAAATAGTATTAGAAACTGTACCAAAAACCAAAACGAAGAGAGCTTAAGAGACAAATGAGATGGGGAAGAGGTCTTCTTACTCCACCAGCCACCTCCAGCAATGAGCAATTTGAGGTCCCAGGTCAATTGGCAAAGCCGGGTCTTAGTGCCCTTCTTGAAGGCCAATTGGGAGGGGACAGTTCTCACTTCGGTTGGTAGAGTATTCCACAGGATGGGGCCACACTGAAAAAGGCTCTTCTCCTTGACCCCACCTGCTTAGCAAATGAGATCTATAGCAGGCCTTTTCCACTCAGGCTTTTCTCATTGGGGAGAGATGGCTCCCCAGTTATGAATTAGCAATAAAATCAGTCTTAATAAAGAGTTGGTGACAAAGGGAAATTTTGAATTGGCCTCTTAGATATTTTAATTGAACAACTTCTATAACTGTAGTATAAAGCAAGCATAAATCAGCTTTTTTGATAATAACAAATTTAATAATCTCCTTTGATGAAGATACTCCTGCAATTGAAGAATATGTAGTCACGGAACAATTTCAGACCAACATCCTCTTGAAAAACAGTAAACTAGCAGGTTTTGAAGATCTTCTAGCTCTCTGCTTTCACATGATCTCATCAATTCAAGTTGACAAGGCCAAGGAAATCAATGGTAACTATTAGGTTATTTGAATTGGTTATTTCAATAAGTATATTGTGTATTCTGCTTTTTTCAGCAGATCTTTTGGAGCAAATGTGGTCTGAAGACAACTGGATTGATTCCTTTTGACCAATTCATCTTTCAGACGAGGCATATTACAACAGCTGGTGCTTTTATTTGTTTCTATGATTGTAGAGATTGTTCATTATGAAATGATATTGGTTTCATGATGAGAGGAGCTGATTAGAATTCAGAGGGCCAGTCCTGACCCGGGTTGAAAATATTTATTCAGACACATAATTGAATAATCTAGTGAGAGCCAGTATGTATAATAGGTATGATATTGGGCTAGGATTGGACACACTCAGGTTCAAATTTACCCTCAGTAAATTTCAGTTGAAATAGAAAAGAAATAGAAGTAAATGTAGATTTCTATAAAATAGAAATTTACTGTATGATTGTGTTAGCCACTCAACAAAATAGTTGTTGGGGGAATAAAATGATGGGAGAACCTTAAGCTACCTTGAGGTTTTGAAGTAAAGAAGGATACAAACAAATCAAGGGGCAAACTAGTTATAATTAGCTCTGTCTCATTTTATAAAACATTAGTGATTTTATCACTAAATACACACCTGAATTTAAATTATCTATGAAGCAAATTCTAAATCAGACTTACCTAGTTATGATCAGCAGGACTTATAAACCAAAGGGATCATTGGACATTTTGCAGGAATGGTAGATTCATACAGGTAGTTACAAATGAAATGGAACCTGCAGTGGTGGGATTCAAATTTTTTTACTACCAGTTCTGTGGGTGTGGCTTGGTGGGCATAGCATAGATTGGTAGGTGTGGCTTGGTGGGCATGGCAGGGGAAGGATACTGTAAAATCTCCATTCCCTCCCTACCCCACTAACCTGCTTTCCAGCTCTGTTCTCCTGTGCAGGGAAACAAAAGAAGACCCAGTCAATCAGCTGGGAGGAGGCAGAGATAGATGGGGGCAGGGCCAGTCAGAGGTGGTATTTGTTGGTTCTCCGAACTACTCAAAATTTCCACTACCGGTTCTCCAGAATTGGTCAGAACGTGCTGAATACTACCTCTGGAGCATACTCATTCCATTCGCAACCCAAGAATTCATGGGAGTAAATTTCTCATCTTGAGCAGGATCACTCCCTCCTTTTGCCCATACATTTGTTAATTGAATATAGGCTTGTTAAGTGCACATGAGGTATTTCAGAGTGGAGAAGGCCATGTGGGGCCTACTGATGGAACAAGCCACCTGCCTAAGACCACCCAAGGTCTCCCCAACCCACTGAAATACCTCATGCTCCCCATAATTGCTTCCCCCACAACCTGCCATGCTGGGGCACTTACCTTGCAAAGATCTAGCATTCAATCTCCTCTCCAGTCTCTCAGTCATGTGCGCTCCTCTACAGTTCCATCTGGGGTTCCGCAGGCCTCGCCCAGCAAGTTGACAGACAAAATGGAGCTTCTGAGGAGTGAATCTGCCCCTCAGAAACTTCATTTCGGCTGGCAACATGCAGGACAAATGTTGCAGAGCCTCTGCTGTTGTTCGTAAGGGTGAACAACTGCCGTGGTGCTGCAAAATTCATAGTTTTGGGACTTGTTCACAAATGCTAGGGGAAGCTTATCGTGTAACATTGAAGGTTCACTAAGGGAACGCTCGTAACTCGGGGATTACCTGTTGTTATTTTGCTTCAAATTTCCAATTTTGGGTGCTTTGATCATTGTTACTTAATGAGAAACTTGACTTTGCCTGTTGAAATGCATATTTCTGAAATTAATGTTTTAGAAAAATATTTGCTCCACAGGATTATGAAGGTAAATACTTGTCATTGGACAAGAAGGAGAGAAAGAGAGAGGGAGGGAGGAGAGAGAGAGAGAGAGACAGAGAAAGAAAGAAAGAAAGAAAGAAAGAAAGAAAGAAAGAAAGAAAGAAAGAAAGAAAGAAAGAAAGAAAGAAAGAAAGAAAGAAAGAAAGAAAGAAAGAAAGAAAGAAATAGATAGATACCATTACAAATAGCTTGGTGGAGTCCTTTAAAGCAGAAACAGCAGCTTTGATACTCTAAAAGTACCCAGAGATTTAAATTTGAAGTTAAATTGTTTGTAGTTCTATGCCTGTAGTTATAAATCCTGGTGATAGACATAAATCAATGTACAATGCAGTTCAGGTATAATGGATGTAAAAATCCCCCGACAACATATTGATGTCCTAAGCTGTCAGTACTTGACCACTCAAAGTGGAATACACAGACTTGGCTTGCTAATCTGAAATGCAAATATACCAAACTGACAGGCTGGGTTTTTGTGCAGTTATTTCAGCTGGGAAGCACTGCAAGGCATCATAAGCCTCTCTATTTTGTATAATTTATGTAAATGCTTTATAAAAAAACCTCCTATTCTGCTCTGATAAATCTCCTGATAACATGGCATGTTCTCTGGATTTTCAACCAGTGGACTGGCTGCTATTTTCTTCTGTTATTAAGAGATTAGTTTCATCTGTGATTAGACCCACCTCTTTGAAATTTGATCACGGATCTCATGGAGTTTCCTGAGAAGATATGCCTTAATGCAGGGAAATTTAAGCTGCTTCTCGTGAAACAATTTTACAGGTCAGAACTGAACACTTATTAATTTGTTAGGCTGGTGCTGAATTAATAAAAAGGAAGTACAATATGACTGTACAAGATAGGAATAAACAAAATCATCTCTTTGTGCCGACGTTTGGAAAAGGGGACCTTGTGAACGATGGAGCCATTACAGACTGAAAGTTCTTTGTAAGGTCTAAAATCTTTTGTGAGATAAGGCTCACGAGTGTAGGAAATGTTAAAAAAGACATATTTATTTATTTTTTTCAAATTGTACGGAATTTTTAAGTGAAAATAAATATCCAGTATATATGCATGTATGTGGTTTAGTGAGTGTGCTTTAAAAATGTTTTATTTATATTAAATTTACAGTTCCCAGCTCACTATCTAAAGCACGGGTGTCAAACTCACCACATCATGCTGCCGTCATGTAACATTTCATTACTTTTTTCCCTTTGCGGAGCTGGGGAGGCTGTAGCCTGCATATGACGCATCCGGCCATGGACTGGCAGTTTGACACCCCTAAGACTCTGGATGACTTCGTCATTTATCAGGCAATGGATGAAATAAAATGCTTTTCCATCCTGTTGCCCTTCTAAGTAACCATGATTTCAGATTACCTGGATCTGGAAGAGGTGGTATTCAGCAGGTTCTGACCAGTTCTGGAGAACCGGTAACATAAATTTTGAGTAGTTCAGAGAAGCGGCAAATACAACCTCTGACCGGTCCCGCCCCCATCTATTCTCTGCCTCCCGTGTCCCAGCTGATCAGCTGGATCTTGTTTTGTTGCTCTGCACAGGAGAAAGGAGCTGGAAAGCAGGTTAGTGGGGTGGAGAGGAGATGGGATTTTGCAGAAATCTTCCCCTGGAGTGGGATGGGAATGGAGATTTTACAATATCTTTCCCCTGACATGCCCACCGAGTCACGCCACACCCATAGAACTGGTAGTAAATCTTTTTGAATCCCATTACTGGATGTGGTGCCAAGGAATAGTAGAATAGTAGAAGCTTCTTTAGCACTGAAAAAGCTTCTTGGATGAGAAGTGAAATATCTTCAAAGAAAAATCAGGAAGTCCAGTTGCCTCTTGAAACTGGGGCTAGAACAGAAAAATAATTCCTTGGTTGAAAAATCAAACAAACAGGATACTGTTTCATTAATAAAAACTGTTCGGGTTATTCTGGCCATTAATATTGATTTTTTTTTTGCTTTTGTAACTAGTAGGCTATTCAATAAATCAAAATAACGACTCTCGTAGAGCAATTCCTATCTCTCAATCAAACACGGTTCTTGACTCACTTTCCTGACCATGCCAGCATACATTCTTTGTTTCTCTCTCTTTTCACACAACTCTATAAATAGCAGCTACTTTTGTTTCCCTTCAGATGTAAAATGGGATGCTGTATTATAAATGGGTTCCGCAAAAATGTCATCATCTCCTGGCAGCTGGTCCTACAAAACCTGCTTTTCAAAAAGCTATTATATGGGTGCTGGTATTATTCTTGTGACGAAAGAGTCAGCGGGGCAAACTGAAAATAATAGCCAGTGCTGCATTCATAAAAACTCTCTGGCGATGACTATTGATTTATATTACAAACATGGTGAGTTTGTGAGCCAATGTGTGTTTAACAACAATAACAACACATTCAAACAACGGGAGAGGGGGTTCCCCTCCCACCAATGTCAAAAACTACCTCAACAAGGCAAAATCATTTGGATGGAAAAGAAGTTACAAAATAAATCATGTCATATAAATCAGGGGGTCCCTAACCCACGGTCCACAAAGTGGTACTGGTCTGTGGCCCATTAGGAACTGGGCCATGCAGCTGGAGATGAGCGATGGGCAAGTGAGCAAAGCTTCTTCTGCCTTTGTGTGGGATTTAGGTGCACCAAAAAGCTTGGGGACCACTGATATAGATGAAGGCAGACTGGGCTGCTGGGTGGTCAGTGAGGTTTGGGCAAACCCCTAGCCTGCTCGTCTGCCCTTGTGTTATGTTTTTCGCAAATAACCAATCCTGGGAGACTATCTTGGTATTCTAAGGATTGTCAAACACCCAGTGGTGGGCTGCTCAATGGTTGTCAAGGTTCAGGCGAACGCCTTGCTGTGATCTCTAGCTGGGCCCACCTACCCTCCCTTGTGCTATGCCTTCCCTAAATAACTAACTTTCCCCCCACCCAGACTGCCCCAGTGAGTTCCACGTTGCCCTGCTGTACTCACCAGAGCTGCCCAAGTTGATTAGCTGCCTGTTTGAAGGTGCGTTTCAGCCCCAAAGCATGCATCCTCATGACCAGTGAGCCCTTGCCAATGAAAGTGCAGCCCACCTCTGGGCAGACTGCGTATTTTGCAGCTCCTATGCCACAACTTTGGCTGTCCCTGTCTGGCCCTTGTGAGTTGCTTTTATTTTGAAAGTGACTGCTCTTTTTTTAAAAAAAAAGAAATTATGTAGCTTATAGACTTATATTTCAGCCCTCTCTAAGCGGTTTACAGAGTCAGCCTATCAGCCCCAACAATCTGGGTTTTCATTTTACCGACCTCAAAAGGATGGAGGGCTTGAGTCCGGTGAAAATCGAACTGCCAAAATTACAGGCATCCGGGAGTCAGCAGAAGTAGCCTGCAGTACTGTAATCTAATCATTGCACCGTCACGGCTCAAGTATGTATGTCTGTGCTTGCCTAAGCACCTTCACAGTGCCCATTTCTCCTGGGACCCCTTGGGAAAATTAATTGTCCACCCATGGAAGAAGGGAACTTCTTGAAATAGCCATAGTATTGCTTATTCTGAAATAGCAACTGTAAGGACTAAACTGTTTGTGGCGTTTCTGCTGGGGATCCTAGCTATTTGTTATCTGGGACAGGGGAGTAAGTGTTGTCCCTTTCTTCTCTGCTTCTCTCCTCAAGTCAAGGTGCAAAGTTTCAAAGGCCAGCCAACCTTAGCCAAGGCTGAAAATATACAACCCAGCACTATCTCTTCTCTTTGGGAGTAAAGCGGTCACCATTCTGCATTAAATGGTGCTTTGAAAATGTACCTTTTTTGTGAGAACCCAAATTGATTGCCTGAGGAAATGACATCACTCAGTCTAATGTTGAAATATCTCTTGGCATTTATCTATTAGCACTGGAGGCAGTGCTTTACACCACAAATTTGAGACGGTGTTTTTCATTCTCTGGAGAACATGTTAGGGTCAGAGCCAGCAGCGGTGTTTCTTCAAAGCTTATTATCCAAAGAGTCCTGCGAAATTTGAATTTGGCTCTATTACATTTATATTCCTCTCCTGTACATTCAAATATTTTCCATCAAGTCATCTTTGCAACAAGCTTATTTCTGAGATAGATTGAGATGAGTGATAACAAACGGAGTCATCCAGTGGGGTTCATGTTGTGTAGGAACTTGTAGTATGGCCCAAAAATCTTTGCTACTATATCACACTGGTTCTCCTCACTTTTGAGAGTGTCATTCAACTCTGGGTGGAATTAAAAAAAAACACTTTATAGTGCCTGATGGGGCTAAGGTGGCTTGATTTTCAAATTTAGCCTAGGAAGGATGTTTCTTGTTCTTTCAAAATGTAATTATTCTGTATTTAAAGCAGGATATATGCAGGGGTGAGATTCAAATGTTTTAACAACCGGTTCTGTGGGCGTGGCTTAGTTGGTGGGTGTGGCTTGGTGGTCATGTTATTGGCTGGGCATGGCCAACTCAATATCACTCACATCGAGGCACACATCTCCTCGCCTGGCCTCTCATGACTGTGGAGATGCTGCAACAGTCGTAAGTGTGAAAAATGGCCATAAATCACTTTTTTTAGTGCCATTTGAAAAACGTAACTTTGAATGGTCACTCCACACAAGCAAATTATCAGCAAAGGAGGGGAAAAAAACTTCAGAGAAGTTCCTGAGACAGGAAGTCTAGTCCTGCCAAGAAGGTAATAAGGGTTAACAGAGAGGCAGTTTCTGTAAGCAACACCAGAATGTTTCCTTCCTGCCTTCCTTACAGGGTTAGGCCAACAACCAGTTCTCCAAACTGCTTAGAATGTTAACAACCGGTTCTAGCGAATAGGTGCGAACTGATAGAATCCCACCCCTGGATATATGGCTGTGATCTAGATTTGATGGGGGAAATATAACTTGGGATATGTGAGGAAATGCACATGGGTCGGTACCTTCTTAATTCAAATTTCCTTAAGCAGCTACCAACAGCTGTGATCTGATGCCTCTCCTTTAATATGCCAAATGATCTTTTGTCCTTGAATTCAGATTTTTACACAGTTCTATTATAGCAAAATTTATCTGAGAGGATATTTTCCAGCAATTTATAGCATCTTCTAGAACAGTATTTTTTTTTTAATCTTAGTGATTGTAGGATGTGTGGACATCAACTCCCAGAATTCCCCAGCTGTCCTGTTGATAGTGATGGAATGAGTCAAAATGATCTAGGTGCTAGAGCCCACTGTAACTACATAGCCAAAAAGGCGTTAAGAGTTGTTAACCTAATCTTATGTAGCTTTTTCTCTGGTAATATTACACTAATAACTAGAGAGTACAAAACATTTGCTAGACCAATATTCGAATGCAGCTCATCAGTCTGGACCCACATTACGTATCTCATATTAACACAGTTGAGAAAGTCCAGAAATATTTCACAAGAAGAGTTCTCCACTCCTCTACTCGTTGCAGAATACCTTATGCCACCAGACTTGAAATTCTAGACCTAGAAAACCTACAACTATGCCACCTTCGGTCCAATCTAAGTATAGTATATAAAATCATACATTGCAATGTCCTACCTGTCAATGAATACTTCAGCTTCAACAATAACAACACAAGAGCAGACAATAGATACAAACTCAAGGTTAATCGCACCAGACTTGATTGCAGGAAATACGACTTCAGCAACAGAGTGGTCAATGTCTGGAATACTCTACCTGACTCTGTGGTTTCTTCCCCAAATCCCAAAAACTTTAATCTTAGACTGTCTCCTATTGACCTCACCCCTTTCCTAAGAGGTCTGTAGGGGGCGTGCATAAGCGCACTAATGTACCTACCGTCCCTGTCCTATTGTTTTTTTTATTTTTTTATTTTTCTTATATGTATCCATGTATTCATCTATATTTTTACTTATATCTATTATCTTGTAAGCAATTGACAAAAATAAATAGATAAAATAAAATAAATAAACACTGTTCTAGACCAGGGCTGTCAAACTCATGGCCCATGGGCCAATGCGTCATGCACTGGCCATGCCCACGCCCAGTTTAGTGAAGGGAAAAATACAATACAACAAGTAACGCTGCCGTAATGCCACGAGTTTGACACCTGTGTTTTAGACTCCTTCCACCACTACTGCAGCAGAAATAATATTTTATTCTACTTCAGCTGGATGATGTTATGAAGAATCAGTCATGAAGTAAAAATAATCACAGATGTTAGAACTATAAAGATTCCCCCCTAAGCATTTGTCTTGATATATTGTCTCCTGTTTTGTATTCATTTCTTCCTTGTAGCCACCTTAACCTTGTTAACCTTGCCGTTTCATCTATAGAGAAATATATTCCATGTTAACTATTGGAGTAATCTGTGATCCAATTTCTGTCTCACAAAACATTCTCCATGTAACACAATCACAGCCCTGCTTAGAGCATTTGAAAATATGAAGAATATGATTGCTATTGACCAGATTTAAGGGAATTCAGAAAACAGAGAGCAACAGCAGCAAAACACATGGATCTAATTGGATCTTAGATCTGCCCTGCTTTGTAGTACAATCACATGGGCTGCGATGGTGAAGTATAATTCTAAGTATGAATTAGTGGTGATTGTTGGAATTTCTTGTCCAGTTTGATGAAATTATGCCAGATGACACAATATCATACAATGTGATTCTTACTTTCCTTGTGTCTTTTTAAAAATCTGTAGAAATCTATTTATAGAACATAAGCATCTAAAAAAAACAATCTCTGAATTTATATAGAATTCTCCCTCCTTTTCTACTAAATACAAAAATGCATGCATATGTATATATATGCAAAGCAATCTAATATAAGACATCTCCCATGGGCTGAGAATAGTGTTGGTCGCTTTTCCAATCAAAGGAAGACAACAGATTAAATTTCATATTGTGATAAATATAATTTAGCTATTGCAACCCTACACACACACACACACACACACACACACACACTTCTGCCCCATCTAAGAAAGATGTTCCAATTTTTAACGGTTCCATCAGTCCTTTACTGGATTTATTTCGCTTTATAAAGCAATGCTTCCATAATATCCTATTCTATCATGCATTCAGAAAAGTGACTCATTCCATATGGTGTTTGAAGTTAGTTTTTTACTTCCATTGTCAAATTAGCAATGTATTTTTGACTCTATTTCAGAGGTTAGCGTAGCTGGATCTCATCCAAGGGTATGAAACTTAAATTGCAAAGAGTGAGAGTCTGACCTTGGATGTGACTCATTGCTTGGCTGTTGATGGAAGAATAATTCGAGAGAAAATCATTTTTAATCAGTGTCACATAATGTCTTATAATTTTCTAGGGTTTCTAGGACACATCATCAATTTCTGAAAGGTCCAAGATATTTTTTTTCCTCAGGAATTTGCCTTGTCATCTCCCTCCCTCCCCTTCTTCCAACTGATTTTGCTATACATTCTCTGGTTTGATAATATTGGTGGAAAGTGTTTATTTAGTTTAGAAACCATGTTCCAGGCTACCAATAATAATAAAGAAATTCTGATAAATAAAATTCTGTAGTTTACATCTACGTGTATTTGGAAAACAGGGAAGTGAATAAGGGAAGGGATGATGGACAAGAATATCATTCTTTCTTCTCCATCATTTTTTTTGCTGGTTAATTTTTCTCCTAGATAATTAACTTTTCTCTTGTAAAATCTAGAAGTTTATTTGACCTTGCCACCAGAAAGGCTATAGGAGAAAATGCCACTGGAAAAGGATTTATGGTGGGAGGGGGATGACGACAGGTAAGTGAGAATTTAAGCTCCTCCTTTTCTTTCTGTTATTTGCTGGGGGGATGTTTTCTGACACTTATTTTTAAATGCAAAAAAGCAGACCATCTATTTCTTACATGAGATTTTATACTGCATGTAGTTTGATTCCAGTATGTTGGACAGTGTCAGGCAAGACTTAATTAGGATACTTAACACATCTACTTCTCTATTACTTTGTATTAGGGGATTGCCAGAATTATTTGTTGAGTTGCCAGATGATTAGAATGTCTTGGAAAGTGGACGAATTAATGTCTTGCCAAGTATCCAGTATATAACAATGAATCTTCTGCAATTTATCTCTTGTCTCACAGCTCTTTTATCCATGTTGGGAACCCTGTTGTTAATACATAGCTGTAAGTTTGGTGATGAAGTGTTCCCAGTTTCCCCTTGAATTTTTTTTCTGCTTTGGCGTTTACTAAAGGTTTTCATGGATTAAAAAAAACAAGTAATATATATTCTATTTCAAATCAAGCTCCATACTTCATGTCTCCACTGATACATTTAGGTTTAGTTTCTTGGAAGCAACATGAAAGTTATTTGCCATGATCTTCTTCTATTGTTGTTTACTTCCAAGTAAAATGACAGACTTGGAATTTAATTGGTAATCTGCCATTAAAATAACAAGCAGGCCTAACTCTGCTTAGCTCCCAAAACCAGAGGTCTCCAAATTTGGCAACTTTAAGTCTTGTGGACTTCAACTCCCAGAGTTCCTCAGCCAGCATAGTCCCATTGATTATGACTCTCAGATTGGACCATACTTACTCTTAATTGTCTTTTATAGACTTTCTTACTTGCCAAAGACCTAGCTTTGCCTGATCGTTCTGTCATGGCAGAACACATCAAATTCTGGTTAAACAGATCTCTAAGGAAGTTCCCTTGTTATTAGTATGCACAACTCAGCAGTCAGAGATGTATTGCTGCTGAAATAGGCTGTGTAGAATTGTAAAATGAAGTAAAAACACTGATGATGATATAATACTGAGTTATTTGATAACTGTAGCAGATCTCCCTGCTTCTACAAAACAAAGTCATACTCCAATAAAGGGATTGTTACCTTGATTTGGAAATCCTAAAGCTATATTAAAAAATACAGGAAAACTTCCCATCAAACCATCGAGGCAAACAGAAGGCTGACCAATTGAGTTAGACACAACACCATTTTTTTTACAGAAATTGGATCCAATGTTATCTTTTTCTAACCATATGCTAAAACCACAATATATTATAAGACATACAAGGCTTTACCTCATAAAGAGGTAGGGTTTTTTTAGTGCAGGAAAAGAAACAATTGAGATTATTCCCTCTGGTGAAGCACTTTAGGTTACCTTGAAACTTCTATAGGCAATGCCAACCACTTTGTCTTCTAGTAATTCAAATTGCCAAAATAGGCAATTAGAACAGGCAAAGCAAAATAATACAATCACTCTGCTGTTAGAGATGAAGGCAGAGGTGGTATTCAGCAGGTTCTGACCAGTTCTGGAGAACCGTTAGTGGAAATTTTGAGTAGTTCGGAGAACCAATAGTGGAAATTTTGAGTAATTTGGAGAACCAGCAAATACCACTTCTGACTGGCCCCGCCCCCATCTATTCTCTGCCTCCCAAACCCCAGCTGATCATCTGGGTCTTCTTTTGCTGCCCTGCACAGGAAAACGGAGTGGGGAGGGAATGGGGATTTTACAATATCCTTCCCCTGCCACAACCACCAAGCCACGACCACCAATCCACGACTACATAACCATATTTTGAATCCCACCACTGGGTGAAGGGGCAAAGTTTACAAACCAGGTCAGTATTAAAGCAAAGCACCCTTTCTGACAATAGTACAACTCCAGTAGTTGCCATTAGATGTGAGATCTGCCCCAAAGTTTTCATTCCTATTGATCTTTTCAATAAACAAGATATTTGTTGAAACTGTCAGTTAAAATGTACAGATAATTTTGAAACGCATACATGTAAAAAGAAAAGTTTGCATATAAAGTACATGTGATATCTTCTCACAGCACTTAGTACGCCACAACAGGCAAATTCCAACAGCAATAAATATCAAATAGTTTGTAAGATTAGAGAAAGATAATAAGCATTCCTTCGTGACTGGGAGCATTTAAAAAACTCTGCCTCTTAATTTGTACATATCAAGTCTTCGTGGTAAATCAGACCAGAAATCCTATGTCATTTAAGGAAGTAATTTTTAATGTAAAGCTATAGTAACAGAATCTTGCATGTCTGGATGTGATTCTCCTCGCTGTCCTTTTATTTTGGAGAGAACTGGATAAGATTTGTGTGAGACTTTTACTCATGTTACATTTCTGCTTTGGGTTCAGTTCTTCTTTATCTGACTGTTAACTTATGTCTTACTAATAGAAGAGAATAATTGTAGCTCAGACAAAGTTAACTGTGGGGTCTTTGGTGCTCTCTGAGCTTGGTTGTTTCCTCATAGACGTTTCATTACCCAACTAGGTAACATCATCCGTGCTGATAGGTAATGAAACATCTGCCAGAAAACAACCAAGCTCAGAGAGCACCAAGGACCTCTAACTTAGGTCTGTTGCTTATACCAGCAAATAAAATAATTCTTTCATTGGAATTATTGTTATTGGGAATTCAGCCTACTGTAGAATCGGTGTTTTCCTCCCTCTCTTTGATACAATATAATCTATCCACACGAATCCTAGCTTTTTATTTTAAAAAAAGTATATTTAAAAATAATACAATCGGAGTTTTAAAAATTATGCTTTGGGCTGTAGTGGAAATTATATACTCTTCTATCAATCAAATCAAATCTATAGAATCAGTAAAAGGACAATTTTAGTGGCTGCTGATAAAATGACAGTAATATGAAAAGGAAAGACAATAAACCAGGCATGCATGGATTTTATAATACTGCCCTGAAAACTTGGGACTTGTATATGAAATATATAACCTATTTTTTAAAAAGCATCACATATATACTCATTGTATTTCAGTACCTATCATCAATCCTTTTTTAAACGATGGGGCCTTCATTTGTGTGTGAAATAAATATGGCTCTTGTTCCTGTTTGCCTACCATTAGTGTTAATTTTTTTATGGATATAACTGATATAAGTTCCCAGGCACTAAGGTGAATTTCCCTTCCCACCAACATATTTGCAGAGCTGGAATATAGTACATGATTCATTCTGGTCAGGAGAAAATGTAAAGTGAGTTAAAAGCAAAATGAATGTATGTCATCAATAAACAATGTATTTTCAATAGGAAACTAATGCCACTTATATCCTACACACAGAACAAGGATTATGAAGAGTGAAATGACACAGTTTATATTAAGAGAAACTGACACTGAAAAATTATAATGCTGATTCTAGAAAATAAAAGTGTTCATTGTGGAATCTGGATTTTTCCTTGAGAGAAAATAAGACTACGAATATAGTGCAGATGGTTTAATAAAGAGTTAGCCCACGTGAAGTGCGTACTTCCAATTTTGACAGGCAAGTAGAAGAACAAATGATCATAACTCCACATTCTTCCAGTTACTGATTTTAAATCAGGGAGGTTTTCAAATGCCAGGCAGCCATAGTTACAGCTGATCTACACAAATCCCGGAGAAGAACATAGACTGACTACCAACTATAACAAACTATGAGGCAAACCACACAATGCCTCCTTTGCTCTATAATTGTGACACTAGGTAGGATGGTAACCTCCACAGCAGCTCTTGTTCCATTTTCCCACATTTTCCCTACTTTAAAGAGTTATGAGCTAAGTCTATCACGCTATCAATAACAAAAGCTCAGTCATGCCTCTTCAGAACAGTTTCCTGAAGAAAACATAAGATAATAGTTCTGATTTGGAACTTAATCACACATATCAATATCCTCTGGGCAGTATTTTTACCTGTAGGTAATCCTCGACTTACAACCATAATGGATCCCAAAACTTTTGTTCCTAAGTGAGACATTTGTTAAGTAAGTTTTGCTTAAAAGCCACTTTGTTAAGTGACTTTTTTTTTTGACACAATCACTGCAGTTGATAAGTTAGTAACCTAGTTGTTAAGTGAATCTGGCTTCCCCAGATTCAGTTAACAACCAGGTTACTAACTTATCAACTGTAGTTAACTTTGCTTGTCAGAAGGTTGCAAAAGGTGATCACATAACCCCCAAGACATGGTAATGGTCATAAATATGAGTCTATGGCCAAGCATCTGATGGTGCAAAGATCATAAGTGTGAAAAACGGTCATTGGTCACTTTTTTCAGTGCTGCTATAACATTGAATGATCACTATATGAACTGTTGTAAGTCGAGGACTACCTGTATTACTGTAGGAATATTGGAGTGGGGGGAAAAAAACCACATGGAAACTAACATGCAACACCCCTTTCCTTTTTTACTTTGTAATTCAAGGTAAACTGAATCGGTTCCATCCATAACTGAGGTTGTAAAGCAAATTTATCTCTTGCTCGTAAAATTTTAAACCAGAACTTATTGTAGTAATCCATTGGCCTCTTTTGTTTTTTTATTCTGAACATTTGGAAAGAATTATGCAGATATTTTTCTTTCTAAGTTATAAGAACGCATTATATAGAAATATATGGATTGGGGTACTCTAGTCCAAAATCATCAATGACATAATTAAAAGTTCCAAGTGATACTTTTCTAGAATCAGGGAGGCACACAGGAAATTCATTTGACCTCAGATAAAAAAGAAAAAGAAAGAAAAGGCAATATTTTTCTTTCATTTACTTTGATCCCATGTTGTCGTATTTCCTAAGGGGCAGTGTTTCAATGGAAAAGGAAAGGAGCAATCATCTCTTTACCATTATGAATTCTCCAAAGCTTTTAATATATCACTATAATGCTCCTGAGATCTGCTTTTAATGTTGCCAGGACCATTATTAAGTTGAAAAGGTTGGGCAGGGTTAAATATGTTTGCCAATCACATCCTCTCTTTAATTCTTCCTAACAGCAAAGCTTTATCACAAAATGTGAAATGTTGAGTAGGTCACAGTCTATGGATTCTGAAATGTTTATTATTGAGAGTGGGGAATGAACAAAGCTGCTGTGAAGTAACACAAGGTCAGCTCTCAAACATTTGTCCTTTAGTCAAGGCATGGTAGGTTTGAACCAAGTTCGTTTAGTTGTTGCTTAGCTTGAGATGCAAGTGGCAGTTCACGTTTAAGAATTTTAATGTGCATTGGGTCAATTCCTACCTCCTGAGTTAACACATGGATTGGAACATAGTTATCCACTGATTTAATACTGCTCCCATGCAATCTTTCTTTTATAAGAAAATGTAAAAGGTGCATTTTAAATAGAAATATTTGGCTGCAATCCTATTTTCCCATTGAGTGTGCCCCAGAGACTATAAAATTCATGAATATTCTCCTCAAAGGTCAGAGGACGTTGACCTCAAAAGGGGAATATCCTATTGATAGTAATTTCCTCAAGTTCATTAGCCTATAGCATGGGTGTCAAAGTCAAGGCCTGTGGGCTGGATCCACCCTATGGGGTGCTTAGATCTGGCCAGCATGGCCGCCCTGGAGGATCAGCCCTGGAGGATCAGCCTGGGGTGCCTCTGCCAGCGAAAACGGATCTCAGGAGGGCCACATGCAGCCCTCTGGAGCTCTGTTTTCACTGATAGAGGGTTGCGGGAGGCTGTTGCAGCCAAAAACGGAATTCGTGAGCCTGTTTTTGCTAGCTGAGATCTCGTGCCCTCGACACAGGTGCCCTGACACATGTGATATCGAGTTGGCCATGCCTACCTGACTCCCCAAGGCCAAACACAACCCTGATGTGACCCTCAATGAAATCGAGGTTTGACACCCCTGGTCTATAGCAACATCTCTTTCCAACAGCAGAATCTCTCTCTTGAAAGCCTAAACAGACATGGGGCAATTCAGCTGGGCTGGGCTAGCAGGACCTCACATCTCATGGATTTTAAGATTATTTAATCACCTAGTAGATACCGTTTGAAATTGACACAGAATCTATGTCGTTTCTAGATTCATTCTCATCTGTTGGACATCCACATAGTTGTTTTGCCAGAAGATGCCTAGATTATCCCGAAGTAGAAGATTTTAAGAAGATATCTATCAGAGGAGTTTTATTGTCTGCACTTGTCTACCTATGTAGGTTAAGCAAAGTAGAAGGTGTGCTTAAAATCCGAGTGTTAATGAGGGAGAAGTGCTTGGCTAAGCAGATATAGAGGTTACATGGCTTTTCCCTAGCTTCTGACAAGCTATTGTATATTTCAGTGAGCAATGACATTCTCATATTTGAAACTGGACAGGAGAGCTCAGTTGCTGATGACGGAACTAATATGCTTCTACCACAACTCTGGAAAAAATATGTCACAGAGGAACAGGATGTGCAGGCATGCTTAGCAGATTACCAGTCATGGTAAATTTAATTTCTTTAGCAAATAAGCAGGATAAAACTGGAAAAAAAAAAAAAACCAGCAGAGGGAATCCGCATTAAAATGAGAGTCCTGGTTGGCATGTCTCTACACACCCGCTAAATATGAACTGGAAATAGTTCTTGTGAACAATGAGTCAGAGTTTTCAGAATTTTAGTTAGTTCTGCTTTCCATTTTCCTATAATTCTGTTTTGCTGGTTTCTCCCTCCCTGATAAAACTAGATTGGGTTTTAAATTCTTTCCTCTAACCTAGTGATAGATATTGGGGAGAGAAAGTCTCAGGAGGAATTGGGCTAAGGAAGGTCTTCAAAATCCATGATTGAGCTGGCTTCATTTCTAGACAGTTTTAGCATGAGAAACAAGCCGCTTTCAGCAACCTTAGGAAACCAATGTCTGCAGAAATTTGTGTCTCTCACTGGTTTTGTCCACCACATTTCCATCAGTTTGTGTAGCTAAAGAAGTCGATAAACATTTATAAGATCAGATAATTCTCTCAAGGCAGCTCCCAACATTCATAAAACATCAGTTAATATATTTTAAATTAGTCAACTAATAACTAATAAAAGCCAAACAACAGAACAACATGCATTCAAATCAATTGCTCTTTAAAAGAAACAGTCGGTATTAACTCCTTAGAAGATTCCCCCAAATAAATGCATCTTTAGGATTCTCCTTATGCTCTGTAGGTGCTCCAGCAAATGATGGATTCTAAAGGAGAAGTGCCACCATGGCAGAGGGAAACCACTTATCTGATTACTGTGACAGGTGGATAAGAAGGGCCAAAGCTGACAACCAAGGTGCACTCAAATTGTTATGCACTCCAGACTAAGTAGGTAAAAAGCATTCATGGTCAGCTCTCCTGAGATTCTCCAGTTAATGTATTCAGAGCATTTCTAAAACAGAATATCCCCGTTTAATGTCAATCCTCACTTAGGAAGAGCTCACAGATCTGGGCTGCAAAAATCTGAATGGAATTCTCTTGGCTGGTCTCTAGTGGAAGATCAGAAATTTGCAGCTAAGACTCCTAGTCCTAATTCAGAACAATCAGCTTCCTACCAGGGACCATGGCCGGGTCAGGATTACATCTGAATTTGATCTCATTCTTCACAGTCACAAACTAAATATCAGAAAAGTAGTTGTGACCAGCATTTGTTCATATTTGTTCGTGTTCTTCCACTGTTTGCTTTCTCTTTGTCAAACGGGTTGATTAATCCCTTCAGCAGCTGAGAATATGAAGGAGCTGACACCACTGCCTGGGTTGAATGCATAAGTTGCCCTGAAATGAAGTATATAAATATATTCCTAATATGCAAAATGCAGAGGGAATGCCTTTTTTCATCAGTAAGCAGGACACAGTGTCACCTCCCATGGCGGTATTCCATTTAATAGAACATTCCCTGAGGTTGAACAATAAAATTCAGTTCAGTTCACGTATTTTGATTAAGTGAAACACAGTACAATACACCAAACGGGCCATAACTCTCATTTATAGCACAATGACAGGGTTAGTTCTCATTTTTCCTGAATGAGAGGTCATTCAAATATTTCCGATTATGCGAATATGCTCGGTTCCTTTGCCTTTGTGATTTAAAAAAAAGAGAGAGTGTTTGCTGCATGTTGCATTTACTGCTGATCCGTATGAAATTAGGCTACTGAGTTTCCTGGAACAAAATAATCTCTGCTGAACAGAGCCAAGGACTGAAGGAACACCACAAAATATACTACTAACTGTCATAACATCGGTCTTTCCAAATGGACACCACTAATAAGGTGGGCTGGGTGACTTACAGCGATTACAGTGGGGCCAATAATATGATACTGTGATTAATTGGGACAGGGGGGTGTTATGCAAACAGCAAATACATTAGCATCACTTCTAATATTTGCCTATTGAAATGGGCAGGCAAGTACAACAAACAGACTTTTCAAATTTTGCATATGCCCCGGCTGTAACACAATAGAACAACAGTCTCCTCGGGACAAGATGAGAAAAAAAACGGATGAGTGATATGCCGTACAGTGGAACTACTTGCAGATATGCCTCCATGCTGATTGATGATATACTGCATTAGCTGTATTCTGTCCTGTGGTTATACTAAGCTAGATTAGATGCGCGTTGAAACATAGAAGATATATAATGTCTTCAAATTGGATTCACTTGCCAATGTCCTTCAGCCTAAAGGGATAGTTAATACTGCAGTAGATTTCACTTTAGCATTGTATAATATTTTGCAGAATTTCATGTGTCTGTACTGGTAGCAGCTGCTTGGATCTAGAAAATTTTGCCTGCCTGGATGCAGAATTGGACTTCTGGATTTCTTGTTTTAGAAGAAATGCTTGTATGTAGCTTTTTTTAAAGATTTTGGTGAAGCAAAGAGAACCGGATGATCAGTTCATTTCAATGTGGTCCTTGAAGCTTCAGAGTCAAAGACAAAAGATGCTTAGGAGACCCCGTGTGTGTTCGAATGCTGCAGAGCTGCAGTTTCTTAAACCAAGCATGTCTCCTTGAGTATCATTGTGCAGTTGAGGAGGGAAGCCAAATGAGCTTCGGAAAAGATGCAGCTGCTTTAAGGAGTAGCAGCCTGATGCTATAGACACACGTTAAAGGACCTTTTTTGCCTTTAAATCTGAGACACTGTGTGCATTTTAGACCAGTCTTATGGTTCACTTACCATGTTTCTCCAACAATACGCCCCCCCACCCCCATAGGAAGACCCAGCATGTTTTCTAGGCATAAATTAAGCCCCTCCCCCCAAATTTAGGCCTATTTTAAAACATGCAAAATAGGGTGGGAGGGGAGTGGGAACTTGCCATTAGGAGCGCTCCATGGGCAGCCATGCCTCACAACCAGCTGCTCCTAACGGCCAATCATGGCAGAGCGGGGAGGGCTCCCTATCCCCGCCAAGCGCCTTTTCTGCACACCTGATACTGGTTGCAGTCCGGGTCAGTGGGCGGGTGGATGGCTGCATCGTGGATGTTGGCCTCGGCAAGGCACTTTACATCATGAGACCTTCAGTACCTGCCGCTGCTGCTTCCTCTGCCACTGTTGCTTTTCCTTCTACCCATGCCACTGTCATGTTTGGAGTGCTGCACATTCCTCCACCGGCAGCGTTTCAGCTGCTTCTCGGGTGGAGGAACCGCCTCCATAGCTTCCATGGTTCCTGCCAACGCTGGCGCCTCTCTTGCCAGTGTTGTCTCCAACAACAGTGCCAGCGCCGGTGGGAACCATGGAAGTGTTTCAGCCGCTTCTCAGGCAGGGGAGCTGCCTCTCTAGCTTCCACGGTTCCTGCTGGCACTGGCGCTGTTGGAGGCAGTGCTGGCAAGAGAAGCGCCAGTGCCAGCGGCAACCGTGGAAGCTACGGATGCAGCTCCCCCACAAAGATGCCAAAGAGAAGTTCCTCAAAATCGAATGGTGAAGGGAGCGTGCTAGGTGCCCACTTTCTTTGCCTCAAAGTTCTCCAGAAAGTAGGCACAGAAGGGAGATGTCACTACTTTCCAATGGGAAGGGAGGGCTAGTAGTCATGCCACCACTGTCCGCCCACTGACCCGACCTGCAACCAGCACCATACCCGGGTCTGCAGCAAAGGCGCTTGGCAGGGGTAGGGAGCCCTCCATATTCCGCCATGATCGGCTGTTAGGAGCAGCTGGTTGCGAGGCATGACTGCTCATGGGGCACTTTAGGTGAGGGTGGGGGAAAAAATTAATTCATCCCCAAAAAGATGTCCTAGCCATTTTTTCGGGGCTGAAAAATAAGGCCCGACCTTATTTTATAAGAAACATGGTAGTATATAATTTGAAAACAAAAAAAGAAAGGAAAAAAAAAAGGAAAATGTGGCACCTCAAAATTAGCAACTGCACACAATTATTTTTCTGCGTTACAGGGATGAAGATTACAATTGTTTTTTAAATGATAATGCCAAAGCCATTCTTTCCAAAATAAGCAGATCTACAAATACGGTGAAGGCAATTTTAGGATTTCTTTCCCCCCCTTCTGTTTAGATTCTCAGAGACTGCCGGGATAAGTCCCTGACGTTTTCTTGGCAAGGCATTTCAGAAGTGGTTTGCCATTGCCTTTTTCTAGAACTGAGAGGATGTGAACTGCTCAAGGTCATCCAGGTCTCCTGGTTTTTAGTCTGTGGTGGCGTAGTGGTTAGAATGCAGGCTACTTCTGCTGACTGCCGGCTGCCAGCAATTTGGCAGTTCAATTCTCACCAGGCTCAAGGTTGACTCAGACTTCCATCCTTCTGAGATTGGTAAAATGAGGAGTCAGATTGTTGGAGGCAATATGCTGATTCTGTAAAACCGCTGTAGAGAGGGCTGTAAAGTACTTTGAAGTAGTATATAAATTTAAGTGCTATTGCTATTGCTAATGCTTTATATTGAAGTAGTTCATTGGGTTCTTTTTTTACTTAGTAGAAATTAACTAAAATTTAAGCTATAATAATTGATATAATTAGTGTGCATGTAATTAGTATTTTTCCCTCTAGCTTCATTAAAATCCACAATTGGCCAATTTTTGGAGCCACAGACAAGGCTTCAGGGAGGCACATGCCCTGGGGTTCTCGGTTGTATAACTCTGACTGATGCCATAACACATGCATTAATTTAAGGGCTTTGCAAAACTTGCTGTTGATTCTGCTGCCTTTTAAAAGAAGCTGATAGGTTGCTATCGCTGCACTTTTGAATCATTTATCACAAGAATGTAGCTTACAAATCATTATTCCACTCATTTTGGAAAGGTGATAATGTGGCAAGCTACCATTTCCCTTGTAAAGGGAAGTTTAAAACAAATGTTTTAAATCCCAGACATATAATTCAGTCCATATGAATAACCACAGAGGTTTCTGGTTTTATAACATGATTTGCCAGAAAGGTGGGAGCAGCCGTACCCTTTAGGTCACAGAATTATAAGGGAGTCAGAATAATACGTGCAAAAACCTTTTGCCCTTTGATAGAATTCTCTCTAATGAGAGAAACTCTAATGAGTCTGTGATTCTGTGAGCAACTCAATCTGCCTGCCTGCTTTGCCTGATTTTGGGTAAAAGTTGCTCTTTTTTAATAAAAAATTAAATATTTACATAAATATTTACATACAAGCCACACCCAGCCAGTCACATGACCACCAAGTCACACCTACAAATTAGACCATGCCCATAGAGCTGGTTATTAAGAAATTTGAATCCCACCCCTGCTTTAGCATCTTCATTTTCTATTACTTTGTAATAGAAAATTTTGTGTTCACACTCATTCTTGCTTACAGTGATACTTCTTGCAGATTTTACAATGCACTATTGTTGCTACTTTGCTGTGCCATTGTTTGTAGTCCCTCTATGTGATCTTCGTCCATCAGCTAACAAGGTAGCCTACTATTTTTTCAGCTTCTTTGCAGAAGTTGCTCTTGCTTTCTGTTGCTGTCTTCTAAATTCTGGCTGTATATGCATTTGTTCTTAAGGCTTGGTTTTGTGCAGCTACAATTAGCCCCTCTGTCACTTTCTTTAGTTTTCCTGACTCTGGTTAAGTTCATATTATTATTCTGAAAATAAAGAAAACATCACAAATGGCTGAAAAAAAATCTGGGATACTTCTATAATTGTTTAATCAATTAGCCCCTGTGATAATACATCCTCTCCTAAAATATTTGTTCTCATTTGCCTTTGATACATATAACATGTTGTTGTTTTACCTGGCAGATTAAATCTTGGCTTGCTGAAAAACATTTTAAACTCTCCTTTCTATTTGCTTATTGATAATTTCTAATTTTGCAGGATTGCATTAGCTATTGTCAGTTTAATTACATGCTAAATCAATTTGTGGTCCATTCACATGAAACTGCCTTTTTCTTTCAAATTATTAGGCCATTTAAGATTAAAGAGATGCAGCCTTTTATGTTTACATACATATTTTTTTCACTGTTGCATCATTATAGAGAATGATTGGGCATCGTGTTTAATTTAATAATCAAAGTTATTTATTATAAAAAGGTTGGTATTACTGCTCTGGGCACATCATTTTGAAAAGTTAATCAAATGCTTTCCATTTATGAAATAGCAAGCGATGACATTTGACAGCTGTATGTGCATATAGATGCATTTTGCTCTGTACATATTTGTTACATTAAATCCAACTTTCTAGAGCATGTATGCTCTGCAAAAGACAAGCATGCACAGTTGTCTAATGCAGTGATTGATATTCAGGTTTCTACGTGGAAGTGACTTCAGTGTCAGAAATTTGTCACATACAAAATAACCTTATAGTTTCAAATGTATTTTTATAAAGCACAGCACTCTTACATTATTCCATCCATCAAAGTATGAATAAAATTCACATTTTTTTCAGCACTTAAACATCAAGAAGCTTTCAAGCTTATGAATAGGAAATATCCAGGCAATCAATGCATGTTCTTAAAATTGAAATACTGGTTTCAAATAGTTGCCCATCTTGACAATGTATTCGCCAATCAGGGAACACATGGAAAACCAAATGGGAAACCTATGCAAACAAAAAACAAATTAGTTCTCTCGCTGTGTTGTCTTGCCTTATACAGATTTATGAGTCCATTTTGGAAATGTAACAAGAACAAAAAGAGAGAGAATCAATAGCATTGCTGTGATTTATAAAGGTGCAGTCCTTTTATTTTACGAATATTTCAATTTGGCAATCTGGGTGTCACTTTTACATCTGAGCTCATTCCTCAGTCATGTGTGATTAATTCTTAGAAAGATCAGGCTGGCCCCAAAAAGCCTGGAATCCATATGAATATTATAAGTGCAGCAGGCTCAGGCCTAAGGCCCTGCTACTGGAAGATATGCAGGGTGAAACTCATTAGAAGAGGTAACTGACAAAAAGATATGGGAGAAAGAGGCCAGGAGATAACCAATTATTGCCAAACATGGGCATGTCAGCAGAATCATGCTGTCTCCTCAACCTTAACCCAGATGCTTCCTAAGCACAGTGAAAGAAACAAGATGAGATTTGCAATTTCAAAGACAGAGATTCCAAATGCTATTGTGGATTAAGATACCATCAAGCATTAACCCTCTCATCCTTGACAAGTTTAATGAGATCCTACTCTTTGCTTGGGACAAAAGCAGTAGCTTTAAGCTCACCACAGGTAAAGAATTGGACCAATATCTCCCTCTTTCCAAAAGAACAGGAAGACTTTCAAGATGCCAAATGGGCAACGTACATGATCCTTTTTGTGCATAACATTCCAAGTTTAGCATGGAAAATCTCCATTATCTTAGGCAACAAAGCTTACGAAAATTCATCGGCCCTCCAGAAGGACTGCGTAGATAAGACAGTCTAGATTGGAATATGTGCCTAAAGAATGGTGTAACTCAAGACAATATTCATTCACCACCAGAGCTATAATACTATGCATTCTTATTTGGGATTAACCTCTATTACATTCTTAGGGCTTATTTCTGTATTAATAAGCATAGTATTTCTTTAGACGGATGTAACATTTTGACATTTATCTATAATTATACAAACTAGGAAATGTAATAAATATACAACAAATTAATGCACCTTCAACTTAAACAACAACTTTGGAAATGACACTTTCTCTGATAGTATTTCTTCCCTACGATAGAAAAGTTTACTGTCGGCAGCATGAGGTTCAGATTCAGTAGCAAAACCAAAAAGAAATTAAGAAAAAGCCACAACAACAACATGAAACATAATTAGGAGAAAAGAGTGGAGCAAATGAAAGGAAAGCTTTGTGTACAATAGGAGATAATAATGAATACAAAAGCTTTCCTTGAATTTAATAGTTTGTTCACTGAAGCAGGAACAGAAGAAGTCTAAGGTAGAAATTACTGGATTTATATTAATATATAATTTCTTCACACATATTTGGTAAAGGAATATGCTTCCTTTGGTTTTTCTTGAGACAATGACTATCTTAAACATTTAAAATGTAAAAATAAAGAAAGCAGACCAGCCTTCCCCAATTAGATGCTTCCAGGTGTATATTTCACCAATTAGAAATTCTAGGAGTTGCAATCATTACATGCCTGGAGGCATATGAGATTGCAGAAAATTGCTATACACAGTGTTTTTCAAACTTGGCAACCTTAAGATGTGTAGGCCTCAATTCCCATATGCTGGCTGGGAATTCTGGGAGTTGAAGTCCACAGAGCTTGAAATTGCCAAATTTGAAAAACACTGCTAATACAATAAGACCTTCTGAGAACCTGAAGGCTATATGGAACCATTGCAATAATATAAAAGCTTATCTGTTTAAAAGTCTGCTCTGCCCACTAGGAGCAATTTAAATAATAATTAAAACTTTCAATGGTTGAGAATCTAATCATCCGAAGGGTTTTTCTGGTTAACTCAATCTGTCTGATATTATGTTTCATTTAAAAGTCTTCACAAAGTGAAAGATTCCCCTGTTTTGTGTGTTTAGTTTGTCAGGCACACCTGAGATAGACTTTTGTGTTGCGTCGCTCCCAAATCATGGAATGAAGTTTTCTAGAATTCACTTAGCTGCAAAATGCTTTCTGTTTTTAGGAAAAGACATTAAAATCTTCATATTTTCAGATCTTCATAGCACATTGACTTTTAGGTTTTTATGATTTTAACTGTTTATATTATATGTTTATTTATTTATTTATTTATTTAACTTTTATACCGCCCTTCTCCCTAGGGACTCAGGGCGGTGTACAGCCAATCTAAAAACCCCAACAATACAAAAGTTAAGAAAAAGATTAAATTAGATTAGGCCGAATAAAAAGCCCACCCCACCCCCTTAAAACCCCCTAATTAAAATTAATGGAGACACATTAAAACCCTCTCTCAGCCCAGGCCGGCCTGCTCGAAAAGCCAGGTCTTCAGCGCGCGCCTGAAGGACCTCAGGTCCATGACGGTACGCAGTTCCGGTGGCAGAGTATTCCAGAGGGCAGGGGCCGCCACAGAGAAGGCCCTACCCCTTGGGACCGCCAGGCGGCACATGGTAGCCGACGGAACCCGGAGAAGGCCTTCCCTGTGTGCTCGCACTGGTCTGCTGGAGATCACCGGTAGGATATGTTATTGTTAATTGCTCCAAGTGTCTTATGGAATATATTATTATTATTATTATTATTATTATTATTATTATTATTATTATTATTATTATTATTATTATTATTAATATACCGCTCCTCTCCCGAAGGACTCGGAGCGGTGCACAGCCATACAATTAAAAACATACATTAAATATACAAAAGTTAAAACTAAATTAAATTAAAGACCCTGGCTGTAAAACAATTAAAACCCCTCCCTTAAACCCTAAAATTTAATATAAAAATTAAAATACCCAAATTTAAAATCAGCCCAAGCCGGCCTGGTCAAAGAGCCAGGTTTTCAAGGCACGCCTGAAGGTCCCCAGGTCCGCGGCTGTACGTAACTCTGGAGGCAACCCATTCCAGAGGGCAGACACCCCCACAGAGAAGGCCCTATTTCTTGGGGTCACCAGCCGGCACATAGATGCCGACGGGACCTCAAGAGACCCTCCCTGTGGGAGCGCACCGGACGGTGAGAGGAAAATGGCAGAATGCGGTCTTGTAAATATCCTGGTCTGATGCCATGGAAAAGTTAACACTAAAATCTTAAAGCGCACCCGAGAGGCCACTGACAACCAATGCAGCTCGCGCAGGAGGGGCGTCACATGAGAGAACCTTGACGCCCCCATAACCATCCGCGCAGCCACATTCTGTACCAGTTGAAGCCTCCGGATGCTCCCATTCGGGAGCCCCATGTAGAGGGCGTTACAATACTCCAGTCGGGACTATGGTGGGATAAGAATTGTAGAAAAATAAATACATAAATAAAGACTAGCCACAATGTAGGACATTACCCCACTCCCAAGGTTGCTCACTCTCGTGATAGCAAGAATTGTGTTAGATTGAAGTTTTCTCACTTCTGCTTCTTCAGATGGAAACCTGGTTCTTTCTTTAATTAGAGAAATATAAAATATTAGTTCTTTACCAGGATATTAAGTTTTTATTACTGATATTTAAAGAGTATCTATTTCTAAGCAATGCTTTTCATGTATGTCTACTTTACAGTAAACTTAACCATCTTCAGTTGGTTTCCTTCTGGAAACTATATTTAGAATTTCAGGGTGGTTTTTTTTTTTTTTGACAATGAGTTTCTTCTTTCATGGTCTGAAAAGCTATGAAAGGTAGCAAGAAAAGAGGATTTGTAACAACTGCTTCTTTTAAATACAAAGATTGGAAATAATCCTTTTTCCTTTCAGACACTGTAGGTGTTTTGTAGCTATATATCTGCCTTCGTTCCCCACGATGAAACTTTCTTATCTAAAGTAAATGCATAAAATACATAAACATTTATATGTGAATATTGAGGGTGTGTATTTTATATTCTGCTAAAGGGATGCTCAAAGAACTTTCACCCATATAAAAATGTATATCTGTGATTCTGTGTAAAAGACTTACACAGGGGTGTTTATGGGTGCCAACTTTGGCAACTTTAAGACCTGTGGACTTCAACACCCAGAATTCCCCAGCCAGCATAACATAGTTGGCTGGGGAATTCTGGAAGTTGAAGTCTACAAGTAAGTTCTTAAAGGTCACAATGGGGGCAATTGTGAGGTACTAGCAACTATTTCTTTTATTTCAATTTGTTTTTTAAACGTTCAACTTGCATTTTATTTCAACTTGTTGATTTCTCTTACAGGTTGGTCAGTTCTTTTCACTTTGCGGCCTTTGAGGCCAATTGGGGGATATCAGTGTGTCACTAGATGAGCAGGATTAGAAAAGAAAGCAATTTAAGTTTGGGGTTCAGTGGCTTTTTAACTAATTACTAATCATGTAAAAAGTTGTAGCCTTGACAGTAAAGTAGTGTGAACTAGATCCAGAAGCATGTGGAAAACAAAAAAAATATCTTGGGATTTTGTGAGGAGAGAAATAAATTGGCTGGGAAAATGAAATTTATCTGAAAAGAGGCTCAGACTGTGGATTGCAGAGATCCTATTTCAACTGTGGATCTTATTGGGTGACATGAAGGCCAAGTATTTTCCTGGCTTTAAGGTTGTTTCAGGTTGGTTGTGAAGATAAGCACTGAGAATCACTGTGCTACTTTGACATTACTGACTATACTGATTGAATGTATGTATGTCTATGCTTGGGAGAATGGATTGTGGCGACACAGCAGTAATTTAAATCACCACATGCTTTAGGAAAGATAAGATAAAATAAATGTTAGTTAGGCATTCTCAAATAATGCATTTTCAACCAACTGCTTTGAAAGAATGTAACATCTATATTCAACAGATCTCACTTGGAAGCAATTCTACCACATCAGCACCACTGCTAAGGTTAGCCTCATTGCCCCATAAAAGAAGAAAATTGGACAGTAGCTTAATTTGGATATAATTAGAGTGTAAAAAATGTGTCTAGATTCATCAGGTAAGGTCATGCCAAGTATACCAGCTATATATAGTATACCAGACCCCATCAGATGAAAAGGCAGCTTTCATTGTGACACTTTAAAAAGAGTACCAAGTTGAAGAATGCCCCTTAGCTAGGATATATTATTGAAAACAGAGTTGTTAACATCTGGCCTTAAAGCTAGTCCATTTCCTCAAAGCCTTACGTATGGTCTCGCAGAATGTTTCAATATTTCCCATGAAATCCATTTGTTTTTAATTTATTTATTTAAAAGACTTGAATGGTCATCCATCTTATGTGTCACAACTCTGGGTGGCTCACAAAATTGTAATAAACCAATGAAAGCAAAAAACAAAACAAAAAACCCAACAACAGACAAACAACCCAACATCTAAAACTGAACCCCAGTGCCCTAAGCTACATACTCTAAAACCATCAACAATCCTTACCCCAGGTCTTGAAGGAGGAATCAACTTTTAGGATTTTCCAGAAGATTGGGAAGGGGAGAAACTGCCAGAACTCAGGGGGAAGAGTATTATATAGGACAGGGGCTGCTATAGAAACGACATCCTTCCTAAGCTCCACTTGGTGACAACACTTAAGGGAAGGCACCTGGAGTATACCCATCCTAACTGGCCTATTGTAATGGTATGTGGGAAGGTCTCTGGGAGAACAGGCAGAGATGTTACCGACAGTAACAGTCAGATAAGAGACAGCATAGTCTACAAATAGATAGTAAATGGACAAGAGGCTTTGGAAAAGAGTGCAGAGAAAAGCAACAAAGGTGACTAGGGGGCTGGAAGCTAAAACATATGAAGAACGGTTGTAGGAACAAGAAGGACTAGGAGCGACATAATAGCAGTGTTCCAATATTTGAAGGGCTGCTAGGAAGAAGAGGGTGCCAAGCTATTCTCCAAAGCACCAGAAGGCAGGACAAGGAACAATGGATGGAAACTAATTAAGGAAAGCAGCAACCTAAAACTAAGGAGATATTTTCTGCCTGTGAGAACAATAACCAGTGGAACAATTTGCTTTCAGAAGTTGTAGGTGCTCAATCACTGAAGGCTTTTGAAAAGACATGGACAGCCATTTATCCAGGGGTGGGTTTCTACCAGTTCTGTCCACCTCTGAAGAGCAGCAGACATAGAACTGGTTCTATGACTGCTGATGTTTTTGCTCACCCGCCCGCCCGTGCTCTTACCTGATCTTTATTTCCTGATTTTTCAACTTCAGCTGCCGAATGAGGCAGAGCTGTAGTTAAAAAAGCAGGAAAACAAGGCTGTTTCAAAGGCTGCGTCTCTGCACACAGCATGCTGATGACGAGTTACAGGCACGCGGCTCACAGCATGCAGGGAAGCTCGTAAATCCTGAATACGGTAGTTAACCCTGTCAGTATCCTACCCCTGCATTAATCTGAAATGGTATAGGGTCTCCTGCTTGAGCAAGGGGTTGAATTAGAAGACTTCAAAGGTCCCTTCCAACTCTGTTATTCTGTTAAATAGAAATATTAGAAAAGAAACAAAGAAAATAAAGAATAGTAAATGGTTAAGAAAGAAAATAGAAACAGGAAAAAGAAGAAGAGTCTTCCGATCTTTTTGACAGCAGTTATAAATGCATTTATATTTTACTTCCTCCCTCTAATGTTACTTCATAATTTGCTTCCTTCATAAAGTACCCTTTAAAACATGGTCATTTTTTCTTTTCTTTTTTTTCAGCAAGAAGTTCACAAGAGCTTGGAATGCTGTACAAATCAAGAAGGAATCCTTACAAATCCTTGTAAAATGTGATTTTATCCATTCCCATTTTCCAAAGCATCTTTCAAAATGTAGATTTTCAAACACTAGGTTCTGAAACTGCAGCGAGACCTCTAGCTTCTTAAATATAAAAACAAAATTGACAAAGTGATTGAACCATTACAAACCCAAAACAATAACCAAAAATGAATACCTGATCAAAATTGGTTTTCTCTGAATGTTGACAGCTTACTATCCAGACCATTCCAAATACCTCAAGAATATTTGATATCTACAAGGAACATGTCAAAATTGTTTTTCTCTGAATCCCTGACAGCTTGTTATCCAGACCATTCCAAGTACTGCACTTCCAGAACCTTTGATATCTACAAGGAACATGGGACAACCAACATGCAACCGTGGCAAGTTAGAACTGAACTTCAATGTTATTCTAAGTGTTGAACTGGTACATGAGCCTGATTCATCATGAGTGTTGCCTAGATCAGGGGTGTCAAACTGGCATCATCACAGCGTCATCACATGATGTATCGTGACTTTCCCCCCCTTTACTAAACTAGGCATGGGCATGGTCAGTGCGTGATGCATCCGGCCCATGGGCTATGAGTTTCACTCCTAGTCTAGATGTACCAGTTCAGGAAAAAAAGTTAGCTTTTTTTTTTAAATTGCATGCTGCCTAAACAAACCAAGCCACCCTGTATCTTCTGGCTTGTCAAACCACAGTCAAAAAACCTTCACATTTCTTTTGTCATTAAAAAAATGGCATTAGATGGTCAAGTCTACTGTTAGCCTTGACAGTTTGCTTGCTGGAGAGCCACATATTTAACTGCTCTATGCTCTTTCTTCTGCAGGAAGCCAGCGCATCAAATTCTTCAGAACTGTATAACAAATGCAAAAGAGAAAGTGAATAAATAAAGCCAAAGCGTTAAATTGGTTCTTACTATTAATGCCACACAATCAAGCAGGCAAGGGAAAATGCATACAAAGACTTTCACATTCAGGATATTGTTTCTAATCTAGACACGACAGGTACAGAATTGGCAGTATCACCTGATGGCTCTTTGGTACATTAACCCAAATAGTCAAAGTCATCCAAAGCCCATTTAGAGAACTGCTTTCTTATGTTCTGCTTTAAATAGCTATTGAGTTTCTTCTGCTGTCAACAGTGGAACTTGGGGAAATATTCAACCAAATATGTGCAATTGAAAATGCAGCAAGGTTTTATATATATATTCAAAACTCCTGTCACATGTTGAATAAAATGCAAAGCACGATTCTTATTATCATATTGGCATTAAAAAGAAACCTAAAGAATTGAAATGAAAGCTTTTGTAATTATTAAGCAATAGGACCTAGGCCTTATATATTACTTCACAGTGCTTTACAGCTCTCTCTAAGCAGTTTACAGAGTCAGCATATCAGCCCCAACAATTTGGGTCCTCATTTAACTGACCTTGGAAAGGATGGAAGGCTGAGTCAATTTTATTATTATTATTATTTATTTTTTTATTAATTACATTTATATACCGCCCTTCTCCCTAGGGACTCAGGGCGGTGAACAGCTCGTCTAAAAACCCCACAAATACAAAAGTTAAAAAGTAATTAAATATTTGAATCAGCTGCAGACTAAAATTAGGAAACCCCCCCCCACCCTTAAAACCCAATTTAAAGTTAAAAATGGAGATCAAATTTAAAATCATTATCTCAGCCCAGGCCGGCCTGCTCAAAGAGCCAAGTCTTTAACGCGCGCCTGAAGGCCCTCAGGTCCGTGCCGGTACGAAGTTCCGGTGGCAGAGTATTCCAGAGGGCGGGGGCACCCACAGAGAAGGCCCTACCCCTTGGCGCCGCCAGACGACACATAGCGGCCGACGGCACCCGGAGCAGACCCTCCCTGTGGGAACGCACCGGCCTGTTGGAGAACGTTGGCAGAATGCGGTCCTGAAGGTAACCTGGTCCCATGCCATGGGTCGCCCTAAAGGTCAAAACTAGAACCTTAAAGCGAACCCGGAGAGCCATCGGCAACCAATGCAGCTCGCGCAGGAGAGGCGTCACATGGGCGCTACGCGACGCCCCCATAATCACCCTCGCGGCTGCATTTTGCACCAACTGGAGTCTCCGGATGCTCCCCGCAGGGAGCCCCATGTAGAGGGCATTACAATAGTCCAGGCGAGAGGTGACAAGGGCCTGAGTGACCGTGCGCAAGGCGTCCCGATCCAGGAAGGGCCGCAACCGGTAGATCCGACGGATCTGATGAAACGCCCCCCTGGAGACGGCCGCGATGTGATGTTCAAGCGACAGCCGTACATCCAGGAGGACTCCCAGGTTGCGAGCCCTCTCTGTGGGGGGCAGAACCTCCCCCCCAATAGCCAGCGAAGGTGTCAGCTGGCTATATCGGGGCGCCGGAAACCACAGCCACTCGGTCTTGGATGGGTTGAGCCGAAGCCTGTTCCCGCCCATCCAGTCCCGCACGGCCTCCAGGCACCTAGACATAGTCCCCACAGCATCGTTGTGGTGGTCCGGAGTGGAGATGTACAGCTGGGTGTCATCTGCATACAGATGACACCTCACTCCAAGACCACGGATGATCTCGCCCAGCGGCTTCATATAAATGTTGAACAGGAGGGGAGAAAGGACCGACCCCTGAGGCACCCCACAAACCAGGGGCCTAGAGGTGGACCTCTCCCCCCCCCGCCAACACGAATTGCGAACGGTCAGAGAGGAAGGAGGAGAACCATCGGAGGACGGTTCCACCAATCCCCAACCCCTCCAACCGTCGCAATAAGATACTATGGTCGATAGTATCAAAAGCCGCCGAGAGATCTAATAGGACCAGGACAGAGGAGAACCCTCTGTCACGAGCCCTCCAGAGATCATCAACCAACGCGACCAATGCCGTCTCAGTGCTATGTCCAGGCCTGAAGCCCGATTGGAACGGATCGAGGTAAGTTGCTTCCTCCAGGTACTGGGGGAGCTGACGTGCCACCACACTCTCAACAACCTTCGCCACGAAGGGAAGGTTGGAGACTGGACGATAGTTGTTTAAAATAGCTGGGTCCAGGGAAGGCTTCTTGAGGAGGGGGCGCACCACCGCCGCCTTCAGGGCGGTAGGGAGCAACCCCTCTCTCAAAGAAGCGTTGACAATCCCCTGGAGCCAGCCTCGTGTCGTCTCCCTGGCGGCCGAAACCAACCAGGAAGGACACGGGTCCAATAAACAGGTGGTGGCATTCAGACCCCCCAGCAACCTGTCCACACCCTCAGCGGTCACAGGATCGAACTCCCCCCAGATAACACTCTCAAGACCTGCCCCGGACACCTCCCCCGGGACCACCCAATTGGAGTCGAGCCCTTCCCGAATCTGAGCGATTTTATCATGCAGAAATCGGGAAAACTCCTCCGCTCTACCCTGCAAGAGGTCATCCCGCGCTCTCGGTTCAAGTAGAGAGCGGGTCACTCTAAACAGGGCGGCAGGCCGATTTTCTGCTGATGCAATAAGGGCGGAGAAATACGAAGATTTCGCCGCCCCTATCGCCACAAGGTAAGTCTTAATATGAGATCTCACCTGTGTTCGGTCAGACTCAGAACGGCTCGCCCTCCAAATGCCCTCAAGACGTCTTTTTCGGCACTTCATCTCCCGTAGCTCCTCCGTATACCACGGAGCCAAATGGGATCTGTGCCGAGTCAGAGGTCGCATAGGCACAACTCGCTCTAGGGCCCCGGCGGCCGACCCCTCCCAGGTGGCCACCAGGTCTCCAGGCGAGCTGAGAGCCAGAGATTCAGGAAATGGCCCAAGCTCCCTCTGGAACCGATCCGGATCCATTAGGCGCCTGGGGCGGAACCATCTAAGTGGCTCCGCCTCCCTGCGGTGGGGGGTAGCGGAACAGAAATCCAGCCTAAGGAGGGAATGATCTGTCCATGACAAGGGCGTAATAACTAAATCCCCCCAATTACAGTCATTCAACCACTGCCCAGAGACAAAAATCAGGTCCAGCATGTGACCTCCCATGTGAGTGGGGGCAGAAACTAACTGGGTCAGGTCCATGGCCGTCATGGAAGCCAAGAACTCCCGGACCAACCCCGAGGTTTCACCGAGCGATGGCAGGTTGAAATCCCCCATGACTAAGAGCCTTGGGGTCTCAACCGCCAGCCCGGCTATTACCTCTAGGAGTCCGGGTAGGGCCGATGAGACGTGGCAGGGAGCCAGGTACGTCAACAAAAGACCCATCTGAACCCCTTGCCCCCACTTCACAAAAAGAGATTCACAGCCAGCCGTCTGAGGGACAGTGGCCTCCCTAGGACAAAGGACTTCCTTTATAAGCACCGCCACCCCACCGCCCCTTCCCTGAGCCCTAGGCTGGTGAAATGCAAGGAAACCTGGTGGGCACATCTCAACCAGAGGGACACCTCCCTCTGGGCCCAACCAGGTTTCGGTGACACCTACCAGGTCCGCGGCCTCCTCCTGAGCCAACTCCCAGATCAGGGGAGCCTTATTAACCACGGACCTGGCATTGCACAACAGCAGCCGGGTATTCAGGGCCTGAGATTCCGGACAACCAGGACTGCAGGATGGGTAGGGAGGGTCGGAGCGCGCTACCGCTTGTAAACATCGGGAGCGCGATCCCCTAACCGGATATGGCCCTCCACCCAATTTTGATGGTAGGATCAAACTGCTGGCAGTCGGCAGATTAAACTGCAATAGTGCATTCCAGCCACTGTGCCATCACAGCTATTTATACGGGTTTTTTTTAAGTATTCTAATACCAGAGCTAAAACTGGGTGGGTGATGGGGGAAAGAGAATATAGCAGCTCCATTCTCAGATATCCCCTACTCTTTTTTCTGCAAGTCCCATAAGCATACTTGGTCTACCTTCATTTGTACCCTGACAACAATCATGCACTATATCAAAGAGGGATCAAAACCACTAGCAAAAGTAGCTTGACTTTCCTACCTTATCCCCACCATTATTGTACTTTTGTACTTTTATTTTTTTGAAGGAAAGATCATTTCTATATTGAACTGTAACCTATCAACCTTTAAAATAAAGCTTCAGTTGTAAATATGTTATACTGAAAACTCCATCAAAAGTAGCAACTCTTTTTAAATGTGTGCAGTATTTAATGTGAAATGAATAACTGCTTGCCTTTTAGAATTTAATATATGTGAGAAATGTTCTTTGTTGGTGCCCCCAACGCCAGGCAATTTTTCCCCCAACTCAATCTGTGTTGCACATCCCCATTTTTTAAAGTATTTGCTAACTTTTAAACTGCATAATGTTTTGTATCTGTAGTTTAGGAATACTAATAAGTTGTCTCATCTGAAGTCTCAGCAGAATTCTGCTTATCAGGGTTTTAAAGTCCAAGAACTCAAATGTAATTGAATTTGTTACTTTATACAGCTTTCCTTATAGATGTAAAGCCAAATTCTGTTGGCATATCAATATTATATGCTTTGAAAAGATGCCTTGCTCTATTTCTTAGGATACCTAGCCTAAAACTGATTGCATTAATGCATCATACTAAGCCATGTTGTTTTAAACCACAATTTGTTTAATTTGTCATTATTGATTACGTTCATAAATTATACAAAGCTACAAAATATAATTTACAAATTGCAATGTCAGAATTCACAACACATATTAAACCAAATAAAGTAAACAACCATGCCAAAGTCCTGTCACTATGGACCAAATTATCCTAAGATTCATCCTAAAGAAATGGACTGGCCTTCCTTAATTGTTAAAAATATGGGCACGTTAAAAAATTATGTATAAAATCATCTCCGTATTTTTCATTAACCTAATTTAAAGAATAAACATTAAAATGGATCAGATTTGTCTAGAGCTGTGCTGAAGGTGGCTTCTTTTATTTATGTTGAGATTCCCAGAAAGGGTGGACATCAAAGGTAACCCTCAAGGTAAAAGTCTATGGAGATTCTCAGTCATCCAGGTCATGGTTGTTGTTCCAAAGGTATTTTTTCAAGAGGCATCTTGACTTTTTGGTTTTTCTTTGAAGACGTTTCACTTCTTATCCAAGAAGCTTCTTCAGTTCATCCAGAAAAAGCACCTTTGATACCTCAAGATGAAAACAGACCTGCACATACAGTACCAGTTTACTTAAAGAATGCAAATGATTAGGAAAATCTATTTAGGATAGCAGTAGGAAAACCAGCTCTGAAACTCAGGATTAACCTCTGTTTTAAGAGAAGAGGGTTGCTGAAGGATTTTTGGGAGGCACTGCTGGAGTGCTTTCCACTCTTTTAGAGTCTAGTAGTGTAACCCTGCCAGATTACTATGTTTCAGATTTTTCTCCAAATTGTGACTACGTCCCCATTGTACACATAACATGGATATGACTTGTCTGAAAACAACTCCTTCAGGGACAAAAAAGCACTGCAGTGCATCAGCCAAAAATAGCAATGGGGATTCCTAAAGATGTAGAGTCTCATAATTGAGTAGAAATTGGTTGGGGAATGTAAACAATGGGAGAAGATTTTTCAAAGGAGCAATGTGTAAGGAATTATTCTCCTGTGGAACTAAGGGACAATTTGGGCAAAGTTATCAATAATTTTTGAAGATATTTTGCAATTCTAGCCCACAACAATCAACAAATTAGTTTTCTACAATCATGCCCAGTCAGATATGGATCTATTATCAAGTTAGAATTGGCAAGGAGAAAAACAAATCTTCCTCCCTTTTCCTTACTAATGAAATGAAAAGTAGAAGATGCAGAAACATTAAGAAAGCCTTTTAGATCTCAAAGTAGAGAGTTTAATATTAAAGTCTAGAGAGAGAAAAGAGCCAAGATGTGAGAGCCCGTTGAATGATGTAACCATTACTATGAAATTTATCACTGTATCCTCTTTTTTCCCTTTGAAATAAAGAGACCAACTGAATATCCAGGAAGAGGGGACCAGAAATATTGGTGATTCATGAGAAGGATGGCAGTTTAGAGCCTTTGGATTAAAACGATCATTTGAAACACAGCACAGCTCACTTGGGAGAAATAAGCCATTTCATTACTAGGCAGTCCAATACTTGATTACTGTAAGGGTATCAGCTGAGTTAAATTTTTGTTGAAAGGAAGAGCTAAAAAAGACATTTGGAAAGTGAGGAGAGGGCTTTGCTCAGGGAAAAAGGGGCTCAAGCCCTAAAACAGCAACTTAACGTGCGGAAGAAAAGAATCCAGGATTGTGGTGTTTCTGGAAAGCAGAAAGCTCAACAGCAGCTTAACCAAAATGGCAATCAAAGGTCATAGTAAGAAAAAAATATTTAAAAAGGGGGATTTATACTAAAAGCAATTTAGAAGGGAAGGAAGCTTTGGAGAAAAGAAAGGAGTTAAAGGAAAGCAGCAGAAGTAAAGAAAAAAATAGGGGTTTTTTTTTTTCTTCTCACCCTAGATCAGCCCAGCATGAATTATTTTGTCCTACAGCAAAAGTGAGGAGGAGGAACACAAGAGGACAAAATTTTCAACTGACAGAAAATAGGCCAGGAGAGAAAGCAGCAGGCAGTGGCCCTAACAGCCAAGAGAAGCAAGAGAAGACGGGGTAGTATGCAGAAAATGAATTAGATCAGGTAAGCCAGGAACAAAAGGAAAAAAGAACGACAAGAGATTCAATCTAACAGAATGGATCAAATGGTAAGGAGGAGGAAAGGAAGAGAAAAGAGCTACACAAGACTTAGGTGAGCTCTCTTTTTTCATTTGTGCCCTTCTCAGAAGAAGACGCCATCCAGTTTAGTACGTTTGGTGCCTTTAAGACTGCAAAAAAAATAAAAAAAAAAGGTGGAGGGGAGACCAGTGAAAGGTGAACTGTAAAAGCGTCTCGGATTTGCAGCGTATCTGCGTGCACGCATACAGGTTAAATCTGTTTCCACAGCAGAACCCACCGCTTTGGAGATTAGACATTCTTCTCTAATTGGTTTAACATCAATCTCGATACATCATAAAGAAAATTAGGGGAAAGGAATTCAGCTCCTAAGTGCCTCAGTACATCTAGGCCTCTTTCAGCCAAGATTCTGGGTTGGGTACAGGATGGAAATGACACTGATTGTTTTGGTAGGTGTCAAGGGACAAAAACAGGTCCACCCTTGAAGGTTCTAAGTTACTGACTTATTGCTAAAGTACAGGAATCTCCTCTGACTACTGGTTAGCACCTGGACATAATTAGATAAGGGTCAATGATATTCAAGGGGCAGGTTGGACTTGGTTCTTTTTGTGGCTATGTAAGGATTCTAAACCCCTCCACTGATTCTGCCAGTCACTCTCCTGCATCAGATGACCTTTGGTGGGGCTCCCAAGTCCCACTGTGCTGTCTCGTCATGGTATGTGTGTGTGTATACATGTGTTACTCCTGGAGGGATGAAAAAGAACATCAGGAGTGTGTATCAAGCATGTATATTGCCAGCAGGCTCACCCAAGGGGTGAAGGTTATGTCAGCTGCCCAGCCAAAGCAAGCAGAGACCTATATTGATAGTGATAATTTAGGAGGATGTAGAAGGCAGGTGATCACCTTAGTGACAATGGCAAAGGCAACAATGAATACGGAGCAGAAGACAATGGTAAACTACTCCTGCTTTTTTAACCAAGAAAATCGCAAGGATAGAACATGTAAAATGATTGATGATATAGTGCTGGCTGGGTGATGGCACTCAATATGCTGCTGAGGAAGAACTGAGGATCTTTTGGAGTACTAATGGTATTTATGACATGACTAGATTAAAGCCTGCGGGATGTCTACTGGCTGGTGTTGCCATACACGAAAACAAAATCCAAAGCTGCAAAGACAGAATTACAGTAGGAATGTGGAATGTAAGAAGCGTGAACACAGGTGCCTGTAAGAAGCTCAACACAGTGAAAGATGAAATAAAATGACTACAAATTGACATCTTAGGCATCAGCGAATTGAAATGGACTTGGATCAGACAATTTCAGTTTATTGCTCGGGATGCGAACAACAACAAAGAACAGGGTTGCTTTTATAGTTAGGAAGATTATAAGAACAGTACTTGGCTACAATGCAATCAATGTCTGAATAATATCGATTAGATTTTATGAACAATCCTTTTTTAATATGACAATCATTCAAGTTTATGCTCCAACCACTGATGCAGAAGAAAAGACGTTGATTCATTTTATGATCAAATTCAATTTGAAATTAACAGAACATTCATGCAAGATGTTTGTGCTTGTGATTGGAGACTGACATGCTGAAGTTAGAAACATGATAGAAGAAAACTAACTGGACTGTCTGGCATAGGAAATTGAAATGAATCAGGAGACCAAGTTATCAATTTCTGCCACTGTAATGATTTCTTCATAACTGTCTCCAAACAAGCAAAATGGTGCCTCATGCATGGATATCACCACATAGAATATACAGAGAGTAAATTGACTATACTATTTCTAAAAGGAGGAGAGAGAAGCTCAATTATAATATCAAAGATCAGTGGAACAACTTGGCTTCCAAAAGTTGTGGGTGCTCCAACACTGGAGGCTTTTAAGAAGAGATTGGACAACCAATCTGAAATGGTATGGGGAGACATCCAAGGTCTCTTCCAACTTTGTGGTGCTGTTAAGACATGGAACAGGTAACAAATTGCTTGTGTATAAGCAGAAGAAGAAGAAGAAGAAGAAGAAGAAGAAGAAGAAGAAGAAGAAGAAGAAGAAGAAGAAGAAGAAGAAGAAGAAGAAGAAGAAGAAGAAGAAGAAGAAGAAGAAGAAGAAGAAGAAGAAGAAGAAGAAGAAGGCCAGTTTCCCAAATGATCTTCAATACATACCTACATTTTCAGGAAGAGTATCATGAATTGCTGTGAAATCAGGAACCTCATTGGGGTTCAGAGAATCAGAGGAATTATGGAATGAACTTAAAGTGGTTAGTAAGGAAGATTATGAAAAAAGCCTTCCAAAAATAAAGAGTAGAAGGCTAACTGAATGTTAGAACAAACTGTGGAAATTGTGGAAAGGAGAGGAAAAGATGGAGAGAAGGAAAAGGAGGAGGGGGGGAAAGAAAGAGAAAGGAAGGAAGGGAGAAAAGTGAACACTAAGAAAGACAAAATCTCAGAAAGGAATTTAACAAGGAGTTTCAAAGAGTTGTAGAAGAGACAAAAACTGATATTACAACAGCCTCTGTATAGACATTGACTGGGGAATTTTGAGAATTGAAGTCCACAAGTCTTAAACTTGCTATGTTTGGACACTTCTAAGTGGAGGCAGATGAGCTACCTAGTCAGAATTAGGAAATAGAAGACTAATTGTAGAATTGAAAAAAGGGCAAGAGCTAAATATTCAGATGTCTGGTTATCCTATTTATACTTCCAAAGCAGCCTTCCCAAACTAGGTGTCCTTTTCCAGAACTTCCAATTAATGGGACCAGTGCCTTTTGGAAATGTTTTGGACTGTAGATCTGAAGGCATTAAATTGGGAAAGTCTGCCTTCCTTTCTTTTTTTGCAATTAACATCAATTTACATATTCTTTTTTAAAAATTGTAATTTTTCTATGATATGAAATTATCCTGAATAGTTCAACTGAATGCCTTGTTACCTTCCTTGATTTTAACGCCACCTAAAAAAACACACAAATAAACAAGACAGGTTCCTTTTTTATGGCTGTTTTCTTAGAAAAAGCCAACTTCTTCAGATTCAGTCTGGTGGTGTGCTATAAACATGTCAGCATTCACTATTGATGCTGCATTTATGTATGTTCCTCTTGGCAAGGCCCCAATTGTTCCCCAGGCAAATGCCAGAATGGGTAACTTCTACTACGGAATGCATTCCCTAGGCCGTTCTATTTGTTCTGAATTGAATAGAGGCACTACTCTTGTTCACTATTCTCATTTAAGTTAATATTATTTCTCTTTATTTTCAAAAACTTATGTGACTAGAGTATATTTCCAGGAAAATAATAACTTCATTTTTGATGATGTTTGACAAACAATTTGGGTTTGAGATTGCGTCTGTATATAAAAAAAGTGAAATTACTCTATGTATATATATATAACAGAAACTTCAAATATCAATTTGAAAGTCTCTTTGAGCTTGAATTCTAGGCCAAATTATTTATCTGCCTTCCCCTCCATTGATCTGGCTGCATCTTTACATGCCTATCCTTAAGTGGTCACTAGACTTTATTAGAATGTAAATTATCAGGGAGTACATTTTTTAACCGAGTATACAGATAGATGGAAACTATTCCAAGGTAAACACCACAAAACATACTGACTGCCCAATCATTGTGCAAGAATCAGCATATGGTAATCAGATTGTTATATTTAGCAACGTATGTACCCAGAATGACTCAAGCATGAATGGTACTCTAACTTTCTTTATTATTTCTCAGGCTTCTCACCCAAGAGAGAACCTTCTACTTACTTAAATGCATTTGGAAAGCAGCATTATTTAGGACAATGCACAGAAAAGCCATGTAGTTTTTACAGGGCCTTATGTATTCTTCTCAAAATGAACAGATTGTATAGAGCAGAGCACAACCTAGTCTATTCTGCCAACCCAATTTTGTTATTAGATTTTTTAAATCCTGCTTTTATTAATTTTATAATTAACTCACGGCAGTGAACATACACAATACTTCTTTCTTCTCCAGTTTTCTCCACAACAACCCTGTGAGATGGGTTGAACACACACACACAGACATACTCAGACACACACAGAGAGACAGACCACAGACACATAGACACACATGGGCAGAGAGAGAGAGAGAGAGAGAGAGAGAGACTGGTCAAAGTCATGCATGCCTAAGGTGGAACTAGAACTCACTGTCTTCCAGTTTCTAGGCAACACCTTAATCATTACATCAAACTGGCTCTCAAAATACACCTCTATTTTTGTGAATCCTCCACAACAGCCAGTGTTCATATGTAGTCATCCAACCAGAGAAAAACCAAAGCTTTTCCAGCTTAGCAATTGGGACATAGCACGCTTGCTGCCATGAGTTACACATAGAATTTACAATTATTGTAGATTATTAAGTAAAGTATAATTAAACGAAGCATGAGTTAGTATGTTGTGCGAATTCAGCCAGTGAACATTGCAAGTTTCATTCATGTTGGATTGGAATTGGTATTATTATATTACAGTATATTTGAGGACTTGAAAGCTAAAACCAATGAAGTATAAAATCCAAGTCAGATTATATAACTATTCATATTTACCCATAGCTTTAGAACATAAATAAATAATACGGTCACATCTTTACCAGCTAAACACTACTACACACAAATACTAAATATCCAAAATTGAGTCCTTCTTCTAGCTATTACATACATATGCAAGGAACTGAAGTAGGAAATATTCTTTTTTTGCTGCATTGTGAACTGGTATAGTTCAAGAAGGCTGCATCATTCATATCAGAGGTGGCATTCAATAGGTTCTGACCAGTTCTGGAGAACCGGTAGCGGAAATTTTGAATAGTCCGTAGAACCGGCAAATAACATCTCTGACTGGAGATTTTACAGTATCCTTCCCCTGCCACGCCCACCAAGCCACGCCCACAGAACCGGTAGTAAAAAATTTCGAATCCCACCACTAATTCATATAAATTTGTATTTATAATTGAGGTTGGCTATATTGGTTTCCTTAAAAAGATGAAATGTCAAAACTCTGAGACCTTGAAACAGAGACAAATTGGAAGAAATGAATGTTTGAATATATAAAAAGGGCTGTATAGTATATCATCCACTAAACTACTATAGAAGGGTAAGTGCTGCTACACTTATGCTTTATTAATCATAATAGTGCCAGTAAACCTATAAATGTTTCTCTGTACCTGAGATGTATGTTCATTATGCCAGAAATTATTAACACACTATAATGGTTGCTACCTCTATGTAGAATTTATTATTTGCCTTCGTAAACTAGTATCTCAACTTTTTTGCTGTGGTAGCATTTTTAGGAGACGGGAACAAAAAGTACAGGCTGTCATTGGAAAATCAAATGCTAGGAGTTTCAGATATTGTTGCAGTTTAAAGAATGCTTTAGAGAAAATGAGCTGTGTGGGCCCATTAAAAAACAGATTGTCAAAATTAGATCCACAAATGTGGCTCCAGGAGTGAAAGGCCATAACAGAAAATGGGCCATTTTTATTGAAACAGACCAACACACACACACACACACACACACACACACACGATTATAGGGTATAACTGACATGGGTGGCATTGGATAGATCTAATGCAGAATTGCCTTTATTTTATTTTGTTCCTTGTTTGGAATACTTCCCTACTGCTTTTCAGTTAAATATTCTCCGGATGGCTTGCATAATTAAAATAATAAAATTACAGATACAGTTTTGCACAACAATGAGAGCCCATTAAAATTAGCAGCGAACACAGAGAGGGATGACAATGACAAAATGGAGAGAACCCATAAAACCACCAATTAAAAGCAGCTGTCATATGTTGGAAAATCTGGGCAAATAAAAGAGCATTTTCTTGAGGCTAGAGAGTTGCTGGGCTTGATCCAGACTTAGTCTATGTAGAATAAATATATTGAAATCAATGAGACATTCATGCTTTGTTCAGTCCTGGCGTATATTCACCTATTTCAATAGTCCCTTCAGACTGCAACTCCCAGAGTTCCCAGCCAGCCTGGCTAAAAGCCAGGAAATCTATGCAACTCCTGCATATCTCCAACATTAGTGAAGACTGGTTGTCATTACCATCATTTTTGCAATATAAACAAGAGCTTGTCTTTATTTTATTAGCTTCACAAATATGATGTAGCAGTAAAAAGCAGTCAAAGCTTTTGTGTGAAGAAATTTGCTCAGCCTTAAAATGATATAGGAATCTTCGTTGTTATTTTTGCAGCAAATGCATGATTACCTCTAGAAGTTATTAGCATTCAAATTTGTGAAAATCGCATTGGCCTCCTAACTCCTAAGCATGTCAGATCCTTCTCATAAGTTGAGACTTTGGAGAAATGTAGGCTTCTTGGGACACAGTGGCTCAGAGGGTAAGACGCTGAGCTTGTCCATCAGAAAGTTTCGAATCCCTAGCGCCGCGTAACGGAGTAAGTTCCCGTTACTTGTCCCAGCTTCTGCCAACCTAGCAGTTTGAAAGCATGTAAAAATGCAAGTAGAAAAATAGAGACCACTTTGGTGGGAAGGTAACAGCGTTCTGTACGCCTTCATGCCAGCCACATGACCACGGAGACGTCTTTGGACAGCACTGGCTCTTCGGCTTTGAAATGGAGATGAGCACTGCCCCCTAGAGATGGAAATGACTAGCACATATGTGTGAGGAGAACCTTTACCTTACCTTTAGACTTTTTGGGTGACTGTGTACTGCTGGGCTTTTGAGACACCTGGTAATAATGGGAGAGATTCTTATCGCTTTTGAGCATCTCCCAATCTGGCACCAACCGAACACCCCCTGCCAGGGTCTCTGTGTGGGCCAGAGGAGAGGGCAATTGCTCTAGCCGCAAAAGGATTTTCTGGTTGCTAGTGACAAGCTGACAAATGCAGTTGCGGATCCCTGCCTCATGGAATGCAACATGACAGCACAACCAATTTCGCTGTTCAAATGAAGCTCATGATTTGAAACGCTGGCGCCCCTGTCAGATAAGCGAAGCTGCCATGTGAACTGTCATGTTGCTAGAGGTGAAAAGCAGCTGAAGCAAACAAAAGTTGATATGTTGTCACAACTCATATGGCAGCTTTCAACCCTTTAATTATTTTTTTAATTAGTCTGGCTTTATCTGCTGTGGGGGGAAAAAATAGCTGCAAGTCAGGAAAAAAAAAACCTTTTGATGTGGCTTCTCCTTGAAAATGTGTGGTTAGGCAGTTGTTGAGGGCATAATTCTTCCTTTACTGAAAATCCAGAGTTTGCTATCAGCTTAGAGCAGAGTTAACTCCAGGTAAACTGCAGCAAAAGCCAAGAGCTTAACATTTTAAGAGAGACCAGCAATGGTTTAGCAAGGGATTGGATTCAATTTTTGATTACAGCACATCTCCTGTTGACGTGGGAAGGAGAAGAAGGATTACACAGGAAAGAGGATCAGATGCAACCTGCCATCCATTTCTTACTGGTGTAACTTTTTTTTTTTAAAAAAAAGAAACCTTGGGAATGCAATTATGTATGTTCTATTTGACCAGCTCCAGAGGTTTGCTAAACACTAGTTCGGTGTTCAGTGAAACCATCAAGGATATTGTCTGTGCTCACTAACCCAAAATGAAAAAGTTAATGGTAATGCATATGTTACCATCTTACATCTTCCCCTATCGCACATGGCTCATTAAATAAAGTCTGAGTTTTACCACATTCCTTGAACCAAGAATGACCCCACTGTAAATGTATAGAAACCAGAATGTGAAAGCTGTACTAAGTCATGGCTTTCAAATTCCAGTTTCTGCATTTCCAAAACAGTAGTCACTCTAAGGCATAAGGCATTCATATGTGTGTGACAGTAGTGGGATTCAGCTGGTTCTCACCGGTTTGCCCGAATCATTAATTAATTGCTTATGCGTTCGGAGAACCGGCTAAAAATAAAGTGCAAGAAAGGTTTTTCTCTCTCCCTCCCTTCAGTTAATAGCTCTGGGCAGCCAGCCAAGGACCACTTAACAGTTGCAGCTGAAATGCAGCTGCTACATGCTGAATCAAATCAATACACAGAAACTGACAGGATTATGGCAGGGAAACCCATCTAAGGATGGGATTAAGGATGTAGCATAAAAGGCATAAGGCCTGAAGACCATCTGGCTGGCAGGAGCCCTGCGCGCATGCGTGGTGGAACTGAGCTGGGATGATGGCTCATATGCCCACAGAGAGGGCTCTGCGTGCCACCTCTGGCACACTTTCCATAGGTTTGCTACCATGGCTCTAGGTGTTAGAAACTTCAGACTCTGGTTTATAAGTCATCCAAATGGTGTGTTTGTGCAAGATGGTGGTACTTATGTACTTCTCAACTCTTTTTTTTTTTTTTTTTGGTAGTACAACATTCTATGCAAACATAGGCATTATTTAGAAACCAACCAGAATTTATGACAAATATGCATAGGCTAAAAATAATAGCTATGGTTATCTAGTGAGCTGCCTAGACATTATTGTTTTAAATGCCATCTTTAAAAAAATGAACAGAGATGTCAGTAGAAAGGGGAAATGATCTTAAACAAAGAAATAGATATAATAATTATGTTCATAAGATGCTCCTCCCCAATTTAATTTTTCTAAAGGATTTAAATGTGATTTCTTTCTGAAACTATTTCATAGAGAGCAAGGCTGGAGGAAAATGTATGACCCCCATTTCTTAGTTGAGGGGTGCTCATATACAGAGAAACTTGATTACTCAGCATCTGGTGATAGAAATATGTAGAAAAAAACTGCTTCATTGAACAATCTTTTTTGATGTGCCAACTGCAGTTAGCTATTTCTATCAGGCTTAATTATAACCAGCTAATTCCATTAGCTTCTTAAATATGACTCACAATACAGGGCTTATCAAACAAGCCACAATCTGCTGCTGCTCTCTATTAGTTCTGCTTTCAGTTGCAGTCCTCTAGCTAAGTCCAGCACATCACAGAGATTTTACAGTGATTTTCCTAGGGAAGCTTAAAGTTTCTTTTAAATAATTTTTCATATTCAATTAAAGATGAAAGGATATTTTATATAAATATGTAATAGACTGCATGTTAAGTTAGATGTGTCCCAAAGATAGCCGAGGATTGGATGATTCAGAAAAAAAGTTCCAGAACCAGAGGTGGTATTCAACAGGTTCTGACCAGTTCTGGAGAGCCAGTGACAGAAATTTTGAGAAGTTCTGAGAACCGGCAAATACCACCTCTGACTGGAGATTTTACAGTAACCTTCCCCTGCCATGCCCACCAAGCCATGCCCACAGAACCGGTAGTAAAAAAAAAATTGAATCCCACCACTGTCCAGGACAATAAAGGAAGAAAGGTTATACCCAGTTCTGTTATTTGCTTTCAAAACACAAAGCTGCTAAACTTAGTCCATACCAACCATCTGATTTTGTATGATGTCTCTGTCAACTTCCTCTTATTTGCTTGCAGATCCTATATTCCATTGCCTTCAAATCCAGATAGTGAAAGGCAGATAATTGTGAGAAGGATTCAATATGGGAACACAGGTATTGGAGAGGACTAGACTGAATGGGCATTTAATCCAGGGGTGGGATTCAAATTTTTTAACAACTGGTTCTGTGGGTGTGGCTTAGGTGGTGGGTGTGGCTTGGTGGTCATGTGACCTGGTGAACGTGGCTTGGTGGTCATGTTATTGGCTGGGCGTGGGCAATTCAATATCACTCACATCGAGGCACGCATCTCCTCGCCTGGCCTCTCATGACTGTGGGGATGCTGCAATAGTCGTAAGTGTGAAAAATGGTCATAAGTCACTTTTTTCAGTGCCATTGTAACTTTGAATGGTCACTTCACTCAAGCAAAGTACCAGCAAAGGAGAGGAAAAAAACTCCAGAGAAGTTCCTGAGACAGGAAGTCTAGACCTGCCAAGAATGTAATAAAGGTTAATGGAGAGGCAGTTTCTGTAAGCAACACCAGAATGTTTCCTTCCTGCCTTCCTTACAGGATTAGGTCAGTAATTTCTTCTAACAACCGAACTGCTTAGAATGTTAACAACTGGTTCTAACGAATAGGTGCAAATTGGTAGAATCCCACTCCTGATTTAATCTAATATTCTCTTTCTAATAGTAGATAGAAAAAGCTCTCAAACAGGCCATGAATGCTGTTTGTCTCCAACTCTGAATCACTACAGTTAACAGTCTGACAATGAATAAAATTGTCATATTACACCAAATTGGCTGTTATGCAAAATATATAATACCTTCTAAAATACTTTGCTTTACTTTGCTATATAAATACTTTGCTTTTATAGTATTCAGAACTGATATTTGTCAACGATTGGCATTCTTGGAAATCGATGGAGTTTTGAGAGCTCTGAAATAGTTTAGAAATGATAATAATTAACATTAACTATGCAGATATTTTGCCTTCAAGATTAACATTATCTTGCCTGTGTAAGCTGTAACTTCCTTAATCATTGTGAAATTTAAAGGAAATCTTATGCAGTCCCTGAATTGACTGAAAATCTCATGTAGCTCTGTCAACTGTTAATTTCTGTCCCATCAAACACTTTCAGGGCACAAGAACACTCTTGGGAAAATGTAAACAACAAAACAATAATATATATTATCCCAAAGAAGTTTTATAAAGCTTGGAACTTTTCTTCGGCCTATGCATTGCTCAGCTTACTTTTAGTTTAATAGGAGGCTACTTTTTAAAAGAGTACCATTTAACCAAACCAACACTTCAATTGCTAGAAAGCTTTCCTTGTGAGGTCACTCAACAATGGAGCCTCCAGCCTTCTGAATGTTGACCTCAAGCCTGCAGTCTCATTTGGGCCCCCCAGTCAGCCAATATTTAGCCATAGATGCCTTATCATCCACTCTCCGTTGTAACATCTGACCCTTTGGCAACCACAAAATCCCATTTACAACTTCTTGTGATGCTATCTGGTGTTACATGTTTAAAACCACACATGCCCATCGGTAACCACATTTCTGACCCCTATGGTTTCCCAGATTTTCTGAGGTGACTTCTTGCAGAGTTAATCCTCTTAGAAAGCTAAAGAACATAGGAACACTGGAGGAGGGAGTGAAGCTAGGGTCAGTCCAGAGAACAAGAGAAACTCAGCAAAATTGATTTCCAAAGAAAACAAGTGGACATTTCAGGATTGGAACAGCTTGACCCCTGGATCTTGTAGCTGGTGGGTAGCACTGTGGTTCTGCTGATAAATAGGACTGAACAGAGCAAAAACGTTTTCTCCAGTTACAACAGCACTGAAGTGATAGTGCCATTAGTTCAGATTTGTTGGAAGTTGATTTTAGAATGTTTTTAAAAAGCTCAAATGATGCCATTTCTAAAGGGAAGTTTCTATCCTGCCATTTTGGGTAGGCAAGCAAGTCATGTAGCAGGATGTGAAATGAAGAAATGGCTGGGCTTTTAGTCGAGTAGATAAGATATGCCACTCAGAATAAAAGAAATTAGGCTGTGCCTTATTAGGATATGTTTAACATGACATCTTTGAATTAGACATGCACAGAATTATTGCTTCTGCCTATCTATAAATGTAAATCTATATTGATAAATATATCAATATAAATAAAATGTTTGCACAGGGCCAGCCACACCCAGTGCTTCTTGCCTTGTGTCTAAATAAAAGTCTAAATTCTGACTATGGCATCTGATATTTGACCTCAGATTTTTTTAAAAAAATGAAAACAATAATAGTTCCCCCAATGGATTCCAGAATCTGGCCCACGACTACTCAGAAGGAAATCTCACTGAGTTTAATGTGGCGTGCTGAACAAAACTGCTCAATCATGTTTTGGACTAGCATGTTGTGCAAAACTAGCTTGTATTGTTTATGGTATCATGAAAGCCCAGAAAATTGTATTCATTGATAAACCAGACAGATGAAAGTGTTACAAAAATGCTCCCTAAAAGAACAAATGCATTGAATTAGTGGCTTGGCTATCCAATTAGCTTATGTTTCTTTCCTAAATTTTATAGCCCTTCTAAATTGAACAAATTGGTATAGAAAAGGCCTTAACTTACAGTCTATGGGCCATATGCAGCCCTTCACACAGCTCTGAGCAGCCTAATAATAATAATAATAATAACAACAACAACAACAATAACCACCCAGCATAATTATCTCATTTGCTGTGTATGCTGTCATTTTTGTGTATAATAATAATAATATTCACTGCTACTCCTACATAAGATGAACTCATGTCCAGACTCACCATCAGCTCCATCACCGTTACCACTCTAATGGGCACCTGATACTGTCTCCCTTTTTAGCCCAGGATCATTATTTATTTATCAATGTGACATTTTTTTCTGTACAAGTTGTCTAACTTGGTGTGGAATTAGAGTATTGAGGGAGGATAGGACTGTAATTACTGATTATCCCTCTTGGCTCTTTTTTCAGCCATAAACCATATTCTACAAACTTCAGTTGCCAAGGCTTCAACTGACCCATGTCAAATTTGGTGCAATCTTCAGTGGAAATATTATAATGCAGGCTGCACAAATCTGGATGGCCATAAGTGTCAGGATTCTGATGGATGCCCTAATTAATTCATGAGCCTCAAGCTCATGAAATCCAATTATTTATTAGGAGCAAGATGTCGGCACTTTCCCAGTTGCAATCAGCTCTGCCCACCTATGATCCTGTTTCCCCCTTCCTCCCAGGGTGTGTCATAAATCACATTCTTCAATGGAGTAGGCTTTTGCGGGCTGTAGAAAGCACGCCTCTCTGGCTGGCTCTGGTTACCTGAGATATAATCTGGAGAAAGGTATGCGTGGAATGTGCTCCTGGTCATAGCAACCAAACTGCTCCACCAGATCCCCCCCCCTCCTTCTTATGGCAACTCGAAAACAACCAGGAATGCTTTACGAGTTGACAACAAGATGGCAATGTGTGCAGGGTTGGAAACCAAGTTATGGCAGCTATAGCATCTTGTTTTATCTATATTTTAAATTGCCTTTACAAATAGTTCGTGAGGTACAACCATTTATTTAGTGACCTTTCGAAGTTACAACGGCACAGAAAAAAGTGACTTATGACCGTTTTTCAAACTTACAACTGTTGCAGCTTCCCCATGGTCACATGATCAAAATTCAGATGCTTGGCAACTGGCATGTATTTATGATGGTTGCAATGTCCAGGGTCATGTAATCATCTTTTGCAACCTCTGACAAGCAAAGTCAATGGAGAAGCTGGATTCACCTAACAACGACTTCACAAACTTCACACACTTAACCACTTCATTGATTTGTTTAATAATTGTGACAAGAAAGATAAAATGGAGCAGAATGTGCTTAACAGCTATCTTGCGCTCAGTTGTGGTCATAAGTCAAGGACTACCTGCAATCAAGATTGTAGACAGTTTTATTGCATGCCCAGAGTCACTTCACAGAAGATGGGAGGCTGCGTAAATTTGATAAATAAATAAGGCAAACCTTTTCAAAGGTGGGTCTGTACTGGGATTCTGAATGTGAAAGAAGGGTGGATGTTGTTACTATGCCAGCAATAGCCCTATTCGTCTCATGCCATCAACTTTAAAATTAATTGCAAGTTATCAATATTTTCTCCTCTTGCTTTCTTCTGCCCATTTCCTTGTCTTGGCCCCAATTACTTTGAAGGGTGACTCCCACAGGCTAAAGGTGACCTTCCATCTGAAAAAGAATTGTGAACTCCTCAGATAATTAGTATAAAATGAGCTGGAAGGGACTTTTGAGGTCTTCTAGACCAACCCCCTGTTCAAGCAGAACTATACCATTTCAGAAAAGTGATTGTCTAGTGACTAGTCTCTTCATAAAAACCTCCAGTGATAGAGTACCCACAATTTCTGAAAGCCAGCTGTTCCACTGGTTAATTGTCTTCAGTGTTAGGAAGTTTCTCCTAAATTCCAGGTTGCTTCTCTTTTTGATATATTTCCAACTGTTGTTTCCTGTCCTGCCCTCTGGTGCTTTGGATAATACTTTGACCCCCCTCTTCTTTGTGGCAGCCCCTCAAATACTGGGATACTGCTATCATGTCACTCCTAATTCTTTTTTTCTTTAAACTAGCTAAACCCAAATCCTGTAGCTGTTACCTTCATATGTTTTAATCTCCACGCTTTTGATCATCTTACATCCATGATGGCAAACCTATGGCACACAGAGCCATTGGTGCCGGCACGCAAGCCACAGGTATACTTACCTCACTGCACATGCACGTGCCTCACAGCTGGTTTGAGGCCTTTTTCAGCCTCCCAGGCTTGAGGAAAGCCTCTGCAGCTTGAAAAATAGGCCCGTTTCATCACTTCCAGTATTTCCGGAAATACTGGAAGTGACAAAACAGGTCTATTTTTTCAGGCTGCAGAGGCTTTCCTCAAGCCTGGGAAGCTGAAAATCAGCTGGAAGGTACAGTGCAGGTAAGGGGGTGGGGGATTGTGCATGCATGCGCAGGGGGCGCACGCGCATTGCCTTCTAGGTGCTGGCACACGAGCGCATGTGCGCAAGCCCATGCACAATTTTTGGCACAGGAGCCCAAAAAGATTAGCCACCACTGTCTTAGATGCTCTTCTCTGAACCTTTTTCCCCCAAAGACTCAACATCTTTTTTGTAGTACGGTGACCAAAATGGGTTCCAGTATCCCAGGTGCGGTCTTACTAGGGATTTTATAATGTGGTACTACCAATATTTCACGTGATCTTGATTCTATGAGTGATTAAGGTAAACTTAAATACTACAAGCCACTTGCAGGAGGGCAGGTCAGAGTTCACAGACTCTGTCACAGCAAACAACTGTGGGATTGGGTGCCAGGCCTCTGACTTACTCCGATTAGGCCCAAATTCGGTTCCCCTCCTTTGTGGACAGGAGTCTATTATGGAAAAGCTGGTTCTGCTCTTGATCATTCTCAGGCTTTGGGGACTTCAGGCCCTGAAGGGGAAGCCAAAAGGACGGATTTGCACAGGCTTAGAACCAGGTTCTCTTTTTATGACCGGCTGATCAGTGATTCTGCATTGCCTTGATCATCATCCTAGATCACTGGATCTGGTGGACCAGCCTCTCTTCCAGTGTGGCTTCTAACATCAGCTTCCAAGCGGTAAGGTTTATCCCAGCTTAGTTTATGGACAGCAATAAGGAGAGGGACTTAGGGTTCCCAATTCACCCCTTTCAGGAAAACCCAAGTAGGGGTAGGTCCCTTGATTGTGACAGCCTCAGCATTGAAACAGCCACCTGCCGATAAGGACAATCCTCATTTAGTGACTGCCTCATTTAGTGACTGTTCAAAGTTCCAGGTGGAGCTGAAAAAGTAACTTTACAACCAGTCCCTCTATTTGCGACCTTTGCAGGTTAGTAAAGCAAAGGAAAGCTGAAGGAAGATTATTAGCACGGGTGTGGTATCACTTGGCATCCGCTTCGCTGAATGACTTGAGTTGTGGGTGCCAATCATGGTCACTAAATGATGAATACTTGTCATGCTTGATGAGAGGAGATTTGGGGAGGGGGAAATTAAGGAGTCAAACCACGCCTACCCTGTAACATCACATAACTGACTAAATAAATTGAATAAATTGAATTGAGTAAATAAATTGTTTCTGGCTCGATAAGCGAGTGCCAATAACTGCATTTTGTTTTTTAATGCATTCATTTACTGCACCTGTAATGTTTTGTCAGAAGTGCATCGGTTTAGGTGCGAGAGATGCATCCCTGGCCTAAAAAACACGGAGCCCTAGATGTATCTTTCATAGACCATGCATCTTGGTTTCTGTCGCTTTTCTCAGAAAAACCCTTCTCCCTTCTTTGGGAAAAGAAGTTATTTCTGTTTTATAATCCTACTTGCTGTTGACAAGGTAGAGCGTGGTTACCAAGCAGTATTGAGCCTGTGTCTCTAGTGGGAGTGTAAGGTCAATACACATTACTAAATTCCACATATGCATTAGCTGAATGCCTCCACAGATTGAAGCATAATGATTATGTGATTGGTATACCACATATCTAGCACTTGCAACTCAAGACTATATTTATTGTTCAGCCAGAAGCTTCTACTGCATTCCTCTTGGAAAGTAATTTCATGTGAAGAATCAGAAACACGATAGTTTTGTTACACTAGCTGATGAATGTAGGTTTATTTTTACCATAGGATATTATGGAGATATTATTATGGTTCTGTTCCGGAATATATCTTTTTGGATCCCAAAGTTATTTTGATTTGGAGGATGGAGATTCAGAATGGGAAACAGAAGCAATCCATGAAAAAGAATAGTTGATATCTAATTGCATTGGATTTTTAACATAATTCACATTAACAAATAGCAGAAGTCTTTGTAAAAACTATATGTATGAGCAATACTGGTGAGAAAAGAAGGTCCACATAGTAAAAAAAAATTGCTACTTGATAGGAAACTTTTACTTTAAGAGCCACAGAAATTATACACAATTTCTGCTACAGTCCCTTGTAACAGCAGAGTCCATGACAGGAGCCTACTCAAAAGAAGGGGTAGTCAATAAAAGCAAAGCGTAAGTGTACCCTTAATGGCAGGTTCTTGTAAGCATATTCCCCCCAAATTATACCATTCCTATTCAAATACCATTTCAAGAGTCTCAGACAGTGTCAAGTACAATCATTGTTACAGCAGTTGCCAAGGTAATCAATTGAAATCATAATGAAGGGAACAGAAGGAAATCAATAGAGTCTGAAATTACAAATAAAGAGAAGCTATCGTTTAAAAGCATTTGGCTGAAATCTTCCATATTAATGGAGTCAGAAATGGTTGTTGTCATTCAGTAGCTGTGTGATGCATAATTCACTTGAGTGCATTAGAACACCTAAAAGTGATTGCTACAATTAGGGGCCACCTCCCAGGGAGCTGTCCACCTTCGAAGGAGCATCACTTCCCAGTTTATTACTGTTCCCCCCTTGTTTTCATGTTTTCGAAATTGTAATTTTCTCTCCCTCGAGGCGAGAGGCAGGATGGCATATTCAATGACATTAAAATGCATCTCAGCTCCTGGACAGCTTTGCCATAGATGTGTATTTGGCAAGCTTCCTTTTCTGAGTGCTTACATTGAGAAATGTATCAAACAAAGCCACCAGGCACAAAGAAATGGGTTGCAGAGCAAGTCACAATTAGGAACAATGGCTGGGAACAAACCAATGCAATTGTTTGATTTGGAAAATAATAATAATCCCCCAGTGAGGAGGATGTGGTTGTGGGGCTTGCACAGGAGGATGAGAGCTATGCTAATGGTTCAACTACACTGGACAGGTCTCATCAGAGGAACCAGATGAAGAGATCCTCTGGTGAGACCTATTTACAGAAACCCATACTGGTTCAGTCAACACCAGGCTCAACAAGGATTGTGCCAGATGTTGGAGTTCCTAGATATCTTGTGTCAAATGGGATACAGGACTCAGGGATGTTGGCTAAGCAACCAGGGCACGCAGCTGCAGGACTCCCTTTTTCAGGAGGCAACTGGATTTCCTTGTTTTTTCTTTTGAAGACATATCACTTCTCATCCAAGAAGCTTCTTAAGCTCTGACAGGAGAGTGGGGAATGGAAGGATTTATATTCTTTGCAGACAGCTGATCATTTGCATCCTTTTAGAGGGTCGTTGAAGCACTTGGAGGTTTATCCTCAGGATCATCTAAGTAGTGTTCCTGGTTCCTGTAGTCTGCAAGTCTGGAAGAAATGTTGTTTATACATCCACAATACACAAAGACTGAAACAATGAAATAACGATCTATTAGTACAAATAAATTCCTACAAAATAAGGGTGCCTGAAAATAATATACCAGTTCAAGATCAAAAATAACAGAAGTTAGCAGATCGATGTCAATTTGTATAATTGGAAGAACTGCAAAGGCCTACCCATGGCAAAGAAATTGAAGCCTAGCCAGAAATAGCTGTCTGTAAGAACAAACCAGGGAGAGACAGTAGTAGAGAAAGCTAGCATAGCTGTTGAATGTTTCATTCCCAAATCAGGCACCCTGTCTTCTGCCTTCTCAGAAAGCCTTCTAATTAAAAAAGAAGAATTGAAACAAAAAATAACTGAACATCTAGAACAGAAAAGAAACCATAGGTTGTCTGAATGAAAGCTAGTTTTGAAGAAACAGCTAGAACAAATATTAAAAGATGCCAGTACTGTAACATCAAATATAACCCCCAGTCACTGCAAGAATTAAATAAATTAATGTATAGCATTGCTGATGTTATAACTGAACACCTGAAATGCAAAATTAATAAACAACGATAAAAGCCAAACTGTGCAACCACCACAATGGAAGAATAGGCCAGAAACTGAAATCAGCATGCTACAAACAATATAGAACAGATCAAAGAAACTGAAGAACAAGAAGACCAAAGAATACCTGATAAGAAATATCACCTAGAAACAACAAAGATCAAGGAAGCACTGGAAATAATAAAGCAGCAAATATTAACTTTAATTAAGAAAACCAGGAAATATGAAGCTCAAATTGCACACTATAGGCAGAATCTCCAATTTCAGTTGAATCAAAAACATTTCTACCAATGTATCAATGGACAGACTGCAGTGAACCAGTCAATACCTGATAAAGAGGAAAGTGCAGTTCTGGGCACAACTATGGGACAACCCAAAGAAATGTCTATGGAGATTCTCAGTCATCCAGGACATGATTATTGACCCTGAAGATACAGATATACTTCCAGGTGTCCTCAGTGACTTTCTAAAAGAATGCAAACGACCAGCTGTCTCCAAGGAGTATAAATCCTTTCATTCCCCATCATCCAATCAGAGATGAAGAAGCTACTTGGTAATCAGCAGGTTCTAATCAGTTCTGGAGAACCGGTAGTGGAAATTTTGAGTAATTAGTAGAACCGGCAAATACCACCTCTGACTAGCCCCGCCCCCATCTATTCTCTGCCTCCTAAGTTCCAGTTGACCGGCTGGGTCTTCTTTGTTGCCCTGCACAGGAGAACGGATCTGGAAAGCAAGTTAGTGGGGTGGGGAGAAGGGGATTTTGCAGTATCCTTCCCCTGGAGTGGAGTGAGCATGAGATTTTACAGTATCCTTCCCCTGCCAAAGCTCACCAAGCTATGCCCACCAAGCCACGCCCACCAAACCACATCCACAGAACCAGTAGTATTTTTTTTTTAATCCCACCACTGGTTGGATGAGAAGTGAAACATCTTCAAAGAAAACCCCAAAAGTCCAGTTGCCTCTTGAAAAAGCTTTGGGATTTGGGATTTGATTGTCCCAAATCTCTTTGGGACAATCCAAAGAAATACAACATAAGTGCAGTTTTGATAAAGGAGATGGAACAGAAGTAAATGTGGAATGTTGCAAGCACGCCAAACAGTTGAAGAAGAAGAAAAAAGGCATTGGAAGAATGCCTCTGAAGGACAGTGAAGAAGATGTACTGGTATACTATGAAGGCTTACTACCTGAGAGATAAAACTGGCCTATAAAGAAAAATCAAATGAAGAATGGAAAAGAATTATGGCAAAGCAAGGAATCATAAGGAATAGAAAAGAAAGAACTAGAAAAAAGAAAAGAAAATATAAAGATCTGCAAATAGAAGTACTGTAGAAAGAGTGTAGCAAAAGAAAACAAAGGTAGTACTAATAGGAATTGAGTACAATTCCAGAACATTGGAGAATCACTTGAATATAATCACCATCAATCAATTGCAAAAGTCAGCTTTACTTGGAACAGCTTATATCCTGCAACAATATCTTTAATATTATTAAAGAACACCAAATCGGCCTATTCCGGGTTCTTGGGAAGGACTCAAAAGGTGGATAAAAATGTCAAATCTAGTTTAAACATATAAAAATGCAGCCAACTTTCCAGGCTAGGAACACTATTTAAATTGCTAGCAACTTGCTTTAACTAGGCTAAGAGGACTGCCCAAAATAGTTAAGAGACTAATGAGTCATGGAATGTTTAGTACATATCATATAGGTACATATCTGAAAGTCTTCATTTCAGATAGTGTTACAGAGCAAGAACATGCACTCCTTAATTCCATTCAGTTTAGAAAGCTTTCTTGGGCTTCTTCATATTACAGTAAGTTGAATGTGCTCTCCAAAGTCTTTAAACTGTCATGTTTTTCTCAGAAAGAAATGCTAAGAAATGCCAGTTCCCTCTGTGGTACATGTGTCTGACATCGCACTGTCAACCCCGTGTACAACAATGCTTACATATGGGGAGATCAGAGAGGAAGGAAAGCTGTGACAATCAAATTGGTTTGAGAATGCCTTCATGCATTACAAGAATGAGGCTTGGAATCAGGCACACCTCTCTGAGCATCATGGAATTATTCTAAGTGATTACCTCAGTAAATAGGTGTGAGCAGAGAGATGAAAACACGTTCCTTTAGTAGGTTTAATAAGCCCTCAGGGTGCCTCTCTCTATCTGTGCTTTAAGAAGCTTTATTGTGGTTTTCTTTATCTCAGCACAAATGTATTTGACCATATTAAAACAAATTGGCCCTCCTTGTGATAAGCAGGCAGAGTTGGGGAGCATGGAGAGAATAGAGGGGAGGAGGCAATGACAAAGCAATTAAGGATATTTTTCTGGCACCAAAATATTTCTGCAAAAATGCCCAAGGCCTTCACAACAAGAGATCTTTCTTTCTTTCTTTTTCAAATTATTGATTGGATTTTGCATGACATTTAACAAAAACTTTCCATTACCAGTTGCATAACAGCAATTAAAATCCTCATCAAATCTATCTTAACTGCTTAGAGCCTTCCACTGGGGAGCATTTGCCTTGGCAAACATCTGCAATAAAAGGATATTTAATCTTAATAACTAAACAGTCAGTTATGCTAATTCATCTCTTTTATTGTCAGCATACATTGGAATCTTCTACGAGCCTCTTCAACAGCACAAAGCAAAATGTAAACGGAGATGCCCTTCACTTGTTCAAAACAACTAAGGTTAAAAGTTGGTCACCTCATTTGTAGGCATTTTGAAATGCATTAAGGTCTGGATGGAGAAACCTTTTAAAAATGCTTCATCTTTTATCATAGATGGATCATTCTGATAGCATCCAATGAGTTGCCTGTTTGTTTTTACAATGTCATGAGGAAATCTAACCTTCATTGTTTATATTTAATTTCCTCATAAAGTTATCCATGTAACAGCAGTATTTATTCACTCCTAAGGGGCACAATTTTGTACAGTTGATCAGACTGTAATCTGGGGGCTAAATTGACTTAGTTTTCTCTTTCAAGGCCCTTTTCCGTTAGTTATCACAGATTTGTAGATGTTATGCTGGGGCTGACATTTTATCTTCCTGATTCTGAGGGAGGGGTGGACTTCAAGGAGACAACAGATAGATATAAATGTGATAAATTACCAAACTACAAAAATATTTGAAAAATAAAAGCACAAAGTTCTGTCTTTTCAATTATCGTATTAAGTTTGTAATCTCTACACTGTATTGTTAAAAGCCTCCAGCTGAGTTATATCAAAACCTGAGATGTTACAATCTTTGAAGCCATCAAGGCTTGCTTTCTTGAATTTTGGGGTTTGTTTTGGAGAGCTAGTTCTCAACTTTGCTCAGAATTCTAACCTAACTCTATAAATCTTTTTTTTTCTTCAGAAAAAAAAAAGATGAAACAGAAATGATTCTATCTGTAGAATAGCCAATGTATTATGTGTGGATTGAAAAAGACCCTTCAAGACAGGAAATTTTCCATCTCATCCATCAATCTTTTTGAATGCTTGGGATGAAGGCCCAAACTAAACCAAAGAGGTACTTACACTTTAAATAACGTGGGAAATGTTTCTGTACTTTGCAGAAGATCAATACAGTTTATACTGTTTACTTGAAACACTGCAGTAAAAGTATTTTACTTTTGACAGTTTCCAACCATTTAACATTGTTATAAAGACAGCCAAAACATCAATTCAGGGTGTTTTCTCCTAAACTAAAAATGGATCAGTTAAACTTTGCAGTGTTCGTGGTGGTAAATCAAAACCTTAAAGAATAAGGCAAGAGGAAAGAGAAGTGTGTGTGTGTGTGTGGGGGGGGGACCCTGAAAGAATTATGCCCTCACAGAAGAGAGTTAATACAGTAAGTTGTACAATCAACTTCAACTATTCTAAGATTGACTGGTTCTTTCCATCTATGTTATTAATTTGTTCCCTATACATGTAATATAGATTGGCTTTGGGATTGATTTAGCTGTAAATATGCAAGGGTGAGCAATAGATTTTAGACACTCATTTAAGATGTTTGTCATATCACACCAGCCAAAAGCTGTATATGTTGGGCCATAAATGCTATTTCTAAAGCCAGAATTAGTTTTTATGAACAGGGGATGATGTGTTGGGTACCTCAACTTGGTTTGGGGGGAAAACATTCAGATTGATTAGATAATTTTGATATACATATACTGTTTGAAGAGGGAATTCTGACAGATCCAGAAGGTTGGCATTTCCCAAATCTGGCTAAATTTGGCAATTGCAAACCCCCAAATTATCCTCTTTGGTGTATATAAGATGTGGGAATAACTTCTGTTTGTTCCCAACAATCTAGGTGAAGATACCAAAAAACCACAATGTAGTTTGCCTGTGTTTATATCAAGATGTGATATAAACTCAAGACTTTTCATTCCATACAGTCTACTTTAAAACACCACGACAATTATAAAACTGATCCAAAACACCATAAGAGTGCCAAAATGAATACTCCTCAGCTGTCAGTCCCCATTCAATTGTCATTAGGCACTAAAAGCCCTATTTTTAACATGTTCCAAAAATATAGTAGGCTTTTCCAGCTGTCCAGCATTCCCTTCTGAATTTGATTGGCAAATTCAACCCAAAAGAGACAGTCCCAAAGTTACATGAAAGTTAAGCCAAGCCAAACCATGTAAGATTTTTTAAAGTTAAAAATGAGCCTGGAAAGTTACAGGTAATTAATGCACTGTCCACAAAATTGATGTTATATGGTTGTAACTGTTAAGATAAGGAAAGTTTTGTTACATGCCAGTCTGGCAATCAGAAATGAAGATTGGGGCCACCAAGATTCCAGTTACCAGGTACAGAAGGTAGAAACTGACAACTGGACAATGGGACCACCTTCAAACAGTGGACCCAGTGCCCCCAAGTGTAGCCCACCCTTAAATTTGTGCCATATCACTCATTTTCTGCTTATCACTATCAAGGTGGTTCAGCATGTCACTGGCACCTTCATATCCTCCTCCCATCCAAAGGAATGTATTCATTCTCATCTTATCACCACACAGAAATACTTACACATAAATTAAACATAGAATCCTGGCAGCTCACCCTCCCCAGACCATAGGACACTCAATGCCCTCTAGCTGCACTGCCAATGTATTTTGGGTGGGTGAGGGGAAAGCTCCTGCAAGGAAAAAAAAGAGAGAAAATACCCCAGTTCCATCACCTCACCCAAGTGATGGGACCATCACTCCCTTAGTTGAAAATGGCCTAGAGAGTCAGCAACCAAGGACGTCCACCCCACCCAACAATTTCTAGGTTAAGTATGATTCCATAGGTCAGATATTGGGGTGGTGGTGTTAAAACGTTCTCCTGGGTCAAACTTTCACATGGCGCCCCCTGGGCCTCTGTGACTTTCCCAAGCATCCAGGCCACTACTATGATTTTCTGGGCTTACAAGATTACTAACGTGTTCTTTGCGGCCTATGCATGCTCTACATCATTGTGGTCTCCAGTTTCTGAAGCCTCCATAACCTCTGCTGACTTGAATCCCTGTAGTATGGCTTTTGTAGCCTCCAGCCACCTCAGATCCCACTCTTGGTGGCCTCTGCAACCCTTGCCAGTTTTTCTGCCCTGCAGTGGTAGCCCCTACAATTACCACAGCCTCTGCAGCCCAAAGTGTCCATAGCCTGCATGGCCTCCAGCAACAACATTCCAAGCTTTGTGGTGAGTCTCATGGCAAGCCAGGGGATTAGCAAGTAATTGAAAAGACTCTAACTCTAACCCTTGAAATGACTCTAACTCTAACCCTAACCCCCCTATACTTTTTGTAAGTTTAGCTTAGAGGTTTTAGAAATAATGTAAGTTATGGTCCAATGCTGTTAAATTGCTCCTCGTGAAGTATTCCATATACAACTACTTTCCATTTATACTCTTATATACAAAGAAAACCAGAGAAATATTATATAGATTCAAAAAAATTCATAGTCATCTCTTTTTTTAATAATTATTAGAATTTTATCTGAGGTTTAGCTTGTGTACATAAGGTCAAGCTGTTCTGCTTTTGAAGATTTATGGTCAGCTTCCACAAGAGGAAAATTACACAGCAAAATACCAGATAGCTATTCCATATTTTCCACAGAAATATAGCAGAAGCTTTTCCATAAAAATAAGCCCACTGAAACATCTTTGTTAAATTTTCCCAGTTTTGGAGAGCTGACTTTATTAATCTTATGCAATTGTATCACTTTATAGGTACATTTTAGAAGCTGAAAATCAAACTATAAGGTGATAGTTAAGGTACTGGATTAGGAGATTTTGATTCAACTCCATCCTTAGTCATGAAAATGTACTAGGTGACTCTTCTTAATCCAACTTACTTTCCAAGAGATAAAATGAAAAGAGATATTCAGGCACATCACTTTATACTAGCAATTTATTCTAAGAGCAGCAGTTCATGCTAGTCAACAACAATGCAGTATTACAAAAACTGAGGAAGGGCCAATCGGTACTGATTAATGTGGAATGACTAAAATTGATTTCCAGTGTGCAGCTTGAAATCTCTGTCCCTGGAGATATTAAAGTGCTGTGGTGACATGGTGGTTTCTGGAATAAGAAGGGAAATACCAAGGAGCTAGGAAGTGGGGACAGACAGAAGCTGCTGCCAGTGGAAAATCCACCTACCCCCAAGCATTAGAAATCAAGTTTTGTTTTGCTAACGCATTTTATTATTTTTTATGGCATAGACCAATGCTTTATTATGTATTTAAATTGTATCTAGTTTGTTTCCAGTTTTGAAAATAAAAGGTTCAGACTAAACATAACTGTCAAAGTACTTGAACATGGGTAAAACACATTTAATTTATATCAGTGTCTCTTCAAGGTCTTGCCATTAAAAACAGAAAATACAATATTTGTACCTGACTTTAATTCTAATGAGAAGACAATATTCAGATATTAACTCATTTTATACTTTGAAAAAGGCAGGGTTTTTTTTAAAAAAGGAAGCTTCGTGACTGATAGGGATTTAAACCATTAAACCTCAATCTATCATTAGCTAAAGCTATCTATTTTCTATCTTGATGACTAATTAGATAGGTAAACTAACACTTCTTTAAGCTATTCCCTTTGTTTATGCCAGAGGTCTTCAAACTTGATAGCTTTAGGACTTGTGGACTCCAGAATTCCTTCTCCAGTCATGTTAGCTCAGGAAGTTGAAGTCCACAAGTCTTAAAGTTGTCAAGTTTGAAGACCCTTAGTTTATGCTGTATAGATTTTAAAACACGAAAATAAAGTTCTAAAAATAAATGCAATGAAACAATAAAATGTCTGTGTGTCCCTCTGTCGTAAACAGTAAGAAAACATCCAGATGGGGATTATCTAAGTCAACCAACCAATAGAGGAAAAAAAAAACTGCAATGAAAACTTGGAGTGAATCTGAACAAACTAATTTAGGGAAATTGGTTTAATGAATAAGACTTATATTGATACCTTCAGGCATACTCAAATTACTTCATTATACACAGTGTGTGTGCCATTCTTCATTTCCTCTCTCACCATGGTATCCTGTAGATCAATTAGTTAATCTTTATAGTGCATTCAAAACATATAAAAATGCTGTGCAAGTAGCACTGTCTTTTTTGCAGGTCTTGGCACCTTAAATTCCAGGGAGGAGAATTGGAGTGTGTTTTTCTCTGTTCCATGAATGAAATTGGAGGGCACTAGAAGAAAATGAGCAGCTTCAGCAGAGTACCACTGTCAGCACAGCCAGTCACGTTCAGCAGGTAGCCATTAGGAAGCTGTCAGAGAGTGGCTGTGCAGGATAACAGCATCCATGGAGGTTTCACAGCCTATTGGTGATGATTAATGAGATTTGGGATGTTGCTCCTTAAAAAATGAAAAGGGAAAAAAAAAAAACCTTCACCCTTGCATGTGCAAATGTAATTCTTTCTTTTGTAATTACCCAAAGAAAAATGAACAGCAACTTTCAACTTTTTTTTTTTAAAGATGATCCTAGTTAGTATGCAGGTGGCTAAGGAAAGAACCAGGGTCAGCTGGGCTAACTCTGGGATGAGGTTGGAGTCTTACAGGGTGTTTTTTTTTTTTATCCTAACTAAATAGCTAATTTTAAATATTCAATTAACGATAGAGGAAACTGGTTGGATATCTCCCACTAAAAGTAACAAAATGCCATTAGGATTTTTTAAGGTGCCACTATTTGACCATTAAAAGTAACACAATGAATATCCATTTTAATATATTTTTGAACACATTATGTAGTTGCATGCAGGGGACAGGCTCCTACCCAACAGGAACCTATTACTTTTAATCTTAAGTTTTTAAGAGAGATTTCCTATGTGCTGTGAAACATGCAACCTCCATATTAAGGTGAGATGTTGCTGCAGTAACAAAATAGTAGTAAATGACTTCAAATTATTACAGGTCAGTTTAGGTTAGGCAGATAGTATATATTTAATTTATAAACCTGTGTATGACATCATTCCTACATTTCCCTTTCCCTGATAATTGGAAAAATTACGTTTAAAAAGGTTTTTCACATATATCTACAGTTACAGTTAGAGTTTCAGGAATAACACAAATCTGCAAAACACAATTCCTTAATAATTATTAAACTTATAATAAGTTTAATAATTCTAAGCTTCCTTTCTCTTTCCTGCAGGACAGATAATTTCCCATCCAGATAAATTAGGACACATCAGAAGGTTCATTTTATAGTAAATATTTTTGTATTGAGGAACAATTGGATATGAGAGTATTGCAGGAGGTTTTAAATCACTCTTTCCTCCCAGTTAAAAAAAATGTGCCTAATCTACCCAGACATATTTCATGCATACTTCCCCTACCCTTGATGTATACATATGTGTTCCAATTACATCCAGGCTGCATACACATTCTATTTGTGTGCAGCACACATACCATTGGATATCACACACCCACATGGATTCAGCATTCATGCACACATACACCACTTCTTTCTTAGTTTATGCAGTCACTATTATGAGGGAGCAATTATTTCAAGAATCTTGAGAAGCCCGCTCCTCATCCTTCAACTTTTATCAGTGAGTGTGAGGGTTGTTCAACCTTGGCAACTTTAAGACTTGTGAACTTCAACTCCCAGAATTCCCAGCTAACAGAGTTGAGTCTCAGTGAGGGAAGGTTTTCTATGGTTGAAATTGAGAAACCTTGTGAGACCTATGATTTTTTTTAACTCCTTCATTAGATACCAACTAACTAATTCAGAATGTCATATCAGGAGACCAGTCCCTTTACGCTGTCTTTCTGAACTCCAAGAGCATAGTTATACCTGCATTATGCTCATATTCTTATCAACAAAAAAGGTTGGAGAAAAGCCAGGATATTACAGTTCAACCAAAGCAATATGTTGATCCTTTTTTCTTCTCCTGGGTTAACTCTTCCAGATTCTTTAAATTTAAGCTTCCAGAGAAGAAAATTATTAAGACTGAGCTCACTCAAAATGTCAGATCAATCAGTTTGTCTCAAATGAGAAAAAGGGCAGAAAAAATTAGTTGACCTAACAAAAGAGGAAAGTAAAGTGAACTGAGCAATTGAAACTTGGAAATAGAATCAGAGACCCATTTTATTTTTTTATTTGATTTTCTATAGTCTGCTAGGATCTTCTCTTTCCAAAACGACTAGTGCTTAATGGCAATAATTAAGACACTACATTTTTTGGCTGTCAAAAAATTTGACACTTTCAATAACCAAGTACTGCTGTAATTCATATTTTGCATAAATATGCAAAGTTCTGTAAATAACTTTGATAATACAAAACTCAGAAAGCAAATAAATTACTGAGAAATGTGTGAGTTGAACAATGGAGAAGGTCACTTTGTGAGGGGAGATTCTGAAGAAAGTGGTGAGGAATCACCTTTCTACAGAAAAGTTCAAATATATTATCTGATTCTCTGTGTAATCTTTATTGGGACCTGAATGGGTGCAAAGCCCTTCTTCTACCTCTTCTAACTATTTAGCAGAATTTTGTACCATTGAACATAGCATCTTCCTCAACCCACTTTCCATGGAGAGAACCAATTTGGTATAGTGGTTAAGGTGCTGGCCCAGAAACCAGGGAACTGTAAGTTCTAGTCCCCGCTAGCCCTTAGGTATGAAAGCTGTCTTGGTAACCTTGGGACAGTAACTCTCTCTCAGCCCAAATGGCCTCACAGAGTTGTGGGGAAAATAGGAGGAGGAAGGAATATCAGGTTCCTTATTTTGTTGCTCACCTTGGTTATTTATACAAAATAATAAAGGCAGAATAATAAAATCTGAAACAAATGGTGGGAAATGTCAGGTGCAAGCAACCAGAGACCATTTGTAAATAGTTTAAGGAAACCACTTTATTGTCTTCCACCTATGTTACAAGAATTTTCCCAGACTGCTTGCCTTCTCCTGGGAACAACCAGATAAGGCTTCATGGATCTTGGGGAAGATCAAGCTTATGCTGCTCAAAGCTGTATAACGATTCCAAACTGGGTCCCTGCTTGACTCCTCTTTCCAGTCAAACTGGCAATTTTCTAACAGGAACATTGCTTCCATTCCTACCTGAGTGGGTGAATGGATTCTAGGCGGAGCAAAGCCTGAACTCATAGTTATTTCAGTGTGGATTGCTACAGAATTTGGACTTTTCCCCAAGCTATTTATCATCAATGTGAAACTGTGGGAAAGGTCTTCTGTTTGGTAAGGTACTTTCACTATATTGAATATTCAGCTGTTTAATGGCAAGCCAGAAATGCTGTGGATAACTTGATACCTCAGAAGTTATCTGGGCCCTCATTATTTAGATTTTTCAAGGCTTTAAAAAATTTCATTTTAGCGAACCTTCAAAGGTTAATTGTAATTGAGCAACTGCTGCTTGTCTTTTATATGCTTTTAGGAGCTCAATTCACTTCATGTGGGGAAGGTTAAGATGTTTTATTTTAGGGGTTGAATTTATGTTTATGTAAACTGCCCAGAAACTGTTGATGTGGGTGGGTATAGAAATACTGTAAATGTATTCATTTATTTTTATTCCTCCTCTATGCCAATGATTCAGCTACAAATTAATAATAGTTTGCAATAATAATCAGTAATAAAAACTGCCACACAATGGTATCAAAAGTGAGACAGCCACAGTAAAGTATAAATTAAAACACAAATAACCAATGTAGTAATCAAAGTGCAAAAGAAACCTACAGAAACAATGATAATAGTAATAACATGATGTAACAGTGATAATGAAGTCAATTAAGTATAATAGAAGTATAATAAAGAAAAGCATGTGTTGCTGGAAATAAAGAGGGAAGAGTTTTTTTTATATTTATCTATCTATCTATCTATCTATATCTAACTATATATATATATATATATATATATATATATATATATATATATATATATATATATATATATATATATACTTTGTGTTACAATACCCTGTTAAGCCCCAATTAAGGGAGAAAGCATACTGCTTTCTTTTCTGTCTTTCGGCTCATCACCAGAGACCATACCGACAGAAAGCTATTTGTTTCGTTGTCTTTTCTTTACATGTGTGTAAGGTTTTTAAGCTGATAATTTTAAATAATAAATAAGGGAGACTAGTATAGATCTATTTCGAGCTAGTTAGCTCTCTTCAGCTAGCCATACATTTAAAATTATCAGCTTAAAAACCTTACACACATGTAAAGAAAAGACAACAAAACAAATAGCTTTCTGTCGGTATGGTCTCTGGTGATGAGCCGAAAGACAGAAAAGAAAGCAGTATGCTTTCTCCCTTAATTGGAGCTTAACAGGGTGTTGTAACACAAAGTATATACTTATTCCCCTGCCTCTGCTGATAAGAATAGAGCCAGGTGGTGTAGTGGCAATTACAACTTCCTCACATGTAATACTTCCCTGGTTCGAATCCCAGTAAGGGTATGGCTAGCTGAAGAGAGCTAACTAGCTCGAAATAGATCTATACTAGTCTCCCTTATTTATAATTTAAAATTATCAGCTTAAAAACCTTACACACATGTAAAGAAAAGACAACGAAACAAATAGCTTTCTGTCGGTATGGTCTCTGGTGACGAGCCGAAAGACAGAAAAGAAAGCAGTATGCTTTCTCCCTTAATTGGGGCTTAACAGGGTGTTGTAACACAAAGTATATACTTATTCCCCTGCCTCTGCTGATAAGGATAGAGCCAGGTGGTGTAGTGGCAATTACAACTGCCTCACATGTAATACTTCCCTGGTTCGAATCCCAGTAAGGGTATGGCTAGCTGAAGAGAGCTAACTAGCTCGAAATAGATCTATACTAGTCTCCCTTATTTATTATTTAAAATTATCAGCTTAAAAACCTTACACACACACACACACACACACACACACACACACACACATAAATATGTGTTCAGCCCAGCTAATATTCTACATGGCCATTTTCCTCTTAAAAATCAATGGGGAAATCATTTCTCCAGGTATGGAAAATTGTTACTAATTACAAAAAAGGGTGCAGGGACTGCATAAGGCCCATGAGCTCTAGGACGTGCTACAAGATGGAGAATAAGGAGAAAACTAAAAAGCAGTGACAGAGAATGTTAAGGGTAAGGCTTAAATATCCAACAGGAAGTGACTGGAAATAAATACACTTCTCAATCAGAATACAGAGGATCCTCATATGGACTAGAACCCAGCTTTGCTGGCTGAGGAATTCTGGAAGTTGAAGTCCACAAGTCTTAAAGTAGTCAAGGTTGGAGACCCCTGGATTAGAAGACCTCCAGGATCCCATCCAACTCTTCTCTTCTCTTCTCTTCTCTTCTCTTCTCTTCTCTTCTCTTCTCTTCTCTTCTCTTCTCTTCTCTTCTCTTCTCTTCTCTTCTCTTCTCTTCTCTTCTCTTCTCTTCTCTTCCCTTCCCTTCCCTTCTCTTCTCTTCTCTTCATAGCCCACCCATTCTCATTGATACTATATTATACATAGAGAACTAGCATACAGAGCTGAAATTTATGGGGGAAAACCACAGTCTAAAAAGTTGATATTAGTTCGATGGTGCTTTAAATTCTAAGATGGAAACATACATTGAGGTGCAAGAAGGTGCTTATATAATATCTGTTTATGATGCTTTAAAGCAACTACATTTTTTCTAGGGAAGGCATTGCTGTTATCTGCAATTGAAGCATGATCCAGGAAGAGACGTGTGTAAGGATTTGCATGCGTGTGCTTTATGCCCACTATATATGCTCCGAAGCCCTGTTTTGCTTTAGCATTTGAAGCATTCCAGAAGCCTAATGGGTGTGCTGCTACCAGTGCAATCATGCTGTTATGGTAACTTGCAATGTGTCAGTCTACCCTGATTTAAGAATAAAAGGAAGAAAAGCTAAACATAATACTTGATAACTGAAATAATATTTTATTGAACAATCATTTCCCATCAAATCGGGATATGACTTTGCAATGACAATGTACAAAGTGCCCTTTGTATAACAAAGAAATTGAGGCAGGGCCAATCAATTTGCAGAGAGCTTTCTAACAGCCTTTGCCATCTGCTGCCTTCCATATAAAAGCTTTTGGGGGAATGAAAATATTGCCGTATTTGAGGCAACATAACAGAAAACTGTCACTGTACACTTAGGAAGAAATCACTGACTACCTCTTAGCATAAGCACCAATTACAGCTGGAAAGCAAACTAACGAGTCTGCCCCTTAGGTTCTTCACCCTGGAAGGAGACCCTGAATCCAAGCCTTGGCAGAAATTAAAAGGCCAGAGTCGTCAAGTAGTTGTTGGCAAGGCAGTTTTAGGAAACACTTTTCCTACAGCTGGGATATGAGCCCCAAGCCATCTTTATGACCCCCTGAAGCCATTTCTAACTGTGTCACCAGCATTCCTTATTTTCCTCATTTTTAATGCAGCAAACAAAGAGTTGCATAAATCTTGAAACACTAAGAACATAAAAATTATACTTCTAAATCTCCACATGGAGGAATCTTCAGATTATTAAGATTGTATTTAAAAAGAACTTTGTAGTATGTTTTTAATATAGATCACATAGATAGATGGATGGATGGATGGATGGATGGATGGATGGACGGATGGACAGGTCCTTTGTCCTGTCTTTTATTTTATTTTTTTTGTTTATTTTTCTTTACCCAGAGTCCTGGAGTTATGCATAGATAAGCATTTTTGAATAAATAAGTAAATTCCCCAATATTCCCTACCCAAAACGCAGAGAAAAAAAACCTGTACATGATCCAAGTTTTGTGATACAACACTATTTATGTTATACCATTGCGCTAGCTACACCAGTAGCAGCAGAACAAAAAAACTTTACTCCAGGAAAAGTGCCTCCCAAAAAGAATATAGGAAGTTTAATTAAACTAACATTTGCTATCCATCCTTTTAGTTCAGTGTTTTTCTATTGACTAGATGAAGATCTCGTGAGTCTCAGGCAGAGGTCATTCTATCATCTGTTATCTGAAGCTATTTTAATTAACAAAGGAGAGAATAAAATGTGGAATTATCTACATACAAAACAAGTATTGTGCTATTGACCTATGGCCTGTCCCCTGCAGGAAGTTATTTGGAACAGAGAATTGTCCACCTAAGACGTCTTGGCTCTTAAATCCACTCTGCCTCAGCTCATCATTTGCAAGATCCTTTTGCAGGGGAAAGGGAAGAATTAGAAGACTGTTATTGAAAAGGGCCAGGTGTCAAGGAAACATGAAGGAAAAGAAACCATGAAGCCACCTCTTTTCTCTGAGATAAAACATCTTTCCCAAAGTTGCACTGCCCTATCTTTAGTCCCAAATGCCATATGTTTCCCCCAATTATTATGCACAGCCTCAACAGCATATTTTGCCACCTTAATCCAGAGTTGGTATTCAGCAGGTTCTGACCAGTTCTGGAGAACCGGTAGTGGAAATTTTTCTGTAGTTCAGAGAACCAGCAAATACCACCTCTGACTGGCCCTGCCCCCATCTATTCTCTACCTCCGGAGTCTCAGCTGATCAGCTGGGTCTTCTTTTCTTGCCTTGCACAGGAGAACAGAGCTGGAAAGCAGCTTAGTGGGGTGGGGAGGGAATGGAATTTTGCAGTAACCTTCCCCCAGGAGTGGGGAGGGAATGGAGATTTTACAGTATCCTTCCCCTGCCATGTCCACCAAGCCATGCCCACCAAGCCACGTGCACAGAACCAGTGGTAAAAAAATTTGAATCCCACCACCAACTTAATTCGATGGTCCAGATCATAGTAAAGTGTTGCAAATAGTACGATAACAAGAAACACAAAGAACGTCTATGCAGTTACCTCTGCCTCCCTTTAAGAACAGGTGTTATTGTCCCTGACTTGGGAACAGTTGCGGCCCTTTCTGGATCTGGACGCGCTTCGCACGGTCACTTCTGCCCTTGTCATTTCCCGTCTAGATTATTGCAATGCTCTCTACATGGGGCTCCCCTTGAAGAGCATCCGGAGGCTCCAGTTGGTGCAGAATGCAGCCGCGCGGGTGATTCTGGGGGCTTCTCGTAGCTCCCGTGTTACACCGCTCCTGCGCGAGCTGCATTGGCTTCTGGTAGCCTTCCGGGTGTGATTCAAGGTGTTGGTGGTCATCTATAAAGCGCTCCATGACTTGGGACGCGGGTACCTACGGGACCACCTTCTGCCATGATAGGCCTCCCATCAGCCTGTGCGCTCTCACAGGGTGGGCCTCCTAGGAGTGCCATCAGCTGGACAATGCCATCTGGCGACCCTGAGGGTACGGGCCTTCTCTATGGGAGCACCTTCCCTTTGGAATGAGTTACCCCCAGAGATATCCCTGACCTGCCAACCTTCCATCGCGCATTGAAGACTCATCTTTTCCAACAAGCCGGTCTGGCCTACTAATATTGTTATTTTAAATTTGTTATTTTATTTGCCCTGTTTTTATGATTTTTATTATTGTCTTAATCTTTCAGCCATCGATTTAATTCATTTTTAAATTTTATATCCTGTATTGCATTGTTTTTAATCAGGCTGTTCACCATCCCGAGTCCCAAAATTGGGAGAGGGGGCAGTATATAAATTAAATAAAACTCAAACTCAAACAGTCCAGCTCTATCCAACCACATATCTTACCTCCACCCATATTTGCATTTTAGTATTGCCCATTGTTTCAGGGGAATGATGCAAATGAGAAGAGATAGGGGATGATTTAAAATCAATCCATCAATGAGGCATCACAGATTGGTTAGTAGCAGTGAAATTCTTGCTCATTCTTGTGATCTTGTGACCATGTTCATTTCAACATCCAGCTGTTAGGTTCTGCATATAGTAAATTGTCCCATAGTTTTAACGAATTGGGGTTTTTTTAACCTTCAGATTAGATGGTTAACTGTCCTGAAATTGAATGAAATAAATACCAGGGTGACTTCCATATGTTTTGCTATATGAATGGCAGCTTGTAAAGAGTAAAGCAGGTTACAATGTGAGATGGCATATAGAGTAAGTCCTTGCTTAACATCCACAGTTGAGCCTGGCAATTCCATTGCTAAGTGAGGCAGTAATTAAGCAAGACATCATGTGACCATGACAGCTTATGACTATACTTCCACAAAAGTATGTATGTAGTATGCATGTAGGTACGTATGTACAGTGTGTTTGTATTTAATATATTTGCTACCTATCTCACCATGAGGAGGCTCCAAGCGGCTTTTAAGTGAATCACCCACAATTATTAAGTGAGACATCATGTAACAAGACTTGCAATGAGTGCCAAACAAATTTTCCCATAAGGTACTCTTTCTCAACCTTTTCTTCACCATAGATCCCTTTAATTACCTTTTGTGGCCACAGACCATAACCTACGGATCACCTTAACTCAAGATTTAAATCTACATGGGGCTCCTCTTGAAGAGCATCCAGAGGCTCCAGTTGGTGCAGAATGCGGCCGCGTGGGTGGTTTTGGGGGCTTCTCGGAGCTCCCATGTTACACCACTTCTGCGCAAGCTGCATTGGCTCCTGGTGGCCTTCCGGGTGCGATTCAAGATGCTAGTGGTCATCTTTAAAGTGCTCCATGGCTTGGGACCTGGGTACTTATGGGACTGCCTACTGCCACCCTTGGCCTCCCGTCGGCCAGTGCGCTCCCATAGAGCGGGCCTCCTCGGGGTACCGCCGGCTGGACGGTGCCAGCTGGCAGCCCTGAGGGTACGGGCCTTCTCTGTGGGAGCACCCCCCCTCTGGAACGAATTACCCCCAGAGATGAGGACCATCCCTGACTTATTATTCTTCCGGCGCGCGCTGAAGACCCACCTATTCCATCAAGCCGGTCTGGCCTAGAGTTACTGGTAGGGTTTTTAATTGATCTTAAATGGTTTTAGCTTTTTAACTCCTCTGATTGTTTTTATTTTCCAGCTACCTATTTAATCTTTTCAACTTCATTTTAAATTTTGTATTTGATTGTATTTTTATTTGGCTGTAAACCGCCCCAAGTCCCGTTGGGAGAGGAGAGCGGTATATAAAATTGATTAAATAAATAAATAAATCATAACATTTCTTCAAGCATTTATGAATCCCCTGGGATGACATTGCCAAACCCCAGAGCTCAGTGGACCACAGTTTAAGAACCACTGCCATAAGGAATAATGTAATGAGTCACAAGGCAGCCAACACCGACAAATTCTAGCTTATGACTTGAATACCAAACGAACAATGAATGTCGGGCCAAATTTTTGCATTAAAACACATTCGGTACCAAATTCGATGGGTTTCAAAGCAGTTGAGTACCAAGGTACCACTGGAAATGATCAAATCAGGAAATAATGGAATTGTAGATTCCACTTTTTAAAAAACTATATCCTATAAAACGTCTGTGGTCATGACCTTTAACTGGGCAAAAGACTGCATCACAAGACAACAATTTTTGAGCCAAGGTACCTCAAAGGGACTACCTTACAGAATGTGACCAAAATCTGGGACCCATGGCTCCCAAGGAAATGAAATTTGGGAAAGTTGTGTCTGCTTTAGTGCTACTAGATGCTGCTGCATTGCTGAGCTTCTGCTGTGGTCAGGTGAGCTTCATTTTTAAAATTCCATAACTGTTTCCTAGCCAGTCTTGCAATCCCTTGCTCCCTCCCCCAACTAGCATCAGCCACTTACAATAGTGTCATATCCTTAAAAATGTTAAAATGGTATCTACAGATTTGAAAATGTTGATTCGTTAAAAATGGACTTGTAGTCCAAGTGAATGTAATTAAAAGGATGGACATCAGATATTTTATTCTTGTGCTGTAAAAAACGTTGAAGGATTGCTGAACTATAGGATAGGACCATGAGATCATTTGGTATGTTTTGGGGATAGTGTATTACTGTATATAAGCAGATTTATAGAAAACTATTTAAAAATTAAAATGTTAATATAATGTTCAATCATATATTAAAACTTTGGAATTTGACTGCTTATTAGGTATTATGGTTTATTCAGCATAGGAGGCAGGTAAAAGAATTATATTAAGAAATTGGAAAAGTGATATTATTCCGGATGTCAAGGAATGGATATTGGAAATGTATAAATCTATTTGTTTTCAAAAAGGCAATATTTTCTACTAATCAAAATATGCAGCAATATGTGTTTCTATGACAGATTTGGTGATAAAGTACTTCATACTAATATCTTGTATTGTTCATAGTATAGTGCTGAATTCATTAGTAAACCAGTGAGTTTAAAATATTAGATTTTTTTTCTTTTTTTCTTTTCCTAACTTGTACTTTTAATTTTTGAAATATATTAATTTTAGTTTTTTCCCTTCTCAATTGCTATGCTGGTCTTCCCCTGAAAGTCTCAAGTAATATCCTCCCTACATATTTATTTATTTATTTATTTATTTATTTATTAATTTATTTATTTATATTAACATTTATATACCGCCCTTCTCCCTAGGGACTCAGGGCGGTGTACAGCCGAATCAAACCCCGAACAATACAAAGTTAAAAAGAAATTAAATAGTGGCTGTTTAGAATTAAAACAACCCTCCCCCCCTAAATTAAAAACCCAAGTTAAAACCGAATTAAGGAGACAATTAAAACTACCTCAGCCCAGGCCAGCCTGCTCAAAGAGCCAGGTCTTCAACGCGCGCCTGAAGGCCCTCAGGTCCGTGCTGGTGCGTAACTCAGGTGGCAGAGTATTCCAGAGGGCAGGGGCCCCCACAGAGAAGGCCCTACTCCTGGGGGCCGCCAGACGACACATAGCGGCCGACGGCACCCGGAGAAGGCCCTCCCTGTGAGAACGCACCGGTCTGCTGGAGATCACCGGCAGAATGCGGTCCTGCAGATAACCTGGCCCAATGCCATGGATCACCTTAAAGGTCAAAACTAGAACCTTAAAGCGAACCCGGAAAGCCACCGGCAACCAATGCAGCTCGCGCAGGAGAGGCGTCACATGGGAGCTACGTGACGCCCCCATAATCACCCGGGCGGCCGCATTTTGCACCAGTTGGAGTCTCCGGCTGCTCCCCACAGGGAGCCCCATGTAGAGAGCATTACAATAATCCAGGCGGGAGGTGACAAGGACGTGAGTGACCGTGTGCAGGGCGTCCCGATCCAGAAAGGGCCGCAACCGGTAAATCCGGCGGACCTGGTAAAACACCCCCCTGGAGACGGCCGCAATATGATGTTCTAGCGACAGCCGTACATCCAGGAGGACGCCCAGATTGTGATCCCTCTCTGTGGGGGGCAAAATTTCCCCCCCAATAGCCAGTGAAGGTGACAGTTGGCTATATCGGGGCACCGGGAACCACAGCCACTCGGTCTTGGATGGGTTGAGCCGGAGCCTGTTCCCGCCCATCCAGTCCCGCACGGCCTCCAGGCACCGGGACATAGCCTCCACAGTATCGTTGGGGTGGTCTGGGGTGGAGATGTACAGTTGGGTGTCATCTGCGTACAGGTGACACCGCACCCCAAGACCACGGATGATCTCGCCCAGCGGCTTCACATAAATGTTGAACAAGAGAGGGGAGAGGACCGACCCCTGAGGTACCCCACAAACCAGGGGCCTAGAGGTGGACCTCTCCCCTCCCGCCAACACAAATTGCGAACGGTCGGAGAGGAAGGAGGAGAACCATCGAAGGACAGTTCCCCCAATCCCCAACCCCTCCGTCGCAATAGGATACTATGGTCGATAGTATCAAAAGCCGCCGAGAGATCTAATAGGACCAGGACAGAGGAAAACCCTCTGTCACGGGCCCTCCAGAGTTCATAAACCAACGCGACCAATGCTGTTTCGGTACTATGCCCAGGCCTGAAACCCGATTGGAACGGATCGAGGTAAGTCGCTTCCTCCAGATACTGGGGGAGCTGACGTGCCACCACGCTCTCAACAACCTTCGCTATGAAAGGAAGGTTGGAGACTGGACGATAGTTGTTTAAAACAGCTGGGTCCAGGGAAGGCTTCTTGAGGAGGGGCCACACCACCACCGTCTTCAGGGCGGTAGGGAGCGACCCCTCTCTCAAGGAAGCGTTGGTAATCCCCTGGAGCCAGCCTCGTGTCGTCTCCCTGGCGGCTGAAACCAACCAGGAAGGGCACGGGTCCAATAAACAGGTGGTGGCATTCAGACCCCCCAGCAATCTGTCCACGCCCTCAGCGGTCACAGGGTCAAACTCCCCCCAGATAACACTCACAAGACCTGTCCCCGACACCTCCCGTGGGACCATCCAATTGGAGTCCAGCCCATCCCGAATCTGAGCGATTTTGTCATGCAGAAATCGGGAAAACTCCTCTACCCTGCCCTGCAAGAGGTCATCCCGCGCTCTCGGTTCAAGCAGAGAGCGGGTCACTCTAAACAGGGCGGCAGGCCGATTTTCTGCCGACGCAATAAGGGCGGAGAAATACGAAGATTTTGCCGCCTCTATCGCCACAAGGTAAGTCTTAATATAAGATCTTAACTGTGTTCGGTCAGACTCACGGCTCGCCCTCCAAATGCTCTCTAGACGTCTTTTCCGGCACTTCATCTCCCGTAGCTCCTCCGTATACCACGGAGCCAAATGGGATCTGTGTCGGGTCAGAGGTCGCAGAGGCGCAACTCGATCCAGAGCCCCGGCAGCCAACCTATCCCAGGTGGCTACCAGGTCTCCAGGCGAGTTGTGAGCCAGAGACTCAGGAAATGGCCCAAGCTCCCTCTGGAACCGCTCCGGGTCCATCAGGCGCCTGGGGCAGAACAATCTACGTGACTCCGCCTCCCTGCGGTGGGGGGTGGTGGAACAGAAGTCCAGTCTAAGAAGGGAATGATCTGTCCATGACAAGGGTGTAATTACTAAATCCCCAAAATTACAGTCATTCAACCACTGCCCAGAGACAAAAACCAGGTCCAGCATGTGTCCTCCTATGTGAGTGGGAGCGGAAACTAATTGGGTCAGGTCCATGGCCGTCATGGAAGCCATGAACTCCTGGGCAATCCCCGAGGTTTCACCGAGCGATGGCAGGTTGAAATCCCCCATGACCAAAAGCCTAGGGGTCTCAACCGCCAGCCCGGCTATCATCCTCAAGGAGTCCGGGCAGGGCCGATGAGACGTGGCAGGGAGCCAGGTACGCTATCAAAAGGCCCATCTGAACCCCTTGTCCCCACTTCACAAAAAGAGATTCACAGCCAGCCGTCTGAGGGACAGTGGCCTCCCTAGGACAAAGGACCTCTTTAATAAGCACCGCCACCCCACCACCCCTTCCCTGAGACCTAGGCTGGTGAAATGCAAGGAAACCTGGTGGGCACATCTCAACCAGAGGGACTATTAAATCACAACATAGACAATTTCTTTTCTTCCTATAGTAACAAAGCTCCATAAGTTAAAGTGGGAAATCCATGAACCAACACAACTTTCCATACCCTGGACAACGGCGCTCCTGGACAACCGGCGGAGCTGTAGGTGTTTCCCCCTCTTCCCTGGGGCCCCCACCGGTGGCAGAGATGGTGGGCCTGGGAGGGGGGGGGGGACTGGCTCTGCCCGTGACTCTCTGAAGCTTACCTTTTGCTATCATGATCATATATTATTCAACATTAGATCAGACTGAGATTCCAAGTGACTTTTTCTCAAAAATGGGCAAAATCAACCATAATTTTATGACAGTGCTAAAGAGTGGAAGGAACTATGCAATGCTTCAGATTAGAGCTGAAAAGATGCTTTGGAGTATGAAGGAGTACTCATATTGCACTTGTCATACCAGTTCCCAGAATTATACAACTGCTGTGCTATCCTAGAAAAACAATAATTTAGTTTAAGGAGTTGTAGATAGATACTACTTATGTATCAATCCAAAGCAGTTTTTGGTCTCCAAATCTCAAGTACTGCTCAGCCTAGTAAAGAATAATACAGTGGTTTTTTTTTAAAGAGTCATGGGGAAAAATGAAATTCTTCCACATTCCCATAGCAAATGCTATTGCAAAGAGGATTTTGGGATAGCAAACCTTGCTCTGGGATATCTATCTGTCTGTCTGTCTGTCTGTCTGTCTCTGTGTGTGTGTGTGTGTGTGTGTGTGTGTGTGTGTGTGTGTGTGTGTGGTAAAAATTTTGGGATAGCAAACCTTGCTCAGGGATATCTATCTATCTATCTATCTATCTATCTATCTATCTATCTATCTATCTATCTATCTATCTATCTATCTATCTATCTATCTATCTATCATCTATGTATCTGTATATGTATATGTATGTATGTGTGTGTATATACACTCCCTGAGTTAAAGCACGGCCATTTCTAAAGAGATACAGATTGTCCTTGAATTACAATGGCAACTGGGGTCAGAATTTCCATCACTAAACTTTTTACCATTTATGGTGGACATGTGATAAAGCAAAAAAAAAAAAAAATGGAGTAAGATTCATATTTTAATACAGAAATTTTTATCAGGATGAAACCGGAAAACTTTTCATTTGGGTTTAATGGAAAAAGACTTGGACAAAAAATTTGGAACATTCATCTTATATATGTTGACAGCAGCAAGACTACTGTATGCCCAGAAATGGAGGGACGGATGCCTACAAAGCCAATGGAGTTGGCAGAAACAGCTAAATTGACCATTTTGATAAAGAAAAGAATGTGGCAACTTTTGTTGCCACATGGAAGCTGCTTCTGAACTTTGTGCTTGAGGTAGAAAAAAAAATCAATTCAAACATTGATTTTCAGTTTTACCGATTAGATTGATATGTGTTTATAGAAATAGCTAGTTTATATTATTATGGAAAAGCAAAAAAAGTTTGGTTTAATATTAATGCTTTATTTTACTGCAACAGAGGAAGTTGGAAGTCAACACTTTTTTTCTTTTCCCCAACCCTTCTTCACTTCTCTTTCCCTTCTCCCTCGCACCCCCACTGTCTTCTTATTTACTTTTTTATTTTGTGTTTTATTCTCTAACCTGATAAAATGTTTAAACACTTTAAAAAATTAAATTGAAAAAAGAATTTCCATCACTAAGCAATGTGATGGTAAAGCATGGCATCACATGACTATATTGGCGGCAATGCCTGCAGGCACCGTTGCTGTTGTGCAGTGAGGATTGTGAGTCATTAAGCCCGGACCTCCCTGCAACTTCCTGCCAGCATCCAGCAATCGGGAAAGCTGGTAGGAAGTTGCAAGTCCCGGTTGGCTTGTAAGCCAGCCAGTAGGCAAATAAGTGACTGCTGCCAAGTGGGTTAAGAGGGCACAGTGAGAATGTGGTGGTGTCTGGGAGGGCTGCTACCAAATGAGGGAGGTTGTTCAAATGGTGGGGAAAGAGATGGTGCAAGCACAGCAGGGGCAGGGGGGGAGAGTAATCAAGTTGTGAACTTCCCCGACTTTCTTATTGATTTTTCTTATGGGAAGCCAGCAGGAAAAGTCACAAATTGCAATTATATGACCACAAAAAAGTCCAGTTGCCCCCTGAAAAAAAAAAACCCTTTGGGAGAGCCATGACCTGGATGACTGAGAATCTTTACAGACTTTTAGCTATGCAATTTGGGATGGACACCCTTTGAATGGTGTGAGAGTAGGAATGGATTTCCAGAGGGAAAAAAAAACTACAGGACCAGGAGCACTACTCAGAAGACCCTGAGGACACAGATATACCTCCAGGTAGCCTCAACGACCCTCTAAAAGGATGCAAACAACCAGCTGTCTGCAAGGAATATAAATCCTTCCATTCCCCACTATCCTATCAGAGCTGAAAAAGCTTCTTGGATGAGAAGTGAAACATCTTCAAAGAGAAACCAGGAAAGGCCTGTTGCCTCCTGAAAAAAGACACCCTTGGGACAACCATGACCTGGATGACTGAGGATCTCTACAGACTTTTGTATGATTGCAACCATTTGAAAATGCAAGCTGTTTGCCAGATCACAATCAGGTGACTGAGGATGACCAGAGCTTCAAGGACTGGCCCATAACCACCATTTGTTCAGTGCTTTTGTAACTTAAATGGTTGCTGAGCTAGTGGTCATTAAGTGAGGAGTACCCATAGTTCAATCCCATCAACATAAATGTGTATATATGATAACTGAAATGTCTGTTTTGAAAGCAGATGAGCAGGTAACGTTGTCAACTTGGGACTTTTTTAGTCATGTATTCTCTGTAGTCAACTCTATTTATTTTGTAATGGAGTAAGGCAGACTTTGTGCAGAAAGACAGGGGAAAAAATATCCAGGGTTTTTAAGGAAGAGCTTTCAGAAAAGTGGCAGAGATCTGAGATACAGCCAAATATGATGCTACATTTGTAAGGATACCTCCCACCCTTTAGTAATTCCATTTTGGAATTTTCTTTGTGTGAAAATATTTCTTTTAGACTTATTCCCTGTGTTTGCAGTTCTGTTTAGTGACTATTCTTCTAATAATAGTGTCACTTTTCATAAAACAATCACCTCTGGGAAAAACAGCTGTTTTATTTTGCATTACACATACATATACAAGCTGTTGAATATTGTGATGGTAATCTAGAAAACCATCTACATTTTCTTCCTAGGCTTTTTCTTTATAACTGCAAGTGTTTGAAGATGCTGCATAAGTAGATCTCTTCCCCTCTGAGGGAAGATAATTAATAATAATAATAATTATTATTATTATTAAAAAATTGAGATAGCTAACAACTTGCAAAGTGACCAAAATGCTATTGGTGTATTTTTTGAATAGGAATGGCAAAATATTGTGGGATCTGAAAAAAAAAGACAATTTTTAGAAAATATATTTTTATTTCAAATCTAGTGCAGTATCTTTGTGGTCCATTTGTGGTCCCCTGCTCATTTGTTAAAAATTAAGAATGGCATTCTGGCAGTCATCTACAGTTATTGAACTGTATTAAAATATAGCAGTAAGTCATCAGTTGCTTAACCATAGGTTATTGAATAAACCAGAGCTATTTTGAATTTACACAAAATGCTAAGCCACAATCCAGCCAATTACTTTATGGCTCAGTGTGATGTATTAACTCTTTATGTGTCAAATGGCCACAAACACAGTCCTGGGATATTAGTAGCAGGCAGGTTAATTTTTGGGATTTGCAAAATTACAGTAATGTGTTATTCTAAGGGTTTGCTCTGGAATAGTAATTCTGTAAACAGTATTTATTTTTATTTTCCTTATTTAATGCGCTATTATTAAGATCCTTGAGCCAGAAAGTGTCTCAGGGCAACCTATTTGATAATTAAAGCCAAACAGTAGGGCTGTGCAAATGTTTTGCACAGTCCTTGTCCTCAGGCTTTCAATATAAAAAGCCACAATGCAGAAGGAAAATGGGATGGGGAGGAAAAAAGAAAATATGCAAATACAATAGAATATTGTAATTAACCATATGCTTACAAAAACTACAAGAAAAAAATATCAATCCTTTTGAAACACAGCTGAAGTAAGTGCTTTGAAAAGGAATTTATTCATTAAGGGAACTCGTATATAAAAATGACAGTTGTTGTTTCCAACACATGGCACTATTACTCTTGATGCATGCATACATCAACCTGTTAAAACAGCCTACAAGTCTGTTTGGGAGAATGTTAAGTACTTGGCCAGTATCCAGTTGGAGAGATTAACAATGCAATTCTGTGCATGTTTACACAAAAATAAGCTCCACTCTTTAACAACAAAGTCTACATCTTAGCATGTATGTTTAGGGATACTTGCTAAAATGCATATTCTGATCATGCTGGCATTATAGCCGAACATCAGGTATTTTTCAAACATTTTTCTGTTTGATGTTCATTGCTTTTAAAAAGAGATGGAACATTTAACAGAGAAAAATGTATCCTGCTAGTAGCTTAGAGTAAAAGAATTCTCTCCTGGTTTGTGGTGGAAACATCTTTTGATATATTACTAGGATTGAGTTAGATTTATCTGGAGATTGGTTGGAATTTGTAGCTCAGATCTATTAGGGCTAATTTCACCTCCAACCAGAGGTGGGCTGCTGCAGGTTCAGACGGGTTTGCCCGAACCCCTTGTTCCGATTCTGTGCTGTTCAGAGAACCGGTAAATCGGACCACCAGCTGGCCCTGCCCCCGCCTGTTTTTTGGGTCATTTTCAGCCGTTTTTGGGCTGAAAACAGCCTGAAAAATAGGCAGTTTTGGGGCTGTTTTTCATGGTGTTTTCAGGGCATTTTTCTGGCCAAAATTGACATGAAAATAGCCCAAAATGGCCTGAAAACAGCCTGAAAATGCTCCCAAAATGGTCTGAAATGGCCCCAAAACAGGTTGAAAAAGAAGGCCAAACTGGCTGTATCCTACCTGTTCCTTTGAGGTGAATGGCCGGGAGGCAGGGCTGGGTATAATGAGTAATATTACCCATCCAGTCACACAACCAACTGGCTATGCCTACCCAGCCAGAGAACTGGTTGTTAAAAGATTTGCAGCCCACAACTGCCTCCAACAGAATCTATGTCTGTTATGAATACTAACATTAAAAAAACGTCGGTTTAATGTTTTACTTCCCCTGAAAAAAATCAACAGGAAGGCAAAGAGTTCATGTAATGGGGGCTTCTGTATATTTTTAACCTTTAAAAGTGATGTGTCTTTGTAAGAAATAGGGGCACTTTGTGCAAAAGTTGTCTTGCCCAATAGGTTTTCTGGAAATTGATTGTGGTTTCATGTAACATTTATTGTCTATGCAGACAACTTAGGAAATGTTGTAGAAAAGACATGCTCTTTACCAAAGTTATATATTGTTGTAAGAAGAGAAGCGTTTGAAAATTAAGAAAATAATACTAGACAAATGAACCCAGCCCTTGTGCTATCACATAGTCTGAATAAAGTACTTAATGATCTGCAATTATTCTGTGGATTTAAAAATTAGAAACCTGTAGGAATAAATGTTAGGATGTAAGCTATAGTTAGTAAATTTTTAAATCTTATATAAAATCATCACAATGAACCAACTTTGCTTAAACTCATATGAAATATATTTCAAAATGAGGAGGAGGATGCGCCTGTGGCCATAGCAATAGCACTTAGACTGATATATTGCTTTATAGTGGTTTACAGCCTACTCTAAGTGGTTTACATAGTCAGCATATTGTCCCTAACAATTTGGGTCCTCATTTTACCTACCTCAGAAGGATGGAAGGCTGAGTCAATCTTTAGCCTGTGGGATTTGAACTGCCAAATTGTAGCCGGCTGGCTGCAGCAGTAGCCTGCAGTACGGCACTCTACCCACTGCGCCAACAGAGGCTCCTATAGGCAGATATTCTGACCTTAGATAAATTTCTAGATTATCTAGTCCTGAAGTAATGGTTAACCTTAAATGTCTGAGTAAAACTCATGTTTCATAGGGCCAGCCAAATATTTCTTAGAAAAGGGTCTCATGAAAAAGAATTCCCACTGAGAATGTATGGTTTATAGTCATCAAAATGTGGGTTTAGTTAACTTGTGGGATCTTGACCAGAGTAAATTGACAAAAATGAGCACATGTCATGGGGGTCGGGGGAGGTAAATCTTTGCAATACTTAGATCACAAGTTAAAGTAGACACTAAAGTACAGCCATTTTTTTTTTTTTTTAAACTGGTCTCCATAAACCTAAAGTGCAACTAGAAATGGGTTAGAAAATAACTGCAAGTATTACCTCATATCAACAGCTTAATCCATGAACTGAGCAGGGATTCTGAACCTATGAGAGTACTAGCCCAGATTCCTTTTGTGGTCTGAATGTGCATAGCAAACATAGGGGTGGGATTCTACCAGTTCAAACCGGTTTTATGGAACTGGTTGTTATAATTCTGTGCAATTCGGAGAACCAGCAAATCGTGCCCCTGGCTGGCCCCGCCCCTCTCTGCCCACCCCTCCCCTCCCCGCCCAGTCAGTCTGTATCATGCATGTGTGACATTGTGCGCAATGCCAGACATTGCTGACTAAGTTCTCCCCCACCCAGTCTCTCCTTAAGGTATTTGTTTTTCTCCCTCCCAACAATCAGCTGTTCAGATGATCAGCTGTGCCAGGATCCCCTCGTTGTCTTACTGCTTCAGCCAGGAGGCTTCCCTGAGGCCCAGGAGGCAAAAAAAAGGGAGGGTACAAAAAAAGAAGAAAAAGAAGCCACGCCCACCCAGTCACATGACCATGCCCACCTAGCCACGCCCACAAAACTGTTTTTTAAAAAATTTGAATCCCACCCCTGCTCTAACACACACACACACACACACACACACACTCACACACTCTTCACTCTAGTTTACTGTTTCCAAAACCAATGTCAGGGTTCCGACGGATGCCCTAATTAATTCATGAGCCTTGAACCAAAGATGAACAATGGTAAGTTACACATGCCTCCAGACATTGATTTATTGGTTGGGAAAGGTTTGGAGAAAAACGATCCTCCAACCCTCACATCCAGGAGGCACATAGTTTTGCTTAGTTAAGCCCTGAGCATTTGGCCATGCTGTGAGAATACAAAATAAGGTAAGAGGGGATCTTTGCTTTGATAGTCATACTTTTCCATATATATGTGCACTGTTTAATTTCTGCAGAACACTCTGGTGATGCTCCCTTCTTTAGGGAAACTACATCTATTCAATCAGTCTGCCCTGTGTGCCTGCTGCATCCACTTAATTTACACATTGTGTTTCAGAAATATCCTGAAGCTTTTATGGGGACATCAACTTATTCTTAATCAATGGGTGAGGTGGGCATGAGAGGCAGTCTTAAGTATGATTGCTTCTGAGCATCCTTTCTCCATGCACTGATTACCCTGGAAAGCTCTGGAAAATGAAGCAGCAGAAGGGATGTCTAGACTTCCAGCAGAAAAGGAAGAAGTGTGAATATGATCTTAACATGTTTGAGCCTACACTCAACCCCCTTTGTGGCAAAGATGGGAACAAATCTACTTATTTTTGCAGTATTGTGTTTGAATATTGCTCACTACTACTACTTACTACTACTTTTTCCTTTTTAAATTTTAACAATTATCAAATCCACATGTTAAAATTGGATTTTTCTGCATCTCCTGCAAAACGTCCACAAAGAGCTTTCAATTATAGATGAATTTATTCAGTGATTTTTCTTTCACAAGGGCCATTAACTTACCATCATTACCACTTCTGTCATCTTTATTAACCATTCCTCTACTGTGGGTATCATAGGATCTTCCAACACTAAGTATATGGTATAAAAGTCATGCTGTTGTTATCATATATAACAATAACACCCTATGTAGTTTTTCCAATGTTTTATCCATAAACCCTAACAAAAAAGTTTCCAGTCCAAATTGGACATTAATTTTCAAAATGTTTTGAATTACATTATTAATTTTCATCCAATATTGCTTAGCTCTTTTGCAAGTCCACCAAAGGTGGTAAACCAGGAATGTCAAACTTGCAGTGTCACATTGTGTCATTTTCCCCTTTTGCTAAAATGGGGTGGACGTGGCCAAGCATGTGACGCATTCAGCCCGCAGGCCACGAGTTTGACATCCCTGTAGTAAATGGTTCCTATCTGAGTTTTACATTTCCAGAAACTATTTGGGAATCCATATTATCAGGGCATAAATACCATCTATACCAGAGTACCCCAACCCTTCCGGCTTTGCAGAGCGGCAGGAGCAGGGAAGGAGGGATCGTTCCATGCAAGTGGCCAACAAACACACACACCACAGCTTCATTTTCATGGAAAGCATGCGTGCATGCATGCCTGCTGCTCATGCAACCGGAGCACACATACATGCACTCACCCGCTGCTCCTGCATTTGAGGATGTGCATGCATGCACTCATTCGTTGTTTCCGCGGTTGGTTGCAAACAGCTAACAGCCCACTAGTAGGCCATGGCTACTGATCTATACATCATTTTGTAGTTCTCTTTGAGGTTAAAGCATAACATAAATTTCAGTCCCTTTACCCACATATTTTCCCACTGATCAACTGATACATTATATTGCATTTTTTAAATTCTAGTTTCTCTACCTTTTCTCCAAGCTAATTTCTATGACTATTGTTTTGGAAGGAGAATCTAACCCAAAACCTATTTAATAACTATCTGAGGCTACTAGACATCCTTGGGGCATCTGATTGGTTGATGTGCAAATAGAAAATTGATTATATAGATCCTTGGTCTCATCTAGTTGTATTCTTTCCATGTGAAGGACCAAAACCAAGAAGGAATGCAGTGCAGTCTAAGAAAACACAGCTTTTAAAAATTCAATATAATATTATTTATGGACACTAAAAAATGCATTTAACAAAAAAAGTTGTAGCTATGAAACATTTTTCTATTATTTAAAATTATTTTGTACTTATCAGTTGATTTTCTTTTCTTTACTCCTACACAAAATTTAGACCATCTGCAGCTAGATTTCATGCATAACAAGTAGAACTTTCCTTTTTTTTCTTTTTACTTTCTCTGAAAAGACATCTGAATATGTAGCATACACTACAGGACATACTCGTGATACTCCCCAAATTTAGCTATATCCTGCTGAGTCTACCACAAACCTTATTTAAACTAATTGAGGGAAAAGGCTCTCTGTAATTCACCTTATTGTACTTAAGTACATCTTGTAAGACTTGAATAAGCAAAGCCAGTGCAGAGCAAATGGAGAAAATGGGAGACTGTAAAAAATGCTTTCAATAGCTAAAATGGTGCTTTAAAATGTAAGACAAGTAGAAGTGTCCTTCTTGCTTCCTTACAATTCAAGCATTGAACCAGGTAGAATGTACCTACACTATTATTTGTAAGGCATAGTCAATTTCCATCCAACTGTTTACTTCTCATTTGAGAAGAGAGATAGTTTCAGGGCATTGCTGTGGTTCTTTTGAGCAGAAAAACATCTCAAGAGCCTGTAGAATGAGGTACTGAAACAGTAGGCCGCTGTAAATAAAGATTTGGGAAGGTGTGAGGTTAGCAGCCTGTACCACTATTTCTAATTTATCCCTAAAACACATGATAGGAATTTCCAATGAGGATTCATGGTGAGCTAAATGTCACTCTTGGAACAGGACAGTGTTTGTAGTGGAGATCAAAGCTGAACACAGGATCTGAACCAATAGAATCTCTCTGGAGCAAGGAGAGATCATGAAATAAATCATGCATATTCCATACAACTATTCCTTTTGAATAGATTGCAGGAACACACATTTTTGAGGTTGGCTTCTGAGTTGAGTGACTTGGAGTTAAGGATTCCATCCTGGCTCACAATTATAATGCTGTCTTTTTATGAAAACAAAGTCTACCAACCCACATCTCTTTAATCACCTTTGGAATTATTTGTATGGTTTTTGAAATATAGTTACTATAACAGAAGAAAAACAAACTATACCAGATAAGACTGAAACTCAAATATGGTTTTAAATATTGCACTCTATAAGAATGATATATAACAACATAACACAGTGGATATACAAATGAAACTGATTGATGTCTTGATATTTGAAAAAGATTTGAAGTATTAAATCAGAAGAATGATTTGGTTTTTTAAAACTGGATTTACAAAAGAGATCTATTAAAGCTTTCTGAGATAAGACAAAGAGAAGATGAAAAAAATCAAGCTCAAGTACATTATTTCAATAGATTAAAACCTAATATTGTTAAAAGTGTTGGAATGGAATATAGGGTTGGCTTATGTGATCAAGGTTAAAAAGGTTATGCAGTTATTTTTGGTAGCCATTAATGAACTTTGCTAACTAAGAATGAATAATAAGGCTTTAAATACCTTAGTTAAGAAATAACAGATAACAGATAATCAGAATTGGAAGGGATCTTGTAGGTCATCTAGTCCAACCCCCTGCCCAAGCGGGAGACCCTACACCATTTCTGACAAATGGCAGTCCAATCTCTTCTTGAAAATCTCAAGTGATTGGCACTTCCATAACTTCCGAGGACAAGCTGTTCCATTGGTTGATTGTTCTCACTGTGAGAAAGTTTCTCCTTATTTCCAGGAAATGAGTCATGGAAAAAGACTGCATTTGTTGTATCATAAGAAATGGTGATGATTTACTAAAATTGATTATATTTGTTTTGATGAAGGAGGAAATTACTTTATTCTTTTTTAATTTGTATTTTTGACTTTTTTATTTTTTCCCGAACTTTCTATTTTTCTTTATTTTTGTCATTTATATTAGATTTACTTTTTCTATTGTAATCTTAATATTGTTATTTGAAAAACAATAAAACAAATGATAGGGTGGTTCCTAATAATTACTATATTCAAAGTAGGGATACCATATATATATGCTGCCAAAATCTTAACAACCACTAAGTGGCAGGAATTACCTAAGGGGTTTGCATATCTCTGCTGCCACCTACATTACACAATGTATGTGTCTAATTTCAACTGCTTTTTTGTATTTAGAATATTTGCAGTGAGCTGTTCCAATAATGATAATAATTTATATTACATTTTATAATAATTATTTTCCTGCTTTAACTCAGTGGCTGATTTATGCTTCAGAGTCAATTAGGCTTCAAGGAATTCAAGGAGGAATGTTGTCTGGTTTTGTATTAATTTTATTTTCTATTTATTTTAAAACCATATAATGTCTTTCAGAGCAAATGTTTTCCAAGAGGGTTTCTAAAATTGCAGTGTAAAAACTAGCATTTAAAAAACTGATATATTTTCTTAGCTCTTCTTATTACTATTAATAGTTAAATCATAGTCTCTCCAATCATAGTTAGCTCAAAGTTAAACAGTAAAAGAGATTTTGTTAGTCTCCAACAATCTTGCAAACTTAATGCCAAGAACATACTATGACTTCCGCACAGCACTTGGAGATGTTAACATCTTCACTATTGTCGCTATTCTATGCTGCAGTTTAATCTTCTGTTTTACAAAGAAAAAGCCAGAATCCTACAGTCTACGTTTCAAAGAGGAAATCTTTATCTGGTTACACATGAGCATAGACTGAAAAATATAATTGCATGTACACAAAGCGTTGAGTACACAACTCAATTTCAGTTATTTTGTTAGTTATATATGATATTGAAAACAAGACAGATAATGTAATTTTCAAAGATCATTATGTACGTATAAAATACGGCATATTTATTCTGCATTTTTATTGATATTTAAAGGTACATATTCTGCCTTTTGACACATAAAGTGTCTAACAACAGTTTGTAAAAATAAGATAAAGCATACTACAGCTTAAACCAAAAACATAACAGGAAAAATCACATATGTAGGATCCCTTTATGTTCCTTGAAGGATAAATACTATAATGTGATCTTGAACACAAATGTGCTTAATAGATCCAAATACTGAAATGTTGAAAGGAGAGATTAAATCTGTGCTGGCATATTCTGTGATGTATTTTTAAGTGTTCTGAAAAAGAAAAGAGGATTATACCATTTCTAAAAAATCCCTTCTGTATGGCTGCTGGGAAAATATAATTACTGTTCACTTCATTTCTTAAAAAAAAAAAACAGTTATTGTACAGAGATCTAGCCAAGAGTGGAGAGTTGTAGTCCCATCTTAGGCAGAAAGCTAAGTGGGTGACCTTGGTCCACTCACTCTCTCTCAGCTGCAGCAGGTAATGGCAAAACACTTCTGAAATCTTGCCAAGAAAACTGACAGAATGGAACTACCTCCTATTTATGAATGATATCTAGCTGTATGCTAAGAGTGAACAAAATGTCAAGCCACTGATCCACCTGACACAGATCTACCATGAGAAGATTGAGGTGTCATTTGGACTAGAGATGTGTTGGCATATGATAGTAAATAGTGAGAAGTTAATTAAGACAGATGCAGTGGAAGTACCCGTGGACCATGTAGTAGATATTCAGATCAGCTATTAAGACCTTGGTGTCCCACAATCATATGGGAACCATAAGGAGGAGGTAAGGAAGACAGTAACATCTAAATATTCCCAAAGAATAAGAGAATAAGAAATTCCAGCTTAACACGAAGAATAAGTTCCATGCCCTCAACATATATGTCTTGCCAGTTATCAGAAAGTACTGCCAGTATAGTGAACAGACATAGAGACTGCTGTTGTGAAGACCCACAAGCTCTTCACATTGTATGGAGTTTCCATTACAAGTCCAATACCCAAAGATTGTACACCGGCCATAAAGAGGGTAGGTGGGATATGATAAGCATCAAAGCCACTGTCCTGGATGAAATTCAAAAACATCCAGGAGTGCATCAGTAAGACACACCCAAAGATGAGCTGCTGAGAGAATGCTGATATGGGAGGAAGATCAAGCAATAGAAATAGCACTTAGACTTATATAGCACTTCACAGTGCTTTACAGCTCTTTCTAAGCATATCGCCCCCAACAATCTGGGTCCTCATTTTACTAATCTCGGAAACATGGAAGGCTGAGTCAATCTCGAGCCTGATGAGATTGCCAAATTGCAGGCAGCCGGCAGTCAGAAGAAGTAGCTTGCAGTACTGCATTCTAACCACTCTGCCACTACCATATCATGGTAAGATTAGATTTTGCATTGAGACCTTAACTGAGGTAGCAGACCCTGGGAAAACCAAACAGTGCCTGAAAAGGGCTGGACTAAGAGACAGTAATGAGGCACAGATCATAGTAGCACAAGAACAGGCATGAGCACCAGATCCAAAGAAGCAGGATTCTAACCACACTAGACAGAACCTGAAGTTCAGAGGTATATAGAGAGGCATCAGAGACCCTTCATCACATAGTGGCAGGATGTAAGATGCAGGTGGGAACAGCAAACAGTGAATGGCACAACCAAGAAGCTGACACTGTGTATAGGAACATCTGCATAGTGTGTTGGCTAGACCCTCCTAGATCAGGATGTGAGATTCCACAGAAGGTCATGGAAAATAACAGTGCTGAAATCCAGTGGAACTTTCAGATCCAGGCAGGCAGGCAGGTACTGGTCAACCAAAAAGACATTGTGATAGTAGGTAAGGACTAGAAGACAGCAGTGGTGGCAGCAGTGGTGCCAAATGATAGCAATCTCAGAAAGAAGGAGTCTGAGAAGGTGGAGAAGTACCAAGGTCTGAAGGAGGAACTAAAGGGAATGTGGGAAATAAAAACCAAAGCCAAGCTCCTACCAAGTTCCTAGCCAAAGCCAAGCTCCAGTGATCCCAGAGATGGTAGGAATATTTGGAGCTGTGAGTGCCTCCAACAGACTCCAGGAACAACATCAGAATTCTCTGTCCAGAAGAGTGCAATGGTAGGAACAGTTAAGATAACTTAAAGTTTAAGAATAATTATAAAGCATTTAAGTATTTCATAAATTATTGTAATATTCAATGTCCTTAGCAAAGAGAAAGGATGAAGAAGAGAGGAACACATAATTAAAAAAAATATTTATAAGATCTTCATTAGGCTCTCAGTACTGGTAGTAGGGTGTTTACTTTATGTGACTTTTTTGCTTTACTTAGTTCAAGAAGGAGTAGGACATTCCTACAACAATCCAAGTCAAAATCATCTTAAAATATTTTAGACACTCTCTCTCTTTCCCATTTCTGCAGTAACCTATTCTTGGCTTCTGTTTGGGCAGGATTTCACATGCTGTGCAATGGCATGCATCCGATTTATTAATGTTCATGCTCAATTTATTACTTCAATTTCTACCTCGCTTTTTTAATTGCAGAGTATTTAATGCCTCAAATACAATATAAACAATTAAAGTGTTTGAAACAAAGTATAATTATTATTTACAAAACAGACATAAGCAGACCAGACTCAAGATTAAGGTCTTACTTGTCCTAACAATGGGAAGAGTCAATTAAACTTCTAATGGAGAGCCTTCTATGGAGGAATTCAAGCAACAGTTTAATGGGATTTGTGTTCACAGTATTAAGATAGTTTGAGTTCAAAGTTTTTTCTCTTGCTAACTTTGTGAGAAGCCTGAAGTCTTTTTGTGAATCATACAAACAATAGGAAAATATTATACTAATTTGCATCCCTGTTTTAATTTATTTTATTTGGAAATAATTGGGATAGAAACAAAAGAAAGATTTCAGATACATGTTTGGATGGTTTGAGCAATATCTCCTTAATCCTTTCTTTCTTATCAACTTCCTGGAGTTTCTGTGAGACTTTTAATTTGGGTACAAATTTGTACCCAACTTGTGTTCCCAGCTGCCAGGTTTCTGCAGTGCTGTGGTTTAGGCACATGGGGATAAAAAACTCTTTGAAAAGGCTTTGGAAATTTTCACTAACGTTTTAATATTTGTTAAATTATTTTTTTAACAAATTAGCATTTATAATGAATATATTATTTTATAAATGCTAAAATACATACTGGCTGGGGAATTCTGGGAGTTGAAGTCCATAAGTCCACAAGTCTTAAAGTTGCCTGGGTTGGACACCTCTGCTCTAAATGGCAGCATGTGCTCCACAATAAGACAATAAGTTGGTGTGAAGTTATACTTGATCAACAAAAACAAAATCCAAACAAGAGACTTTGCTAACAAGCAGAGGTCAAGAAACAGGCACTGTTCTCTCTCAGTGGAGGTCTCAAATATCTGTCTATGGTTTAGTTACCAGCTATCAGTGATTTCTTTCTTTCTTCCTCTCTCTCTCTCTCTTTCTTTCTCTTTCTCTCTTTCTTTTCTTTCTTTCTGTCCTCTTTTTTCCTTCCTCTTCGTCCTCGTCCTCGTCCTCCTCCTTCTTTTCTTCCTTCTTTCTTTCTCTTTCCCTTCCCTTTTTTCTTTGTAGAATGAGTTAGCAAGCCTTGATTCCCCTCATTGAGAGAAGGTGTTTTATGTCATAGAGGTAATGGACAGCAGATCCATTAGCTAGAAGAAGGTTCTACACATAAGTAGAAAACACTTGCAACTATTAGAACTGACAGAGATGTCAGAGAAAAGATGAAGCAAAGCAAAACAAAGCAACCCTACATGACCACTTTGCTTTGCTTTTTAAAAGTGTGTGTGTGTGTGTGTGTGTGTGTGTGTGTGTGTGTGGAACACAGTGTAACTTTGCAATGCAGTTTTGAAGCTTCGCACAGGCCTATTAGGGAGTAAGCTTTAAGTGAACGCAATATGACCAATCTCCAAGAAAGCAGCTTCAATACTGGTAGCATATTTTATTCTCTTTGTTAGAATAACTTTTCATGGCTGAGGAGCCATTCTCCAGAAGGTGACATACAAGATTTATACATAACTCCCCTTCTGATGTCTGGTGCTCTCCTTTCTTTAATTATTTTTCCTATTTCCAGAGCAGCTATAATGACACAGACATATCAATGCTACAGCAAGGGAATTATCAGAAGCATTCTGTTCTTCAAAGCCACCCAGAGCGACATGATCAAAAACATTGATAAAATATTCACATATCCCTCAATGTGAGGTAGGGATCATTTCCTAACTAGGTGGGGTATGCCTTTTAAGCTTTTACTTCTGAAATTCAGGCTATGTCTTAAGCTTTTGTCAACATTGCTTCATGTAATTTCAATTGTTATATTCCTGCTTTTTGTTCAATAATGTATTTATTTCTTTTGCATAAAAGTATTTTTTTCAGCTAATCTGACAGTCTTAACAGGTATGGAAGCTACAAGTGAGCTCCTGGAGGAAAGAAAACAATAAGAGTATGATTTGGGGCAGGGAACCTCTTTGAGCACAAACAAAATTTTGATTCCCAAACGTCTCCTGGCAGCAGGAGGTCTGGGAAATTTTGGAAGTTTTGCAATTCCCAATATACAGTATCTGAAAAACTAACCTTATCCCTATCCTTAACCCTAACTTTAGCCCTAGCCCTAGCTCTAGCCCTTGCCCTTGCCCTAGCCCTAGCCCTAGCTCTAGCCCAAACCCTAGCCCTAGCCTTAACCCTAGCCCTAGCCCAAACCCTAGCCCTAGCTCTAGCCCAAACCCTAGCCCTAGCAGGGGTGGGATCCGACAGGGTTAACTATCGGTTCAGTGATTTATGAGGTTCAGTGATTTACGATGTGCAGAGAAGCAGCCTTTGAGAAAGCATTTTTTTCCTGCTTTTTTAACTGCAGCCGTGCCTCTTATGGCAACTGAAGTTGAAAAAGCAGGAAATAAAGGGTGGGCGGGTGGGTGAAAACATCAGCAGACATAGAACCGGTTCTATGTCTGCTACTCTTCAGAGCTACCGGTTCTACAGAGGTGGACAGAACCGGTAGAAATGCACCCCTATCCCTATCCCTAACCTTAGCCCTAACCCTAGCCCTAACTGATAGACTGGAGAAGATTATGTAGGATATCCATTTATCCACTGAAAGTCAATCTTTCCCTCTAGAATACAGGTGTCAAACTTTTGGTGTTACGTTGCCGTAACATGATGTATTGTGAGATTTTTCCCTTCGCGGAGCTGGGAAGGGCATGTGATGCATCCGGCTGCTAGTTTGACACCCCTGCTCTAGAAACACTGAATTCTTCCACTTGTGGGGAAACTGACTGGGCAAAATCCCCTCCCTATCTGAGGTGCTCTCAACATACATGTTACTCGAATGTAGAGGTCTATCATAGCAAAATAAGCCAGAAAAATGCAAGGAATCACTTTTTCCTCCATTGCAATGAGGGCATTGCTGTTTAGTGCAGCCTACTTAACTCTTGTCTCATGCTTTTTAAAGCATATATTTGTAGCTCCAGTTCATAGCATTGAAAAGAAAGACCTGAAAGAGCCACCAAAGTTCAAATGAAATCATGGGGGCCTTCAACAGGGAATAGTTTATGAGACAACCCTATGATTCCCTGGTGGAAAAAGTATTGTGACAATAGGAGTGCTCCTGCATTATAAGACCCCACCCCCCACCCCCAGTTCTTGTACTTTAATCCATTAAGTATCAGTAACCAAAAAGAAAGACAGTATGATTTTTACTCATTTTTAAAAAATCTTTAAGAAATATATATATAGCATAGATAGATAAATAATAGATAGACAGATAGATAGATAGATAGATAGATAGGTAGATAGATAGATAGATAGATAGATAGATAGATAGATAGATAGATACTATATATAATTATTTATATATATGTCATTATATATAATTAATTTAAAAAATGTGTGTGTGTTTGTGTGTGTGTATCTCTGTGTTTGTGTGTATATACACACACAAACATAAAAAATGTATCCCACTTGATAAATGCATCCATGAAAGAGACCTAAAACAAGATGGAGCAACGACATCAGCAAGAATTCCAGGCCCAATTGGAAAAAGAAAGCTCAGAACCATATTGGTTGGAAACATGAGGAAGAGGCCTTCATCCTGCAGTGGATAGACAATGAGTAAAATGATGATGATATATATGTTAATGCATGTCTGTCCGTCTGTCTGTCTATCAACAGCATCTCTCTCTATAGGTACACATAAAACAAATATAATAATTTTGTAATGTTTGGGCTATATTTGAGCCTGAATGTGCAGGGGTTCCTCCAGGCCTGAAAAATATTTCAGGCTCAAAACGTTGAGAAGAGCCAATGAGAAGAGGCTGAGGTATTTGCTGTGATTCGCTGAATGTGCTGAGTTTCCATTGTCTTTAAAGTTTTTCTTTCTTCCCCCTTCCATTCTCTTCTGAAAGCATCTTTATAAACGTACAGAGGAAAGTAGCAGCTGAAAGTGCCGTATGGCAGGTGGGCACAGCTGTGCAAGTGACATTTGAGGAGTATGACACAAGCCCAGACCTGTTGCTTAAACTGAAGCCATTTGGGAGGAGCACGGCAGGAGACCTGGGGTGAGGAGAATCAATTTCTCTATTCTTTTGTTTATCTACATGTGTGACTGAGGGGCCTTTTATGAAAAGGAGCATGGTTTTGAGGCACCACCCTAAAGTGTTTTGTACAAGCTTAGTGGTGTAATTAGAAATATCTGTTACCTTTTGTCTTATAGCTCCTGCTCTTCTCTTGCTGGGCTCATTCATTAAATAATAAAGAAAAACATGTGCACAAGGCCATTTCCTCACCATGGAGCAATTATCTTCTGTTTCTTAGCAGAGAGTTGGATCTGGGCTCCTTTCCTGTCTAAAGATCCACGTAAAAGAATCTTTTATGAAATTTAATATGTTCCAAAATACATGAACCTTTTACATTCCAAATATTATAATATTACAAGTTAACTCCCTCAGTTTTTTTAAAAATGACTTTCATACTCCTTTCACAAGTAATGCAAAATTATCACACTGAGTCATTTTATGAGACATCAATTCATCATCTATTAGTTTCTACTTTGCGTCTTTTGAGACTTAAGGATTTTTTTTTCTTTTAAAGAATGGAACAGGGCAGATACAGGTTCTCATTATGCAACACCAGACCTATAAATCTTGTTGAATATATAAAGCAATTAAATTAGCCTCCTGAGCCCAGAACCTACTTCAATTATAAACAAGAATATGAGTCAGTGAAGACTGCGCTCCTTAATCCTATGCACTTGTAATAGTAGGACTGTTACTTGTTTATTACGGTCTTGGACCTGAATATGCCATGCACGTTATATGTTATGATAAATCTGGTTGAATTAACGGGCAATATGTATATATACAGGGAGCCAAAGTGCAACAATTACCAGGAAAACAGTATTTGAATGTTTGGGGAGGGGGAAATGGAAGGATTTATAGCACAGGGCATATTTGTCTTCTAAATGTGTTGCACTGTGGCTTGCATCAGTCATAATTACTAAGATGTTTGGTTTTAACCATGCCTAAATAAATATTCCTTTTATATTTATTGAAAATAAATAAATATTCTGCTTAACTTTCCACTTGTGAGACAAATAAAAACACAAATTTCTGATGAGAAAGAGGACAAAGCTTTCGTATTTTTGACTCTCTAATCTATTTCCTGCTGCTTTACACATTAAACCTTAACACATGCCTTTAAGAACACTTTTATTTTATTATTATTCAATTTATTTATAACACTTGTATTCTGCCCATCTCATGTTTGAAGTAACTCCGATAAGCTTACAAAGTAGTAAAAACAGAAATATAGTATAGGTACACATGTCTTCTCACAACAACCCCATCCTTATTTTTATTTTTGATTTATTTTATTATTATTTATTTTTCTTAGTTTTCATTGGATCCAACTCCTATATTACTTTTTAGTCAAAAATTAGAAATAAACCAATGTTTGCAATAAGCTATGACATTTCTTTCAACAGTAAGGTCCTCTGCTTCATATTACAAGTGTGTGTGTGTACATGTACATACATATGTGCAAGAGAGTTATAAATGACAGCTGTCTCTTTTCTTGACCTATAATGTTTTCATAGACCTGATGGCTAGAACTGGAAATAGATTGGAATTTGTTAAGAGCAAAGATCTTGCTTTTCTTATGTGCCATTTAAAAAGTAAGATAGAATGTAGTGTGTGTGTGTGTGTCTGTGTGTGTGTCTGTGTGTGTATAAACCGGAGGTCTCCAAACTTGGCATCTTGAAGACTTGTGGACTTCAACTCCCAGAATTCTCCAGCCAGCATAGTTGGCTGGAGAATTCTGGGAATTAAAGTTTACAAGTCTTCAAGTTGTCAAGTTTGGGGACTCTTGGTATAAACAGTTAAAAAATAACTGTCCTTATTCTTCCAATAAATCATTGCAATAACTTTCTTGCAATTGTTTATTGGAAGCACGGACTGCATATTGTGTAGAGACTGTCCTGTGAGAAGTACAGCATTCTTTTTATTTTGGTCTGCAAACATACGCAATAATCCTATTGGCACAAAACAGAACTTACGCCATATAGGATAGCTATGCTGTCACCTGCATGAAAATTATGTCTGAAAGGGATAGGTGTGTGCAAAAAAAAAAGCCTTGTGAGACATGGAGAACATAGAATTGTCTGACATTTTGTAGTGAGAAAATCCTGTGAGATACAACACTGTTTGATGATAATTGATAAAAGCTTCATACTTCTGCCAAATTTAATCTAAAGGATGACCTTTTGCAGAGTTCACCTTATTAATTGTATCCCTAGTGCTGCTTGGGCCTTCTGCATCTCTGAAGAGTGTGGGCATTGAAACTGGTGAAGAGTGAACTTCGCAACTGAGAGTAAGTCTGCAAAGTGATGTTGCCATGGTTTGTAACTGTTTTCCATAAATGTTTCAGGAAGGTCATGGCCTGGTTGATTAATTTCACGAGTTCACATTCATCTCGGTACTCTATAGACAGCTTATAGCAGATGTTGTCCAAAGCCATTTCCTGCTGACTTCTATCCGTTCTTTCTCTCTGTTTTTTTTTTTTTTTAAGCACCCAAGGTACAGGAATGATTGCGTTCTGGGTAAAGAAATGCTTTGTAGCATTCAGCAAGTTAAAAACATGGTGTGCACTTCAGTGATAGTACAATGTGTGTTGTGTGTGTGTAAATGCCTATCCCATGCTGGATATTTCTTTGTCAGCGTAGTTGGAGCAGTTTGAATAGTGATTTCTTACTGAAATGCTTGAATTGTGTCCTTGGCAAAAAAAAAAAAATATATTCACCTGTACTTGAGACAGCCCCCCCCCCCCCTCAAATCCTGCTAAGTGGTTTCATTGTGGCAGAAGGAGTGCTTTCAAAAAAAGGATGAGCAAAGGACACTGGGAATGGATGCCAAGATTATATGCCCTCATCAGGGTAATCCAAAAACAGCGAAGGTCACCCCGGCTACTTAGGTAAAACAAGCAGCCACCTGTAACAGGCGGCAGCAATGGTGACAATTATGAAGGGGTGAGGATAGAGCAGCTGTCTGCTCATTTAAAAAACCACCCCCACTCCCATCCATCCGTTCCCTGAGAACTGCATTCACAGGCATTCAAGCCCAGGTCCCAGTTGCTTGCCTAATATAGCCACACCCTGGTGTTTTCAAGCACATGCTGCCATACAGAGACAGCCTCACCCACCCAATTTGTTGAGCTTATGAAAAAAAAACATAGCAATAGCATTTAGACTTATTGCTTATTGTATCCTGCTACTATTATTAAGTGTTTTAACCTATGATTCTTGACTCCTGACGAATGTATCTTTTCTTTTATGTACACTGAGAGCATATGCACCAAGACAAATTCCTTCTGTTCTATTCTGGACTTATATACTGTGCTTTACAGTGCTTCACAGTGCTCTACAGCAGGGATGGGATTCAAATTTTTTAACAACCGGTTCTGTGGGCATGGCTTGGGTGGTGGGCGTGGCTTGGTGGTCATGTAACTGGGTGGACATGGCTTGGTGGTCATGTGACTGGCTGGGTATGGCCAACTCAATATCACTCACATCGAGGCACGCATCTCCTCGCCTGGTCTCTCATGACTGTGGAGATGCTGCAACAGTCCTAAGTGTGAAAAATGGTCATAAGTCACTTTTTTCAGTGCCATTGTAACTTTAAATGGTTACTCCACGCAAGCAAAGTATCAGCAAAGGAGAGGAAAAAAACTCCAGAGAAGTTCCTGAGACAGGAAGTCTAGTCCTGCCAAGAATGTAATAAGGGTTAACAGAGAGGCAGTTTCTATAAGCAACAACATCAGCATGTTTCCTTCCTGCCTTCGTTACAGGATTACCAATAATTTCTTCTAACAACCAGTTCTCCAAACTGCTTAGAATGTTGACATTCTAAGGTTCTAGCAAAAAGGTGTGAACTGGTAGAATCCCACCCCTGCTCTACAGCCCTCCTCAAAGCACTTTACAGAGTCAGCCTATTGCCCCCAACAATCTGGGTCCTCAGTTTATCGATCTCAGAAGGATAGAAGGCTGCTTCAACCTTGAGACTGATGAGAATTGAACTGCCAAACTTCTGGCAGTCAGTAGAAGTAGCTTGCAGTACTGCATTCTAACCACTGTGTCATCACAGCTATGACAGAGTGGTAAGGGTGGTGTGTAACAGGAAAGGTAAAAGCAAATAGCCTACAGATGAGGAAGAGGCGATGACTTCTGCAGATTGGCAGCTACTACAAGCAGGGAAGAGAAGTTTTATTCATCTGCAGCAGGACCCCAAGCGATGGTGAATCCTAATGGGAGTCCTACTTGGCATTTGAAGCTTTGTCTGGAGCTCAGCAGCAACTAGAAAAGGACCAACCACACTGAAATAGCACCTCATCCTAACTAGTGCAAGAATATTTGGAGAAAGCCAATAGTTGCATATTACTTTAAAGCAGGGCTGTCAAACTCGCAGTCTGCAGACCGGATGAATCACATACTGGCTATGCCCATGCCTAACGAAGGGGGCAGGAGTGGGCTTCAAAATTTTAGCAAAGGGTTCTCTGCCCAGTTGCTGGGTGGTGTGGTCATGGTGGGTGTGACCTGGTCAGCCTTCTGCTGACCATAGTGGGGAGGAGATTTTTGCCTCCCCAGGCTCTGAAGGCTTTTCTTGAGCCTCCGGGAGGGCAAAAACAGCCTCCCCAAGGCTCCGGAGGCTCTCTGGAAGCCAGAAACAGATTCATTTCTGGTCACCCCGAACTTCCCTCCCCGAGATTCCACGTGTGTCCTGCACTTACCTGCATCCAAAATGGGTCACATGGGGACTCCTTGGAGGGCCGGGGCTGAGTGGGTGGGCCCAGCCAGGAGTGGGATTTGAGGGTTCTCTGAACTGCACAGAATCTTAGTTAGGGGCTCTCCCAAACCCCCGCAAACCCCCAGCTGCCCACCCTTGCGAAGGGGGGAAAAAGTTATGATATATAACGTGATACCACAAGTTTGACACCCCTGCTTGAAAGACTTTAAAGGCTTGTGTTTGAACTGAGTAGTAAAGGAATAAGTATGAATGGAGTGAGTATTGAAAATTTGTTTATTTATTTATTTATTTATTATATTTATATACCGCCCTTCTCCCAAAGGACTCAGGGCAGTGCACAGCCAACCATAAAACTTTATTACAATTACAAAAGTTAAAAAGAATTAAATATTTTAGGCTGTCTAAAATTATACCCTCTCCCAATAAGTTATTAAAACCCAAATTTTAAAATCCCAATTTAAAACACGAATACTAAATTAAAAATCCCATTTCAGCCTAGGCCGGCCTGCTCGAAGAGCCAGGTTTTTAATGCACGTCTGAAAGCTCTGAGGTCCATGTTATTGCATATTTCCGGAGGCAGACCATTCCAGAGGGCGGGGCCCCCCACAGATAAGGCCCTACTCCTAGAAGCTGCCAGGCGGCACATAGAAGCCGACGGCACCCAAAGAAGGCCCTCCCTGTGGGAACACACAGGTCTGTGTGAGACTACCGGCAGAACGCGGTCCTGCAGATAACCTGGTCCAATGCCATGGATTGCTTTAAAGGTCAAAACCAGAACCTTAAAGCAAACCCAGAAAACCACCGGCAACCAATGCAGCTCGCACAGGAGAGGCATTGGGAGCTTCGTGACACCCCCATAACTACCCGCATGGCCACATTTTGTACCAGTTGGAGTCTCCGAGTGCTCCCTGCAGGGAGCCCCATGTAGAGAGTGTTACAGTAGTCCAGCGAGAGGTGACAAGGGCATGAGTGACCGTACGTAAGGTGTCCCGATCCAGAAAGGGCTGCAACTGGTGAATCAGGCGAACCTGATAAAAAGCCCCCCTGGAGACGGCCATAATATGATCTTCTAAAGACAGCCGTGCATCCAGGAGGATGCCCAAATTGTGAGCCCTCTCTGTGGGGGGTAAGATCTCTGCCCCAATAGCCAGCGATGGAATCAGCTGACTATATCGGGGCGCCGGAAACCACAGCCACTCAGTCTTGGAAGGGTTGAGCTGGAGTCTGTTCCCACCCATCCAAATCCGCACGGCCTCCAGGCACCGGGACATAGCCTCCAGAGCATCGTTGGGGTGGTTTGGGGTGGAGATGTAAAGCTGAGTATCATCAGCATACAGATGACACTGCACCCCAAGACCACGGATGATCTCTCCCAGTGGATGTTGAACAAGAGAGGGGAGAGGACTGACCCCTGAGGCACCCCACAAATGTGGGGCCTAGAGGTGGACCTCTCCCCCCCCCCATCAACACAAATTGTGAGCAGTTGGAGAGGAAGGAGGAGAACCATCGCAGGACAGTTCCTCCAATCCCCAACCCCTCCAACCACCGCAATAAGATACTATGGTTGATAGTATCAAAAGCCGCTGAGAGATCTAACAGGACCAGGACAGAGGAATACCCCCTGTCACGGGCCCTCCAGAGATCATCAACCAACGCGACCAATGCTGTTTCGGTACTATGCCCGGGCCTGAAACCCAATTGGAAAGGATCGAGGTAAGTCGCTTCCTCCAGGTACTGAGGAAACTGATGTGCCACCATACTCTCAACAACCTTCGCTAGAAAAGGAAAGTTGGAGACTGGACGATAGTTATTTAAAAGAGCCGGGTCCAGGGTAGGCTTCTTGAGGAGGGGCCGCACCACCGCCATTTTCAGGCAAGTAGGGAGCGACCCCTCTCTCAACAAAGAATTGATAATCCCCTGGAGCCAGCCTTGTGTCACCTCCCTGGCGGTCAAAACCAACCAGGAGGGACATGGGTCCAACAAACATGTGGTGGTATTCAGCCCCGCCAGCAACCTGTCCACACTCTCAGCGATCACAGGGTCAAACTCCTCCCAGATAATAGTCTCAAGACTTGCCCCGGACACCTCCCCCGGGACCACCCAATTGGAGTCCAGCCCGCCCCGAATCCGAGCGATTTTGTCGTGCAGAAATTGGGAAAACTCCTCTGCCCTGCCCTGCAAGAGGTCCTCCTGCACTCTCGGCTCAAGCAGGGAGCAGGTCACTCTAAAGAGAGCGGCAGGCTGATTTTATGTGACAATAATAAACCTTGAACAATGGAGGTGACCTGGAGCCATAGCTGATTTTGGAGGGAGGCATGTGTTATATTAAAATATTTAGTATATATTTTCTGTGCCCGTGGGATGTCTTTGGAGACAAAGAACCTCACAACAATGACAAAGGTATCGTTTCACATATGGGGGGAAAGGCCATAGTAAACTATCCCTATATTTTCCCTAAATACATTAATTCCTGATTTTCAGTCCCTGCTCCTTTTATTCCTTTCAGTTTGCATCCTAGAAATACTCTAAAAATTGAACCTTTCATCTGCTGTTACAATAATCATAACCATTAAACCAGTGGTGGGATTCAAACTTTTTTACTACCGGTTTTGTTGGCATGGCTTGGTGGGCATGACAGGGGAAGGATACTGTAAAATCTCCAGTCAAAGGTGGTATTTGATGGTTCTCCAAACAAAATTTCCACTACCGGTTCTCCAGAACTGGTCAGAACCTGCTGAATACCAATAAGCAGGCTTACTTTTCCTTGTTTCACTTCAGATAAGATTAAGTTGTCACTTGCACATAACCCCAAATGTGCAAAATCTGACCACACTGTAGAAGGAGTTGTATTCTTTGCTTAGAAGTACCCAAGAAAATAATGTTTGCAATGTTATCTTTAAAAAGTGATTAAGTGTAAACAGGGAAATTAGGTGTTAATATTGGTAAATATGGACATCACTGTTCCTCTATCCCTTGCCCCATTTCTGATTGAATAGTTCATATTTCTTTATGGTTAAAAACATCTGGCAATCAACAAAGTACTCTGCCTTAGAACAATGTCTGGAAAATGAAATTCTAGTAATTTCTAGAAATCCCTGTATTTCCTGGCTGATTAAGGTTTTTTAGGAAGTGACATGTGGTTGGTTCCCTGCAATGGTGAATGTATGTCTGGGGGTGAGAGAATAGTTCTATTCAGCTTGAAAGAAATTGTTGTCCACCTCTTTCTTAAGAGGCTGTCACCAACCTAACAAATCTGTACAATTTTCTTTCAATCTCTAACCCTTACTTTTTAAGGAAGGTTGTAGAGAAGGTGGTCACTCTGCAGCTGTAGAGGGCCCTGGAAAATGCCATATATATTTTTTGAACTCCTTTCAATCAGGATTCAGACCTTGCTGTCATTCTGAGACAGCATTATTTTTTTATTATCTTTGGCATCCATCCGGCTCTGCTTTGATCTCTTAAAGCCCGTCAGTAACATCAATTGTAGTATTATTTTCTGCCAGCTTGGGGAGTCAGAGGTGGGAAACATGGTACTGCACTGGTTTTACTTCTTTCTCCAGTTGGTATTGGCAAGGGAGGAGGAAAAGGTCGACCTAGTGGGCCCTGCTTTGTGGACTACCCCAGAATTCTTCTCTCTCCCTATTCCTATTTAACATCTACACAAAACTTCAGGATTAAGTCATCTGTGACACAGATAAGTATTTTGATGATATGCAGCTGGATTAATCTGGTTATGTTGCGGAGTTCTTTCCCAGGGCCTGGAGCCTCTGGTGGTTTGGATGGGAAAAAATAGGCTTTGATTCAATCCTGGTGTCTTACCTCATCAAGACTAAGTAGATGTGGGTTTTGAGGCTCTCCAAATCTGGAAATTTTCCATCTGTAACTCTGTCTAGTGTGCCCTTCTCCAAAGTTAGTGGAACCATGGGTGTCCTCCTGGACTCATAGTTTCTACTTGAAGAGCAAGTAGCAGATGTGGCTAGGATAATTTTTTCCCAGGGTTTGTGTGTGTATGTTGTGCTAATTACACTCTTTCCTGGACTGGGAAGCTTTGCTCAAGATGACTCATGCTTTAATCACTTCCCATTTGGATTGCTAGATAGTTATAATAGACTCTACATGGAGATTGCCTTGAAGAACATTTGGAAGTTCCTGCTACTCCAGAATGTGGTAACATGGGGAATTTTTGGCACTGCCATTTTCACCTGCCTAAAATCACTGGTTTCAGGTTCCATTCAAGGTGCTGCTTATTATCTCCCATAAAATTCTGCACAGCATAGGAGCACATTACTTGCTACCAGCAAGAAAGGCATTGTTACTCCTGCTAGGCAGACGAGATCAGGAAAGCATTTCCACAGGAAGGCTAAAACTACTTTTATTGACATTGACTTCAACACAGGAACTGTGTAAATCTGAATATCCTCCTCCTCCTCCTCCTAATTAAGTGCATTAGAGAGGCATCTGCCTGACCTTCTTCTAAATTCCTGCATATCAAGATCATCTTCCTCACTCTCTACAGGCATCATATACTAGATCTGTGATGTCAGACAGAAATGGGATGGTGCACTAAATGAGAGCCACTTTTATAAAGTTAATAATGATCATCAACCTGAAACCTGACATATACATAGGAGCCTCTGTGGCGCAGTAGCCAGAGTGCAGTACTGTAAGCTACTTCTGCTGCAGCCAGCTGCCTACAATTTGGCAGTTCAAATCCCATCAGGCTCAAGGTTGATTCAGCCTTCCATCCTTCCAAGGTGGGTAAAATAATGACCCAGATTGTTGGGGGCAATAGGCTGACTCTGCAAACAGCTTAGAGAGGGCTGTAAAGCACTATAAAGCAGTATATACTAAGTGCTATTGCTATATATTAATTAAACTTTTTGGGGGAGGAAGAAGAGGAATGAATTCAGTCTTTCTTGGGGGGATGGAAGGAGAGAAATTGAATCTCTTTTGGAAGAAGAAAAGAAAATAAACCTTTTGGGATGAGAAGGGAGAAATAGATTCAATCTGTTTTGGAGAAAGGTCTATTTTAGAGATGTGGAACAGTCAGCTACCAATGCAAGGCCATCTTCCTTCTGTCCAAGGAAACATTATAAGCTAGCTGCCTGATGTAGGAAGACCCAACCCCCCGCCAGAGAATGAAATATTTTGTGGAATATTAAAAGAAGTAGAATATTATATTTCCCAAAGAGAAAAATGTTAACAAAGGCAGAAAGTAGGCCCAACAGCCTCCAGCAGGTACCTGAAGTCTTTAGAGATGGATATTTTCTGCCCATTAAGAAAGACTGGGCCCATCTATTCACAGACAAAACACCTTCAACTCCAGATAATGGGATTAAGAGGACAGGACATGACTTTCAGGACATAATAGGAATTAGAATAGCAAAAGGCACAAGGCTCACTACATTGCACAATCCCCTGCAGCATCTCAGAACCCTATAAAAATCCATGTATTCATTAAACCAATTTGTCAGCTGTCCCAGTACTACCTGCTGTTGTTGGTTCTGCTCATCAGTTAACAGAGTCCTTCTTTCCAATCAGCCTCCATTTTATTTCCAGTGTCTTTCTCCCAGTTTGGAATTGGACCGGATTTTTTCTTCCAACACTGAGCTTCATTGCAGCAGCACAGGTTTGGAAGGAGCTCCTGTCACATGGTGCTCCTGCTTAGCATGATTGGTGAGTAAATGGTATTATTATTTAGTGATAAGTGTAATATTATCTATGCTACATATTTCATTTATTTTCTTAAATATTAACCAATTGCATTTGAATCCAGTTCAGACCACCTTCAGGAGTGTTGTAGACTTGACCCCTATCTTCTGGGTTTCTGCCATTAAATAATGTTATTTTGTTGGACTCAAGAGTATGCCTTTTATTTGGTCTGGCAAAGGTTGCTCTGTGGAACAGCATCTCTCTTGAAATCTGGCTGGCCCTGAATCTGTTAGCCTTTTGTAAGGCATTTGACACCAGGCTGTTTTCCCAGGTACTTGGGCACCACACAACCAGTCAATGTAGAGTTTAAATTAATTAGCTGCACCACCGATTGCTCCTCTCAATGGGGTCCTTTCAAAGCAAACAAACTATGGGCAAGACTGTGAAGTGTGCTGCAACTTCAGTTTGATCGTGGGTTAAATGGGAATTTAAGTACAGTTTTCTAAATCCAAACAAACTATTCTTACGCACTTTCATAGAGGATTACTGGGCTGAATTCATGTCCAAGCGCTTGTGATCAGTCAAAATGAAGAGTTAATTCCTTCATCTTCTTCCTGCTTCTGAAATGAAATCACTGCATCTTGCACAGTTCTGGTAATTGCTAATTATGTGCAATAGGCTAGAGACATTAGAGAGATTGTTAATTTTGATTACATGGATTATAAAGGAAAAGTAGCTCTTTCATACCTTTTGAGCAGGCACTTCTGAATCTTGACTGAACACAGCAAAAAAGATAGAATGCCATTATGGAAAATGACATGATTGACTAAACTTTGTATCCACCTAAACAAGTTTGATCTATTTCTGATGTTAAGTGCTGGTCTGTGGGAACAGCCCTGGGAGAGAAAACAGAAATAGGAGAATCTATAAACTATATAGAATCTATAATGTTTTAGTTCAGAAGAAGAGAAAACAAACTTGTCTTGAAATTTAAGACAGTAGATTTGTCTTACATATACTGCCAAGCAGTATTAACTGACAATGGTTCAGATATTTGGGGATATTCAAAATTCTGCATTTTGATACTGACTCCAGACTTCCATTTATGAGAGTCGGCTCTTAGTTCTGGGCAAATACAGCCCTAACTTAATGAAATAAACAGATATTATTAAAATCCATAGTTTACAGAAAGAAAGGAGAACCATTGTAAAACCATTCCATGCTTATTAAATCAAGCAATAGCAGCTGATCCATTCCATTTTTAAACCAAGATCAAGAACCATTCTGTAAATTATTCCGCCTGGTTTAGACTGTAATGCGTATTGCAGCCTTTGCTTCAATAGGCAGTTACCAATTCTGTTATATTTGACCTATCTATTCTGCTGTGCATGCCCTGAATTTTATTTCCAAAATCTTGCCCTGATGGCATCATTAACACATCAAAGATAACAATCGATTGATATATATATAGAGAGAACAATATAATGTAAATTCTGCTACAAGAAGAATGCATGGAGATAGCTGGCAGGAATAGAGCTGAACTCAAGGACATCTTTAGAATAGCATTTCACATACCGGATGATAGCCGTTATAATCTAGCCAGATTAAGAGTATTTGTTGCTAAGGAGGGGTAGGATTTTCCTTTGTTTTAATATACATATTCTATTTTTTCTTGAACATATTTGAGTTTCAGATAATTTGAACCATGAAAATTATCCATTTTCTGCTGCATGCTGGGCTTGTTTTTGTCAGTGTGTGCTCCTAATCACTTACCAATTACTTATGCAAATTGGAAACACAGATGCTGATGAGCAGTCTTCTTTCTTACAGCTTCAGCGCTTTGCAAATTTCCAACCTACAGGATCATAAATATGATGGGATGGAGTTCTTCCTCTTTCTTTTCATCTTCCCCAATATCTTCGTAGAAATTTGCTTTATATTCTCTATAATATCTTTTTTTTTCTTTGTCTGACTTATTGTAAAAATGTTTGGAAGTCATGAAGCCTTGTCTTTAACCTAAGATGACACATTTAATAAGTGCAGAAGGTTCACAATAGAACACAATGTCAGGATAATGGACAGAGGTCTTATATCTTCTGTGACTGAAAGAGGCTTGGGGTCAGTTTGATGAGATGGTTTGTGTTGCTTGTTTTAGATCCTTCTTGTTTGTTCTTTGTTTAAAAAATGATTTTGGATAAATGGAATGGATCGTAATTAAAAGAACATATTTAAAAATAGGCATACCTGTTTGGAAAACCTTTCAATTTGCAAAATTTTAAGGAGACAAATGCCAGATTATAAGAAATGTAGGGTAACCAAGTGCAAAGGGGAAAAATGTAGCATTTCAAAATACTAACAATTTGTCTCCATGTTTTAATGATGCTTAAAATGAACTCTGCTAGAATCTTTGTCCAGGCAAAATTTAGCACAATACTTTCTTGCCCCCCCAAAATGATTTGTAGAATATGTTTGAAAAGAGCAAGAGGTTTCTGAACCTCTCATAAGAAATAGAATAATTGTGTTTGAAAAAAGAGCTTACATTTGGGACATTCACTTAGAGATAAACAACCTACTCTCTAATAAATAAATTGGTTTCAGAAAAAAACTATCCTGTAATCTGCAACTCTTACACTGCAAAAACGTATGGACTACACAACTTGATCAGAGCAAAGCAATAGACCTCTGTAAAGCCTTTGATTCAGTGGTACACGACAAACTACTCCTAAAACTAAAATCTTATGGTATCTCTAGACACCTACATAACTGGATAGAAGCATTCCTGTCAAACAGATAACAAATGGTCAAAACTGGGAGCGTCCTATCAAATTTTACACCTGTCAACAGTGGTGTCCCCCAAGGCAGAGTTCTAGGCCCAATTCTCTTCATACTCTACATAAATGACCTCTGCGATCATGTTAAGAGCAACTGCGTTCTCTTCGCTGATGATGTAAGGCTATTCAACATCACAGACAATACTGCTATCCTTCAAAAAGACCTCGACTATATATCAGAATGGTCACACAAATGGCAACTACAAATCTCAACAAATAAATGCTCTGTCTTACATATTAGCAAAAAAATAATAATCAGAAAATTAAATACAGGCTGAATAGTCAAGACCTTGTTGATGATCCAAATTCTGTCAAGGATCTTGGAGTACTCATCTCTAATGATCTAAGTGCTAGAGCCCACTGTAACTACATAGCTGAAAAGGCATTAAGAGTTGTTAACCTAATCTTACGTAGCTTTTTCACTACTAACTAGAGCATAGAAAATATTTGCTAGACCAATACTTGAATACAACTCATCAGTCTGGAACACACATTACGTATCTGATATTAACACAGTTGAGAAAGTCCAGAAATATTTCACAAGAAGAGTTCTCCACTCCTCTACTCATTGCATAATACCTTATGTCACCAGACTTGAAATTCTAGATGTAGAAAACCTAGAACTACGCTGCCTTTGGTCCAATCTAAGTATAGTACAGTATATAAAATCATACATTGCAATGTCCTACCTGTCAATGAATACTTCAGCTTCAACCACAACAGTACAAGAGCACACAATAGATACAAACTCAAGGTAAACTGCACCAAACCTGATTGCAGGAAATACGACTTCAGCAATAGAGTGGTCAATGTCTGGAATACTCTACCTGACTCTGTGGTTTCTTCCCAAAAAAACTTTAACCTTAGACTGTCTACTATTGACCTCACCCCTTTCCTAAGAGGTCCTTACCCCTTTCCTAAGAGACATAAGTGCACCAATGTGCCTATCGTCCCTGTCCTATTGTTTCTTTATTTTTCTTATATGTATCCATTTCATGTATTCATAACTATGTTTATACTTATACCTCTTATCTTGTAAGTGATTGACAAATCAAATAAATAAATAAATAAAAACATTGCCAGTGCATTTGGAATTGAACTGAACTGAATTGCCTCGAATGGTGATGAAACATTTGCAACCAAATTGCCAAGCTCGGAGCTCAAACCAACAGCCTACCAACCTGAGCTATTAATATTCAAACACATTTCAATTTACATTAAACCCTACATTGGGTTTATGTTTATATTAAAACTTTATTAATGTTTTATGTTAAAAAATATGTCAGAGATTTGTGTTAAACTTGTACTATATACAACAGAGAAAACTGAAACTATGACAGATAAAAAAAAATTATTTACAGATCTTTAAGAAGAAAATCTGGAAAACAAAACAAAAATTCTTCAAAGATTAGAATGCTAGTTTACTTAATGTAGACACTAAGATGGATAGGAATTTATCTAACTTGGGGCTGCAGTTATATCCCTGATTCCTGGGAGCATTAGCCCAAGAATCCCTTCCTCTTCAGTTAAAATCATTTAAACAATGAAACATTTGGAATTGACATAACTTTATATTATGTCAATTATATTTAGAATTAACTAAAATTTAAATGATATCATTTATAATTCAGCCCGTAAAATGTGCTGAGAATGAAATAGCATGAGAAGCAGAGAAATTTAAATGTAGAAGAAGTGTGATGCCCTATTCTAGATAGTTACAACATAATCAGATTTTTCCTATTTGGCAGAAATATTGAGATGCTCTAGTTCCATGATGGCGAACCTATGGCACACGTGCCAGAAGTGGCACGCAGAGTCATTACTGCGAGCATTCACCCAGAAAAGGTCTACTGCACATGCGCACGTGCTGCCCAGCGAATACCTGATTGTTGGGTATCTGGCGCGCATGCATGGGGATGCAGTGGTGCGCAGGAGACACTTGGGCATGCACAGAAGTGTGCAGCATGTGCGGGGGGTCACGTGCATGCGCAGGAGGCATGGGGGGACCTGCACGTATTGCCTTCTGGGTGATGGCATGTAAGCACGAACAGGCAAGCGTATGCGCAATTATCGGCACGGGAGCCCAAAAAGGTTAGCCACCACTACTCTAGTTTGACCTGGCTGTGAGAATGATTTAAGACAATGTGTGTGGGAATTCCCAAAATAATTTATTTTCAGGAATCTCTAGGAAAAGCAAGAACATCAAGAGGAGCAACAATTGAAAACAGCCATTTATTTATATCTTCATAATTAACACTGTGATTATCTGTCTGTTAAGAGATGTGACCCTATCTTGTACCATTTTAAGCCTAGCCTGGGAATTTTCCTTCCATCTTTGCTTCCTACTATCCTTTTAAAGAGACTTCAGTGCTACCTCTGGTTTATTTTCAGTAGTAGGGCAATGAGTTTAATAAGGGTTAAAAAGAACATCAAAGGGTTGATTGGGTGGGGAAAAGAACCATTTGTTTCTTAACTTGTGAAATTAGGTTTAATTAAAGAGCACAGAAGGAAAGCTTCAGTTTGATGTACCATGGTGACCAGTGACGAGTAAAATTCCCTGCAGGAAGAATCTTTGCAGATTTCATGAGATCCTGTGGGGAAACCAATGACATTTTAATCTGTATCAGATAGTGTTCCTGCAGAGAGGGATCTAACTATGCTAGTAGAAAACTGCAGACTTAGCTAGTCAGATGCAACATTTTCATGCCCAAGCTTTTATTTTTTTAAATTGTTGTGGAAAATGTGGGTCACAATGTGTTTGGAAGCATTCAATTTACTTGGATCCTCTCTATTTTTAGCAAAAGCAAGAGTAGAACCTACTTTCATATTTTATGTAAGGTTAACTGCAGGCAGTCCATAGATTATTATTTTTTATTTGATCCTTTGAAGATTAAAATAAATCCTTACATAATCCCTTGCTGTTATTCAGACTGCATTTTTCAAAATGTTCTTCTAATTATCCAATGACCTGTATAACTGTAACATCAATTTATCATATCTCAAGTATCATTAATGGAGAGTTGTTGATAAAAATGTAGGGTACAGTCAATTTACAAAAGTACCATCCACCTGCTTGCTTTGGAAGTTAGTAGGGGATTTTGCATGCAAAGACTTTAATCCTCCATTCCCACAAATCCTTTGGCTCTGTCCCTGATCTCCTATATTGTGATGCAACAACTCCTATATTTATGTAACTAAAATAACATATTGATTGTATTTCCTGTTTCCACTTTCTTCTTTAGTTTGCTATATTATTCTTTCTAACTGTAAACTCCTTGGGATATATGGAAGAAAAAGAGAGTCCAAAAATAGGCATTTTGAATAAAAATAGTAATCAAATTCAAGAGCCTTCTATGACTGCAACTGCTATAGTCCCTACATATAATCAACTTTATATGAATTTATCTGCACATAAATATTGGTATATAAGAATCCCCATGGCCATCCCATTCTGTATTATTCAAATGTCAATATATTACCCTTAAAACGATGGAGTCTACTGGAGCCAGATCATAAGTCCTTCTAGTCCTTCCTCTGTAACCAATGAGATGACTTGGGAAACTTAGAAGCCTGGATTGGTGATAACTTGTAGCTAGCATGGGTTTGTTAAAAACAGATCATGCCAAACCAATCATATTTCATTCTTTGACAAAGTGACTAAGTTAGTAAACCAGCAAAATACTATAGACATAGTATACTTAGACTTCAGCAAGGCATTCGACAAAGCAGACAACCTACCTACTTCTTGGTAAATTCGAACAATGTGGGATAGATTGCTATCACTAGCAGATGGATTTGTAACTGGTAAATTTGTAAATCGTACTCAATGAATAGTCCTTAATGATACTACAGTACATCTACATGGCAGAAGTAAGGTTCTGTCTTCAGCCCAGTACTCTTCAATATCTTCATAAATGACTTAGATGATGGAATAGAAAGGGAACTCATCAATTTTTAGATGACACTAAGCTGGTAGGAATATCAACAACTTAGAAGACAAGCTCAGGATCCAAAAAGATCTTGACAGACTTGAATAATGGACCCTATCCAACAACTTTAATGTGGAGAAATTTAATGTTGAGAAAAGCAAGTTTTTATATCTAGGCAGGCAAAAACAAAGGAACAAGTACTGATTAGGCAAAACCTGGCTCAAAAACAGTAACTGTGAAAGGGATATTGGAACCCTAGTGGACGATCACGTAAACATGAACCAGCAATGTGCAAGAGCAACCCAAAAAGCTAATACAATCCTTGGTTGTACAGAGGCATAGAATCAAAATCATGTGAAGTATTAGTATTGCTTTATTGGTAAGACCACACCTAGAATACTGCATCCAGTTTTGGTCACCACATTACAAAAAAGAAGTTGTGACTTTGGAAAAAATGCAGAGAAGAGCAACTAAGATGATTAAGAGCCTGGAAATAAAAATATATGAAGAACAGTTGCAGGATTTAGCTATGGCCAGAAAAGAGGGACTAAGGGTGACACGATACTAGTATTCCATTATTTGAGGGGCTGCCACAAAGAAAAGGGGGTCAATTTATTTTCCAAAGCACCAGAAGGCAGGACAAGAAGCAATGGATGCAAACAAAAGGAGAGAAGCAACTGGAATTAAGGAGAAACTTCCTAACAGTGAGAACAATTAATCAGTGGAATAGCTTGCCTTCAGAAGTTGTAGATGCTCCATCACTGAAGGTTTTTAAGAAAAGACTGGACAGCCATCTTGAGCAGGGGGTTGGACTAGAAGACCTCCAGCTCTGTTCTGATTGATTGAACATTTATGGCATACTGCCTTTAATTCAAGAGATATTAAACAACAGTTAATTGTTGTAGTGGCAATATGGAAGACCGTTTTTATTCCAAGGAGTTTAATGGCATGATTTGATTTCTTCATATTAAAAAAGTCTAAATGTTTAGAGTTTATTTTGAGCTAATCAGATTTTTACCCTTAATTATTGAATAAAAGAGAGGAGGGGGAAATCTTCACATATCTGCTATGATTTTCTGTGAAAGCCTCAGAATATTAATTCCCATTCCAGAGTGATGGGTCACCTGGTCAAAGTCTCATGACCTTAGAAGCAGACTCATGATGTCATGGTGCCTGTCTGACTAATAAACCCAAAATAAGGAAACATTCTCGGGAGCTTTGAATTCCCAAAAGTAAAACTTTTCACATGCAAATGATTGCTTAATACTGTAGCTTTTCTTTCTCCCCGTTCCTGGGTGATCACATTGTCTAATTATAAAACGTCCTTTAGTTATGGAAACAATCCTTCTCCTTCAGAAGCACCTGCAGTGGGACCTTGATGGTTTCTAGGCTTTCACAATCTGTGCACAACTTCTCAGCATTCCACTCCACCCTTCCCTCCCATCAATTTATTTTATTTATTTATTTGTCAAAAGCTTACAATACAACAGAAACAAGAATAAACATAAGTTTAAATACAAGAAATAGTAACTAATAATTGGGGACAATAGGACAGGGATGGTAGGCACGATTGTGCGCTTATGCATGCCCCTTACAGACCTCTTAGGAATGCGGTGAGGTCAATAGAGGTTAGTTTATTGGCAAGTTGAATAGCAATAGGGTTTGAAAGAAGCAAAGCAGTTCAGTCTTGACAACACTAATAAAATTTTTTTGGTGTTGATTATTAAGCTGGGAGCTTCTGCACAGAACCTACTTTTGGCTACTCTAAAAATTGACCGCCATTGGGGTATCTTTGTTGTTGTTATTAAGGAGCTCCTGATAGCTTCTATGAGATTTGGATAACATCTTGCCTGTTATGTATGTTTTTATGTTGTGTTTTTAAATCTGTTTGCTTGAATTAATAACAAAGCTTAAGATTTTGTTATTCACTGGTATGTTATTGTCACTGAATCCAAAAGAACCAATTTCCTGATCGTTACCCCAACACTTGTCAAAACAATTGTTAGCCTGATCTTTTTTATACTTCCTTGCTCTTAAGTCCCTTATGTAAGGATCAAATTGTGCTAGCTGCAATTCTGAGCGTTATAATCCCAGTATATCTGGAGAGTAACAAATAGGTAGGCTGGTCTGTAATTACCAGTCATTTTTATGTATATGGTTTTTCTCAGAGTCTCAAAATATATACTTTATATAATCTGGAAATGAACTTCCAGACAGGGAAAAAAAAAGAAATCTTTTGTGTAATGTCCTAGCCATGAACTATTGTTTTTATTATATATTCTGTTTTAGGAGTATCTGAGATCAGTTTCAGAAATCAAGAAATAAAGTATGCGTCCAGAAGTTGTAAATGCTCCACCATTGGAAGTTTTTAAGAAGAGATTGGACAACCATTTGTCTGAAACGGTATAGGGTTTCCTGCCTAAGCAAGGGGTTGGACTAGAAGACCTCCAAGGTCCTTTCCAACTCTGTTATTCTATACTATGCTAGAAAGGAATCCCTTGACAGGAGGAGGAGGAGGAAGAGGAGGAGGAAACTAGAAGTCTTAGGTAAAAAACATGGTTCAGTTTTAGCATCCAGCCATCAAAATCTCTTTCTTTGACTCATCTATGTAATATAATGCCAAATCATGCCTTCTGGGCAGTTTGTAAGCATTTGGAGACTTAATATTAAGCAGGAATACTATTTTACTGCCTGTTTTGGGTCAAGGGAGATGTTAATATTCTTTCTCTAAATTGGAAAGACTACAGGGATTCCATTCAAGTTCCTGGGGATCATGAACATGGTTTTAAAAAATAGCAGTTGCCTTAAGTTGATATATATAGGCAGTTAGACAGTTTTAAAAAGAACATAAATAAGATATATAGGAACAGAGTAAATGAAGACAGCATTTTACCAAACTGGATTTTTCTGTAAGGCATAACATTTTGGTAGCATTTAGCTCCTCATTTGTCAGGCAATATTAATTTTGTGCAGTATCATATAGAATGCAACAACAGATAGCCTGGCATCACCAGTAAAACTGGTAATCCTTTTCCAGCAGCTGTAGCATATAATTTCTCATTGCATTTTGGTTACTGTTTGTTTGACTTAAGTATTTTATTACTGTCTAGACATTTTAGTGCTTACAGGTTATTTTATGGGGCTAGCCTTTGCCCATATGGTAATAAAGAAGTCATTAGTTCATTTGTGTGTCAGGCACACCTGCCATGAATTTTCTTGATAAAATCCAGTCTCAAGTGTTTGGGAAAGAAAGACAGACTTGAAACAGGGAAGGGAATGGATAAGTAATCTGGAGGAATTAGAAGACATTGGAAGTAGCTCCCTATACTCTGTTGCAGGAGTGTGGAGCCACAACTATTGTAGTGTGTACCTGTCAAAATTCGCTCATCATGTGGAAACTTTGACTGCAATTATTACTAATCACACAGTGCAGGAAACAATTCAGGCATTAAACATTCAAGATGCTAATATTTCAAATCACATTAGAGCACATTAAAGTATTGTTTGACCTGTTAATTCATATTCTTGTTGAAGAAACAAATATGGCTATTATAAGGATTGCTATTATGATTTATATGAGAAATACTATATAAGGCTTTTCTGTACATAGACAGGCTGAACGACAACAGATAGAATGAAGTTAGTTTCACAATCAGGATTAATTTTTTATGTAAAAATATTAAGGTTTCAGGTCCCATATATACTTATCCAGGAAGGCATTCCATTCAGCTTAATGGAAGTTACGTGTATAGCATAGAATTGTACTGTGGATGATCTTAAAAAAAAAGGAATCAATCCACATTGAAGCCAATTAGATAAAACAGACATGATATTTCTAGGTCACACGCTTTTTGATGTGCAGCATTAGTAAAAAAAAAAGGTGACGTAACCATGAAACTTGCGAAATGCACTTTCATGGCATCTTGCTTAAAATGTATATCAGGATTGTCAAATATAGAAATGTGAACTGCCCATAAAACATAAAATGCATTAAAAACTCTATTAGATAATTAATAAGGTTGGTCTTATTTCTTAGTGCTTTTCTACCCCACATAAGCAATAACTGTACTCTGTAGGAGCAAGAAGTATCGTCTGTCTCTTGATTTTGGTTTTTTTGGGTTTTTTTGCATAGTTATAAATTTTTAATTCACATTGTCTTAAAATTTTTAAATTTTAAATTTTATCTTTTATGATCTTAAGCCTCTCAGAGTTCCCTTATTGATGGTGGGTGTATAAATGTAATAAATAAAAAGGTATGAAGTATGGCCCACCCAATTGGTATGTCCTTATGGGATCCACCATCTCAGCATCTTTGCACTGGAATAACTGAGAAAGCGCATAGTGTCTCCTCCTATGATTAAGAACCTATTGTTCCATGGTTTATGACTTGAGCAATCCAGCAAAGGCAGACATTTCATGAAAATAATAAGATTTCTACTTTTCTATTTTTAGTAAATCATTATGAATAGAATAATCATAAACAGGCGTTCTTAACTTCTCAAACATTTCCCTCCCTTCTTTCTTCCTCTTCATACAAAACAGAAACTTGGGAGAAGATCCCAAGTTCTCCCTGCCTTTTGTTAAGTTGTTTTCAAAGGATAACATAATTTCAGTAGAGGTTTGTATTGCTTACCCTTCTCTTTCCAATTCATCCTAAACTATATGTGTAGGAATGTAATTCAGCTAGTCATTCCAGCACATTGCTTCTAGTAGAAGGCCAGTGTCAATTGAATGCTTCTTTCACAGACTTCCAACCATCTGTATCTTTCTGAATAACTTGGGCTTGTATGTGTGTTCTATTATTGGAAAATAAAATAGCCAACTTGATGATGGAGATGGTGGAAAGGAAAATAACGATGGATCATGTGCCAGAATTCTACTGTAACTACTTGTACTTCCGTTTGTACACTCAGGACTAGGAACCAGATTGATCTGTTATAATAGTTATAACCTTTCTTGGAACAGAAGGTTCATCTTATTTTTACTCATGCAGTACTCATCTCCCATTTATTTAGACTTAGTGACATCTTTTATATGGGGATGTCTTGAGATTTCATACTATGCATGGTATATACATAAAGAGGAGGTCAAAGAACATGAGCAGACCCAGGAGAGATGGAGAGACAACATAAAAGATACACTATAACAGCGTCAAATAACAGTTGTTGAGGCCACCAGAAGAGGAAGAACCAGAACTTTGTATCACACTGGACACCCAAAGAGGAGGAGGAAGGAGGAGGAGGAGGACAAGGAAGATGGAGGAAGGGAGAAGAAGAGAAGCAGGAAGAGGAAGAGGGAGAAGAGGAGGAGGAGGAGAAGAGGAAGAAGAAGAAGAAGACATAAACTGTAGCTATTTGATAATGCAGCAGCATAAATAGTTGTGTATGCATTTTGTTTCATCCATGCACAGTAACACCACTTCACAAGCTGTACTAGTTACCAACTGTCTTCTGGATGCAATTCAAGGTACTGGTTGTCACATATACAATAAAAGACACTTTGTGGCTTATGGACTAGACATCTACAGGACTGCCTCTCTCTGATTGGTTCTGCCTATAAAAATAAAATTTGGCACAGTTGGCTCACTTCAGGTCTCAGTGGTGAAACAGAGGCAACTTGCTGAGCTTTGAGGACCGCTCTTTTCTGTAGCTGCCTTTTGAAAGAAACCCTTTGAAATCTGTATGGCTCTGCCCCTGTAGTGTTTTTTCTCTTTAGCTTGAAGACCTTTCCTTTTTATTGGCAAGGGTGGTGATCCAGCTTCTTGATATATGTTGCACACACTTTTTCTAACTGGTTGTTTTGATCTTCCTAATATAAGCACTTAGGGATTTTATTGTCACTTGCCAGCTAGCCTTTCCTCACTTTTAATGGCTGCTTTAGCTCTAACTGTTATATTTTACACCTATCCAGAGTTGTAACTACGATTGAGGAAATATTAAATACTTAAGTTGCCTCAATTGCAAATTAGTAAATTTTCACCAAAATAAGCAAGAAGAATCCCAATAATATGGGATGATAATTTAATTTGGGGGGAACCAAGGATCACTAAGTAGGAGAGGCAGTTTCAGATACATTGGTAGAGTTGGGTTTGGGAGAGAATGTACAGTTATCCTTGATTCTTAATTACAGTTTATATACACTAGTACATCATGTATTTTACATCTCTATACAGATAATCCTTGAGTTATGAATGTAATAGAGCCTGCCAATTACGTTTGTAACCCAAAGATTCATTAATTGTATCGTGTTAAATGAACATGATCCCTCCCTGATTTCCCCAATGCATTCGTTAATCAAATGCACAGGCTGTTGAGTGCACATGAAGTATCTCGAAGTGGGGAAGACCATGGGGGACCTAATGCTGGAACAGGCCACCTGCTTCCGACCACCTAAGGCTTCCCTCTGAAATATCTCATATGGTAGCAGCCAATCAACATGGAGCTTGTTTCCTTTGTCTCATTGGGCTGAATTGCAAGTGCCACATTGATTGGCTGCTTCTGCTATTCCAGAAGTTGTTCATTCAAACCAGCCACTCAGTGGTAAGCAGGAGGTTGCTGCGGTGCTGCCCAGGCCAGGACCAAATGAGGCATGCAGGGATGCTGACCTTGTGGCAGAAAAGCAGCAGTCTTTTACTTAAATGCTGGTGAAGTGGTAAGGATGTGGGATCTAAGAGAAACAGTAAATTAAAAGATGGCTGCTTTTATGCCACGTGGTTCAGCCTGTTCTGGAACTCTGGAGATCTTCAAAAGATAAGTGAGCAATCGGAAATGGGGTGGGGAGGAGCAAGTGAAATCCAGGAGGCCAGCAAAGCAGACCCAAGTCTGTGGAGACTAGCAGGGCAGGATAGGGGGAGGAAATTGGCAGGGGGATATTGCAGCATCTCTGGGGCAAACAATTGCTGTGGTGCTATAACATATGTAACTTTGGGACCAGGTCATAAATAATTTTTTGGGTGGAAGTCATAATTTTGAACAGTCATTAAGTGAACTGTCATAACTCAAGGAATACCTGTTCTGCAGCAAATTATGCTGTTGTCAGCAACTGAGATAGGCCAAGTCAGAAACTAGACCTTGCTAGGGGTGTGCAGCACTGCTGATCTGAGGCTGAAAAGGTTATTTAGAGCATTGACAAAATTGCTTCAGGGTGGAGTTGGTGTGCTGTTGACACTTTGGTGTGCTGTTAACACCACTTTGATTCAGATAACTGACCACAGATGCATTGAACATCACTCAGATGTATTTCTAAATACTGTGCATATTAGAATACAACCTTTACATGGATGTCTGTCTATTGCTAAGGCGCAAGCTCGAGAAATTGGGAGACACAGTATGAGGTTACACTGACTGTGCTATGCATTAACATGGAAAGATTCCAATTTCCATGGACAATTCACTTTTGTGGCTAGAAAACAAAAGCTAGGTGCTCACACTTTGGAATCATACCATTTAACCAGAAAATGAAAGGAGCTGTTCAATGCAAATTGGTCAAGTTAATGTTGCTGCAGGGAACTGAACTTTTGTGCTGATGGTATTTAAATAGTCTCAGTTCAACTTGGAAATTCACACTTCATTAAGGTAAATGCAGCAAAGGCTGATTTCCCCCTCCAGAGAAAGCAATTGTCTGTAGGAAAGGCACCAAAGGAAGATTTTTAGGCTTTAATTTGGCCATAGATAGATGAGTATGATAGCATAAACAAACAAACAAACAAACACACAGTATATTTACTTATTTACATGTATTAAATATTTTTTTGCTGCATCATTTCAGACTGTCTCAGCGGCCTACAGGAAATTAAAAACATTAAAATCTGGAGAAAGAGAAACAACAAAAAAGCCACTTTGCAACATTACAATGTATGCTATTGCTATCGTATATATTTTATAAGCTAGCATTTCTGCCGATTTTTATTTCAATTCCTCCTCCTTCTCTCCTCCACCTCTTCCTCCTCTCCCTCCTCCTCCTCTGTTTGTTTTGTTTTGTGGCAATGATAGTCATTCAAATGACATATTCATTTATAACATAGTCTGCTGTAGCCTTTACCTCATCCACCACACAAAGAGAAAGGGAAGGCATCTCTTAAGAAGAGCAGCAACCCACACAAAGTTGGGCAGAGTGGGAGAAATGAGACTGGGTATCATTAAGCCCTTTTAATTCTAAGCAGATGCCCAAGCTATCTGCATTTACGGATTGTATTTTATTTTTTTTGGCATGGAATCTAAATGAATCCTCAAAGTGGGTTTTCTCAATAGATTACAATGTATTGCTTATAATTTCCCTTCCAAATTTAACAAAGCCTTTTCATCAAAGCTACGTATATCTAGTGCCAAATTTCAGGCTTGAAACACAAGCCTGATATTTGTTCCAGCTCTGCTTTAAAAAAAAAAAAGAAAAGTAGTCATAATTTTACAATAGAGGGAGAGAGCAAGAATTTGATCGCTTTTTGCCTTCCATAATGTAACTAAAAGTGGCAAAATTCACAGTACTTGTCTTTTTCTAAACAGCAGTAAGTATTGTTTCCCGCCCCCCTCCACTTCAGTTATGCTCATGTGTGGGGGAGACATGTCAGATTTTAGACGTGCAAATATACTATCTCAGATACAATGTTCGTTATTTGTGGATTGCATTTCTTTTGACCTAATAGCAAAAGTGACCAGTGGAATATTCCCAACTTCTTGCTGATTTGTCCACTTTTAAGTGGAAAGAACTTTCTCATTTTGTGTCCCAAAGATGCTTTTTCAAAAGGCAAGTGAACTTTCTTGATTTTTTTTTCCCTTTGAAAATGTTTCACTTCTCATCCAAGATGCTTATTTTGGTTTAAACTGACTGGTGAGGAACAAAAGGATTTATATTCTTTGCAGTCAGCAGATTATTAGCACTGAGTGTCATTAAGGCCATTTGGAGCAGTGGTGGTATACTACTAGTTTGGACCGGTTCAGCCGAACCAGTTGTTAAAAAAAAAGCAGACAATCAACTTGAGAGGAGGAAAAAATCCTCCAACAATCAGCTGAGAGGAAAAAGGGGAAAAAAGCACAGGATTGGCCCACCCACCCACCCATCCTTGTGCTTTTCTCTTCTTTCTCCTCTCAGCTGATTGGCGCTGGAGGTCTCAGCTGGTGTGAGGAAAGTTGCATGCCGGCGTTAGGCAAAGCACCCCCACCAAGCCTCGCCACAACCACCAAACTGGTGTTAAAACAATTTGAATCACACCACTGATCTGGAGGTTTATCTATATCGGGGTTGTGGACTTCAACTCCCACAATTCCTCCTCCAGTCATGTTAGCTCAGGGATTCTGGGAGTTGAAGTCCACAAGTCTTAAAATTGCCAAGTTTAAAGACCCTTGATCTATATGGGGTCTCCAAACTTGGCAACTTTAAGGCTTGTGGACTTCAACTCTCAGAATTCTACAGCCATACGTCTTAAAGTCGCCAAATTTAGAGACCTCTGATCTATGTCCTTAGAGTCACCTGAATCACAGTACAAATGGGCATGGAACTTTCTTGGGACTTCTGAAAGGATTGCATTGTAAACAGGAATTGGGTGATGTTAGATCCCTTCTCCTCTGTTGAGAGAAAGCTGTTTAATTTTTAATATAGATAGTCTCTTTGGCTTCTCTTTCAAACCAGTGGTCCTTTCTGTTCAGAATGTGGACTTTGCTGTCTCCAAAAGAGTGACCCTTGCCTTTCAGATGCAAATGAACTGTTGAATCCTGTCCTGATGGGTTTATTCCCTTGTATTGTGCACAGTGGAAGAACTGTAGGTCATTCCAGAAAGAAACAGGTTCACTGATCAAAGTCTAGACTCACCACTGCAGTGATTCCTTAACTTTGATGTGTATGCCATGCTACAGGTGTGGCAGTTTGGGGCAAATGAAAATCATATCTGTCCCCAGCTTGAAGTTCTTACATTCCGATATGAGATTAGGATACTACCATGGTGCTTGCCACCATATGAATATATTGTTGCCCACAACCCTTGAACATTAGGCGAACATCAGTCAGTCTATAAGCAAAATGGCAGTAACGAATTTGTCTTTCAGAAGAAAAGAACCGCTGAGTTCTCATCAGGCTTCATCTCTATAAATTAAACAGTCTGTGTAGGGAAAAGAGATTTCCCCCTCCCCCAGATTGATACACAAGTCTGGAGGATTTTAAAATTTGAGAAATACATTGAAGTTAAGTGCTAAATTGATATTGAGACTGGACAACAAGGAACCAGTCAGAAATGTATTGAAAGAGAACATTTGGTATTTGGTGGTGATTCTTAATTTATGTATGCAGTCTGTCAGAGTGTTTACAGCAGGATTACTAGGGTGAGATAACCCAGGAGCAAAACAAAGGACACAGGTTTTGTCATTCAACAGTGGTTTGTATACAAGACTGCTATATACATACATACACGTGTTAGGCAAATACCAGGCAAGCAAACCATCTTCAACTCTACATGGAGAACTACAATGCAGATAGAACACAAGGAAAAAGATGCCCTCACATGGCCTCCCTTATATAGACAGCTTCTTAAAGCGGCAGTACTCTGTTGACTCATCCTCAGTTCATCATCTTGGTTTACAGCCTTACAGCAGCTGGTCAGCTATTTCATTTCATCATCTATTTTAAAAATAAAATCACCTCCTCCTCCAGGTAAACTTTTGCAAACCTTTTACAAACTTATAGTATTCTAGAACAGACAGAACACGCTAACTATGATTTTTTTTTTAATGAGATGAGACAAACATCCCTTTTAAAATCTGCATGATGCCTTATAATTGAAAGCTGTTGTGCTAATCACAAAGCTAATGATAAATTTGTCAGTGCAAGATATTCAAGTTAAGAAAAGATATTCCTCCTTATCTCCGAGAGAAAGAGATTTAGTGCTACACATATTTAGCCATTTGATATTTAGACAGTGAATCCTAGCAAAATAAATCTTTTAACCTATTGCCATATATATATATATATATATATATATAAACACACATACACACATATATACATGCACATATATGTAGTCCACAAGGGCAGCAATAGTCTTTGGGATAATCCTCTTGTTCCATCTCTATAATGGTTGGGCAATTAAAGGAAAACGTCCCAATGATTATATAGATATAATTAGGCACTCCATTAATTGTGGTTGTGGAAGGTAGTTTTTGCTTAGCTATATTTACAGAATCGCAGAATGGAAGGATTGCATTTGAAAGATCATCTAGTTCAATAAGCTGCACAATAACATCAGAAGTATGAGAACACATAATAGTACTGAACAATGGTACCAATGTTACTTAAAGAATTGGTACCATGTTGTCTTCTGCAGATTACTCAGAAGTATACATTCCAGGTGTTTAGTACTTATTGAAATGATTATTTTTTCTCTCTAAATTGGTTTAATATTAAAATTCTTCAAGCAGTTCATTTGAAGACAATGATTGATTGTTTTAGCAGAAATTTCTACTACTACTTGTGCTCGATATTTCATTGAGATGTGCTAATTTACTTTAAAAAGTCAAGATGTATTATCAAGGAGTAACCACTGAGATATTAGACATTGCTACTCCCATGCATGATATCATACAATTACAATTTGTAATATCTGAGTCTTATATTTCTAGTATCTTTACCTAGCATATACAATGGCCTTTCATTATATAATAGCAGTATATGTACTAAATAGTGCTATTTTAATCCTGAGGTAATTTTTGATTTGCTTCTGTGCAGGGTTGTAGATATTACATATGTTTGTGTGTACGTAATTTCTCAGCAATTATTTGTTTCTTTGTAGAGTCCAAAACATCTAAATGTGTATTATTAACAAAAAGCCATAGGAGTATTGGCTAATGGTTTTTGACTGTGTTGAATATGTGAGTTTCTTGAAGGAATTTCATTGTAATATGAACATTCATCCTTCCATCTTCATTTTTGGTACAAGTATGTATCTGAAATTGTAAATCCTCCCCCCTCCCATTATACTTTGGAACATTTATAGTTTCAATTTTTTCAATGCTCATATCAGGAATCCTAAGTTACCCCAATATCTTGCATACAGTTCCATTATGGATGCTAGCTATTGAGGTAACTTAAGGTTCCTGGTATGAAGTGCTAGGAATAAAATTAACCAATAATATGGGTAATAATATCTGACTTTTCTCAAGTAGAACTCTCTGAGTTAGATGGATTTCAATTTCCAGAATTTCCATTTAGAATTCTAGAAATAAAAATCCAAACATATATAGAGGGTGTCAGGTTAGGAACAACTAATATTATTTGTTAAATCCAAATTTATAGGCACTAATAATTTTTTAGTAATTTCTCATTTAAAAGATCTGAATAAGTGAGCAAGATTACTATGAGAATACAGTTTTCATTTTCTGAATACTTTGTCATTTTCTCCTCCTTATGCCAGTTCAATTTCTTTTCATTTCTGTTCAATGCAGCCTTCATTTCTTAATAAATTTGGTATGCGTCATTTTAGACATTTTAGACTCCAAAGTTCTAACTTGATACATAAATGACCAGGATAAAGTTATCATATTTAGATCAAGTTATGCAAATGCCTGGCTCTCTTGAGAAGCCCAAAATAGGTAAAAGAGGAAGAACATGATCAATAGTAAGATAGATGGGTTTGACTATAGTGGTTATGGATGTCCCATTGGAAAATCTGAAGTGCTAGATTGGAGATAGATAATCCTGGAGGAGTTTCTCAATGTCCTTCTAAGAGTTGACATGGATTTGAAATGACCTTATCATTTCAAATACTCTTCCTAACAACTTCTGATCCATATCTTTACATCAATATCTACTCATTTATTCTGTAATGGATCTATCCCAACATTTCCACTAAGGTTAACTTAAATAATAAATGCCAAGGTGGGTATATCTGCATTTGCCCAATGCAGTTTTATACTGGTCTCCTGTTGCTATCCTTCACCCTTTGGAAATGAGTTCAATCTACTTTGCTTCTGGCCTTTTATTTATTTTCATTTTTAAATTAATATTTTAAGAAGGCATTGTTACCTTTGAAGCAGAGTTTTCCCAAAGTTTCAATTTCAGTTTTATTACAAGATGGGCAATACAGTGCCAGATTCTATACACATACAGTATAAACAACACAAATTCCCTCAGAGAAGCATAGTGTTGCCCATTTCAACATCTATATACAAATTAGACTTTCTCTATTTGCTGGCTGTTATAGCAACAAAAATTTGTTTCAGTCAAAGTGATTAAAAAAGAAGCAGCTATCTACATCATAGACCAATCGTAAAGAAATTGTTGTCTTCTCAAAATTGGCAACAAATATATAGCTTTCTCTTCCTGTTTTTCCTTTTTAAACTACTGTAGTATCCTGAGGCAAAGTTATTCTGCAAGTATATTATCATCCTAAAGAAATAGGTAACTGAAAAATCTACTAAACAGCACTGCAAAAAAAGAGAGGAAGATACGTTTCTGCATCACAAAATGAGAAAATGCCCTGAAAAACACACACACGCACAAACAGGCATCAAAGAGCAACTTGAGTGCATCTCTTTTCCAAAATAATCTTACAGGTTGGTTCTGTGAAAATTGTTGCTGCCACATAAGCAGAAATGTGTAGTGTCGAAGAATCTCTCCTTCCCTTAGAACTTCTCACAGTATGAACATATTGTGTCAACTCTTCATTTTGCCATATCTCCAAACCATGTATGAGAGAAATTTAATTTACTTTTAGCTGTTCCAATTTTAAAATAATATGTTTTTCCCCTTAGGCCTACAGCACTTTAGGGCAGTTTCTAGTGTGAGTAAAATCTGATGCGTTTCATCATTTATTTGGAAGTGAAACAATCAAGTGATTCAGAGTAGATAGGAACAGCATGGTGCCTATTGGCCCCTTTAGGCTGGAGCAGCACATCTCTGCACAGTAATATTTTATGTTGTTAGACATTATACCTGCTTAGGCATCCAGTGCTGGACTTATATCAGGGAAATCTGAAGTTAAAGCTATGGTTGATTTTGGACTAATCTGCGTTTCTCAGCCTAAATTGTTTTGTCAGATAAAATGGCAATGGAAGTCAAATACATAAGCTTATCTTGTTGAAAGAGTAGCAAGATTGGTAAAAATAAATAAATTTTATTTAAATCACTTTTACCTCAGCTTCAGCTTATGGATCAATTTTTAAAAATTTCAGTTTATCCTCAGTTTTTAATTTAAAATACATGATTCCATTGGGGAAAAAATGAGAAGTAAGAAAGCATATTAAAGCTGTGAACCAGCAGGACATTTCAGTAGCCTGATAAAAAATTAACTACAAAGGTTAGATAATTAGAAAAGGAGTCAAAACCAACTGATCTTTTACCATACTCCATGGAATAAATGTTCCTTTGTCCTGACACCCTTTGCTGCAGAATTAGACCGTGAAGGCAAAACTGCTTATTGGGAGACCATTTTCTAAAATAATCTAGGGTGTGAGATAGCTTTCTCTATGATATCAGATTTAAACCTGAAAATTTATGAGTGTTAAATTTATTATAGGACTTTCTACTCCATAAGTTCAAGTGGCACATTTTTTCCTTTATACAACTGCCCAAATAACACAATTGTACAGATAGGAATACATTGAAAATATAACCCACCCACCCCCAATGACAGCAAAGCACTCTAGACACTGTTGTAGCACTGTTAGATACAGTTGAAGATCACACAAACAACATATCCAGGGTGGAATTCTACCAGTTAGGACTGCATCAGTCAAACTGGTTGTTATGATCTCTGTAGTTCAGAGAACCAGTAAATTGGGCCTCTGGCTGGCCCCGCCACTCTCCACCCACTTCTCCATTGCCTGCCTGTCAGTCCTTATCTCGCATACGTGACATTGCACGCATGTGCAACACTGCTGCCTGCTCTTGCGTGCTCTCCAGGCCAGCTATTGCTGCCTGCCTTCCACTGCAGCCCTGCTTTTACTGGTCTTCCTAGATGAGTGAGGCTCTGCAAGCCCTGGTCGCCTTCCCCCCCACTAGCTTTTTGCTGCCACTGCTGGTTGTCTTCCCCCCCCACTTGCCTTTTGCCGCTGCCACCAGTCGCCTTTCCCCGCACTTGCCTTTTGCTGCCACCGTCGGTTGCCTTTCCCCAACCACTTGCCTTCCACTGGGGAACACGTGGAGAGGCTCATATAGGCTCTGGCCAGGTCAGCGGCTTCTTCTCTCACCTGCTGCTGCACAGCAGAAAGCTTCCAAGTCCCCCCTCTCATTAGAAACAGCTCCTGGGCAAGCAGAGAAGCAAGCCAGGTTTAATCCTACTTCTCTCTGCTTGCCCAGGAGCCATTTCCAATGGGGGGAATTCAGAAGTTTTCTGCTGTGCTGGGAAACTCTTGCTCTCCCAAAAACAGCAACAGGAAAGAACACGTGGAGAGGCTCGTGTCAGCAAGGCACCCCTTGATTGAGTCTGGGATAGATGACGGCAGCTGCAGGGAACAGAGCCTGAAAGCCCCGATGCACCACTTCCGGGAGTGGTCCCGGAAGCCCTGATGCTGCCAGAATCACCATTGCCGCTTCGCTGCTCTGCATTCCCCCACCCCCTGCAGGTATGGTGAGCGTGGCCCTGTGCCAGGACAGGTAACTGACCGCCTCAATTGCTGCTCCCACTGACTGTTTTCCATGCCAAGAATGGAAGCAAGAGAGAAAGAACAGCCCTCTTGGTACAGAGAAAAGTCGCAATTTCTCCCCATATTCCTCTCTCCACGAGAAGCACCTTTAAACTTAGCGTCCTTCACAAATGATGAGGAGGGGATGAGGAATATGGGGAGATGCACAACTTTTCTCTGCGCTGAACTGCTCTTGCCAGTGACTCCAGACTGTTTTGCCCACCTAAGACTAGATCAACTTTGCTGGCTGGAGAATTCTGGGAGTTAAAGTCCACAAGTCTTAAAGTTGCCATATTTGGGGACCTCTGGACTAGATTATCAAGGAAGAGAGTAACATACAGCAGATGCCTAGCAAAATTTAGTAATATTGCAGATTGGTTGATTACATTGAAATCAGGTGCAAGATAGTGATGGTAGGTAAATGATTGGGCAGTTTAGCTTGGTATTTATTCCAGTAGACTGATTTTAAAAAGCTAAACAGGATCAGACCTGGTAAGTACTTGGCTGGGAAGCCAACACAAAATAGGGTATGGGGAGGAATTGGGTTGGGAAGGAAAGAAGGAAAATAGGATAAGATAACTTTTATTGACTTTTTTTACTGTAAGTACACTGGCACACATTAAAAGTGAAATATATATACATATCCAAACATATACATAACACACATATACACATGCCACACACACACACACACACACATAAAATCATTGCCCATTTTGAATACATAGCGGAAAGGAAGAAAATGTATTGGATACATATACACAAATGTGTGTGAAAAAAACTGCAAAGGAATAGAATTATAAAAAAAATCAGCTTCCAATCTTAGCAGTTATAGATGAGAGAGAGAAATAAAAATGAGAAACAGAGAGAGGGAGAAAGAGAAAGAAAGATGAGGAAGAAAGAGAAAGAGATGAAAGAGAGAGAGATGAGAAAGAGAGAGGGAGAAAGAACTGACAGAGATACCTATTTAAAAGAAAGTAGAAAGAAATGCTCTTTGAGTGTTTAAGATTGCAGACCCCTGGGTTAGGCAAACACCATGGTTGTTAAGTGAACCTTGTGGTCATTAAGCAAACACTGTTGTTAAACAAGTCCATTTTCCCCAATGGGCATTTTTAACCGGAAACCAGAATGAATTGTTGGAAACTGGCAAAAAACATAGAAAACCTCAATCACAGGACTGTGTGGGATGTTGTAACTGGTCATAAGTGTGTGTGTGTGTGTGTGTGTGTGTATGGCTGTCAAAACACCAAAAGCAGGTCAGGTAGCTCTGGGGAGGTCAGTCATAAATTTGAACACTTGCTAAGCAACTGGCCATTAAGTGAAGACCACTTATATTTGGTTTGCCAGTCACATGGCCACCTAGCTATGCCCACTTTAGTCACATGGCCACCTAGCTATGGCCACCCCAGTCACATGACTACCTAGCCATACCCAATCAGGAAGCCACGCCCACCCAGCCACATGGCCACCAAGCCACACCCACAAATTAGACCACGCCCATAGAACCGGTTGTTAAAAAATTTGAATCCCACCCTTGAACATACCCCATTCAACTATATAAACTAGATTACCTAACAACTCACCCCCAGTCCTGGGAATAAATCCTAGCTTTTTAAGGCTAAAGCTTTCTGACATCAGATATCCTTCATTGCCTGACAAATATATGCTGCCATGAATGTAAGAAAGAGGGATCTTTTACAAGCAGTTGTATAAATACTTGACATTTGTTTTTTTTTGTTTTTGTTTTTTTGTTTTGACAAATAAGGCTGTCCCAGCTGCCAGCAAGGATTCAGGGGCTTAGCACCCGAAATTGAGAACAATTTAGAGATGCACTTCTAAGAACTGTCCTAACTACAGGGTAGCATTTTTACAAATTGGACCTCAAAAGCTCATACAATTTGATTGCCAAAAGAGAGGGTCATGAAGATTTATTTGGCTTTGATTCTCACTATGGGAATTTTGAATACAAAATAATACCCTAAAGATTAGCAAGTAGCCCACTAGTCTTTCATTATGAATCATATTTTCCTTGTTTTTCTGAACAAGTTTTTGATTGTTTATTTAGGCCATTTGCTGACTTATTCTGAAGCATCCTGTGTCCCATGCTGTTCAAGTAGTTCTTTAATGCATTCATGACTGCAATTTGAACATGAAATGTCCTTTTGATTTCCAGAATTGGAATATTTGAGATGTTCTGTTTCCTGAAAAGTTATTCAGAGTGATCCAGCCAAGGCAGCAGCCAGAAACCAAAAAAACATGTTTTATTATTCTTGTCTATTATCCACCATTGTGGACTCAGAAAATGTAGCTTTCCTCCTATGGTTTGTCTGCTGTGTGAGACTCTGTGAGAATTTTCCTAAATGATAAAGTCGATACTCTGTGCAATAGCACAAATCATCTGGGTGAACTTGGGGAGTTTACTCTGTGGGATCTACAATGTCTTGTCCCTTCACCTTCTCTTGGGAATAGGAAGCCCTATTCAAAGCAGTTAGAGTTTAGAAAACTCTATTTCAGATTGGATATAAAGCTCCACTTGTTGTTTGCCTAATTATCCAAAGGTAAATGGCAAATGGACAAAACAACACAGTGTTTCATAGGTTAATGATCAAGACTGGGACCAGTTGTTAAACAAGACATCACATGACAATGACTTCAAATTTTACTGTTTGCTTCTCCATTGACCTTGCTGGTCAGAAGCTGGCTGTGAAGCTCACAAATGGTGATCACATGACTGAAGGACACTGAGGCAGTCAGAAATGCCCACTGGCTGTGAAGCACCTGAATTTTCTTCATGTGAATGCAGGGATGTTTTGTTGGTCATAAGTGCAAGAACCAGAAAAAGTTATTTTTTTCAGCACTATTGTAATTTTGAATAGTTGTTAAACTATTGTGAGTGACCCCACCCCCCAATAAGAATACTTCATTTGTTCTGACTCTAAGGAATAAGGAAAGGTATTGGAGAGAGGGGCTTGGTTTGGAAGAGAGACAGAGATAAACAGTTACACAATAGATAGATTGTAACTTTCCTGTTGTATGCACTGCCCCTCGTGCACTGAAATTCCAAAAAGATGCTCTGTATCAAATTCTTCCTTCATTCTGCTGAAAATTAGAAGGAGGGGCATTTTCCTGAGGATTTAGTAGAAAGGTGGGCTTCAAGAATTTTAGCAAAAAAAGTTGCTGGGTGGGCGTGGGTGTGGCCATGGTGGGTGCATGGCCTCGTCAGCCTCTTGTACCATGGCAAGCGGGTTGCCCTTCCTGGACTCCGGAGGCTTCCCTTGAGCCTCCAGGAGGGCCTCCCTGGGCTCTGGAGGCTCTCTGGAAATGGGAAACATTTCCAGCCTTCCTGAACTTCCAGGAGGACCATTTTTGCCCTCCCAGAGCCTCCGTGCATGCCCAGCACTTACCAGCATCCAAAACTGGCCATGTGGGGACTTCTGGAAGGAGAGGGTGGACCAGCCAGGAGTGGGATTTGAGGGTTCTCTGAACTGCACAGAATTTTAGCTAGGGGCTCTCCCAAACCTCTGCGAACCCCCAGCAGCCCACCCCTGGAATGCCTCATCTTTTTATTGCTCCAGAGAGAGAAGGAAGGGAAAATATCCTCCAGTTGACTACAAGCAGAGGATACTTCCAGACTCAGAGGAAATAGAAATGGAAAATAGAGAAATGACAGACTTGAGACTAATGAGGCAGGAACCAGCATTTACTCGGTTGGAAATGGCGTTTCTATAAACTTTAAATAAATACCCAACCTGAAAGCTACTAAACACGATACCAAGAATCCATTTATTTAGAAGGGCAGGAAGAAAAAAAAGTTAAAAGAATTTAAACTCTTGAGACTGTATTAAAGCTCTGACAACTTTGCACTGCAGTAAACAATAAATTTTGTGTGTGTACGACTTCATGGATATCTACATTCTCTCCCCCCCCCCCCCCCAATCTGCTCAATCATTGTCAGCCATCTAGAGTCTCTGAGACTCTGGTGGCACACACATTTAATGAATGATTGTTGCTATATTCTAAAAGTGAGGCTCTGGTCACATAAAGCTGAGAAGTTGAGCTTAAAGGTGAAGTGTCTGGTGACCGAGCCAAGGTTCAAAGCTTGTCCCTTTTTATAGATGTTAACTATTTATCACACGTCCGATTAAAAGAACTTAGAAAAAATATGTACTGGAAGAATTGCAACAAAAATGTATACAAGCATTTATTGCAGACTTTTTGTTATCGTGTACTTCGATGTGGAACAACCGCTGAACAAAACTTGCAAAGACTAAATGGAGAATCTGTCAGAGTAAAAGCAATAATTTGCTGAACCTTCATAGTGCTTGACTGACAAGCTAAACACAATATGATCTTTCAGTCTCTATCTCGAGGAAGCTGACCTCACCATATTATCCAATCTGTCAAATACAAAGTGCCTATATTGAGCCATTCATAAACAATATTAGCATATAGTGGTATAGCTAGTTCTTGACTTATGACCTCAGTTGAGACTGGAATTTCCTTCACTAGTGATAGGGCATGATGACATGAGATTGTGCCACTTAGCAACAGCAATCCCAACACTCCTTGTTACTTTTTGGCAGTAGTTTGCTCTCCAAGCTTGTTTCAATTTAGTTTCTGAACATTTCGTTACCAGACTAGGTAACAACATCAGCAAGATATTCTTGTCCTATTCTCCTTAGCTTATAAAATGTCTTGTGTGCCAGCGTGGTCAGTTGGTCATGTGATTGGTTGTTTTTTTGGAGCTATATTTTAAATTCTGATCAGCTGATTGATTCTCTTGTGGAATGGTCTGGTTTCTTACATAATCTTATGCTGGATCTAGATCAGGGGTGTCAAACTTGTGGCCTGTGGGTTGGATGCGTCATGCACCGGCCACCCCCACCCCCATCTTAGTGAAGGGGGAAAAAAGTTGCGATACGTCATATGACTGACAATGTGACGATGCAAGTTTGACACCCTTGATCAGCAGGTGGGATTCAAATAATTTAACAACCAGTTCTCTGCCCTAATGATTTCTTCCAACAACCAGTTCACCAAACTTCTCAGAAAGTTAACAACCGGCTCTCCAAAACTGGTGAGAACTGGCTAAATTCCACCACTGCCCTTGATCTAGATCAATGTGCTTGTTTAATTGCTCCTTTGTTACTGTCACTCCTTGTTACTGTCAATAAGCGAATTCCATGTTCATTAGACACGGATCTATTCCAATAGAAGTCATTCTGGATTGCTTCCTCCCAACTCTGAGCCTCAGGTAAGTAAGGGACTGCCTCCAACTCCCCCCATCTTTCTCAAACTCTGCCCTTTTGGCTGTCCTGCTCTCTGTTTCGTGGGCAAACATGGCTCTGGGGTACTTGCCATACTATAGCAGGGGATCTTCTTGGTGTGCTACTATTTTGGAATTGCAAGAAGCTCCTAAGTTGTAGTGCAGCATGAAGCTGCAGGCCACCCTTGGAAGCAGTGGTAGGGTTCAAATTTTTTTACCACCAGTTCTGTGGCTGTGGCTTGGTGGGCGTGGCAGGGGAAGGATACTGTAAAATCTCCAATCAGAGGTGGTATTTGCCAGTTCTCTGAACTACTCAACATTTCTGCTACCGGTTCTCCAGAACTGGTCAGAACCTGCTGAATACCACCTCTGCTTGGAAATCTCAGCAGCTCCCAGCTTCTCCTAGCAGCACAGCACAAAATCATTACATCCCTGGAAACTGTAGATTTGTCATTCAGACTGCAGATGGAAAGGAAGCTGCTGAAAAACTGACCTGAGAGACTCTCTAAATACAGAGGGTGGAGTTTAAAAGTAAATGACTGAAAGACACAATGGTAGTTGCAATCCAGAAGTAGCAAAGCTAAGCAGCAAAAATGTAACAGTTTCAGAAGTTTAAAATGGATTTTTTTTTCTAAGGATGATGTGTGAGTCTCATTACCCTGGATAGAGAAAATCCTGAATTTTGGGACAAGAAAAATGAGTAAGAGCTGCAGTTAGCTTATCTGTAGAGGGTAATCAGCAGATTAACATAAGAGAAAATACAGCTGGGAAGTATGGAAATGTATGCAGAAGCTGTATGAGTGGGCTAATTTAAACAACAAATTGCATCTTATATGAAAGCTTTATAGTATGAAGTTGCAAGAATCCTAAGAAATGCAAAATCATTTGAATTTGATCCTATATATACTGTAGAAGAACTTGGAAGCATGGGAAAAGGAACAAAAGGTGTATCACTGTTTTCTTGCTGCATTCCTTGCTGGAAATATATAGCTCTCTATTACATACCCTAGAATAAAGACCAAAATGTGAACTCTTGCAAAATTTTGTGAGAAGCCAACTGATTGATGAATTTGAGCAAAGGATGGAAAAGACAAGAAAACAAAGACAAGGAAGTTTCCTGACTGAGGAAGAGAGAATGAAAAAGACAAAATCCTGCTATTTTTCATTGCAAGAAAACAAATTCCCTAAAGAAAGACCGCTCAGTCTGGAAGGCAGAAAAAAATTATAACTAGTGAAACATACAGAAGGTCATCAAGTGAATGCATCAAGGCAACCACAGGTGGCGCTGTTTCAAAATGGTGTATTGTCAAATGGGGCACTAGCTACACAACTAGCCAAAAAAATTTGCCTTGATGGATGAAAGGGTCAAAAGTATAGTTTATCTAGCAGATGGTATTAAATACCAGATTCCAAAGATGTATCATAAATGCCAAAGCTATAAACAGTTTCTTGTCTGTAAAATGCCTGGCTGAAAATGGCTACATTCTTCCCCCCAATAATGTTTAGCAATAGCAATAGCATTTAGACTTATATATCACTTCACAGTGCTTTACAGCCCTCTGTAAAACAGTTTACAGAATCAGCATATTGCCCCCAACAATCTAGGTCCTTATTTTACTGACCTTGGAAGGATGGAAGGCTGAGTCAACTTTGAGCCGGTGAGACCCAAACTGCCAAACTGCTGGCAGCCGGTGATCAGCAATAATGGCCTGCAGTACTGCATTCTAATCACTGTGCCACTGCAGCTCTTAAATCATATACAATTGAATGGAATGACATAGGATCAAATAAAAAATATTTTACCAATCCAGCATTGAAGAGACTGCAATGAACCAGTCCTCATCCAACAAAGAAGACACAGTGAAGTATTGGGTATAGGTCTGGGACAATCCAAAATAACGCAAGAATGCAACTTGGATAAGTATAAAAAGAAACAAAGACAGATAAAATGAAAAAAAAATCAGTAAGAGCAGAAATGGTAGCGAAAAGAGGAAGGAAGATCAAATATTTATCAACATCCTACAAAATAGAATTGCTTTTGTTTTGGTTGTAACATCTGAATTATTTACATCCATTCCTTGCCAAGCTGTACTTCAAGGAAGTAAAATTGAAAATTGTTTAATATCTGGCAAACTACCTAATAATGAAAGATCTAGCAAAAGGGGTAACACCAGGCAACTATAGCCCAATTACCTGCTTACCAACAACTTTCAAATTGCTAACTGGCATGATAGCCAAACAGAGGAGAGACAAAAGATCAAAGACAAAATTGACAAGAAGATTTGGGAAAACTGTAAGAGAAGAAAGACCAACTTGAATGTGGTTTGGATGGGTTACAAATAGGAATTCAAACCCCTGCCATATAATGGATAACCAAGTGCCTAGGGAAAAAAAGGAGTCAGTAGAAACATCAGAAGTTTTGTGCAAAGATCAATGGCACAATGGACGGTATGGGTGATAGTTGATGGGAATAGAATAGGAGAGATTAACATCAAGAGAGGAATCTATCAAGAAGCTTCACTGCCATCACTATTGTTTGTCTTTGGACTGATTATTCTGCATATAAAAACGTTGTTCAGCGCTATTCAATTATACAGTGAATGTGCTGCAGTGGAGTTTGGAGTCATCCAGGCAGCAATGTTGACTACTTAGCAAGGAAAATAGGTGTGTGTGTGAAATGTTGCAAATACACCAAACGGTTGAAAAAAAAGCAAAGGCCATTGAGGAAATATCTGAAGGAAAGTGAAGAAGATTCACAGAAGCTAGTACACCATGAAGGCTTATTGAATACCAGAGAGACCAAACTGGCTTTTAAGAAATGCCAAATAAAGAACAGAGAAGGCAAAGTATTATATGGCCAGTACATAAAAAATAGCAGGCAACCAGGTAGCATCAAGACCTAAAATGATTAGACCAAGAAAGTTGAAGAAAAAGACAGAGGGTCAAATTCTGTCTGCACAAGATTAAGCCTTAAAAACAAATGCAAATAAAACCAGCAACGGGCAGCAAATGGCATTTCTGCAAAGAAGATGAAGAAAAAGTGGACCACCTAGTTAGCTGCTGTAAGAAGATCACATAGACTGATTGCAAACAATAGTATGACAAAGTAGCAGCAATGCTGCATTGGGATATCTGCAAGAAATACCACCTTCCTGCAAGCAAGAACTGGTGGGACTTAGAGAAAGTACTTGAAAATGAAGAAATCAATTTGTTCATGGACTTTAGAATTCAAACAAGCAAGCATCTGCCATAAACATTCCAGATCAAACAATTGTTGGTAGAGAGACAAGAAAAAGTCTAAATAGTGAATGTTGCAGTACCTAGAGACAGCAAAATAGAAGAGAAAGAATGGAGAAAATCAGAAAATATAAAAACCAGTAAATAGAAGAACAACAACTGTGGCAAAAGAAGCAAATATATGCCAATAGTACTTGGGTGCAATCCCAAAAACATCTGAAGCACCATTGGAACATCACTGGCATTGACAACATTATCTGTCAATTGCAAAAGTCCAGTTTACTTGGAAAGCTTACATCCCATGACAATATCTTTAATACCATGAAACAACAACATCTCAGGCAGTGAAATGTATTCAGTTTGTTTTTATTTCTGGATTGCTATCCAGAAAAAATTGCTATATTATTGCAAAATATTCACAAATGTAAGGAATTATGAGGTATGATCACTGCCTTGGATTATTTATAAAAATAATAAAGGTGAGGTAAAAATAGTTTTAAAAAGTAAAGAGCTTTGACCATTTTTAATAAGTGTAAAAATTCGGTCTGCATACAGTTATAATCTCTTTTCTATTTCAGACATAGATATACTTTGAATGTCTCTAATGTGTTGAATAAGAAAGATATTCCAATGCTGAATTATTTAGAAGAATAATCCAAAGACATCCTTGATCATAATTGGTGGGAAAATAATGTGATTTGTAATAACTCAAGCAAAAGGACTTAAATTTTGATCTGGGAAATAAAAGTTAAAGAAATCATTTTTTTTCATAACATGTTCCAAAACCTTAATCTGTATCATATCAAAAGCTTTCTCCAAATCCACCTAAGCCTCTACAAGTGTTTCAAGATTCTGACTGCATTGCTAAAATATCCACTAGTAATCCAATATTATCAGAGATTTGATATCTTTTCACGAAACCAGGTTGTATCACTGATAGTAACACCTGCAATTTACATGCTAGATGCACCCAGAAATTAAACTATATTAAAACAAATACATTGGGTGATAACCTGGCTCAAATCAAGAACACTTTGGGCAGACCCTCTATTGTAGTGCTCGAAATTTGTTTTCACTATTATGTCTGTAAGGAAGTATTTCTGAAATACAGTAGAACCTCAGATGACGACTGTAATCCATTCCATGAATTCAGTCATCACCCGATTCGGTCATGACGGAAGTATATGTGCGTAAAAAAAATACAGCACGACGCAAAAGGGCAAATCGATGCAGTTGTGTTTAGTCCCAACCGAGTATTTGTTCACGACCAGAGGTAAGAAAGTTTGGTGGTCACCCAATTTGGTTGTGAATGGAAGCGTTCATGACCAGAGTTCTACTGTAGACTCATATATGCCATGTGTTCATATGTGAAGTACAACAAACCCAAAGTATGAAAACCAGCCCCAGACAGAATGTAACATCTTTCTCAATCTCTCCACGCTCTTAACTGGGTAAGATTATGCATATTTTGATGGTAGGATTATACTGAAATTTCAGACTTAGAATTTATAAAATGGTAGGCTCGCTAGTTACTATATTGTACATGATTTCATTACTTTGTTGGTGTATTAATGGTCCTTTTTGTCAATCTCTTGCTAAAAAGAAGCAAATACTTCTTTCTTGCTGTCTAGGGAATTTATATCTCATGACTTTTTTCTCTGTAAGGGCATTAACTTATACTTTAATGTGAATAAAAAGCAAAGATCACCAGTTTCCATAATCAGCATAGTATTGGTTACATCATTTGTCCATGGTTCTCAATGATCACTACTCATTACAATCCTGGATGGAAGTTGCAATGATTTCCTTCTATGAAACAATGCTGAACCAGATAGAAATATTTTCTTTTTAAATCTAAATTCTAAATGCAGTTATATCTTATTTACAAGTACCCTGAACTAAAGACCTAATATCTAACAGTCGCCATCATTTTATCAGCATGTATTATAACCATTACCATTATTTATTTTAACCCTAGTCTATCAAATACAAAATGGAAGGGCAGAGTCATTCATATTTGTGTATTTTTTAAGCCACATTCACAGAAATTCCACATATGTTTCACTCGTATTTTCTATGGCAAAACTAAAGAATCCAATCTTAGAACCTAAGGATTTAAATCATGTCCCAAAGGGACAAAAAAAAAAATAAATCCAGATAGAATTAGGGACCCAAGGAACATATGCTACAGGAAATGTTTAATGATCTCATATCTGTCAACCATTTTATATGTCCTATCCATGTGGACTTTGAAGATACAGGATGGAAAGAGTATTGACTCGATTGAACTATGATGTTGAAGAAAAACTCCTGAAATTACTATTGATAGCCAAGATATGGATGAATCATGGAACAAATTAACCCAGGGTTTACATTTAGGACCCAAATGCACCAGGCACCAGGCTCAAATTATCCTGCTTTGGAGAAATATGCAAAGACCTAGTTTCCTGGAGAAGGCTGTGATGCTGGGAAAGATGGAAGGAAAGGATGATGAGCAGAAAAGTAGAGGGACTTGATCATACTAACAATAAATGCATCCTCAGAAAAGCTGAAAAAAAGCAGGTTACGGATAGATCACCGTGCAGAAAACCTATCTATGCAGCTCCTAAAAGTTGACACTGATCAATCAATCATAATAAATAATATTCATTTAAAAAAAGAATAATATGAATCAATTATTTTGCAGAACCGTATAATAGTTCCCAAAATCCAAAACTTCTGCTTTTCAAATGAGGTACATGTAACAATGATCAGTATTCAGTATTCAGCCTATGTTCTAATCTCTGCCCATTTCCCCCTTCTTGAATTTTGCAGAAAAAAAAGCCAATTTATTTCCCTCTCCTGGGCCAGGTGGATTACTGGCTACGCACACTGAAGCAAGGAAGGCGGAAGTGTGAGGATATTTTTCGATGATATTTCTCTTCTTTCAGATAGGCAGAAACTATTTAAATGTTGCACTTCATGTCAGCAGTTGTCAACCGTCAATGCGGGGTAGGGATTGGGCACCCCAGGAAATCAAAGCAAACTCAATTATCTATCTGCTGACAATGACAGAACCATTTCATTCCCTGGCTCGTCACAGAATGTGAAGGGGGAAAAAATTAAAAGCGTGAACATTTTTAATGAGAGCAATTATTGAATCATCAGTCACACAGTCCATCTGCTTCAGAGCATTCCGGTGACGAGTGAAATACTGAAATACTGCATAGCCTTGTGGCATGTATAGAACCACATCCACATTCTTTGAGAAAGCACTAATGATATTCATATATCATGCCCATCACTTTCACTCACTTACAGTTCTCTCTTTTTTTTGCTGGCTTTGTTATATTAATTGCTAATTTTGCATTTTGACACCAACTTGGTGGAAATGTGCTAGCAGTAGCAAACCCACAGATAAGAGCTCGCTGTGCTGACGTTAAATAGAGGCAAATGTAATGTTCAACTGGAGAGATAAATGGATGCAGAATTTATCTCCAGTGTTCCGTTTAGCAAGGAATTCTGTGAGCGAAAGATCTTACACTGACTGGATTTAACTTTTTTTTTTTTTACTGTGCCTGATAGACTTAATAATCCATTTGGTGCACACATTCCATTATGACAGTATGTCAATGAAGAGAAAAGGACTGTTCTGTAGAATTCAAAAACCTTTGCAAACAGGAAAGACATAGGAAGAGAAAGGTTTGCAATATATAGAAAGTAAAGGCATTATAGATAACAATATAAAAATAGTTTGTCCCTTCTAACTGAAAGGCATCCTCAAATATTACAGAAAGGGAAGGTTTCAATCTAAATCCAGAGTGTGTTTGTGTGTATGTATGTATGTATGTATGTATGTATGTATGTCTGTATATATGTATGGTATTTAGATTTCTTCGGGTATTTTCCCATGTAATATTTATTATTACTAATAATATAGTAATAAATATTATTATTAAATATTACGTGGGAAAATACCTGAAGAAACCTAGATACCATACATATAAATACCCGTGAAAACATAAGAAAACATATATGTGTGTGTGTGTCTGTCTGTCTGTCTGTCTGTGTCTCTGTCTTTGTCTGTGTCTGTGGTTTTTGAAAAACATGCTGGATTGTACTGAAAAGAAATACCATGTACAATAGGCAAGCAGACCACTTCAAATTTCTACTTACAAAAATCAGTTGAGAATAACCCAGGCACAATACTACAGTATTCGTAACATCCTATTATTTGTGAAACCTATGACATTGAAGTGAAAGTAAGCAACAAAACATTATAATGATGTAGAGTGCTGTTTAAAAGTAAAATGAAAATAATATTCTTCATTCAGGATCTGTAAATAATGTGATAGAGACAGTTAGAAGAGAAACAACGAAAACCAAACTTCTTTTCAAGCATGGAAATCCTTTCTCTTGTAACCCTGCATAAATCCAGGCAAAAATTGACTTGTGGAATAATACAATTCACAGCATCCAGATTAAAAGTTGGCCGGTGAATTAGAAGCTGCTAATTTTGAATTATTCATTTTGTCCACCCTTAACATTAATCCCAACATTAGAATGAAATGCATAGAAATCTGATGCACGGTAGTGAAATCTTCTCAGTGACAAAAAATATGGAGAAAGTTATTGTTTTGTTTTGTTGCATTACAATGCTATATATCATTACTTTCAATTTCAAATTCAGCATTCTAGATAAAACAAGCCGAAACAGCTGAGCTACTGCCTGGTGTTATCAGTGGCATCCAGGTTGAAGCCAATCAATATGCTGCTAACTTTCGCCTTTTCCTGTCCCCATTGATGTGTTGTAAGCTAACATTGACAATGATTAGTATTAGGGCTGAGTGGCATGCTCAAGTGAGCGAAAAAATTAAGAAAGATGTTGTAGCTGCTACCTTTGCGAGAGGAAATTAAAGCCTACCTATGACGATAATCCACCCCTTTGATTTTTTTGAGTGAATTTTAAATCATGTACATTCATATTATATGGATATGGTATTATGAATATTATAATATATTCACATTATATGGCCCTGGGTTTCTTGCCGCAATAGCTGTAGTGATTCTTCATTTTGTCCATCTCTGACCCAATCTCTATTGCCTTTCACAAGCCAGAAGTTGTCTGTAAAAACCTTTTGTCTGCTTCTGACAGCTTCTCATATAATTTAAAACTGATTTTCCGGGATTCAGAATTGTACAGAGACACACACAATTTACCTTGCTGTTCATGGAGGGAAAGAAAGTTTGTATAATTGCCTAAGCAAATCGTGTTAACAAGTCAACATATTATCACTCCATAGCAGCATATTCTAAAAGAAAGAAGAAAATACATAGATTCAAATGTTATATCATGAACAAATTTCAAGGACACACCAGTAAAGATATACCAGACTAAAACTTCATAATATTCTTCATTAAAACATGCAATATCCAAACTAGAACAATCAATCACTTTAGCAAAAGAGAAATTTCTGCCACTATCCCAACCTTAACTCTAACCCTAGGAAAGTGAGACTGAAGCCACTTTGGGTCCATAGCATAGGAACCATACAGGAAAGGGTATCAGCTCAGTTTCTGGCAGGGAGGTTATCTTCAGAAGGTCTCTGGTCCTGGATAAAGCAAATTCATACTTAGAAACATATATAGTCAAGCTCTATTAGCAGAAAAGTGGGACATGTCCCTCAAAATTTTTTGCATATCTGTTATGCCCCTGTCGCAGTCTGAATCTGTGGAGGAAGAGGAGCTGGGACTGGAGATGATGGAGATGAAGAGGGGCAGCTTTGTTGGCTTGGGAGGAATGTGGGGATGAGCAGGCCAAGTCAGTCCAGGGACCTTCAGGATTGCGACAACTTGTAGGCAGGGAGAAAGGAGAGACAGGATGACCAAGAGAGATTAAGCACTGAACATGAGAGACAGAAGTCAGGCGATAAGCAAGGACTACCCTCTCTTGATCCTCGAGAATGGAGAGTGGAGAGAAGGCAGGAACAGCGCAGGCTGACCTGACAACTCGGGAGGAGACCACCCTGCTCTTCTTCACAAGGCACACCTGGAGACTGAGATTTAAGGAGAACCCTGTGGGCGTGGTGTTTGTCAAGAACAAACACTGAATTCATGGAGTGTTGTGTGTCATTGCCAACATTTGAAGTTTCCTGGACTCCTTGTTTTCTTTCTTGCTTCCTGGATTAATTTCCATGTTCCTTTGCTTCCTGGACTTATTCCCTTGCCCTGCTGGATTACTTGCTTTGCAGCCAGTGTGATCACAGCATTGTGCTGGACTACTTTCAGCCAGAGGCGTGTACTTTGCTCTGGGACCTGCCAGAAACATGGGAGCCTTTGGGGGAAAGTTGGAGCAATAAAGCATCTAGCAGCTGACTGTATTTCCTCTGCCTGGGTCATCACAATATCTAACTGTCTATCTCTCATCCATCTATCTCTTCATCTCTCCATCCCCCTGCCTGCCTGCCTGCCTGCCTGCCTGCCTGCCTGCCTGCCTGCCTGCCTATCTATCTATCTATCTATCTATCTATCTATCTATCTATCTATCTATCTATCTATCTATCTATCTATCTATCTATCTATCTATCTATCTATCTATCTATCGTATCTCTATGCACACACACACAATGCACAGCTCAAAAGCAAAGCAGAATGGAAATCCCCCCTTTCTCCTTCCTCTTCTACTTAGCTTGATATTGTTCTTTTGTAGATACAATTAAGTCCATTGCCACCTAGTGACTAAATTGTGTCAGGACACTAAGCCTCTGTTTAGAGGTGCCTCAGCCAAATCTTTGAATTGAAAAACTGCTGCAATAACAAAAAAAATCAAGCAGGGTTAAAAGGGGAAAGGAGAAAGTTAATAGCATCTTCGAACTGTAAGGGAAGGAATATAGAATATTAACAAAGAACATAATTTAATACCTAATCAATTTACTGATTGGATTTTCCATGTGATTAACTTGGAGCCCAGAAATAAATTGCAGTGATCTCAGGAAGTAGCTATAATGACCATCAGGTCTGTTAGAGTGTGGTGCTATAAAAAATGATAATGGCAAAGATCCCATGCAGCTACTCTAGTTAATTAAATGCATTCAAATAACATTCGGGCTCAAGAATAAATCTACACTAGCAAAGAGAATCTCTGTCAGTCAACATGTATTATAGAAAAAGCATTCTTTGATAAAGCTGGTTAATTTCCCATACTAAAAAGGCCAAATCCTGCTCTCAAGTAAACATACACATTTATCTTGGCTTAATAACAGGGCATGGTTTTATTAATCGAGGAAGGATGAGTTAGCAACAAATTATGCTTGTGCCTAGGCAGTGGCCTATGCATGATTTATACTCAAAGCACCTCAGAAAGCAGATTTTAGGATAGGATAGGATAGGACAGGACAGGACAGGACAAATAGACCTGGAAGGAATCTTGGAGGTCTTCTAGTCCAATCCCTCGCTTTGGCAGGAAACTCTATATCATTTCAGATAAATGGTTGTCCAATCTCTTAATCAAAAACCCCTTTTTTCTTTGGTTTTAGCAAGTGTGTTATCTACCTGACTTCAAATGTTACCTAAATGATATTTTCCTCTCCTAGACAGTTTTGTTTGTTGTTAAGTTTATTAGCACTTGTACTATAAAACACCCTACTTTGCATGTATTGCACATATACTGCATATATATTTGCATATATACTGATTTAAATTGGGGGAAACTAAACTCAAGGATCAATGCTTCCATTTGTTGTGCTGGACAAGGAACATGTAGGGCTCTCAAATTAAACTCTTTCGACTCTTGTAAAGTTTATCCACTTTTCCTAAGTCTCTTGAGTTTTTCTTTTTGCTCTCATCAAGAGTAATAAAAATTGCTTGTAAGATTTTTCTGCAGATTTAAGCTAAGTAAGTAAGGGAGGAGGGAGGGAAGTGAGGGAGGGAGGAAGGAAGGATGAATTCAAATAATAAGCTAGAAAGTTGAAGAAATTCTTTCTACTTATAACTAATAAATTGGTTCACTCTGATTTAAATATCAGCTCAAGGGAATTCAAATACCATCTTATTCAAGGAAGTTTATGCCCTCATCTGAAATGAAATCAGACATGGTATCTATCAATAATAGCCTTGCACTTTACACAAACGCAAATACTGTCTGTTCTAAATGTCTTTTCAGTGAGAACCAGCATAGTATTCAGGATAGTTAAACTTAAATGTAAACTACTTGCTACTTTTTATAGATAGCATGTGACTGTATCACTACAGTTTTCCTATAATGTTATGTGGGAACCTGGGCCTGATTTGAATTGATCTCATAGAGTGAATAAGGATGTTGAGCTTTTGCCCTCATTATGTTTTGTTTGGAATTGGGGTCACTAACCTTGCAACTTTCTTCTCATTAGGACTGAGATTTTTTTTCCCCTCATTTTTTATTTATTTACTCATAATAAAAGAGTTTGTTTTTCTGCCAAACAGTACAAGGAGTTACCATAAATAAATAGGCTACAAACTTGCTATTCCAAGGTCTTATTGCTCTTTAGTCTCTCCATCTCAAAAAATCTGTTAGCAGGACTAGAACAGATTTTTTTTCATAGATATCAACGGATCTTGCAAAAGTCATTTCAATGCATTGTTTAAGACCAATAGGAAACATTTTAAAATAACAACTATATATTTATATTTATTTTATAAATGTAAAAACAAAAAAGAATTAGCCTTGAACTAAAAGAAAGAAAAAAAAGAATGGCTACACAAATTTCTTCAGTGGCCCAGTTAATAGTTTTGTGAACACAGAAATTATAGCTGAACAATTTAAAAAGTGGGATGAATCCTCATGACTTCAACCCAGTGCATAGAACCATTAAAATTGATGTACTTTTTTGATACTGTAAATGAATTATATTTGGTTGATTTTCTTGGCAGAATTCAGTTCATTCAGAAGACAGGAAAAAGATTATGTGGTATTCCACATGATTTGTGTATAATGTTACCAGAATAAATTTAACATTGCCCTCAAAACTAAATATTTTATTAATTATAACTTTAAGGTACATCTTGGCAGTTTGGAAATTGGGATCAAACTAAATGTGCTGACAGACTTGATCATCAAATGGGAAATGTTAGGAAAATGGAAAGTTTCAACCTTATTCTGCTAAACAATTACAAACCTAATCATGTTTCTAAAAAATGTGATTAATTGGTTGAAATAAGTATTCAGTTTAACAATTGAACGTACATAACAGTTTTAAATAGGAAAAAATAAGAATAAATACAGGCACACTGAGGAACATGAAATAAACCCAGTTCCATTCAGTGGTTCCTGGCAGCAAAAGTGACCAAATATAGAATGATGAGTGGGGATTTGGGTTCACACAAACTCATATATGCTCTTGCATTTTCCCTTCTCTCATCCAAGAAAGTTCTTGATCAGTTATTTTACTAAAAATTAAAATTTACAAGAGACTAATAGAAATTAAAAAAAGAAAAGAAAAAAAAGAAAAAATGGAAAATTCAGAAAAGAAAAAAACTAGAAAGAAATAGAAAACTAGAAAAGAGAAACCAAGATACAATAAATAGAAAATATATGAAGAATTGGTTTCTCCCTTCATCATAACTATAAACAATTTTAATAACTTACTACTTTTTCTTTATAACAAATGAGCACTTCTTCTCATATCTCATATATAAATAAATCCATAAACCTCATCATCAGTCCTAATGCCAGCAAAAGTGCCTTGTTACAAAACATAACAAAAACTTGATCAAATAAGCCATCTTTATACTCCTTCCTTTTACTTTTAACAATCTTGATCTTTAGTATCTTCAAGTAACATTCTAGAATTTGATTTGTTTTTATTTTTTCTTTGTCCTTTCTCACAAAATTATTCAAAGCTTTAATATGTCTCTTCCAATCCAATATAGGAAAACTATCCAGGTCATTCTCTTGGTTGTTATTTGTATATCCTTTTAATTATTAAGACATTATCTGGTTTCTTTTGTATGTCCACTACAACATCTTTTTCCATGTCATTCTTATAGCCTTTTAATCTAGTTCCAAATCTGTCTCAGTCAGGTTAGATAATACTTGTTCTTCTTCCATAGCTTATTTTAAACATAGCATCAGACACTTTCAAAATTAATCTCTGGGTCCATTGTTCAAAAATGTCCTTCAATATGTCCAATGTTAAAACATTTTCCTTCATTTTGTATTAGTAAGTTGAGTTTGAATATTCTTCTCCCTTAATCGCAGCCTTTAGTTCTTTCTAGTTCTCTCTAGTGTCCATTTTTTAAACTCTTTATCTTATTATGGTTTTTTTTTACTAAGAATTTGAAACAAAAATATTTTCTCGTGGTAAGGATTCTTTCTTTATAATTAATTCCAAAATCTTATTTTAAATTTATCTATACCCTTAGTCCATTTGTAACTTTCTAACGTCAAAGTTTTACTCATGCAGATTTGCATATTATATTTACTTATTCCAGATTTTTAGTCCTTAAACTTGTATTTAAAACTGATATTGCTAAGAATTAAGGAAACTCAACCATTGCTGCAAATCAGGTTTATTCAAAAGTTCCTAATAGCTGAAAAGCAATTAACAAGCAATATCTGAAAATAATTAGAAAAGGTGGCATTTGAATCCAATGCCCCTTTAAAGGCACCAACCACAGCTTCAGCAAGACCGTTCTTTCTTCATCACCCAGAGCTCTGGATCCACTAAAAACCATGTATTGTGGCCTCCTCATGAGGAGCAACTGTCTGAAGCACTTGTGGGTGATCTCAAGTCCTCGACTTGTCCAGAGATGAATTACAAAGAGCCAGTCCACTTGCAGGCTCTTCGTTCTGCCATAATTGTGTTCTGCTTTTCACAAACCCGTCTTCAGTTTGTCATTTCATCCCTGGAAATCTTGGCATGCCAGAAAATTCTATGAACTTGGAAGCTAGGGATGGAAAATGTCCTGGAGCTATTAATGATTATTTTTTGAGGGGGTCAGGGGGTGGGAAGGTTCTGTAAGTGCAACCTGAACCAGTCCTCTTGGAACAGAATCTACATGTTAGATTTTTTTAGCATTTCCTGCATGGTGGCTATAGCTTGCAGGAAAAGCCCATGTCAAGGTATCAAATGCTTTGTCTACCTTGATCTACACTCTACGAGTTCTAGGACTTGAAGGAAAATATGCCCAGTCTAGAAGAAAAAGTGTTAGATACTGTAGCTTCTGCCCAGCACTTATAAAAACAGGGTTTTTTCAAAAACCAGCGAACTAGCTGCAGAAAGATAGACCACTGCAAACCAGCCCACAGACAAAGCCCACATAAATCTTTTGATGTAACCAACACCTTCCTTACTCTGGAAAGATTAGAGATTGCAAGAATATGTCTCAATTTAGGAAAATTTCTGTTATTTTCTAACTTTCTGTTTGGAATTTTTTTTTAAAAAAATCTGTTATATGCAGTTTGGTATGCACTATGCTGTACAGGTGCAGGGTTCATCCTTATTGCAAGTGATTCCTGAAAAGGCACTAGAACATTGTGGGACCTGATGCATTCTATTTGAAAGGTGCATTGTCAAACATAGATGAAACTTGTTTTGAAAAATAATCTGCAATATGCACAAGCTTTTTGATACTTTGCTTTGCTTTGTTTCTTGCATTGCTGCTGGCATATTATTTCTACCATTACTTTATGCCTGCCTGCCTGCCTCTCACAGAACTGAAAGAGAATAAGAAAGCCATCGTTTGCATAGAGGGCAAGAAGGAAATGATCCTTGAAGATGCAGCTTCAAGTTGCTATTATTTTGATTCTCTTTTGTATGAATCTATTTGGCATACTTGAAATATGACTGCATCCTTTCATTCTGTTTTGATGTGAAAGCAGTTATAAATTGCCTCAGGTTAGTCTTTTGAAATCACTCTGATATCACCAAATGAAAATTATGCACACCTATTTTCTAAATTCTGCAAGGAAAATCACTGAATGCTATGTGTCATTCACCTCGGTATATCTTTACAGATATTATGCCATGTACTCTCTTTTTCAAATACACATTTTTATCTAAATGCTATATCTTGGATGTTAAAAGGCCTTCTTTTAGTGTTATCCATTCAACTTCAAAAATAAATATGGGATTATTATTATTTTTCTGCTTTAATTGTTTTCATTTCCGTTTTATATATAAATGTTAGTTTTAAATAAATTTATAGATATAATTTTTCTTTTTCTGACAGCCCCTTTGATTCAGTAAAAAAAAATGAAATAGTTTCCAGATCATTCTTGCATGTATATCCTTTCATACTTTCCTTAGCACAGTTTTAATAGGGACAGATATGGATCAAATTCCCATTGGAAACATTTGATTATATTAGACTTGCATTTTCCTGTACTTTCCTTACCATCTAATGCCTTTGTGATTTGATCTGACAAAAATTAATAAATAGAGCATAAAACAAGAAATCATCTAGGGACTCTATTCTTCATTGTATCCATAATGGCAAATCCATATTGTATAAACCTCAAGTTCATAGAAAGTTTTCTAGTTACCTTGGGAGTCAACTCAATCATTATAATAGGCAAAATTTAAGGGACAGAAAAACATGTAATATCTTTAGAAGCAAAATTCAGAGCAGAGCCTGATTTTAATAACTAAATTCAGTGATACCAATCAGGGAAAATGGATATCAAATGAAAGAAATTTGATGTTCCAGTGTTTATACACTTGAACACATGTAGTACTGAAATGTTGAATGAATGATGGGCATTCAGCTAATTTTTTTTTGCAAAATAATATCAGCTTCAATCTGTCACTCCATTA